>QVRM01007112.1:235000-835000 GCA_003439945.1 Dermanyssus gallinae | reverse complement strand
AAACCGTGTCGGTAGAGTAAGCGGTTAGTCGTTAAAACAACTATTTACGTGAATACCTAAAATGTTTCAAAGACGCAGCAAAGCATAGATAATTGCAAAACTGCCTGGTAATTCTCAGCATTCGTTTTCAAGCCTTTCTCTTAGACAGGGGTAATAAGGCTGTGTCTAAAAAGCTCGGGCACAGTACTTTATATGAAAAGTCCTGTCGTTGCAAGGCCCCACAACTTTATTCCCATATAGGTTGTACTGTTTTAGAATCATACGCTAAGACAGCGCCTGTACTGTAGTGGTGTCGTGAGTGTAAAAAGATAGTTTACAAAGATTAACTGAGAGATACTATAGGTCAGTTAACATATATAGAGAAAACTGAGAGACCTGAAATACTATTTTTCAACTTAGAAACACGCAGTCATAGTCTTCATCTAGTACAAATATACTGTCTATTGAATTTCCTATATGTAATTTATATCAGTCTAAAATTAATGAACAATGCAAAATATCGATTGGACAGGCAGATCTGTACACCCATAAAAGTGCTGACGAACCTACCCTGCTACGAAGCTTGTCGCACAATTGATGAACGAAGTTAATAAGGCGTCTCGGTAGCAGTTGTTGTGGAATCGATTATAAGACGAAAGGGCTAATAGTGTGCCGAAACCCGGGCCGAGTGAGAAGAAGATTTGGGTGGCGGCATCTACCCAAACCTCACGCTCCAACAGTTTTGTCCAGTCTGGCCAGAGGTAATAGGCAATACCTGCAAATTTAGAGAGTTTTAGTTGACTGCTCATCAAAGCAACGTGCAATACACTTGCAACACGTAATACATCTGCAGTTTATTAGGTGTCTAAGTTCAGTAGCGGCGTGGTCGTAGTGTGTTAGTCATGGTGGTCAGATGACCACCATGACTAACACACTTTGGATTTGGTGGATGGTGGTGCATGGCCGTTCTTAGTTGGTGGAGTGATTTGTCTGGTTAATTCCGATAACGAACGAGACTCTAGCCTATTAAATAACACACAGAATCTCGTCCTCTGTGGCGTTCCTTAATGGGATCAAGGGTGTTTAACACTTTAAAATAGAGCAATAACAGGTCTGTGATGCCCTTAGATGTTCGGGGCCGCACGCGCGCTACATTGAAGACAAAATGAGCTTTCCAGTCTTTAATAAGGCTAGTAATCTTTGAATGTTTTTCTTAATGGGGATAAGTGATTGCAATTGTGCCCCTTGAACGAGGAAATTCCTAGTAAGTGCTAGTCATTAGCTAGTACTGATTACGTCCCTGCCCTTTGTACACACCCCCCGTCGCTACTACCGATTGAATGGTTTAGTGAGATCATCTGAGTAGATGTCCATGTACTTTGTACGTGTAATATTTGCAATAAAGATCAAACTTGATCATTTAGAGGAGGCAACCGGTGTAACAATCAGCGGTCATGCTGCCATAAAGACTGTTAGGGAGACCCTAGATATTTTAATATGCCTGGCCCTCGGAGCATTAAATGTATGCCGCACGGCGATTCCAAGCCCGTAGGTAACGGACAATGATCTAGAATTAGAAGCAACTTTCCTTAAAAATGGATGCCTATGTCCATGCCGTAGTGTCGGAACAGTGACTCCATGCTTTCTTTGGCAGAACGATAATCAACTATAACTACATACATTGGAAACAAGAACTACGCGTTAGTTAATGCTAGTTAGAAAAATAGCATTGAAAAGAGCACGACTGCAAAACATCGTTTAAATTAAAAATGCGTTTCATAAGTTGGCGATAATCTTAAGTCAGCATGGAGCTAAGACAAATTCTGCGTACTACAACCTGGAGAAAAAGTCAAATGTTGCCTAAGGTTATTTAAAAGGTAGAACAGACTCCTAAGTTCCGGACTATAAGAATTGAAATGACTATATTAAGCACTAATGCAATAGTACCTGAGTGACGCAATATCATTGAGCAAGTATGTGTCGATGCGAAATGTAACAATTGATAAAATAAACATATAACTAAAGTACCTGTTTCCCAGCCGAAACGAAAACTAGACTAACGCTGAACTGGTTAATAACATGTGGTAGTTAACACTAGAAATGTTAAAGCTGACATGTCGTATTGCCAGTCGATGCATTCTTTCTTGTCTTCTTGGCATTGTGTTCCTCCTCATAATGGTGTCTTGTATACGTAGTTAGCGTATTTATACACGCATCATACACGCATTTTTCTTATAAGAAATACTCTTATAATAAATATAATAAATACGGTTTAAAACGATTAGGTTATTCGTTTAAGCAGTATTTTGTAAGCGTGTATAGTGTTTATTGTATATATATATATATATATATATGTTACATACCATCAGCAGCTCCATCGAGAGTGACTCCTTTTACAAGTAGGGCAAACAGCACGACGTAAGGCGCAATTGCTGTAATATATACAGCCTACGGAAACGGAAACACAAGTAAAACGGACGATCACTTACTGAAGCTAGAGGTGGTATGAAAAATTCCGCAAAATCCTTTAGTACATGACACGTTTGCGTCCGCATAAAATTTAGAATATAGAATGTTATCCGTTTCACTACTCAGTTGCATTTTTTAAGATATATACAAATCGAATGACGCCTTTATGCGACGCTAGCGTCCGTCACACGTTGAGAGGCAGGGCACGGATCGCTGAGGCGTCTTCGTGCGTGATATTTAGCGCAAGGTCGGTATCAGCCAGCAGTGGTCACACGGCTGGTGAAAACCTGGAAAGCTACTTTTTGTATACGTGACGGCTAGAGCATGCGGCTCCCTCCAAAATGTGCTATGAGATATATAGTTACCCGGCAAGCAGGTATATAAAACGACTTCTCGCCGTCCGAGGAAGACGGAGAACCCGTTTCATAGATGTGGTAACACAAATCTCTAGTTAAGCAAAGCTAGCCATCGATATTTTTGCCTGTTTTATCGAATCTGTAAATTAGAATTGGCACAGTCTTCAACTCAAAAAGTCGCACAGCAACACGCAGTGACAATCTCCAAACGACCCTTACCTCCAAATACATAGAGAAGATTCCGCTTGGCACATGTCACCGATATGTCGTGTGAAAATCGTTGACTCTTCACGGCGACACTACATTGCTTTTGTTTTCCGTGAATCGATTTGGAAGCCCTTATAGTGAAAATAAGCCTCTACCATGACAGCAATCAGTGACAACACCAGTGACTACGATATGTGACTGCAACGTCCTCCGTGTATATTACTACAACAGTATTTCTCAGTTTGGCCCGCACAAGACGAGTTAAGTCAACTATTACTATGCCAGACAGAGGAGCGGGTACTTTTGCGGGATCCCCACATCCTGGCTCAGCTTTAAGATGTCACCATTCCTGGAAGTGGACATGTCTTACTCCCAGATAGTCCTTTCTTCACTTCTGCGTGCCGAAACGAGTCGACTAATAGGTGGTGGGGGGCCCTGTCGAAGGCCTTGACGCAATCAATGAAGACTGTGTTCAGAGGAAACCCATGTCTTGCCAATGCCCGCTTCACGTACAACTGGAGTACATGGATCGCATCCTGGGAGTCTTCCCTTAAATAGCAGGAATAATGGCGCAGTCCCAGTTCTGGGGTATTCGCCCTTCGCCGAAAATCTGGGTGCACAGCGCAGCCAACATTTCTGAAAATATATCTGAAGATTCTACCCAGTGCTCGTAGTACAGGGTGGTATTTCAAGAGCAAAAACAATTTCAAGAGTGATACAAGAAATTGTAGAGCTCGTTAAAACACATTTTGTTCCAATGGAGCATGGCCTCTGCAAAGTCTTGCTTCCGAGTGAGAGTGAAATCACTACAATTTGTGACAGTGGTGTTTTGCCCGTCATAGGAGCACAAAATGTACCATTGCGAGGTAATCAGTCCTCCTGATGATCATTTTGTACCAAACGTATGGCAATGCGAGCTGTGGTTGCGGAGTAATTATGATTTTTTGGCGGGATGTCTAGATTAAGTGCATGCATAAATGACTGTGTGGCGACGCCGGCGTGTCGCGCGACAGACGCAGCGTCGCCACACAGTCATTCATGCATTTATGAATGTACTTAATCTGGACATCCCGCCAAAAAATCTTAAATACTCCGCAACCAGAGCATTGCCATAAGTTTGGTACCAAAATGATCGTAATGAAATATGCGTTTGCCTGAATAATGTTTGCGTATTTTGGCAGAATGTATAGTAAGTTGTCTCGCAATTGCACATTTTGTGCGCTTATGTCGGGCAAAAACACCAGTGTCACAATATCGCTCTTGACATAGTTTTGGACCACCCTGTATATGCCATTGGAACCACTGCTTTTACGTTTTGGAAGATCATGCAGAATTTTTGCGACCTCCTCCTCCTCAAAAGGGGAATTTATTGGGTACTGATTCAGGATGAATGGATACACAACCGCTGGCTCATGCGTGAAGGGAACTGAGTCGGATAGAAGCCAAATCAAATGTTGACTTATGATGTCCTGGGACATTTTTTTTTTTTTGGAACAAGGTCATTTATTTATTATATACACAATTACAATGGTATGTTGTTTCATACATTTACAATTATTTGCAAGGAGGATATAGTAATTTAAACCTACTACAGTTACCATTGTGTTGGTAAAAAGTTGCAGCCGGAATAAATTACTTGTGTTTACCTCTATGCGAGGGTCAATTTAGGATGACTAGTGTATCCATTATTGACGGGGTAATAGGTGTGACTTTAAATTCTCCTTGAAGTTATTTAAGGATTTCAAACAACGCAAGCTAACCGGAAGAGTGTTCCACTCTCTGACAGCTCGCACGCCAAACGCTTGGCTGCCCTTGCTGCTTCGGTGCATGCGGATCTTCAGTGTGACCGTGTTTGATGCTCTGGTCTCTCTCGCCCCTCCAAGGCGATCAAGTTCTAGTAAATTCGGCCCAATCCCATGGATATTCTTAAAAATCATTATCAAGGTTAAATAGCGCATGGTATTTTCTATATCTAAAATATTGTGTTGTTTTCTCTCTCGACTGGCCGATCCCCGAAACATACGAAGAAGGCGCCCCTGTGCCACACTCAGTCGCTCCGCCCAACCCTTACTGTAGGCAGTCCAGAATGGACATGTTGCGCATATTCCTCTCCGCGGTCGTAGACTGTAGATATAAGGCTCCGGTTTCGCCTTCTCAAGAAGTTGATCTGTAGATGATAAAACTTTATGTCGTTCGCAAATTAGCCTACTGTATATCGTCAAGATTTACTTTGCTTCTAACGAAGAAGCGCTGGGTTCCTTCAAGGTTCAAAAATTATGTACGTTGGTGGATTTAAGTGTTTTTTGCAGGTTCAAATATCTTGTTTGGCTTAATGATTTACGTTATGATTCCTTAGGTAACTGTGGCTTTTTATTGTGCTGTACTGTAGTACAGTAACGTATATAGTGCAATTATATAGTTGCTTCCAAGAAATATAAGAATTACAGCGACTGGGCCGTGGGAAACATTAACAGCAAGGAGGCTTCTAGCACCGAGGCTAGTCAATAAATCAGAACACAATGCCCAAAAACTCTACAAGCGATGCAATGGGGCTCACGCAAAAGAATTATGTCTATATAGAAAAATAACTATAGTACAATAACACGTGCAGTTTTCTTCTAACAGCTGGTTGTAAGGTACAGATAATCTGTGCGTAGTATCCCCCGGATAGCCTAGATGCTCGTACATCTAGACCTCAGCGCAACTCGCGTGATGTCGACAACACCTCGCCATTTGGCAGCCAGCTTCTGCTGGGCATCTAGACAACTCAAGCTCTAGCGCAACGATGGATGCGTCGGAAGGTGGTGGTGAATTGCCTTCGGGTGTCGCCGTGTTACCAGCCGCACAGGACGTTCTCTTTAGAAGCGATATGGGCCCCCGCATCAAACGCAGTAAGTGTTCACTCACCGATCTGAAGATGGCTTTTATGTAGTGATCTCATGCAGAATGAAACGTGCGGTACCCCGTAAACAGCGTCAATTGGAGAAGCTCTAGGGCGATACATTGTCGAGGCCCCTTAATGCTTTTAAGATTATTATACACAATAGCTACCCGGACGGTTTAACTCCCAGTGGCTTTGCGAAAGACTTGCTGCTGCGTCTTTCCATAGAGATATACTTGGTCTCACCTGGCAATATATCAAGTGGCAACGGCGGTATTTTCGTTTGAGTTAGCAGCTAAGAGTTCTTAGTGAAGTTTTCGTATCGGCTATTTGCCCCACCTTGACGAATTACAGAGCGAGAATCCAATGCATAAACAAGGCTTGTACCGAGGGCGAGATGCGGATGAGCTAGCTAGTGTTGGAGTTCCCGTCGGATGCTCCTCCCAAGGCAGGCGAGTAGGGTACCGCTTATTAAGATGATGCTAGTGTTTGCCCGCAACCAGCGTCAGCGTTCCTAAGTTTCAAAATTCCTCAGATGATACTTGAACCAGACGAGCCAAAGATATGCTTTATCTACCACAGAACGAGGTATTTTGCCAACAAGTTCCTAATAAGAGCTTGCAAGAAGTGTGGCATGTCAGATCACTTAGCTGTAAAGTGCCATAATCCCCTGAAGTGTATCGACTGCAACGGGTCTCTCGCGGCTGGTTCCCCACTCTTTTGCGTATGGCCTACCTTATGAGTAGAGTTGACTTATTATAGAAGTTAGAAACCTCCAACAAGTGCAGGCGGTCATACTCAAAACGATTGCCGAAGCTTCAAAGCCGTTATCGGCTTTACTGCCGTTAGTCATTAAGCTAAGAATCTTTTTCTTTATTATGGAAGCCCACAGCTCTTTACAGCTCAAAAAGTCTTGGGTGACTGCCCTGTGTGCAGCAACATCTATACAAGAAGAGTACTTCCAAGGTACATGTTCGTCAGGTACCCCAGATATATCGGTAAATGTTGTAGTTGCCTGGTGGGGAATCCCCGAAGCCTTCCTACTTATTATATGCAGTGCACGACTATTTGCTTGTAAGATGAACGACAGCACTCTTTGCCTAATCATGCTCGTCTACACTCTGGTTGGTTCCGAAAGTAGGGTGTGCTGTCAACAACGCTGCACTATTATCGGCAATTTGTGTTCAGTGGCTGTGTCTTGCAACTGCTGGCGTTGCAAAGATCGGTCTTCGCGCCTTCATAAGCTTCTGCAGTAGGTCTACCGTTTTTGTTTAGACAGATTTTAAGAATGCCTTAAACAGTGTTAGAAGAGACCACTTGCTGAACGCAGTGAAATAGTATTTCCTCGCAAATATTTCACTAGGTGCATGAGGCTCAAACACAACCGTCGCACTTAGTCTTGCCACAGGACAATATATCTTTGCAGTCCGGCCTCCAACATTGAGATCCCTCCGATGTATACGTTCATTAGGAGACAATTGTTGTCTCCTATATACAGGAGCAAATAAAATAATAACAAGTAGACATATTAACGGCTTAGAATCAGAATCACAAACTTCAATCACAACTAAACGATTGCTATGAGCGGATATTATGCCAGTTAGCTCTGATTTTACGTTAATAGCTTTGTAAGAAAACTACTTAAGTAAATAATGTCATTTTGTACCCGCCTGTAGGTGTGCATACCCGTGTTTGGGGGCGCGATGTTTGTGTCAACAACAACGTCCCAATAGAACAATTCCTACCTTTCCCGTGGACTTAACTCCCTTCCATAGCGCCAAGTAAACGAGTCCGAAGACAAGAAGCAGGCAACCCGCAATGGGTGCTCTAACTGGACCCATCTCACCTAGACCTTGCGATCTATGCATCTCCAAGACGTGACGCCTGCAAAGTATATTATGGGTGAGTTCTGGTGTATGTATATATATATATATATAATGCAGGGTTCTCGAACATTTCAACGTTCTAATATATGTAGAAATGATGAACGGAATTTAAAGTACTAATCAAAATATAATACTTACTCGAAGTATTCCTGTGCTGGACTGACTTTATGGGCCAGATGAGTCGCAGAAGGGGCAAATGTCGCATTGGTATCCACTGGATACCCTCCTGAGAGCTCTATGCCTTCTATTGGAGCCGCTCCACCCAATTCTGAGCAATCAGGTGTGTTCCATGGATTGTTACATGAGGTCCATGGAAGTACCGCAGTGAAAGAAGCCTACAAATGTACAACCGCACAAAATTTCGAGTCAAAGCCACAGCCGAATGCGTGTGTTTTTATTTAATTAGAGACTGGGGATTAGCACACATACACACTCACAAACAGAAACCACGATTTACTTACGCCCACAAAATCTCCTTTTTTAAAGCACATTGGGTTACAAAAGGAATTTATTTAGATCAACTCGTTAACATATTTATATACGTCTAAAATATCAACGTATGGGTGGATATTTTTCTTGATCTCGCAAAGTAAGAACGTTGAAGATACGAGCGCTACTGTAGGCATATAAGTGCCCGAAGTACTTAATTCCATCTTAATTGAAATAGAAAGGACACATATTCCAGTGAAATACACCGCATTTCCAAAACAGTGTGGTCGCTACGATATACCTGAAGATAGTATACAGCCCATGCGATGATGGTGTTATAGTACATGGCCATGTAAATGTCGATAACGCAGATTGCGTAGCCAATTCCTGAAAGGTGATTCCCGTAGTGTAGCAGTGTTAGTAACAGATCAATGTAACAATCGCTAGGGCAAACCCAGCAGCTGGTGGATGACCACCAAACCTTCGACGGATTATCAAGTAGTTTTTGACAATACAATACAATACAAATATCTCCTTTATTTAAAAAGGGGGTCGAACAAGGGAGATGCATTGCTCACAGTTAATAATAGTTTATAATGCAATGTTTTATTTTTTAGTTTCAGCAAACACAATTTTTAGGTATATTGGTATAGAAGACCCACACGTAAACTTAAATTAGACTGTAGAAAGCACTAGTACTAGTTTGTTAGTTGTTCTATTGTTCATTGTATGGAAGCCCTACCAAAAAAAGCTTCAAAAGTGCGCAAAACCTTTATTGTTTTAATGATCTTCTCATGTATTTATTAGGACCAAGTAAAACGCTTCTTTTAATTTCGCAATCTAAGCCACATTACGATATCGTCACCGAAATTCTGTGTTTCTTTGAAAACATATCACAGTTTTTGTTAATCCTAAAAAATAATATAGTCTAATCTTCAGAACTTTTCAGATTGCAAACGTAATCTTTCATTGTATGCGCCATGCACTAAAGTCGTGCTAGTCACAAAAAAATAATAAAGTATTTGAAACTATTCCAACGAAACAAACGAATGTCGAATGCGGGCAGACCTGTTGAGAGCTGTTTTACTACTTTGATTTTGGTCAGTACACTTGAAAGTTGCTCACCTTTAAAGGCTGGCGCAATGTACTGCCAGATGGTGAGGCATCCGGATCGGTGGTACTGTCCCAGCGCCAATTCCAAGTAAAACAATGGCAGACCACCAAAGAGTAGCATTATCACATAGGGAACTAGGAAGGCACCTGTAAGCATAAGACGTGAAGAGACGTAAAGACCAAGTACACCCACATCGCTGATTATCTAGAGTCATCATTTATTTTTCAGCTAAACGCAGTTCTGCTTAAATACTAGCCACAAAAAAGCTTAGACATCTCCACGCTGTTGTTTTTTACCCGCGGTTACAGTGGACAGTATAGAATAGACGTTAAAAATGCATGCCGCATACTGTATATAACAAATTATACGATAAAGAATGCGTATAATAAAATGTAAACATATCTCACATCATTTGCATGTCAAAAGTTGCATTTGGATGGGCGTTGGTCGTCTCAGGTAATAATACATTTACTAATAAATATAAAGTGTTTCTATCTGTTCGAGACAGTATACCACGTTTACCCACCTCCATGTTATTCTTCCCCTTAACCTATCTACTTGAGGAATGCTTAAGTTAGTCATTGGATTATTCAGCCTGGGCACGCCGCGGGTCACGAATTGACTATCTAGGCCTTCTTTCAGCGTTCCCTAACTGGCGAGTAATGTGTCAGATTCACAACGGTGTCTTCGAGTGTGGCTCAGAACAGGGAGCAACATGAACAGTCCGCTAAACCAGTAGAGTCAGCAGGAGGCATCGCCGGCAACGGTCAGCTGAGGAGCCCCGGTCGGACCTTTCAGACGAAGTCAGATGAACAGAGGCAGAGAGAGGCTCATCAGGCGCGTTACAACAACAACAGGGCTGAAGTGTCGTGCTGGCTGGGCTATGCGCGCACTGTTGAAGCTGGGACGCTTTTGTCTATGTCCGAGTCTGAGTCGGATCGAAAGCTTGCCCAACCGCTTGCCGTGAGGTGCATAGTCCGCTATGAGCTTACTACTCACTGTGGCTATATCGGGGCTAGGCTAATTTTGGTTTACTGTTCGCTCTTTGCCATGTACACGAATGCATACGCACGTAGCTGCAATACATATATACGTGCATACATAACACACACAGAGCAGACATTCCATTCGTTCACACTGAGGGAGTCGGCAACGCGAGAAGACGCGCGCGAGAAAAAGGATAGCGGCATGGATAACTGTCACTTACTCTTGGTAACTTCATGCCTAAGAAGCAGTCGTAAGCAGTGGTGCAACTGGCATGAGAGTTCAAGAGCAGCTTCCAAACGAAGAATTAAACGAAGACAGCAAAACGAAAAGAAGCTTAGCTATGGCTATAACCCGGCCCTACAACACCGCTCGGTCACACTAAGCCACCACCGCAGAGACCCCATCAACGGCTGTAAGCAAGCGAATGCAAATGAATGCTTTGCTGGCAGACCTTCTCCTTTCTTTGTTACCTCGTTTTATCTCTAACGCTTTCAGTTGCCCATATATATATATATATATATATATATATATATATATATATATATATACATACATTTGACGACGCGGGCAATAGCCTTTTCTACAAAATGTCCTTAACTGTTACAATTGTTGATAATGTGTAATTATGGGCATTTTTGGCTCAACGAGGAATGACTAAATTTAAATAAATTTGCTGTCCGGAAAAGACGGTCCCATAAAAAAACTTTGCCGATCCGTTTCCCTTAATATTTATTATAGGTTACGCTTAAAGGTGAGTGGTGCGTAGTGCTTTCGATGTAATTTACAATTTCGAAAACCGTTGTTGCTAACTAAGCGTTTAAGTAAACTGGAATATTAAATAACGTCACATAGATGTTAGTCAGTTAGCGATGCATAGGATTATGGGTTTTGCGTATCCATAGAGAGCAGCGCGATAACTCAAACGTAGCACCTGAGCCATTAATGTCGGACCACGGGCTTCAGCAGATGCGGAGTTGCGTCGGAAACTTCGACTTACCGCCTCCATTTCGATAGCAGATGTAGGGAAATCGCCAAACGTTGCCCAAGTCTACAGCAAAGCCAATGACTGCGAGGAGAAACTCTGTCTTTGAGTCCCACCTCTCTCGACCCACCTGAAATCCAACAAGAACCTACAAATTAAATCTATGTCGATTCTAATAGTTTGTTTATATTGGTTATAGTACTTAGTTTATTGTGGTATTTTAGTTACGTTGTCACTTCAGAGCAAACATGGTTCAGCAGATGGCTCTAGTTTTTTTTTCACAGCACTCCAAGAGTCTCTTGGTCTGCTTGAAGTGTACACGCCGACTTTCTTTTCCCAGACCTAGAGCTCCCACCAGCTGGTGTTCTGTGGCGTAAACGCCGTTGCATTTAAAGATAACATGTGCCACTGCGTCTGGAATTTTTATGAAAAAAATAGAAATATTTTTTTTATGCGTTTTGGAAAGTAGATCCTGTACTTAGACTGCAACGTAATACTCTTAACGCAGTGGATTTATGCGTTAAAGCACACCTCTGAATCGCGCTTTTCCATGTTTTCTAGCTTCACATCAATGGTTTCAAGCATCGATTTGCATCATTGCAAAATTAAAGGAAGACGTTTCGTCTTCCTTTAATTTTGTACGGTACCGAGGCGGGTAAATTCAACTGCGTTTCGTCAACGTGGTACCAGATGCGGCGAGAAAAATCTCTGTATTATCATAGCGCGTTGTCGTGGTGACGTAAATGTTGCCCAGAAGGCGCTTTAAGACTCTTCCTGGTAATAGTAGTGAATATTTTCAATAGGCAATGCACTATACCAATCGCTTGTCACTGTGCCGCCGTTTGACAAGCGCCACAATTTCGCTCCAGGCCAAGAGGTTGACAATTATCGTCTTGCCGGTCGACCGTTGTCGCATTACTTTTATGGCTGGAGGCGGTACTTCGGGTGTGTGACGAATCTCGATAATAAATAAAGACTTGCGTTTTATTAGAAATTCCCGAGCCAGACCCATGCGCGTCTATTTTTCATCCTATGACAAGTCACGAAATATCTTTGTTGAGTCCGAGATTGATGCAGGAGGGTATGGAGGGGCCCGGTACCGGCCCGATCCAAAACCCAAAGTCTCCTCTATATGTTGTGTTTGTGTTTTTGTCAACTCCTATCTTTCCATGAACCACATTTTCATTGTCCGTTGCCGTTTGGGACGCCTTTTTTAGGGTTTACTCGTACAAATTCCTTGAGATGGATTGAATCCATTGAGATGGATGATAAACCATACCACTGGGGGTCAACGGCTATGCTACCACAATAACTGTTGGGGAAACGTTAGATATTTCAACATGTCCGATCCTCGGTGCAAGATATGCCTTGTTCCTACGAACGCTGAGTTCCAAACCCGTAACTCTATTCAGCATGCCCTGATAAGGCAAGCACTCGTTCTTCACACGGGCCATCTGCTAATGTTGTGGTCTGAAGTAGGCGAATGCGTTCCTACTAAACGTATCTCGATGCAACAGCGCACCAAAAAAGCCCATTCGCGTGAAATTATGCGTTTTCACTGTCACGTGAAAGGTTGAGTACGACTATTTTAGCGGCGAAGATTTCGAGGGGCCCTGTACTGTGCGATCGTATCACATTGCTATAGCTAGAGGATGTGACAGATCAACTACGGACGGGTGGGCCTTCCACAGCGAATAGGCTTGAAATAACTGCTCTCTTAAATTGTATTACTAATTTCATAATCGACATGGTAAATGCGTCGGATGCGTTCACTCGCGCCTAACTAGTTGTGGGCAGGGAATTGTGCTGGTGTAAGGGCGATGTTACTCCACCCACCTTGTAGTTCACATCTTGCTCCGTCAGAGTATAATCTGTTCCGCTCACATTAAAATCCTCTGAGCGAAGGAGAACTTTGAACGATTTTGGGGGTATTAAAAGCCACCTTGATCACTTTCTTGAGACTTAAAAAACGAGATAATTTTAATGACAATTGAGATCCCCCACTGGATGCAGATGGCAGGCCTCGCTCTCGCCCCCGCGAAAAGCTAAGCTATATTCCTGGTGGGATGGAAGAACTGTCCGCCCTCCACCTTCATATAGGAGTACAGGAGATCGCAGCCGTCAACAAGCTGAGGTACCTCGGAGTCAACCTAGACAAAGGTCTCCGCCGTGCGGAACACGTGCGGCGGGCGACAGAGAAGGTAACCAAGACCGCCAAACACTTCGCACAGCTCATGCTCAACACTTACGGGCCTCGATAATCCAGACGTCGTATAATCATGTCAGTGGCCGAGTCATTTGCCCTGTACGGAGCTCCGCCCTGTCCCACTAACACGCCAAAGGTCGCCACTAGCAGGAACCGCCTGCGTCGGGCTCAGAGGGTCAGAGCCCTCAGGGCAATTGCGGCTTACAAGAAGGTGCCCCAGGCGCCAGTCTCAGCACGCTAATTTCGAACATCAAAAACTGGCTGACCCGACCCGGAGGTGAACTCATCTTCTACTCGAGCCAGATCCTGACCGGTCACGGCGACTTCCAGTCCTACCTGTTCAGGATAGGGGTCCCCAGTTCCAAGTGCATCTACTGTGGCGATAGACCAGAGGGCATCCCATATCACACTGTTATGAGGTGTTTTGCATGGGCGGAGCAGCGCGCACCCCAACATCATTTAAAGGCGGCTCCAGCTTTTAATCTACGTGGCCTCCGGGGGACTGGTTTTTTGTGGGTTGGAGCCTCACACTACCGGCCCACGCTTGCAGGGAGCTGTCCCGCCGTGGTCACCGTGTGTGAAACCGCATTTTCCAGTCCTCATTCTAGTCCTCTATTAAAACAAGAAACTAAGAAAAACACCCAGTAAGTCGCATCGGTATAGTAAAAATTTAATTTCACTCTCATTCCTATGACACTTTCACCTCCATTTCGTTTGATTTTTTGTGGTTCCAAACGAGCATCGGTGCGGTACATTTATTTACAAACATCTCACGTATATATAAACAGCTAAAATTGTTGCAGCCTTCGAGCAATAGCCACTGAGAAATCTACATGCCATATTTGCTTGGCTTATATGCCGCAAAGCTCACGAAACCTACCAGTGACCCATATCTGATGTCAAAACGTAGGCCAAATGCAGTGTACTGATAGTAATAATATATAAGTTAAAAATAAAATTATTACAAAATTACACTAATTGCTATTAAAATTAAATGACGTTAAAATCCTTTAAATGGCACTATGGGGTGCAAGTATTAAGCTATTTCGCTATTCGACAGGTGTTCTTACAGGTGTTCTTTCCTTCCGGATGCATTGACTGTGGTTTTGTTAAAACTGGACATAAAACGTCGATGTTTTACGTTAGGTGCTTATCGACGACAAAATCCGGTCTTGTTAATATCCTATTCTGCTTTGACACTACTACAGCTCGAATTTTGTTGTAAGTAAAATGTATTGAAGCATATTTGATAGACATATGTGTAACACAGCTGTATCTTTCAGGAGAATTGCCTTTGGGTATGGCAGCGCTTCAGCTAATATATATTGGGTCCAAACGTTTATTGTGGATGCTTGGCCCCAGTTAATAAACTCTCATTTTAAAACCCGTCTATCTAGAGCTTTATTTAGTCAAATCACAGTTAAACTAAACAGTCGCACCAATCCTGCATATTATAATACATTTGTTTACGTGTTACAATAGCTTCTTTTTTAATTTAATGGCTCATAATGTCTTATCTGCCAAACATGGTCTGCCTATTTGTGTGGTTACGTATGTGTGGGTTATATATATATATATATATAATTTGTTTATGCATATGTATATACGGAGGCGAACCGACAAGCTCTAATATACGTTTATAAAAATTAAATATTTGTTTAATCTTTCAAAGTATTTTTGTTTCCTTCCAAATGGCTCACGCCCGCTGCAACGCGCGTGTGCCACCAATCTTTCCTACTCTTCGAGTAATGATTTAAGCGCGTAAGAAACGGGGAAAGGTCGCACTAATTTGGCTTTTAATGTAGAACTTAATGCAGATTCGGTGCTTCTCCCTTTTCAGCTCCTTAAAAATTGCAATTCTTTTTGTAGCTGATGAATGACGTTACTAAGTAACCCAAACTGGGAGACCATGGTGATTTCGGTTCAACATTAAACATTTTAAGTACTCAACTTGCAAATCTGCCCTTGTGTGCATATGCGGTTTTACTAATATTAGGTCCACGGTTAAAAATAAAAATAAGGCAAACAGCAGATACCCAAAAACAGCATATACGCAAAATAATTTGCGAATATGTCGGCTGATAAGACCCGCGTCACACTCACTGACCGTATATAACCAATAATAAGTATACCTACAATAAAAAAAAATCAATATATATAAAGTGAATTTCCGAACATCTATAACACAATATGTTTAACTGAAGTACGTTTGGACGTACACGTGCAGTAAACAAATATATAGATAGTACGTTCGGTGCCTGTTACATAACTTTTGGTGAAAGCCATTTTTAAGTGTAAACCTAAGAAGTTCTAAGTCAGCAAATATCCCTGACGTTAGATTTCAAGATCGCCAGTAAGCAACAAGCTAGAGCCTGCTTACAAGACTTTTTAAGCACAAAAGACACATGAAATGTGGTATCTAGTAGAGATTTGAACAAGATAACTGGAGGAACCATTCTGTAAGATTTGTTAAAAACTAGGAGGCACAGAGCATGTGAAGCTTCTCAATAGGGAAAAAGGCTGTGTGTAGCACACAGGCTGAGTTTACGTGTAATATGCCTTTAGTAGGGACCCAGGCCACCCTCTAGCGCCGTAGCACAGAAATGACAGCGTAGCATTTCGGCCAGATAGGCAAGGCGGGTTTTTTTTATATCTTCCCTTCTATCCCATCTCATCATTTTATGCAACATGACCGATTCTTGACGACTGCAAAAATGTGCCGGCGTCTGCAAAGAGGAGTAGCACCGACTCTGATGAAAACGCAAGCTTGAATTAAATGACTAATCCATTTTTCATGGCTCTCATTGAGTGTAAGCCTTATATCGTCACTAAAATGTAGTAGAGATATTATTTTTTTCTCTAACTGCAAATGCAATATTATGTCGGATATTAGTGCATTGCCTTCACTCGCTGTTTTCTATAGTAAGAACGATTTGAACATTTCAAAGAAACCTATCGTTGAATATCAATAAGCGATTTTCTAGTTTTAAAACTAGTTTCAATGATGCCCTTGTTGGGAGAATAAATAAAGGAAACAGTACTGCAGTCATTTCTGATTTGTTAGCACATCGATGTATTAGAGCACTATTTTAAATACAGCATGTCAGTATTGTTTTTTTCTCTTTGACACCCAATACAAAATAAGTATTTGATTTGCCCGGCAAATGTCAAGATGACATACCGAAATTGTGTTACATGTGTTTTTTTGTAGTCTTCTATGATCTTACTGATGCTCCAGCCCTTTACTGAATACAGAGGCTTGATAGTATGTGTAGATATATCCCGTCCATACGCAAATAGCGTTGCCTCTGTCAAAACTACATATATATATAAGTAGAATTGTCCTTGTTTGCATTGTTCGTGTAGTGGGAGCGGATATTTTTGGCCTTGTATCTATTTTAGGTGGTTCTCTATGCAAGTACGTGCGCTTATGTCTGTCCCTTACCTTAAGCGAAATCCAAATATCCCAACAGATGGCTGCATATAGACAAATTGGATTATCGAATGACTATTGCTAAGAAACGCCGAATCTTTATTGTTACGCGATGGTCGAGCAATTTTATATTTGCAAGGTATTTTTATGCAAATTGTCAACTAAAAGTTTTAGATTTAAATATAAAGAGCATATTACTAACCGGGCAGATTTGGCATCTTAAGGCACATTCTGGCACCTCCTACTGTGTGAGGCTTAATGGAATTTAATTTAAAAAAAAGGTTTTGGTTGGTTTAAATTGTCACTTTTAAGCAAGGAATTGACCTTTAATGCTTCAAGTGTTTAATTTAAATAACATAATTATGTTGTCAAAATTTACATTTTTTGCATTATATTCTAAGCAAGTGTTTTTCAGGTTCATAACTGCATAGATTTTCTTAGACGTAAGTGTAATATAATTTAGTAATATATATATATATATATATATATATATATATATATGATTTTTTTTTGTTTTAAATGACCACTAAATAAAACGTATTTAAAATTTAAATCAACTAAAGACCTCCAGCATCCTAACCGTATCCCAGCTTACAACTACTTCGGAGATCTTAACATAAATATGAAGAATCTTCGAAGTATCCGAAGATAACATACGAACGCTTAATGCACAATACAGTTTTTGCATGTTGATGCAGGCATATATACTCCAATATAACATACATGATTGTAATGCTATGATAATAACAATAACTGTGTCGCTGTATTGAACAAAGAAATGTCATCATATCATTCGGTATCTCTCCTTCTCTCTCTCTCTCTCTCTCTCTATATATATATATATATATATACACATTTGTGTATACACTAGCAGATAATTAGTTAGAAGAATCGTACAATTTAACAAACATGCTCACAATAATTTGCTACTGTATAATATGGATACTGAGTGTGCTCGGATTTCGATTCGGCATTTCCTCTCGTCCTTTGATATTACCTTGGAGGCGGCGTGTACACTCTTGTCCGCTCTCTGTTGAGTGGTCGTCATGATACAGGACTTGGCTGGCTGGCTGGCAGGCAGGACTGGACGGCTAGATATGTGATTCGGGACACCCGGGAATAGCACTTGTCGAATAGCACTCGTCGTTGTCCTACGCTTAAACGTATCACTGCGCCGTAAAGCTACTTCATATGTGAGTGCGTCTAGTCGTGAGACCCTTCAACGTCTCTCAACGGCTCAAGCCATCGAACAAGCAAACTCTCAGCAAGCGCGACAGTATCGACAGTCACCTATCTTAAGACGTCATATCACAAGAAGGCGATATTTGTGTCATCAAAATGACCCGCCGTCCGGACTGTTCTTGACTCCTTGATGTCCACACAACACCAATACGCGTTTGCACCAGACGTTTAGACCAAACGCGAGCCAAGGGACAACCGAGCCGATAACGTTGTGTTAGCAAACTGCCTGCACGCCGTCAACATGCCGACATCTAGGTCCACAAGTGCCTAGTTAGAACTAGCCTACATGCACCATTAACCGAAGTGAAGTACATTTACGTATTCGGTCGTACGCGTCAATCGGCCTCAGCACCTTTGTGAGATGAAAGCAGTGGACCTGCTGAAGATGGCCACGCTCGCTGCTGCTGCTGCGGCGACACCATCCTGCTGCGTCAGTTAGCAAGTAAATAATCTGCTTGATGCTACTACTCGTTGTGCTGCGTCGCTGACGTCGCCTTGTGCGTGAAGTTCCTCTTCTGCTTAGGCCAAGCGCACTGCGGCAACGTGCCGTTTCGTAGTCTTGGCCAAGGTAGGTGCGATGGTGCGAAGCAGCGCCTTCATCATCTGCCCGCCAAAGACTTGCTCCAGCGCCGGCGTAGTATTGTGCACGACGACGAGCCTGCCGTCGCTATCGCACCCTCGCCCTTCTTCAGTGGTGGCCGGCGAAAAGGCAAGTAAGCAAGCGGCAGCAGCAGCAGCAGCAGCAGTAGCAGCAGCAGGAACAACAGCCTGGACGAGGAACCACGGCGGGCCTCGGCGGGCCTGACACCGGCCGAACTTCGCTGCGGAGCGAGAGGAGGCCAACCTGCCGCCTGAGCCGCCAGCACTAGCTAGCTGCTCGACAAGGCTCGACGGCTATGTCGGGCTATGGCGGGCTGGCTATATCACGAAGAGCCCGCCGTGTCTGCGGCTCTCAACCAGCCAGCATTCAGTCAGGCCGAGTTTCTACCGAGAGCCAGTCTTCCTCTCATGATGGGAAGACCCAACTTAACATCGTCAACAACCAGCCGAATGTCATCGACGAGATATTGATATATCGGATTGAGAGACTATATATATATATATATATATATATATATATATAGACACTCTTCGCATATGTGAACTGTTCCTCGAAGCTGGTCGCAGTAAGCGCCCGCCAAACACGAGATGGTTTTACATGTTACCGATTTGTCGGGCCTTCATGTCCCATATGATAAATAATAAGCATCTTTTTCCAACAAAAGTTTCTTCTATCGTATCGGGGTTTTCAGTCAGAACTGCTGAGAAATATAGCAGACGTCCAGCGTCATGACATGCGTTCCAACCTTCATAAAGGTCACGAAAAGTCTATAAGGCGCAGGCGCATGGATGGTGCTACCTGAAAGGGGCCACGGTTTTCGTTATGTGACTTGCTGTGATTTAGCCAATTGACGCTACCCTGTCGCTCGTTTTTGACACCTTTCACCATTACTTAAAACGTACTTCTGATTGCTTCAAAGTGATCCATACGAAATACTCTTGGAAGCTATCGCAATGAGTATATCCAAAAAAATTAAGACACGGCATTGCACGTTGTTCTTATTAAACAAAAGCATTTTTTAGAAATTGAATGTCTTGACAAAGTCTTGTTGTTGCAAATTAATAACGAGCAAATGCGTATCCTTATCTTATGTGGCGCATTCATAAAGACTTTAAATTTCTAAACTTGTGAACACCGGAGCTCCTATTGTTTTTTACTCGCAAATATATTTAAAAGAAATGTTACCGTGCATTTTGTGTCCTGCCGTTGTAACTGAACCATTTGCTGCATTGACTGCAGAGTTTACGTTTCAGAACAATTAGGAACAGTAGATGCTGCCTTACTGGGCGGTATAGAGGAGATGGTTTGTGACTCTAGTGTCATATGTACGTGTCATAAGTACGTTACTGGTGATGTTTATTATTATTTATTGGTATTCAATTCTTACAATTGTATTGTACGTTTGTACTGTTAGCAAATATTATCGTTTCAACTCATGACGCCTATATTAAAATCTGCGTTTCCTCTACAAAAAGCCAATAACACAATTTCCTTCAGAAACATCGTTTCGCGTCGGTCGCTCGTAATATTATCCGTGTGTTTTGCAATATCCCTTACCATTCTCGTGATGCCAACACTTATAGGATCCAGTATCTCCAATTCAATCGATATGTGGTAGCTTTCTTGACAGCTCGAGATATTTTATTTGCGTTTTCGAATCTGCCTCCATCCTCAACAAAGCTGTAAAAAAGGAGTCCATCCTCAACAAAGCTGTAAAGAAGGAAATGTGATATGATGGGCGCCGTCGTGCATGAGACAGTTACACCCAGACAAGGCTTTTGCCATGTGACCATAAAGGTATGGTAACCCCATCAGATCGTAATTCACTGTGTTCTCTCAGACCTTTGGGCTCGATTGTGGATGGTAGTTCTACTATTTTCAATGCCCTGTTACTCATCAATTGAACTCCGCGTTTCTTATCAGCCGGGGCTTTTTAGGCAGCTTAAAAGGTGTAGACCGTCAGAATTCTTCACTTCACCACAGGACGTGTATAAGAACGGCTTACAGGCGGAAGAGTCTATTCTAATAGCCGACACCATGCGGAAAGAATTTGAATCTAGCAAGGTGCCGAGCTTACGGGAGACAAGGCCCCTTCAAAGGACTGCTAAGCCACTAAAATGAAAACGTTTTCTCATGGATGTATGATCATTCATGATATCCCTTGTCGATTTCAAACTTTACAAGCATCGAGAACATGCTGGACCACGTGTTCTTTCATAGGATCAAGTTGGCTGCTAATCGTTGCATTTGCCATAGTAGTTTTTTTTGTACAATTTTTGCAGCTTCATTAGCGAGTGATTCCGTTTATAGCAATTCTATAACTAAAGCCTCCTAAGGTTATTGGAAAGTTTGCTATTTTTCTAAGCTACTTTCTAAACTAGTGTTCAATACCTTACGTAGAACGACTCGGTATTGTCAGTCATGTCCGAAGCAACAATCCCGATCTTCGCGTATGCCTATGCCAACTATGTATGTGTATGCAAAGGTCGGGGATCCTTGCCACATGTAGTTAAATATTGGTTAACCAAGACCTCTCTGTCCCTCCACAGACAAGGAACCGCCTGTGGGTTCATTGTTATCAAACGCGAGCGGATTCTTACAAGGGTTTCTCGTTTTGCACGAAGGACCCGTAAGATTCCTCCACACGTGACGGGGGCACCTAGAATATCTAGGTCATCCTGTACAATGTGAATTATATAATGTTTGCATGATCGTTTGAATAGCTCTGCCTTTACTTTTGTGGATTAACTCTTATGTTCCTCACACTTAGAAGCGCCCAGTGTAAGTCCTCTTAAATCCTCCACCAGAAAGCACGGCCTGTAGATCCTCCGTCACGACGTACAGAGGACTGACTCCATTCAGGTAGCAGACGTTAAAAGGGCTCTGTGGACTTGACACCAGATCAGAAATGCCAAGAGAAACAGCGGTTACTCTAGATGATCTCCCTGTTGTATGTCGGTTCTGAACTCCATGGTAACATCTGTAGTCCAAGCGAGGATTGACGGGTCTCTGTACCCCTGCTACACCATCGGTTGTTGAAACAGCTCTAAACGCGTTTGGCAACTGGCGTGAGAACATGGGTGTTTGGTACGCAGTTCGGACTCTGTGTGCACTTCGTGTACTACGATTACGCCTGAAAACAGCAGGGCTCGGACGGCAGAACGAATATCACCCTTTGCTAATTTCATCTCTGCTTCACGCACAGTATTTTCATCTCGATTTACGTGACGTAGTTTGATGATTGTTCTGCAGTTTGCGAATCCGCAAGGTAGGACTCTGGCAAGTCTTAAATTCTTACCGGCATGTGTCGGAACCCGTACTAATGGATTTGGATGAGACTGAATGCCAGGGTGTAAGGTGGAAGGTCTGTCCCGGGCAATTACCGATAGGTAGACTTCACAATTTGTCAAGTTCTGTTGAAAGCATAGACTTCCATGTTCTTAAAATTGCGGTGACACTATGCGAATAATTACGAACAACACTTGTTTATGTTCTGCCTATAATTTTGCAGGCATTCTCTAGGAGATTATATATATATATATATATATATACATATATATTATTTAAGTACTTAAACTCTTTTTTTATTAGTGTTTGCTTTATCAATTATGATAAATTAAGTAGATATTAATTATATGTTTATCGGTAATCAAATATCATCGAGCTAACTGCGTAGGAGAAATAACTCTCTGACAGATATCGAGATGTATTTATATAGTACATGGCTTGTCGCATAAACGGCACACACAAACGACGTTCGAATCATGGAAGTCTCTTCTATAGAAGAGTTTATGATGAAATTCATAAAGTGAATGGAAAGTCACAAGATTTCGGTTGTAGCACTCACTGCCAGTTATGCGTGACTATTGCTAGCGATTTGAAGAAGCTTTCGGAAACTGTCTGAACTTTTGTTTTGTGAACAAATGAATTTTCTCGAGTGGAAGAATAGCAGGGGTTCCCGGGAGACTAAACCTAGTAACTAGATCTAGAAGCGGTTGAGTGGAAATCATGAGGTAATCTAGCCGGTTTATTGCATTCAATGAAACCCCGTTAGCTTGAAAAACGCGGGTTTCACTTTATATAGTTTATCTAGCCGTGATGGGCTGAGATGCTACCATATGACATAATGAATATGAAATAAATTAGATAGTACAAATAGAGCTTTTCAATTATCAACATTGAGATTAGACTTTTCCTTACCCGTTTGACAACGCCTTTTCCGAAGGTTGTGACCTTTATCTAAAAAAGTCAACCCCAAAGTAGCAGCAGGTGTTGACGAACAGAACTGCACCAGTGCTAAGTCTTAAGTGATCAAAACAAGCAGGCGGTCCTCCGGGTCTAAATTTGGTGGCTTTGATTTTCACGGCGTTTATCTCAAGGCCGTTGTATTTGGGTATGCCTCGCTGCTTAACGGCAGATTGCTGAAAAGGGTAGAAAAAGCAATGGGCTGGGCTTAATTGTGGTAACTGTGGCAAACAGCCAATAAATAGCATCATTTGCCTCAGAAGCATTTTATCGCCCGTAATATCCTTCGTACGTTTTGCGATATGCCTCAAAAACTTTGAGGCGTTTGAGAATGATATTACTCAAATCCGTAATAATAGTGTTGTTGCCAGACATAAGAGCACAAAATCTGCAATTGCAAGACAATCAGTTCTCCTAAACAGAAACCAAGCACACAGACGTGTGCGCAAAAAAAAATGAAGTTCTTTTGTTTGTCTTTACGCCCAATGTCTCAAAATCATAACCATACGACCATTCGCAGCGCTTAAAACTAACAAATGCGCAAATGCGCATTTCATAGCGATCATTTTGGAATCCATATATGGCAATGCGAGCCATAGATTGTTGCTAAATCAATATATTTGGCACCTACCGACCGAAAAAGTACATACCGACACTTATAGGACCCAGTACTTACAAAGCAATAGACATAGACAAGTTTTTTTTTCAGTGTATCATAGGGGTATCGGAACCTCGTCAGGTCGTAATTTATTGTTTTCACTTAGACTTTTGGGCGTGACTGTGGATCGTATTTCTGCTGTTCTCGGTGCTCATTTTACTATCTCATTTACTTCTGCAGATCTTGAGAACCTGTCGGGATTTTTTAAAACGCGTAGCGGATGTAGACTACCAGAACTTACCAGTTTACCACACGACATACATGAGAACGCCTTACAAACGGGGGCGCCTATTTTAAGAGCCGGCAGTTAGCATGCATGTGTGGTTCAAGCGAGGCCCTGTACACACCATCGGTAGAAGTCTTGGAGCCTTTCGATGCACTTTGCCGAAAATTGTATTGTACAAAACGCACTTCGGAAGTCTTGTTTAGGTAGCACTCTTGTCGGGCCTTCTGCTTCAAAAAAGGCACGCGTAACATGTACGGTGGTTTCTGCGCCTCTTCTTAGAACAACCCAAGTTAATCGACAGAGATTGTTACTAAATATTTGTTTCTCATAAATTGGTAATATTTTTTACATATGGTTATCTTGGAAGCCATTCTTCGTAAGGCCAATCCGCACGCTCTAGGTTTAAATTAATTACCGTTTTTTAAAGCGTGGTTAGGTTTGCACCATATAAAACCACCAAACAAAATAAAGGTAAATGTTTATTGAGTACTGTGGACACAAATGTAATTTTGGTTTAATAGGCGTTCTGAAGAAGGAATCGCCTGGACAAGTATGTCTCGTAGATGTCAAGCCCGTAGACTATCCAAACCGGCTTATTTTTATTCGTACTATATGCCATTTAATTTGGTGGCGTGCGGTCGTGTCTGGTTGGATCCTGTTAACCTATGTATTTAATAAAGCTCGTATTTCGTAACCTAACTTTCATTAGTGAGCATGCGCATAGCCCGCGTTTGATTGGCGGACAGTGTACGCTCTCAAATACTTCGGCTCTGCCTCTGAGGAATCGAATCCCTTTGGTTTTTGATCAAAACAACTAGGTTCAATAACCATGTTTAACTTCTTTTAAATTTTACTGATGTGCTTTTCTTCTTGGTTAGAGCTTTTCGAACAACACGGCGCACGCAGTGGGCCTTTACAGAACTATGGGATAAGCGAAGAGCACACGCCTGTGCGTTTAAATTTGTTTGCATCTCTCAAACTGTGAAGCACAATTTACAAAATTTAGAAGTGGTTTCAAGTTTTTTAAAGCAATTTGCAAATGGTTAACCTGCTAAAATTTCCTTTTAGATCTCGAGTGATCTAGTCACCGTAGAATGCTGTTGAACCTTTGAGTACATCTTGTTCTAAAGCGGAGGTCGTTTTAAATTATGGTGTATCATCCAGGTCGTCACCATAGTTTCGGATGCATTCAAACTAGAATTGTCCGGTTTTAAATGGATACAGTTTTACTCATATACATTCAAAAATATTTGACATGATTAAACAGCTCGGGTGCATTTCTAACCACGAAGCAGTATTTGCGGTATAACATGAAAGCAGTAAACTGTATACATGGAAAATGTGCCCATTGGACGCTTTAGGTAGTCGAAACAAGGTACGCGTTTGGTAACACACCGGAATATTCGGAACAATAAATCAACGTAAAGGCACACTTATAGTTATTTGTACTGAAGAATTATAATCAATATCTTGTTAGGCGAAGCACACGTCGTGCTTGAATTGACTGGTACTTTTAATGAACGGTCATGTGCGGCACGACGAGTCGTAGCGGTAGATGAGCGATTCGTGATGAGTACAGAGGAACGCAGGAGAGATCTAGAGAGAGACGGAGAGAGAGCGAACAGGGCAATGCCATGCAGGAACCATGGAGTGGTTAGTGGTGGTGGTGGTAGGAGCCGTCAAAGTCACATACATAGTCGCTTGTCCCGTTGCCGAGCACGGCCATCCACCGTCCGTTCTCTGACGCCGAAGTCAGAGCACCTGACCGACCACCCAGGCTGCCGGCTGCCAATCTTAACACAACTTCTCCATCGTTTCCCTGGCTCTTTCTCGCTTTCTTATTCTGTCTTTATGTGCTTCCTCTCGATGTGCGGCGCTTTCTTTTGGGTTGTTTGTTGCTCGCTCTTCACATTCGACTACATTTTTCAATCTTGATGCGACGACTGTCGACAACGAGCAATAGACTAAGGCAAACAACTGAAGCATCGAGTGCAAGAACATGAGAAGGATGCAAGGTTGCCATTACCAGCGTTAGCACTCGGGCGACTCGGGCGGGATGCAGGCGCGACAAACAGGCTAGAGAGAGTGAGAAGAGAAAGAGGACAACGAAGAGACGAAGACGACATAGTGGGGCACAATAGGGCGCCGGATAGCAGCCGCAGTGGGAGCAGGCTAGCTAGCTTGTCGTTGGGATCCCAGCAACGGGCCGGTAATTGCCAGCGCACGGAACACGGACGAAACGCTGCTACGCTGCGCTACCGTCGGCGGTAGCAGCAGGTTTGTCTCGGTCGTTCGGTAGCTCGAACCAGACGACGAAACGGTAGCGACTGCAGCGACTCTGGCGAACAGACACCGTCAGTCACCGGGTGCCGACTCCAGCGTCACGTTTCTTCACACGTCTCTCTTTCGTCCTACGTCTTCAACTCCCCCCTCACCCCCTAGTACCCCCGTACTCCCTCCCCCCTTCCGCGCGCCTTTTGCCCAGCAAGCGCAAATGCGGTGCCCGGTGCCGATCCGCCGTCTTCATCTTCTGCACCTCGTTTCATCTTGGTTCGGGTACTACTCGAAGACGCCTCTATCCAACCAATATGACGGCGTCATTATCACCCTCATCATCATCATCACCATCGTCATCATCATCAACGTGAAGCAGTCCGGCCATCCATCCGGATGTCCCGCTGTACTTTTGGAAGGCAACGTCTCGTCAAGTTCATTACTATTCCACAAATTTCCATTTAATAGTGCGCCCTATATGTAGCAATTTACTTCCTTACATGTTGCAGATCCTCACTCACGAAACGGACACTTACTTTATATGTACATATGTTATTTTTTAAAATTAAATTTGACCCAATTTAGATATGTAAACACTGACATAGTATATATTAAACACATAGTAAAGTCGGTTTATGGGTATTCTCGCTAACGCTGAGAAAGCGACACTAATTCGTTACAG
The DNA here is from genome assembly GCA_003439945.1 of Dermanyssus gallinae. Classification (NCBI taxonomy): domain Eukaryota; kingdom Metazoa; phylum Arthropoda; class Arachnida; order Mesostigmata; family Dermanyssidae; genus Dermanyssus; species Dermanyssus gallinae. Next base: position 808,143 of record QVRM01007112.1, on the reverse strand, counting down.
TCGTCGAGCTGATATAGGGGGCATCAACCGCCACGACAAAGGCATTTGTTATCCTTCCTGGGTTCATGAAACCCAACAGATGACACACTAGTAAACACTGTACCAAGTGGCAACATGCCGACATAGACAGAAAGATTCCATCTAGGCTTAGTTAGTCACAGCTGGTGATTTAGAAACGTTACTCGATTATAGACATGCTTTTTATACAAGTTTATTTCACTAGAAATTTATAGATATTACCTAAAATTCATCTGGATTTACCCCATAAATGCGAAGTGTTTAGATGTTTCTACGTCATTTGGATACGGTAAGCAGCTTCGGATGGCACTTTGAGCGTGAATAAGGTTCTGTGTAAAGTATTTATCAAGTGTGCAATCGCAGGCTGCAGGCCAATACGAAGTCTACTGAATATTAGCAGGTCAGTTGCGTAGAGCAAGATGATGACTGTTAGCTGTCTCTCTTTGACGATGCGTGGCAGATCGCTGAGCACCGTTATAAATAACAATATGCTTGGTGCGAAGTTAAAAGCAGACTTCAAATCAACGAAGACCGCGAACATAGAAAGTTTTTCCTCGGTTTAATTAGATTGTGATCCGCTTAGGAAATACTTTACAGTTTGAGATTGTAGAACTCCCAGTCCTGAAGCCATACTGCTCATCTAGGAGACACTCTCCTCTGCGGTCAGAAACACCGTAGTCGCTTCGTAAGTATGCGTGAAAGTAGTTTGTGGAAACAACTTCTTACATGACTTCCGCCTTAAACCCCTGTCATAAACAAAGAATTGATACCAATTGGATTTTATACACACCATAAAAAAGACTCTCAGCAGGCACTCCTACTTCTCTTGGTCAACAAATAGATGCAATTACTGCATGGCATTTAGAGCGTATTTTAGGCGTATGAACATCTATGCGGTGATGCCATCTAAGCGTTTCATTTAAAGTTAAGCCCAGATATTTGATTGGAGGGGAGAGCGGCATATCAGTTCCATTGACATTTAGCATCTGAATTCAATTTTGGCTGCATTTAGCATCAGAACCAAATTTTTCAAACACAACAACCAGCTCTACTGACTGCATTCTGAACGTTAGCCATAGACTACCCCCTAATGTAATCCCTTCTATAATAAGTTTGTTCAAAATGATAAACATAAACTTTCCTGAGATTCACTTCTGCGGCATCCCAACGTTTACTCTTTCTAAAGGCTATTCAAAATAACCTTCCGTTACTGTAGCCTCTCCGCTAGATATGACTCAAACCAAAACACGGCAGGGCCGTTACAACTAAGAATTTCAATTTTAAAATGACCAAATACTTTAAACAGTTGAGGGCGACAGAAACATCCCAAAAAAGACACCAAGCTTGCCGTTTAGCGTGTTCTATTTTGCAAATTGGCGGTTTCGTTCCATTACGATCTCCACTGGTCTAGTTAGAAGCCAGACGTCATAAGAGCGACTAAAGACCTCCTATGTGCCAGGATGTGCAGCAGGTAACTCCCGTATCAATACAGGGACTTGGTCAATCACTTTAATAACCTTGGCGGTGTGTTCCACACTGACTTGTTGCAGTAAGTAGTGTGCGTTCCATCCGGCTCTTTCGCGTCTCAACTTCGTATGCGCGTAGGGGGGAGGGGGGCATGGCGAAGAGGAAGACGCATGGTAACCCCTCCAGTTAACTTAATATTTTGGTAGCCTTTTAACATATCTAAGTGGCCAATCTTACTACAATTTCTACAACAACGTGTCGCGTTTTCACAATTAGTTTTGTGTTTTCTGCATGCCAGTCAATTTTGAGCTTATTGCATGCCAGGAATAGCTCTGTGGCTAGCACACGAGGATTGCGTGAAATAACTCTGTCTGTTGCAAACTCTAGAAGCTGATCACCAACTTGTCGTTCCAAACTTCTCTCTTAACCGATACCACCCCGCCCTGCTCACTACAGAAGGCTAGCATGTTGCTTTAAAAAGGCCCGCTGTCAATATTTATGTCTTCTTCTCTCTGCAATGACAACACGAAAAACACACTTTAAATTAGGCTTCAATTCCATCTTGTGGCTTCGCTTTAAGTTTATGTACCGCAGTTGCTACTCTCTTCTTCGTTTACAACGGGCTCTATTATCCGCCGACCCCATGATTACTACCCGCCGCCGGTTCTCGCTCCTCCAGGCCGCTTGGGTAGCCCACTTAATTCAGGCCTATCTGGTGGTGCGCGTTCGTGCTAAGGATTGCAATTTCTACTTGTTATGCAATTTATCGCAAACTGTTTTTCCTATGGTTCTAGGCTGAACGCAACCTTGAGGGCCCCCTGGTGGGGTAAGTAATCGACCTAATGTCGATCCAGCGTGAAGTGGCGGCGATTGTCAGTCAACGGTTGCTGCACAACGAGGCTGCCGAAAGCGGAACATGAGCCACGAGCGCTTTCCCACGGTAAATTCCTGGCTCCTCGCTGCGGGCGACGTCTGGGCCGCGTGGAGCTGCTGAGCAAGGACGGCGTGAGGCGCGCCTTGAACCAGCCGTGCACCTCGGAGGGGGCCGCTGCGTCAAAAAAGCTGGACGCATAAACACAGCATATACACATGTTGTACGACTTCTTTCGCTGGAAAGGTGAGAAGGATTAAGGATTAAGAACGACCTTGATTGAATTGGAATTGACTTAACAAAACTGTACAATCAATGCCTTCGATCACCAAATATTCCTGCCGGTCGTATTCTTACACAATAGACAAAATGTCGGCTGAATAATACGGGGCCGGTTTGCGCCGGATACAACGACGTTTGTTCTGAATTACTCTCAAACTGTCAAACTAACCAAAAAGAAGCGTCCACTTACTTCAGTGTATTTATGGGCTCAGCCATTTTATGGCGATTCCAGTGGCGCTGATTCCATGACGTGTTTCAAGCGCCAGGGGAGGCCATTTTGTAACCACAGCTTACGTACTGAAATCACGCTCGGCTGTCTTTGAGGTTAAGATTGTCCTAAGTGAGAAGGCGGTAGCTGGGTGTGGCTTTGTTGAGTTTGCAATGAGACTTGGTCGCTGAACAAGTGCAGGTGTATAAATGTTCGAAATGGAACAGGCAAGAGACAGTACATTTTGTACTTATTGCATCGACGTCTTGACAATTACTAAAACATAAAGGCCATTTTATAACGTCGAAATGCGCCACAATACAAGCTGAGTTCATTTTCCGCTAAATCAGTCTGACTAGATGGAATGTGAAGCGCAACCAGCTGGAATGCTGAAATAAATATATATTTAGCCAAAAATATTGATGTGTAAGCTTTGACATTCACCTGTGGCAGGTCCACGATTATTAATGAATAAAAGGCAAGGCCGTGTCTACTATAGTAGTAAACAGAAGGACATGTAAAGCCAGTTATATATACATTGATAGTATTGAAAACAAATTATGTCTATTAAAATAGCTCGGCTAATATCTTTGTCAGGTATTATGTAATATTAAGCGAATACGTGTAATGCGTGTGTATCAATTAAGTTGAAATTCGATGATATTGGCTCAAACCACAAATCTAGTCAAAAACGGCGTCAAGAAGTACGGGCAACTTGCAATGTTTGTCATATGGGTAAGACTAGCATATGAGACCTGAAGGCTCGTATGCTACTCAAAAGGACGATAAATCAACCAAGACGTTTCGAGTGGAAGTCGGGGTAGAATGAGAAGAGGAAAGGCGGCTGCCAGCCAGTTTCCCAAGGGAGAGATGGGAGCCTTCCATTGTGCCTACGCCCTATCTGCGTCGACTTCCTCCCTCCTACCTGAGCAATTCTTCGGCAAGCGGCGCGCCGCCTATCTTAGTAAAGATTTTTCTATATACTCTACCTATCCCCGCATAAACACCCGTATGTACGTACATATATATATATATATATATATACTCCGCGCGTCTCATGGGCGAGGGAGACTGGAGATGCCGATCTGCATATCATCATACTGAGGTGCACCGTCTGTCTGCCTGCAAGTGCGTTCTACTATTCTCACAAAGTGCTCGCCATATCTGACCGAGACCGGCTGCTCTTCGTTGGCACTGCTCTTCGAGGAGGCCGTTCTTCGCGGTGAGAGATTTCGTAACCTGGTGATAGCCACTTTTCCACCTTGAGTGTCTACCCGAAACTCTCAGAGAAGCACGGGCCGCACGTACATGTAGGCGTCGAAGCCGACGTTTCGACACGTGCCTATGGAATTATGGTAGATCTAGGAAAGGATCGAAGTGAACATAAATTACATTTGTTTGCTATAGCTTTCGACATGCCAACACAATGGACAGCAAATGCAAAGTTTGACAAAAGTGTCGAATCCACCGATCGAAACGCACTCTTTCCGTCTCCCGCACACTCCTGACCAGGCGCATCAAGTGAGATACCACCAAGTAAAAAGAGGTAAAGGCTCATATATATATATCATCACAGAATAACATCCACTTTTCTATCGGAAACGCCTCATCAACTAACCCATACTTCGCTAAATTTGCATGCATATCCTCTAGGTGTGTTTTCAGTCGCCCAAATCCAGGAACAAAACCCAAGGCGTAAAATCTTGGATGCGATAATTCTCTTATCTTCTTGGCCAGCTATCTTTAGCTGTGAAAGTATACAGCATATGCGGCAGGCATTTAAGGTTAATGTGACAAATGCATACCTGCCCATTCCTACAGGCAAGGTCACTTGGCCAGCATTACCTGTCCCACGGATCTCGGCTTGATGCTGGCCAAAAACGCTCGCTTACGTGAATTGTTGTCAAGTCTTCCTCATACCGCAACTTCGCAGCAAAAAAAGCTTCCTCAAAAATAAACAATGAAATAATACTATATAATAACTAATGATATTTAAAGTAGAAACGTGATATTACTAGGACTGCTGTTTGTCACAATCGAGCAACTCTATATCTTTGATTCACGTTTGACATGCGTTAGGCTATCTATCGGGCATTTACGGTCAACGTTGTTTACAGTAGTGGCATAGACAGCTGTGTTTCGATAAACATCTTGAAATAATACTAGGTTAAAATAATTAATTTTGCTTGAACTTAAAAAAATGGCTCACACACTTGTTTAAAGTTGTGTGCTACGCTTATATTTTGTTATGCACATCTTTGTGATTCTGTGTTTATATTAAGTATTGTAGTGGTCGACTAAAAGGCTTCACCTAATATTCGACGGTGAATATTATTTATTAAGTTCAAAATACTACAAGATTCCATGCGCATGATTGGAATCTGGCGAAAGAAACATTGTCTTAATTATTAGACTTTTAGATTAATTTGATCATCGTGCGTAACCAGAAAATAAATATAGTAAACGTTCTTATTTCGTATGCGTGTTAGATATTATTGCTCTATTGAATTACCGTTCTGCTGTCTTTAAAGATCCGGCAAGGTGCTAAAATGATTTTTGTCGAAAGTACTATATATGTGAGTCTAAGGCCGTTTTAAAGCCGTTGCGTTACAGAGGACGGTATAAATATTTAGCGAGCATACGTCGTATAACGATAGAGTCTGCAGCTGTGACGCCACAACCGCGACTCGAGGCTGTTTGAAAGATAGTAATAATAAAGTTTCTATGTTTGTTCCGACTACTACAATGTTTAATGGCCACGTGTTAAGGCATTTATTAGTTCGCAAGAGATGGAACAAAAGGGGACCGACAGCCTTCAACCAAATGTGGATCTACTTTACATGCTCTACAAACGTGTGGCACATGCTGACGTCTTACTGTATCGTTAACATATTTTTATTTTGTACATATTTATGTTGACATTAGCCGGCTAAAGTGCTCAGCCCATATGAGACGAGCTAACCATCCAAGACCTTCCGCTCGTATTTAGGATTATTTTTCTTACATGCGACTCCAATTTATGTAAGGCTTGCGTTGATATTATAAACTTAGGTGCTATCTTCTACCTCAAGAGCGTGCCCGATTTTTTCTAACAACTTTGCAACGTTTTTTAAGTATTGTTGTATTTTAATTTAGTTTATTTAAAGAGTTAAGTTTCTCACAGTACGACTTATCTGTACGTACTTTAGCCCTACGGGATGATGAGCGGAGCTATCGACTAAAATGACTACTCTCATTACCGATCTCGAAACAATCATATCGGATGAACATAGTGTAGTGCTTGCTGGACATCTTAATCAACCTGGCATAAACTGGACAGATTGGCACTGTTCATCCAGACGAGCGGAGTTACGAGCCCAAGATGGACCACTGTCCATGGAAGAAATGTTTCTTCAGCACTGTTGCGAAGCGGAACTACTGCAATGTGTTGAGCATCCCACGAGAGGTACCAATGTTCTTGACATTGTTCTGGCTAGAGATGATATTGTTGACAACGTCATCGTTTCACCGGCGCCAGTTGCAACAGACCATCAGATGGTCTCGTTCACGATCTCCAGTTGTCCCAATGTGACGACGGCTCGGACGCAACTCTGGGACTTTGACAAGGGAGACTATGAATACTTAACCATGAATCTGAGTGCTACGGACTGGACGACCTTCTTCCAACCCTGTATTGACGTAAATGACATGTACAACAAATTTGTCACTTACATGCACTTTCTGCTGGACTGCTGTGTACCCAGGAAGTCTCCTAATCTGCATGGTGTTCTGGATCCTAGCATAGAAAGCATCACCCAGCAATTGAACAGAGCGACGCCAGAAGAAGGAGGTAGACTGCAAAAGAAACTGCAAAAGATGCTTCATAGAAAACGAATCATCGAAGAGAGCTCTTTAGCCCAATCGGCGGTTTCCACCGCGGTTTATAGATACATCCAAAGGCGAATGAAAGTTAAAGACTGTTTAAACTCGATCAATAGCAGGGAGCAATTCGCATATCGACCAGGCTATTCTACTGTCCTACAACTTCTATAAACGCAAAACGACTGGGCTCTTTTAACTAATGATAGCACGCCCTTTGACTGTGTATACTTCGACTTGAAATCTGCATTTGAAACCACTACATACTGGAAGCTTCTGAACATTCTCCCGCGGTACGGTGTTGGACAGAAACTTACAAACTAAGTCAAAGCTTTCCTTGAACATAGAACCTTTAGAGTGAGGGTAAATAATTGTCTGTCGTCAAATTTTATTCTATTAAGGATTCAGAGGCTGAACCTTGCTACTACCTCAGCTATAGCTTTTGCTGATGACACAACGCTACTGTTCGAAGTGAATCATCGGAACTTTGATATGGACTTGCAGCAGTCGCTTTTGAAGGTTGATAATATAATTCGCATTTTTAACATCGTTGGACTAGTCGTCAATGCTAACAAAACCAATTTCATAGTTTTTCGTTCATCTCCGAGGCTTCTAGAATTACCTGACAACCAGATCTTTAAGGCACGGAACATTAAGCTCTCGCAGACCGCTAGGTGCCTGGGGCTCGTTCTCCAGAAAAACATGAGGTGGCATCCCCATCTGGATTACATTGCACCAAAGTGCTTTGCTGTAATATCTACGCTGTGTAAAATGAAATTGATTGGGGTACCACAGAGGGCTTACTTCTGGTATACAAAGCCGTGTTCTTACCAGTTCTATGCTATGGAATTCCTTCTCTGGGGAGGTGGCTATGGACGGAATTCTCCGAAGAGCAAAAGTGATACAGAACGATGCAATTAGAGCCATTGCTAGAAGGCGAAGGGATTTCTCGCTGCGGGTTCCAATGTTAGCGTACAAAATTTCGCGTGGTATTGTGCCTATGGAGATCGCATTTCCACTAGTTCCTATCATGAGTCGAATATCACCTAGGCGCGCAACAACTTTTGCAGTGCGCTCTGTATCCTTGAAGTCTAGTCAACACGCACTTGCGTACCGCCTTCCTGAAACCTGGACCCGCACTCCCAAACGCATAAGATGCCTCACTATGAAACACCTCTTCTCTCGCGAGTTAAAACAGTGGCTGTTAATTTCACAGTCGGAACCAGACGTGTTTTTAGACATAGTTTTTGCAAATTGTGTTGATGTTGTACTAGTGGACTACTTCGTTTGTGTGTTATATTTGCAAGTTTGTTGCCTCATGTAGTGTTCGGCGTTCTAACAAACGCACCAATTGCTGCTTTGAAGTTTTTGTGATAATTATTAACCACTGTATTACCATTGTGTGTAAAGTACTTAGACAAAGCACTCCTTGGATTTTGTCGAGAGTAGTTATTTGCTTTGTTGTTTGATTCATCTTTCTTTCAACCATTTTTATTTATCGAGAATTTAAGCGTTGTGAAATGCAGTTCCGTGAATAAACCACGTTTGAAATTGAAAAATTGAAATTGAAACTGCTGAGGTCACGTCCGGTTGTCCACAGGAAACAATTCTTGGACCTCTTGTGTATATATTATATACTGACTCTTTAAAGTATATTATATCTGAAGGAGTGCGAGTGAAAATTTACGCGGATGATGTAAAAATGTATATATCTTTAGATAATGAAACGAACGTGACTATTCTTCAAGAAACCCTCGATAAATTTATGGAATGGTGTAGAGGATTAGACCTAAAGCTCTCTGTAAATAAGTGCGCAGTTCTGCACTTCGGCAGCAGCAATTCTGTATATAACTACACATTAGGTACCGAACAGCTAGCGGTAAAACCATCGATAAAAGACTTGGGAGTTCAGACGAGTATAACGCTGAGCTACACACCACATGTTCGAGAGGTAGCTGCGTCAGCTAGTCGGAGAATGCACTGGATAATGCGATCCTTTAGTCTTGAAAGACCCTAAGCTGTATGTCAAACTTTATAAGCAATATGTCCTACCTGTGATTGTATATGCCTCTCCAGTATGAAATCTAGGATTGAAACGTGATAGAAATTTGATAATGGAACTGCAGAAGAAGTTTTTAAAACGTGTTGCATTTCGTTGCAATATGAGGATTTGTGATATAAAATGTGATGATATTGGTGTTGTTCTAGATGATATTGATAAGGCTACGTTCGTCTCTATTTGTAAATCCCAGATCGAGCGAAGAAAATCTTTGATTCTATTTTGACGAACACAAGAGCCGGGATCAACATACATGCTAAAACTGTTGCCCGGAAAGAAGTCGTTAACAAAATGTTTGCTTGGCGCAGTACCAGGAACGCGAATTACGCGCAAGCAAATTGATCTGTTCTAATAAAGTCCCCCCCCCCTTCTAAAACGTGTGTAAATATATAATACTCAGTCGCTATTCTGGGTTCTAAGTCGAGCTCTAAAAAATCAGTGGACATTAGTAGTAGAACACACAATGCATGCATTTTATTTTTACTGACTAAAATTGATGTGCACGGACCGCAAGACCTTAATCAGCTGCGCCGAGACCACGTAGAGTTTGAATGCGCAAGAAACTCTTCGGGAAAGGGCACATTCGATCATCCATACTACCCCCTTGCAGTGCAATTTATGGGTAGCACTTCATTATCTAGGCCTGTAGACGATCTCAGTGCTAACAGCCTGGACATGGCCCTCGACGGGGAGATCAGCCGTCGAGCCTGCCATGCCACAGAGTACATCGTGATAGAAGTTCAGCAAAATATCGTCAAATGTCATTTAACCCAGGCTGAGGCTTGGTGCAAGGTAATGTTGTCTTTAATCTGCATCGACACCCAGTAAGAGCGCAATATCGGCCTTTATTTCTTCAGGCTCCACGTTTGCGCTATACCTGTAAGAAACAACAGAAATATTGCTTATTATATTGTGCCGAGAAAAGAAAAACAAGTAACCTTTTTCGGTTTAGTGACATTAGTTTACCTTAGTTCTACATGTTGGGAATTAGCAAAGTGTTTGATTTTTTCACGTAGCGCTCATCTTTATTAATGCTTGGGTGAAACATTCGAGTCGATCCTACCATAGACAACGGTGTGAGATAATGGTGAGTACAATCATATTTGTGCCATAAACGCTATACCCAGAAATAAGGTTGTTTACTGTTCGTTTATACAACTTCCAGCAATAATTAAGTGCACAATGTATTTAAAAGTACTTCGGTCGACTATTGGACTATTGATCAACTGATTGACCATAGAGTTCCCGCGCCCGCAGTGGTCACTCACGTGTTGAAGAGCCTCCACTCACGAAAGTGAAGAGGCAACGGTCTGCGGATAAGGTAATAGTCGACATCTTCTCCAGGAAAGTCCTGTACAGGTTTATATTCTGTTTGCATAAGGATTATACTTAAATGATGAATGGAATTTCTTATATTTTGCTCTAAATTTATACAGCCGCTAATGCACCGTTAAGGCCAACATGCAGTTTTGCCAGTCGACAACGTGTCTCAAGGACACACGTAAATGGCACTTTTGCTGCTCGCTCCAAACAGATTAACTAAAAGGTGAATAGTACGAGCATCAACTGGTTGAATGTAGGTTATGAACGAGCAAAGTTTACTGAGGAGCGTGCTTCTTCTTCAGACCAGTTCTAATGGCGTTCGTAACCTGTGGCATCAGGTGTTCCTGCTTGCCGTACAAACAAATAAGGGCTTAGCCAAACTAACAGTATTAGCAAGTTTCGTAAGCAAAACTAAACGTTTATACGACTTATGTATTCGTTTGTACGACGTCTTGATAAAAGGCAAATCCTTTGCACGGAATAACACCGTAAGGGTACATAGTATTTTATATACTTAGATCTGCTATTCCTAGCCGTCACAAAAACACCCCGCAGCCTGTAAACTTAACCTATGGTCACCTGCCCTCTTATAGCGAAGCGGTCATTGACATCCTTTCGCGGTTTATTTTTTGTTCAGGGACAGTCAGGATATCAACCTGTAAAAACTCGGTTGCTGTTATTTTTTAAACATATTCACGTCATTGACAATTAACGACGGGACTGCCAGGAATCCTACCGTTTAAAAAGTCTGTCTTGAACATAGTCACGACGCTTATAACTGATTTTTTTTATAAACCTGGGCCTTCGGGTAATTTGCGACTACATAACATACAGTTTAGTTCTTCCTAAATTATATGTAGGATTGTAACAACTTTGTATTAAGTTGTAGCGTCTCTCTTATCAGGTTTTCGGTTTCGGAAGGATACTTTTTTTCCAGTAGGATATACAATGTATGAGGCATTCGTAGGGTATTGCCTTTTGACGGAGGTAATTGTTATAGCTGAAATGTCGACTGAAGGCTCCTGAAATCCTATACTAGTGGAGGAGAATTTAAAACGTGCGGTAGTACTTTAGTACTTTTATATTTAAATCTAAATCTAAATAAACTCTTAGTAAATTATGCCGAAAGTACTATTCACTATGGAAGTCTCATGTTCTTACCGACGGAGAGGTCGACCGTTTGGAGCGATGAGAAACTTTTCAAAGTTCCAGCGAATATCAGATACGTGAAGAGGATCGTAGTACAGACGTTCCCGAAGGCTGAACCGTTCACTAGGTGCTACAGGACAGGCCGCCTATATATATATATATATATATATATATTGAAAAAAACACAGAGCAAAACATCTTGGATATCAACATATAATGCAACGTACAGCACTTCCGCAGTGTTGAGTGCAGTAAATCATAACTATGTGCATAGTAGTTAAAACGTATTTCAGCATGCATATATATATATATATATATATATATATATATTGCCCTATTTAGTTTATATAATTTGTTAGGTTTGCTCAACATGGCTAAAGCTTTTCATACAGTTTAATAGCCTAGAAGTGTGTTCATAAGATTGCGTGATATACAAATAAAATCTTGAGTAAATAGTGTAAACTTTTTAAATGCAAAAACGAATTAACTGCGATTACACGCACTGCACTTGGATCATACTGGCCAATCCATGTTGATCTAGTATAAAGCTAATTGTTTGCATATTGAGAAAGTCCGCTTATTGGGGAATAAAGGCTGTAACACGTTATTCTTAACGAACCCTGAGAAACTGGTAGATCGGATGAATCATGCCTCCATTGACGTTGATTTTCTTCGTCAGCGGAAATAGAGGCTCGAAGCCATTTCCTGGCCGAACATGCCTAATGCCATTGAGGATCTCCAATTTCGTTCCCGGCTCTTGCTGTGTAATCATTTTTGTCACATATACAGATGCAAACACAGAGGCTTGAACGTTAGAAGTTGTCATGCCTAAGCAAGATTTCAAATTCGGTTCAGTTACCGTGCTTAGCTAGTGGCGCTGTCATCGATAACTTTATTCAACGTTTACGGTATTTCTTTGGACATTTCTTTGGAAAACATTTCTTCTTCTTCTGGAAAACATTTCCAAACATTTCTTTGGAAAACTATCAAGTAAGTCAAGGAGAGGGCTGTCATATCCAAACAAATCGGCTTGCATTTCTCCACAATTTTTACGATACTGAAATAACATAAAGTTAATAAGCGTTTAATAAAAAAAAACAATAGATTATCAAACCCCTGCTCTTCTTCAGTTCAACACAAACTTTATAAAGAAAGTTCAAACACCTCCCGGAAGCTGCTAAAATCTCCAACAATGATTACGCAAAACTGGCAGAGACCACTACAACCCAACCGACATATTGTAGCCCGCTATTCACTTCACGGATTCCACCATAAACTCTGCCATAGAAGAGACTTCCACGAGCCTGACGTCGGTTGTGTGCGCCGTTTATGCGACCAGCCGTTCCTACCTACCGTCAGAGAGCTATTTCTCCTATGCATTTGGCTCGATGATATTTTATATATATCATCGACCAAATTTCCCATCCAGATTGAGTTTATAGATAATAAAATACACCACTATATATATATATATATATATATATATATATATATATAGGGGTGTAGCTATAAACATGTGTTTGATTATATATATATATATATAAGAGAAATAGATGACCAAATAAATGTACACAAACCCGTAATTTCAGCATTTTAGTAAGTAGCGTTGCAGTATGTTACAATCAAACGAGATCCATATGTAACTTCTAAAAAAGCAACTTAAAACACTACGTTGAAAGTTATTAATTTGCTTCCACTTTAATACCGACCAGTACAATGTATATGACGAAATATTTCCAGTTTGCTCTATTCCACAGAAATGGAACCATTAGCCTGCATTAAGCCAGTTTGCAAAGCTACGTTAACCAACAGGCAGCTAACTGGATGCTACATGTGGGTGATTAGTTCACGCAGGAGTTGGAATTACTCAGACATGAATGGAGCAAATCAGTCTAATACTTACCAATCCAAATTGATTACATGGAACTCCGATGACGGTAAAGCCATGATGACCAAATTTATTTTGAAGCGCATTCAATCCACTGTATTGGTAGGTTTTACCTCAGTAGGTAGCCACGTTGACCACAAGAACCGCTTTACCCTCATACTTCTTCAATTCGATAGTTTTAGTTTCGGTGAGGTCGCCGATCTCATAGTCGAACAGAGCGCCAGACCCCCCTGTACGGGAGAATTTCCATCGAGCAGATTGCATAATTATTTTAGTATTTATCACTGAGGAACAGTTTTCTATAATAATATATAATTAAAATTATCATAAACGACTACATCGAGGCAACCTAAATTACTCAGTGAATGAATACGATAGTTTACTGAGTTTATGCAAGTACACTCAAAAGTATACAGCATCGGCACTAAAAAGCTTGCTTAATAAGCGCACGCCTATGTTGTCGTAGACAATGCGCGGTGGCAGTACGTTAAAGATAATACTATTTTTTTTAACAAAAGTTTATTTTATCAATATGTACATGTATCATAATTACTAATTATTATTATTATTATTATTATTGAACATAAAAGGGGATATAATACCATTCACAACCCGTACACAAATTATTTCACTTGTACACATTATTATTATTATTATTATTATTATTATTATTATTATTATTCGGTTTTACAATTGTGAGGTATGAACGTTTAAGCCGGGTTCATGATCTCTTGCTCATTTCCTCAATTCATGGCGCCTAATATAGAAGCCACGTTCCCCCTACAGACGGTCAAAGACATCATCTGTCTCAAAAACATGGCCTCACGTCGATTACCCGTAATATCTTCTATAGGCTTTCCAATATCCTTCGGGATTTTCGCCGTACGTGTGCTAATGGGCCCAAGTACTCCGCCGTGCATGAAACGGTTACATCCCATGCAAATGTTTTACCATGTTAATATAGCGGAATGGTGACCCCGTCAGGTCGTAGCTCACTACTTCCATAAAGACCTTTCGGCTCGGGTGTGGATGGTATCCCTGCCCTTCTAAGGGCTCTTCTTACTATGGCGTTGAGTTCCGCGTGTCTTGTAAGTCTGCCGGGGCTTTTTAGACAGCTTAGAGGATGTAGATCATCAGAGTCAACAGGTTGGCCGCATGACAGACATGAGAAAGGCTGGCAGACGGGCGCGCCTATCCCAAGGACAGACACCATGCGGAAGGAGTTGGGGTCCAGCATGGTGCCAAGCTGGCGGAAGGCCACTCGCTGGTTTGGCGCCAAGGAATGCGGACGTGTGCGTATAGAGCTCCGAGGAATCACGCTTCCCGTGTGAGTGCAGGAAGGTAATTCCAGAGAGTGAGATACCAGTGAAGTGTGAAACTCAGTGATCATTTCAACGTACTGTATGTGCCCGTGCGACGGAGGAGCGAGGAGATAAGCCGCTGTGACGTCTAAATAAGACCTCTTCAACACAGTGAAGCAAAAACGAAACCACTCGCGTAGCGGTCGGGAGGCTCCGAGCGGTTCGTAGCGCATTCAAATTTGAATCCCAACGGTCTCTCCGACTATATATACATCATATACCACACAGTATATATGTATATAGAGAGCAGTGTAGGCATGTGTAGCGGCATATAGTATATAGTGTATTCGTTATAGCGCATGTTATTATCAGTATGGCAGCGTACAGTGAATATAAGTAGTGTATTATGAACAACGTACGAAACTAAAACCGTACTCTGTGAACTAAAGTGGCGTGTGAAATACTGTCTGACAGTTTTCTTTCAAAATTGAAATAGTTGGTTGTAAATATTTACACCCGGTGCTATCGGGGAGCGGTGGTTTCAAATTTCGAACCGGAGTATCTTAAGAAAAGCTGGTCATACGGTGAAACTTGATGAGGAGACACAGCTCGTCCACCGGGTAAGCGGCTGTCGACAATGTCGAATCCGTTCGAGCCGAGTAAGGAAGTCCCAAGGTCCCCAGTGGACAAGGACAGGAAAGGAAAGAGTCCCGACCAGCTGGACATTGAGTCACTGGGGGTCAAGGCAAGCTTGGCCATCCCGCTAAATGGCGAGGAGGACAAAAGCGCGACGGAGGCAGAAGATGTAGACGAACACATCGACACCATTAAGAGACCAGAGGAGGTGCTCATGAGAACGACGCTGGCAAAGACGAGCATCGTCGGGGCCTGGAACACACGAGCTATGTTGACCAGTCAAGGCTCGGAAGCGATAAGAATCTCCTCGAGCAACTGACTGCACAGTTTCCATCGGCAACAGCTGCACAAAACTTGCCAGCATGGACAGTGATAGTACTGCGTAGCAGTCAGAGCTTCGAGGTGTTCGATGGCCCTGAAGAGATTCCGGGCTTCGACAACTCGGTCCGAACGCTCACTGTAGGAGTGCGGGGAACGGCTAAAGACCCATCCGGCTTTCTTAGCACGCTGCACAAAGTGATCGGAAGGAGTAACGCACTCACAAACGGAGACTCTGTGGCACTTCACATCTCGGAGGATTGGGACGGTCCCCACATACGAAGGGCTGTGGAAATCTGCTGCAAAAAGATCGGCTGCGAGGTAGAGATCGCGATGCGAAAAGGGCTTAAACCACCTAGAGCGCGGAATGCTTTAAGACTGGAGAATCTGCCATGAAACGCAGAACCATCAAGGTGAAGGCAAAAGACGGCCAAACATTCAGCGAAGTCCTTCAGGCAATCAGTGACCACGCTGGGTAGAGTCAGACCATCAGGTGACGGTGGCTCTGATGCGCTCATCGATGTATACGGAACGAGCATCGCTGGAGGACCACCTTTGCGGACATGATCAGGAAGGAGGCAGGGGTGGAAGCTACTGTCCGTCCACACAGCAATACACAGAGTCGTGGCGAAGGCAGAACTGCTACACAGTTCAACAAGAAGGACGCGCCATGTGATGGCTGCAATCTTTCTGGACGTGAGAAACGCGTTCAACAGCCTTCCATGGAGGGTCATCCTGGAAACCCTCAGGAGGAAGCAAGCACTCATGTACTTGGTAAGTGTGATCTCAAACTACCTGCAAGAGCGCAAAATCTCGACCGCCGGGACAGCAATGGACATGACAGCTGGTGTGCCACAGGGTTCCATCCTGGGACCACTACTGTGGAACATTGCTTATGACGACGTGCTGCGTATTCAAGGCCTCCCAAGAGAGGTGGAGACACTAGCGTACGCAGACGATCTGGCAGTAGTCGTCGAAGCCAAGTCGAGTGTCCAGCTAGATCTGAATGCCAACAAGACCCTGCAGGCGATTAACGAATGGATGAAAGGGGTACAGCTTGAATTGGCGCCGGAGAAGAGCGAGGCGGTCTTGCTCACCGGCCTGAGTCGCAGTCGACCCGGTGAATTTTACGTTGGCAGACAAGAGCATCAAGGTAGTCGAGCATACTCGGTATCTGGGGGTCTACCTGGACAGAGAGCTCAGGGGAAGTAAACACGTTAAGATTGTCACGACAGAAGCAATGGAAGCAGCAAACGACATTGCGGATCGGAGGAGACTTGTGATGTCAGTGGCCGGATCGATGGCCCTCTTCGGTTGCTCTGTCTGGTTTACCCCGGCAACAGCCACAGCGAGAACTAAAAACCTGCTAAGGAAAACCAGGTAATTTTAAAGAAAAGGCTATCGCCCGTGTCTGCCCGCTATTGTGAGTGTGTCAACGTCCTTGATATTACATAACGGTTTTTAGTAGAATTTTTTATTTATGTTTTAAATGTGCTGAAATACTCATCCAAATACACATGATTTTAATATATTTGGCGAAATTCAACAAATCTGTTGTTTAAGTTTGGTTGAATTCCTTTGTAGATAATCCTAATACACATCTAAACAAATGAGGAAATCTGGCATTTATGTTTACCAGGCGATAACTGAGAATAATTTGTCACAAGCCTTGTATATGGGTGTGTTACAACATTGTTTACAGCACTTCTGGTAGGATAATAATTATTAGAAGTAGCTCCAAAAGGGGTACGGTTTCTCCTATAGTGTGTCAGAATGCTATATATGTATATTCCATAAAAGTGCATTATATTTTCATCTCTCCATATGTCCTCAGTGGTTAGCCTATAGGCCAATCCGAATATATTTCGTATGCATTTTTTCTGAAGAGTTAATATTGGTTTGACATTCGACTTAAATGAAGCACCGTATAACAAAACACCATATTTTAAGTGTGAAAAATAAATGCATAATACACGATTTTCTTAAATTCAAGAGAGGCAATATGTCGTAACTTATGCAAAAGTAAAGCACCTGTCCTAAATTTGTTTATCATATGTTTAATATGAATTTCCCATTTGATGTTATTCTGGAACGTCCGACCAAGATATTTATAGTCGTATACCTCACCAATTATCGGACAATTGCCTTTTGCCTCAAGAGCTAAGCTCGAGCCGGCAACAGAGTCGAAGCACAGCCTTGTGTCATTACATCTGTTTAACGGCAGGTTTTCGACTTTCGTATTAGCATAACAACCTAAAGAAGCACATGAGTGACAGGTAATGTTAAGTGGTGGTTCAGCAGCGTACCCCATCTTGATTTTCATAATTTTCGTCTTCTTTACATTAAAACATATATTGTTGATTCGCAACCAGAGATTGGTCCTCGCCATAGTACTTGTTATCTTCTCTATTAGCTCATTTCTGGTATCACTCTCAATTATTGTAGAATGCATGTGTCATCCGCAAACTGAACAATTTTTACATCATTACAAAATAAGTGTATATCGTTAATGTATAGTTGTACATTATAATCTTGTAGTTAAGGAACGGCGCAGATTGTGAGGAAAAAAGACCACAGCGCTCAAAAGAGGCGGAGCGCGAAGCTATGCTTTCCGAGTGGCAACGAGAGTGGACAGAATTGCGGCACGGAGGGATCTAATCCCAAACATGAAAAAAGTGGATGGATCGCCCTGGAGGCGACATGGACCCAAGTCATAACTGGAGATGGAGATTTCCAGGCCTACCTGGACGATTTCAACGTAGTTACCCAATCGGGGAGCTGCATCCACTGCACACAAGGCGCACGAGACGCGTTCCACACGATGTTCGTTTGCCCTGCCCTAGAACAAGCAAGGGCACTGGCTTTAAGCAAAGTGACGTGCCGCTGGCAGCGAAACAGCGACCCGCGGTGTCTCACCCTTTATTGTGCCTATTAAGCCAAGGCAGCAGGCGTCCCACACGGTACTCCCAGGTTGCTAAATTCCCGGGACATTAACCGTGTAGCCCGGGAACCGTGCGCAGCACACTTTCCCCGTAATACAATAGCCTTAACAGCCCTCGAATAGGCCACGACAAAGTGACAATATGAATTCGTTGACACTCAATCAATATCGTATGTCCTGCCTCCCCGTCAACAAATGGTGACCCTGGGGAGAGTTACTATTAGGAGTTTATACCGTCTGACTAACTTACATGCTCGTGAAGGTCCCCGCAGCGCGCGGAAGTCGCGCACCAGCGGACCATAGCCGGTAAGAGAGTCATAGTTACTCCCGCGGTCTAAACATGCCGAGAACCAGCATGAAGGATTTCTCTCAATTCATCTGCAAAACGACCAGCGGCTGGGTAGCTGGGGCTCAAACAACAAATGAAGTCCTCGAGAAAAAAGGCGACTCGCCCGAATACACCTGCAAGGGTTCCCTGTCACGGAAGATGACGGCGTAGGAGAACACAGAGACGTGGAACTGAATGGTGGAATCTTCCCCGTGAGTGACCTCGCCCCATGGCTCCGTTAGGCACCCGCCGCTCCTACCTACCCATAGTACTATTAACCGAACATCTGGGAGGTTTGAAGTGAACTTTAAGAGAGGCTGCGGTTTTCAGAATATCAAAAACCCGGACTTTTAGTCGGTAACCCCGGTAGTCTTGTGGCAAGTCCGACACTGTACGGCCCACATCCAAAGGTGGTGTCCGTTTGTGTGTAACGCATTTCTCCCCTCTATATAAAAAAAGCTGGCGGAAGGGCAGTGCTTGGAGCCAGCCCCTCGCTGAAAGGATGTTGAGCCGCTAAAAAACGGCACGTTCTCTTGATGATGTATGGTCATCCATGATACCCCTTGATGGTTTCTTACTTTTACAAACGTCGAGAAAACGTTGGTTCACGTGCTCTTTCAGAGGGCCGGGGTCAAATTTGGCTCCTCATCGTCGCATCTGCCAACATGGTAGTTTTCTTTAACACTATTGTTGCATCTTCATTAACGAGTGATTCCGCTAGAGAGCCAAATTTATTCAGTGATGCAGCATATCACACTGCGGCGAGGTCGGTGGACCTTTTAATACCAAGGCCTCCGACGGCTATTGGAAGGCTTGCTCTTTTCCATAAGCTCTCCTCTAAACTAATGTTCAGCACCTCACCCAGAATAACCCTAGTAGTCTCGTCGTTAGCAGCGAGGCCTTCGGTATATGTGAAGGTCGGGGATGCTCGCAACATATCGTTAAATCTTGGTGACCCAAGACTGTGCCTCCACAGACGAAGGGCCGCCTGTGGGCGCATATTTGTAAAGCGTGGGCGGATTTTTACAAGAGCTTCTCGTTTTGCGCGAAGAGCCAGTGGGATTCCTTTACACATGACGGCAGCACCCAGAATATCTAGGTCATCTTGTATCGTGCAAATTACTTCGGGAAACGCTTGCATGATCGTTTGAATAGCTTTCTCTTGCTCTTGTGAATTGCCTCTTATCGCTGTAACCTCACACTCAGAGGCGTTGAGCGTCAGCTCTCCTGTTTCCTCGAACTGTATGTAGTACGGTCTGTAGATCCTTCGCCACGGCGTCCCCGGAACCACCCAGGATTGCATCATCCAGATACCAGACGTTAAAGGGGCTCTGTAGACTTAACCCCAGGTCAGAAATGCCAAGACAAAACAACGCTGACCCTAGTGAGTTTCCCTGTTGGATACTGATCCTGGACTCTATGGTTACATCTGTAGTCCAAGCAAGCATTGACGGACTTCTGCAGCCCTGCCACACCATCGGTAGGAGTCTTGGGGCCTTCTTTTGTACTTCATCAAACATTTTATCTTTTCTTATTGTATTAAACGCATTTCGAAAGTCTAGTTTAATTGGCACTCTTGTCTTGTCCTCTTATGGCAACCCCATTTTGGTAAGGAGAGACCGCTGTCACAATGGTATTTTTATTCACAGCCATGGCAATCTTAGAAGCCATTCTTCGTAAGGCTAGTCCGCACGCAATGGGTCTAATTGAGTTATCGACAATCGGTAGACTATAGATCGGGCACTCAATAGCCACCTCTCGATCCCCAGAATGGCCCTGGCGCCTCAAAGTGGTTGTCAACTTTCCTTGGGAACAAAGATTTACAACTCCCTTTAAACATCTTTACTGCTAAAGGCCATTAGTTGAGTGAAACTGGTTGCAGAACGCCGTATACATATATACCACACTGCGCGTAAAATCATGATAAGTCTAGGTGGTCTCTTTAAAATTAATTGTATTGGTAATCGAACTAAAATTAATATACTTGTTACAACAATAGTATGAATACTCGTATATATTTGTTTATGCATAACGAATAGATATGTGGATTACCGCCATTGCACTCCCGGACGAGAGATGTATTATACGGAGAGGCGCTGACTGCAGCAGCTGCAGTCATAAGGACTGCGGTAGCAAACGTACGCATTTCAAATTGGTGTCACCGCTTGCCTGAAAAAAAAGTAAACGAAAAACGTAAATACATATATGTATAAGCACGTATAGGGTGTCCGGAAACACTTTGAACATTTTATAGGGAATTGTATAGCTTGCTAAAGCAAATATGTTTTTCCAATGGAACATGATTTCCTAAAATTTTGTTTCGTAGTGGGACTGACATAGAAATTATAACATAGAAGCACCATGTGTACGATTACGAGACAACCAATCCTCCTATACTAAGTACATCATCGTGTTTGTGAAAAAAGTCTGCTTCTTCTGAGGAACATACAATGCCGGTTAGAGGGAGCGACATGGTCGTCTAGAAAAGAATTCGCAATTAGCTTTCACGCCAAATGCCTCAAATTCATGTGCCTTCTACATTTCACAGTGCTCAAATATAACACATTCAGGCGAATGCGCATTTCATGAAGATCTTTTGTCGGTCGGTCTAGGTAATTTTGGTGGCTTTTGTCGGACAGTGAAAACAAAAAAGCAAGCAACGCCCATATCAATCGACCTTGGTCTCACTGAAACACTGCGCGTTAAAACGTGCAAATACAACTAAATGATTATTTAATTTTCTACGTCTACCGATCATCGGAAGGCAGTGCCAAACGCCGCTCTAGTACAATCGCTATCGGCTGCCCAAATTTGTTTGGCTATTATATGATAAGATACCATATGATGTATAATAGAGAAGAGTTTCCTACAAGTGTACATTACAAACATCTTGCTGAACTTAACGGGCTGCCAAAACGTTACCGGGATGGTCTAGATCTCGCCGTAGTTACTAACATACATCTCAATATTCTGCTAGATAGAGTGCCCGACCAGACAAGCTTATGCTTTGCTGGTTGCTTAGCTGGTGTTTGTAAGATTATGCCGATTAATTTTATCATGAAACGAATTATTCCGTCCCTATACACAGCCGCTGTTATTTATATGTCAGACCCCATTTTGTACTCGTTTTGGAGTAGAAGGGGTGGCACGCCGTACTGTGCACTTCACTCAAAGATTGTCTTAGCTACAAATATTTTAACGAATAAAATACATATAGTTAGTGGCGACTTGATGAAGCTTAATATACTTAATATACGCGTGTCAAAGTTGTTGGCATAACGTAAACGGTACTGATTCTGGTTCGATACCAGAAGTTCTAAGCGGACAACGCTCTAACAGCCAACCAAAAATAGAGTGTAACTTGATTCAAACATATCTTTCACTTAGGTACGTTCGCTACCGAATTATGCTAAATTTACTTTGAGGATCCTCGATCTATATGTGTATATATAAAAATATATATTAAAAAAAATCAAACGTCTCCAAGCGACCTAAAACTGATGGTGCGATTAATACGACGTTTAATCTACTAGCCTCAGTCTACGCATGCTATGTCTTCCAACAGTGGACAAAGCGATAACACAGACGCAAACAGCCACTGTGGCCTACCTCCGAATCTAACCATTTTGGTTATAAATATAAAAATGCACCATTCCGGTCTTGGCAAAGCTGAAAGGCACTTCAGTTTGATGGCCACCTCTTTCAAGGTTTGCAAATTTCTCAACCGTTTAGTCCGTTTGACCTAGCCTTAAACATAAGAAAATGCTCGCAGCAGTGCCCTTTTCGATTTAAATCTACAGCGCAATGGAACTATAACATCAAAAGCCAGCTTTCCTGTTCATGCCACCATCATATGCTATTAGTTTAACCACTCATAGGAGGACTGGAAAACATAAATTGCCATGTATGCAGTGCTGCAATAGCTACATACACAAATCAACTACCCTTATTTTTTAAAACCGCAAATTACGCCTTGTTGCGCAACAATGTATAGACATATATCGGCATATGCGAGCACGTCTGTCAGTCCACACATTAAAAAAATCGAGTCATCGTCTCATCTAACGACTCTACTAACAACTAACATGCAAAACAATAGATAGAATGTATCTGTACATTGGAATATGTACTAAGTATGGGTGCATACAATATGCACAACGTATAACTCAATTCAATTAACGAGGTGGACCGGGTGAAAATGCGTACGACGCCTTGAGCCGCCGACTCGATATCCCGGCGATATGCCAGCATTTCCAAGCGATATTATAAGAATGTGAGACTACACTGCCGAGCGTCAAGTCGTTAAACGTAGCCAACAACCTTTCAGAATGGAGACTGATTGACACGATATCAAAAGAGACGCACGTTCATTCAGCTCGCTGCTGTTCGTGAGAGAAACCTAACAGTAAAATGGAATAGAAGGCTCTAATGGTTCCTTGTAAAATATTAACACTTGTGTTGTTAGCAATCGTAAGAAATATAAAATATTGACGAAATAACCTACGTCCTAGACGTTAATCAAATTCCGCAATCATTGATATGATCATCGTATTCGTTAGGCGTCGACCAAAACAGCCTTTAGCTCTTAAAAATCAAATTACTCCCGACCATAACGCACAGCCTACCCGCAATTGTGCCACTCGGAGTGATGACTTTTAAGTCCTAGACAGATTAAAACTTTAATTTGCCAAACGTATACTGGGATAACCAAACACGCGTCAGCAACACTTGCCCTTCAGCTATCCGGAGAGATGATGATGACGGAAAATCTCGTACTTAACAAGGTTCCGTTTAGCACAGAGACATTAAACTCTGACATTCAACATTTAGATGGACAAGAAACGAAACGTTTTCTGTGCGGCTATATTAGGCGCTACCGCATAATTGGTGCACCCCTCATAATCTCAAGAGTAGTTAGATATTCATATTCCACTGTAACTTCAAAATAAAATAAAACCATATTATTGGCGCATTGGTGCAAGTTGAGGTAGACGTCACATGGCTGTTCGCAGAGTGTACATATGGATTTTGGCGATACTCGATGAAATTCGTCCCGCAAACGCATGTTTCCTTCTTCACTGCTAAAATATTTCATGAGCTTTAGACTCGCGGTCCAGTAGGTGGCCGAAGAATAGGCAAAGAGGCGAACATAAAGCTATGCCACGTGTCTGCACTCACTCCTCGGAGGATACCCGTCGTTGCCTTGTTGCTGTCGTTTGCCAGCGCTGCCGCCATTCTTCCCACGGCCACTTGGAACGTACTTGTACTGTTACTACAGCTAAAAACCACAACAGCCGGGTCGTTACTCAAGAACTGAATGTCTCATAGTTCGATGAATAAATCGCGATAGCGAATATATCAGTAGCCCAAGGAAAACGTATTCCCTCAGCCCGTCCCCACGAGCAAAGCACTGCGACATCGGCCAACTATAGCTGTAGTATATCTAAACAGTAACAGCAGCCACATACTCGTAGGAGTATTGGCCCAATGAAAAAAAGGTCTAGAGCACTGATCGAAATGATCAAATGACAAATTCACAATCGTTTATGATGGTCGATATGCAAGTAGCGCAAGGTGGCGTAATTACAAAAAGGCTATTAGATAATTTGGCGCCGGCTATGGTTTGCTGACGGAAAACAACTTAAAGTCTAAAAGTTCGAAGAATAACAAACTATGCAAGAGCTCTAGGGAACTGTTCACTCGGAGAGGTAGAAATATTTACTGCGTACTACCTTGAGTATGTTTTAACTTTCAATACATACATCCAGCAGTTTCTTCGTTGTAATATTTGTCTTGCAAGGCTTTTTGGACGTCCTTATATTCCAACGCATTTCGTATCCTCCTGCCGTTAAATCTATTGTCACGCGACAATTGGCGTCACGCGATATTGATAGCCGGACAGGAGAGCAGCCGGAGAAGTTAATTAATTCGCGCTTGAAAATTGACGCATAGTGGCTAAAGCAACAAGCATTGTAATGCGTACCAGAAAAAATCGTGGCATTTTGTTTGGTTATGGCTAAATAAGTTCATCTATATAGGAGCTCAGGCTGGGCAGCAATTCTATAGCGAACCACCGAAATGCAAATGTCTAGGAGTCTGGGGGGACCACACCTGTCAGGTACCTTCATATCACTCTGTAGGCTGTCACCGAGAAACCAAGGCGGCACGTACTAATGAAAAATGCCACTTGATTGGCGGCGTACAACATTATGCGGTATATATATATATATATATATATATATATATATATATATATGATATGCTTCGATACACCTGGTTCGTAAATTATATGGCAACACTCGAACAGAATACAAGAGGGCCCGCCATTGTCGTTAAACACGCTTAACCCCTCGCTTGCAGGCTCCATGATCAGATAGCTTCTAAAGGGTATGCCCTAATGGCAACACTTGAAGGTTGTTGCTCCACGCGCCATAATCTGTAACCGGACGTGCATTGCAGAATAAACATTTGATCAATTGACGCAATGAACCTACCAAGAGACAGTCTCTTGTTGTGTCCCCAACGAAGAGTAAACGTAAATGTTAGTACGATATTGGCCTGCCTCAATACCGCGCTACCTAGAGAGTGTGCGTAAATGTATAATGTTACTGCTAAAATGCTTAGCGTTGCATCAATTTCAGAATAATGTGTTAGATAAATACCTCTATATACACGTTGAACTAAATACTATTTTGATGTATATTAAATGATCGAATATACGAAAAAATAAAATCATCGTTTGAGTCGTAGTAAAATGTGCTATGCAGTTTAAAGGTGCCATTTAATTTTGCTGGAAGTCTAATAACATCACATATATAGCCAAAGTGATACCGCGTCTTTTAGAGCCTTCTAAAGTTTTACCTAACCTAGTGACCCATTAAATTGCTGTTAAACCGAACATCTCATATATACGTATATTATGGTTTGTTCTGTACGAGAATTGTAGTGTCGTACTCATCAAATTGCAATATGATGTTAAAAAACGACTACTAGAACCAAAAACCTGCACGTTTAAAACGCTAAGAACGAGCTAAATACTTCATAACTATGACAATACACATTTTATTTAGGGCACTTAAGCTTATGGCCGTTAGCTGCACGCAGTATATTTAGTGAGAGAATCATATCAATCAGCCGTATCAATCAAGCAAGACCTTCCTCCAGGCTATTCGTTCGACCGGTCCAGTCTGGTTGGTGCAATCATTTAATCGATCACTCTCAGTTATCAACGAGACCGTATATGGAAGCTCATGCAAATATTTCATACAAGGACGCATTCCAGTGCTCGATTGGATATTTAACTTTGTGGGCGACTCTGCATATATATATATATATATATATATATATATATATATATTAGGTTGGTCAGAAAGTAATTAGAGCTTTAACATGTGATACTATGTTTACAACACATATATTCATGTGAGCTGTATTTTTTTGTAATCTCATTCGTTGTTTTTCCTATATGCGTTTTACCGAAATTGACAGAAAGAAAGTTTGTGAAGACGGCCTTACTACTGCGGAAACTACCTGAAATATTTAAAGCGTATTTGGCAAGGACATAGTCTCAAGGACTTTCTGCTGCAATTGGTTCACCAAGTTTTATTTTGGCAGCCTAAGCCTTCTAGATAAGCCCCATGCTGGATGACCTGTTACGCTCGAGGCAGACCGCTTGCGTGGAACTTGCGTGTGAACATAATTCCCGACAGACTATGCGTTGTTTAGTTATGGGCTTTGTTTTTGCCGTAGCGTTGGCAAGTGGTCAAGGTAAATATGGTATTGATGTAATTGATAACACTAAATCGATTGATATTAGAATACCCGTCTATATCGTTTATTGGAAACTTAAAATGCCTATAATTACATGCTTCCGTCAGGCTGGATCCGAAAGCCATTTAAATGCTTTACGCTTGGCGATTTATTTATGAATTTCTATAGAAAGAGGATATTTCGTTCTAAGATAAAATTCTGCTCTAGTCCTTCAGTCAAACCACCATCTATTCTTTCTAGTTACAGCTGCGAGCCACTGACATGTTTGACAACTGCACGGGTGACAAGATACTACTTCTACTGCATGTTAGCGAATGAGAACGAGCGAGAATACGCGCGTGAAAAGTGATGGGAATTCAATTTGACCACAACAATGGTTTCTCTTGCGAGCCAATAGGATAAAGCAGACGTCGGTATGTTGGCAGGTGTCTCGAGATCATCTAGCAATGTGCGCATCAGAACGTCACTCAGTGTCAGTCTCAGAACGCCAAGTCAGAAAAGCAAACAATAAGTTGGACAGGCCGGAATGTTACCTGTCATCAAGTCAGAACCACCAACCGTCCAAGTGGAGACCAGTTTGGACGGCTGCATGGTATATCACTGCACCGATTGAGGTGCTACACAAGAGGCATTTGTAATTCGGCGCCTATGGTGCTGTGAGTGATCAGAGGCGAGTAGTGTTCCTGAACTGGATGGAGCTGGATGTGCGTAAGCGAACTAAACTTACTTACCTTGTCACTGTTTGTGTGCTGATCTGCAAATCTTAGGCCGGAGATCCGCGTAGACGACGTGTTCGTCTAGAGCCGTCGATGCACTATGGATTGTCGAGTAGCCGGGGTGGTAATGACGTCCGCAAGTCGGGCCAATCGAGTCGCCGTCAGCCAAACAATGATAGATAGATAGATAGACAGCTAGGTAGGTAGGTGTGTAGGTATGGGGGAAGGTAAAACTAGACTTGGCCAGCACGCAGCAAGCAAGGCAAAGCAGTTAGTAGTATAAGTAAAAATCGTAGTAGTAGTAGTAGTACTCGACGTCGACGTATAAAAAACGACTCCAACTCAAGGTGGCGCCCTAGAGTATTGCCCGTTTTCGTAGAGGAAAGGGTCGGCATAGAGGGGCCGAGTGGGGAGATAAAGTCCTACTTTCCTTCCACCTAGCGTGTTATTTATCTTCTAATCTGCCTGCTGTATGCTGAGCCGGCGCCCTGAAACTGGAACAGAGTGTATCGATTTTGACGTTAGCCAATAATACATCGTATACTGACTTCAAAAATATTATTGAACGGTTGAAATCAATTAACGTTATATATATATATATATATATATATATATATATATAACGTTAATTATAATAAACCACAATTGAACTTGAACTGAAAAAATCAGTTTTATTGACAGAATTCCCTATTCTAGTCAATCAACCATATTTTCTGATCTATTAAATCCTACTGTATGACCGGGACGAACACGGTTCAGGCAGTTCCGAGGCCAACTGAAGTCGTACAGGGTATTTAGTGCACCACAGCCACCGTCATCAGGACTAGGTAACAAACGACTCCAAATTGGCCAATATGATACAATGCTGGTCGAGGGTGCCCCGCCAAGCTGATTTCGAAGTCGAATGCGGCAACAACAAAGTTGGTACAAAAACGACCAGGTGTCCGAAGCCCATCACAATAGCTCAATGTATCCTTTGGAATGTAGGAGGATTTCATTCGGTATTAGAAAACTGTGGGGAAAACGAGCAATATGACATCATGTTTCTCATCAAAACATTAGTAACAGACGCATCAGCCATTGTGCTACCCAAACACAAGATCTACCATGGTGAGGCTATAAAGGCCCCCGGTAGAAGACGACTAAAATGGGTGGTCTCGGTTGCTTGTTGTTGAAATATTGGACTCTTATTGAATATGTATATACGGCACACTCGCAACGTGCCAGACATCTTACTTGATACAGCAGAGTCCCTGATGTTTTGCACAGACAAATCTAAACCCCCATCATAGCAAGGAACATATTTTATCCTTAGCGAAGGAGTGAGGGAAATAGGCCTGCAGATAAGAGGTCATTATTTCGACGCTACCTATGTAGTATGGAATGGAAAAAGTGCTGTAGACCTAATTATGAGTCCTCTAGTGAACCAAGAGCCTACATAAAAGCCCATAAAGCGATAATTTCAGCCAAGCAGTAGCACTGCAAAGTTCAGTCTTGCTCATACGAGTGGAGCTGGCCGTGACAAACTAAACCCCTCGGCCGCAAGATAAGTCTCAGCAGGCTAGAACAAGCCCTACATCTACTCCTAGATGCGGCCAAAGTAGACACAGATTTTTAAGAGCGCTCACTCCGTTGGGTCATTCAATCTGCAGCATCCAATAAGATGAATACTGCGAGAAACCCGAGGCACAAACCATAGTTTGATCACGAATGCAAAACAATCAAAAGAAGCATATGTTGCCACAACGATTGAAGCCCATCGGGGCTGGCAAACCTAGCAGAACTGAAGAAAAATTATAAACGAATGAAGCAGAGAAAGAAGTATGGATATGAGACTGCAAACATAGACACGAGAGAGCATCCACGGGCCATGGATCTTCTTATCGAAGAGACCTGCTATAGCAAACCCGCTAAGAAACGACGAACTTTCACACAACCCTACTTGAGCCATGACATATAACTGCCTGACAAGGAAAACGCACCCCACATAGAGCCTGACTGGGAAGACTTTACGGAAGGGGAAGTGTTATACTAGCAAAAAATAGCAGAATTCATCTAATCCCGTAAATATTTACATCGAGCGTTAAGCGGGGAATAGAGCACGTAGTTCTAAAGCTAACAGCGCTGTTTAATGCATGCTTAGAACATGGGCACAAGCTACCTGCAACCAGTTTATAAAAGCAAAGGCGACGCTACAAATTCAGCAAACTACCACGGCATAGCACTGACTAGCGTAGTCTACAAAACATTAACCTCGCTAAATGTGACCCGACTATATACCGATGCAAAACCCTCATACCCGCGGAACCGAATGGGTTCATGGAAGGTCGTTCAACTAAACGAACTCTCCGGGAAGTCCTTCGTCACGTGCAGGAACATTTTAACGACGGACATATGACCTACGCAGTGACCTGCTGACATTACTAAGAACTCTTCTCACTAAGAACTGCATCACCGAGCCTCATTGTATTGCCTAAGAGGTTCAACAGACTATTGCGTTAGCATAAGGCGAAACGGCAAGCCCTTTTTTATTGACCCTCTATGTCACTGGGTTAAGTCAAATACTTCAGAATGCTAAAGCCCTGCATGTATTATACGCTGACGATCCTATCATAATGGCCGCGTTAAGACCACACATACAGTTTTATCTGAATAAAAATGAGCCAATGGTGCACACAGTATCAGCTGACCATTAATGTATCCAAGACAAAGATTATTCAATTTTACTGAGGTGGTCAATACGACAGTCTTGACCATAACACTAAAATAAATAATCAAAATATTAAATGAATATTTCAATTTAGCTATCTCGGGGCAACCTTGACCCCAGTCTATCTGTTACAAATCACAGAGAACAAGCGTGCAAAAATAATATCTGCATTGATGTTACTCGGAGATGTTACCGAGCAAGATGGCTTAGTGCCAAAGCCTTTGCCTTGCATTCGGGAGGCCTGGGTTCAAGACCTCTCTTAAATTGGTTTGCATGGTTTTCAATTTAGACAAGGTAAATGCCGGAGTGGATTAAATATCAGCCATGACATGAAAAAAACGTACACGGGCATAAGCCTTACGGAAAAACGTAAAAAAAAAGATCTTACACAGATTGACACTGATACTGGAATTAACATTTTTTATGATAAAAATTGCTTCAAGTATAACTTACTGCCTTCGGGCCCTTGCACCAAACTCAAACTTTAACAACATGAAAAAGATAAACAGAGTAGAACCAAATCTACTCGAGGAACTATGCCAAGGGCAAAGCCCTGTGGAAGACCTTAACCTGGACAAATACAATTTTAGCGCGCTGGTCGTAAACCAATATAGCGCCTACAGAAAAGAGCATAATTTGAACTTGAAATAAAGAGGTTCACCGACGGTCCCGCATTCACGACAGACCAGGAAATGCAAGCAAACAGACGTTCTGTGGACTTACCTGGCATAGTTGCCACCAATATATATGCTTAAAAGGGTATAGCTTAAAAATAGAAGACTGTGTATGTAAATATTGTGGCACGTTGACACGAACAAAATTGACAACTATTACAATGCGGGATGCAACCGTTACTGACTCATTAGCCCCCTCAATGGTCAGTGCGGGAGCGGAACATGCCGGTCACGCGGTTATATTGGCGGAAGCGAATAAGTGCAGAAAGTATCCCAGTATTACCTACCCCTACGACTTTCGCCCGCTGGCATTCGAGACACTAGGGGGGCCTGGCCCGAAGACGCACACACTTATTCAACGTGTTAGCAAGGCGCTCAATCGTTCGACAGGGGACACTAGAGCTGTCGAGTTCTTGCAGCAGAGATTATCGCTGGACATTCAACGGGGTAACGCCGCCTCTGTGCGTGAAACTCTGCTAGACTGGACACGCCCGAACCTGGAGAATATGTGACGTTTTCACTTAATTTATCCGGTGTACACGTTCGAAAGGAGACAATTTTTACCTCTTACACATAAGCAAATAATGATTTCAATATTACAATGCAGGGTAGTAGAAGCTGGTTCGACGCATGCAGTATTGAAAGATGTTATCTGCGGGCATGAATTTTAGGTAATATCTACCAATGAATAATAAGATAAACTTAAGGCTATGATAACTGATAAAAACTACGACGAAACTAAAACACGTAAATGGCTCGATGATATGTCTACCAATAAAAAGCATACAACAAAATGTTTGCAAACAAAATGTTGGGAAATCTGCACGAATGTAAATAAACATTTTAGGTGATGATTGTAACTGTGTTTGAAAAAAAGTGCAAGAAGTTTTAAAGCTATGGTTAGCAAACTTGAATTAGGCATTCGTAGAAAAATGTAATTATCCAACATATAGATGTATTGGAAATAATATACGAAAAACGAAGATTTTCATATAAGAGGAAAGAGAAAAGGCGGCACTATGAGGAACAACGACGCACTAGGCTAATTAGCAAGTGTACAGAAACCATGGCTGATTCTTCCAAGAACCTCAGTGCCTTTAAATTCACCGATAAATGACGAAGGGTGGACAGGCCATTTCACAAATCTGTTAACGAGAGATATCGTATTACGAGATTATAATCTGTAGAGAAAAAGTTTTATTTTACCACGGATGAGTCGCATTTATATCGAAACAAAGCAGAAAATCGGCAGGACCTAATCGTTGTCTTAATGAACACCTTGAAGTTGAACATTGACGTTATAGCGGCACAACGAGAGTAATTATTTAAGTAGTCTAGACAACCCTACTATGTTAAGCGTGTCCAAAGAGCGCGTCGCTAACACTTGTTTTAAAGATGTGCGGAAGGAGAACACTTATTGAAGACTTATCATTCAGTAATGCGCCGTTTATAGTGGAGATTCTAGACTTCAATCGAGCTTACAGATAATAAAATGTTATTGTTGTTGATAACTATACTGACTTGACAGCCCTGTTTTTTTATTTACAGAAATAAAAATAAATCGCTGGGTTATCTGCCAAATAAGTTAGCATGAATACTACCTATGCATGAAGCTAAACTGGTTTCGTATTAAAGTGGCGGCGTAGCCTATAGGCTAGTGCGTGAGTCATGGTTGTCATCAATCGGGGTTTCGTCGCTTCTTTTCCCGTTGTTGATCGAATTTTCTATAGGCGTTGTTCATTGAGAATAAATGACAAACCATACCGCCGAAAGTGAGCGACTATGTTTCTACTTTCTTAATGCAAATGGTTGTCATGTGTATTTAAGTATATACGCCAAGCAAATAACAACTCCATCAATTACAGGGTGTTTGCAGCTTCTGTGGACAATATGGCAATGAAAGAAATTTTTAAATTTTTATTGTTGCTTGCGGTCAAAGCTTTCTCCTCACTCTTGTACGTTTTTTGTTTTTGTTCTGAGAGGTTACGGCAATGCGTGATGCACATGCGCCACTAGCAGCCTGCGTGACTAGTGTGAGACTCGCAAACCCACTAAACCCACTTAACTCGGTATTACTTTGGTATTACTTCGAAGCCGTGGGAGAGGCGTCTCTGCCGTTCTCCTTCAATCAGCTATCCTGACTATCATCCCGCATGTCTACCTGCGGTTGGATAGGGGGATGCCATTTTCTAATCCGTCCTGTGAGGGTGCGTTGAGACCATGAGAACCCGGCTGCTCCCCACCCCCGTATCGGCGGTCATACCATACCCTGAAGTCCGGTATCAGACTCTTGGTCCAGCTCCCTGTGGTCACACTGGGTATTGCCTGCGTTCATTCCTCATGCCAGGCCGATATGGTGGCACTCCTGGCCCTGGTGAGATCCAGACCTTCGTCTAGATACATTTTACTTTGTTCAGCCACTGGGAGGTCCCATGGCAGCAACTTGGCTAAGTCCAGGAGAGCTTCGACCTATGTGCCCCCCATTTTTCGCTGTCCGCATTGCCATGTCCCCCCAGACTGGGGCTGCGTATACCGCCGTTGATTCGGCCACTGAGGCCAGAAGCCTTCTTTTCTTCTCAGCCACCCCATCACTCTCGTACTTGTTATTGCCACAATGGCTCGATGTTTGTCAGTACCCACGAGTTGTCCCGTTCCTACTACCATCACTCGACCAGGATCAAAGCAGAATTATTTTAAAGCAATCGCAAAATCAGCACGAACGCGCATGCAAAGGTTACAGACCGATAATTATAACTTAATAGAATTGTATAGTCTAAAAGCCTTCTAGTACATTAATATTATTTTATTTATAATTGTGTAAACAACATGTGTGAGAACTTTGCGGCAAAGGACCCGGCAGTGAGCAAGTGTATGTAAACTGATCTCGATACATGTCTGGCTTTGTGCTGAAGAGGCTATATTTGAGCTCAGCAGGAAGTGTACGAAAAGATGGCAGCGATAATAAGAACGATTCCGTGAACGTACATTCGTATGTACACGGAATCGTCCATAATACTGCAATTGTCAAATAAACATAAGCTCCATTTTGTTTCCCTTTAACCCATTTGATGTATACCACATTTTTTTATTTAAAGATTATTCTGCCATTTAATGTTACTTTAGCATTTGATTCCCTAATGCCTTAATCTGATTATCTACATGCCATCATTCTGCCAACATGGCGGCTCTTGGACGGTCAAGGTTTCTATGTGTTCTTCTGTAAACATACCTTGTGACACAAAATTGCGCGAAAACCATGGATCCAGCCATGGTGAACTGGCCCGTAAGCCCTCTGGGGCCCAAGTAAGTACTAAATCCATACTGGAAAACGTGGCGGACGCCTACACGCACCAACCCCAACTCCGCCTCTTGAAGCCAAAGCTGCTGCGGTCCTCAGCACTTATTCCAGCTACTACTAGGGGGTGACATCGAAATCAATCCAGGACCTCCATGCGCGACCTGCGGGGACAATTCCAAAATCAAGAACCGGACCATTTGCGAAGGCTGTAACAAACCAGTGCACACTCATTGCGCCTTCCAGATACCCGCTAAGTGTTCTTACCAGCTGCAAGTCGTGCTTCTGGAAAGAAGTGTTCATCGTTGTTGCCAATCACACGACGGCCAAACAGCCCTGTAACTGTGCTACCGAGCTATAAGCACTAAGGAAAAAATCGACGAACTCACAAAAAATATCACTGCAATGAGTGGTCTTGCAAAACCAGCTGATAAGCACCAAAACCAACAGTCATCACAACAGCCACCACAACAGCAGCAGCAACTAAGACACCAAGAGCGGCAATCAATACAGACCAGCGGTAATAATATGTACGCACCACCACTCTCACCGCAACGTGCATACACCAGAAGGACGTACTCGACAACGTGGCGACATCAACAACAACTGGCAGACAATGGGAAAGCGAAGCCGAGTGGTGCACGTGAACAAAGATGACAGATCTAAAAGCTGTAGAAGATCACGAACGTACCAGAAAGGCCGAGAACGAAATCGCTCTTCGTCAGCCGGCTACAGCTATCGCAACTGCTGACGTGCTCAAAAAGTACATTGCTCGAATTGTAGGAACAGAGGCCGACATGATGACGATGAAAGTAACAAAGCTGACAGGCTTAAATCAAGCATATTACAACAGCTTTCACGTGCAAGTGAAGGCTGACGTTTTCAACGAACCTTTAACCCACCCGTGTGGCCGGCCGGTATCCGCTTTCACCCTTTTCGTGGCCAGCTCAAAACATATCCAAATCTATGGGGTAAACGAACATACTATTAGAGGTGAGAAACGAAGCAGGCCAAACGACGACAATTCGATGTCAAGCACTCCTAAATGGACTGGACGTTGAACCTGCCCACAGCAAAGTAAATGGACACATGTCATCAACCATGCGATCAAAATGTCTTCTGTGGAATGCCGAATCGCTAGAATCGCTATGGAAATTTTTAGGGGAAGACGAATTTATGTGTATGTGTTGCAATAAGAACTACTGAATGGGCCCAGTTATTGCGTGCCACAGCTCGGCACGTTGTAATAGAAATCACAGACTATTATCTTGTATGTCATCTGGACGAAGCTAACGCCGGCTAACCTGACTACCCTTGATGGAGTTAAATCCGCGTTTCCGCGAGCTGAGCTGTGCACCCCAAGCGAGTGCTTGGGGTGCACAGCTCAGCTCGGAATAGACTCGTGTACTTGCTGGCAGATACCCCGTTGTTCGTAGAGGACCTGAAGAGCCGACTGAATCTCCCTGCGACACCGGGATACGATCGTTTCATCAGTGAATACGAAGTTAAAATGGCAGAAATTGATCCCGAATTTTACGCAGTTGGGGCAATGACATCAGATTCATGGAAAGATGTAGGTAGGACTAACCGCTATATTGTTACGTGATTTGCAGTGCACGGGTATCACCACAGTCGTGTGTCGCACAGTGGGATTTCATGAGCCGAATGAATCTTGTGTTTGCAAAAATTGTAGCAATCCATGTTCAAAGTATCACGCCACTCACTGTATATATTTCATCTCGTTATCACGATTGGCGAATGCCTCTGGTAACTTACCGCTGTAAATATGTGAGTTACGGCTTATTTGTTGCCAACGTGTTTGTTTGTATGTAGGTATAGATTAGGTATTGTTTTACCCAACATGGTGTGGAAATAAATGAATGAATGAATTATCTTGTATGTATATAAAGCCCCCCAGAAAGACAAGTAGCCAATATTATTGAGGACATTGGGGAGTGTCTCAAACGTTGCACTAGGACAGAAAAACAAATTATAATTGGTGCCGACACCAATTGCCATCTGACAAAGCAATGCAGCCGCCGAGCTGCTTTCAAAGCAGGGACGCAAGAACTAAAACTGCAAATTGAAAATTATTATACAGAAATAACATAAATGAGCTGGAACACCGCTAGCGCAGTCGATATTGTATTGTTGTCAGCATCGCAGCCAGGGGTCATAATTACTAACCTTCCGCAAACACTGTAAGGTAAGATTCGACTTATCTCACGCACAGACACATATCGCGCCCTCGGTACCTAGTTGTAGAATAATCCGGTCGCTAAACTTCCACATACTGATACAAGCGATACAATCGATCCAAACCCTTGATGACATAGCCTGCAGCGAGAGGACTCTCCGCTGGGCTATACACCTATCATGGCTTACAAGAGAAAAAAAAGCGTGCAGACATAAACCCTGGTTCAACCACGAATGTAGAGTTTTAAAAGATGCAATTTGTAACAACAGAGATTATAGTCAAAATTGATTTTACCAGCTAGCGCTAATGAAACGAGTTTTTAAAAACATGACACGG
Organism: Dermanyssus gallinae; assembly: GCA_003439945.1. NCBI lineage: Eukaryota > Metazoa > Arthropoda > Arachnida > Mesostigmata > Dermanyssidae > Dermanyssus > Dermanyssus gallinae. Next base: position 771,798 of record QVRM01007112.1, on the reverse strand, counting down.
GAGAAAAGGCAATACTATGCACAACAGCGACGCCAAAATTTTGTACAGCTCAGTGTAGATAAATCGTGGCTCCTGCCACATAAAGTAGGTCCAGGAAACTCGCTCATAAACGATACCGACTAGACCAGACATTTTAAAAACCTTTTGGGAAACGAGTTTACACTCCCGCCCAGAGATGACTCAGACGAAACTCTTGTGTCCACAGATGATGAAGTCATAGGTTCAATAATATCGAGACAAAATGGCAAATCAGCTGGGCCGGATCTTATTGTGTATGAACATTTAAAAGCTAACGTGCAAGCTATAGGAGAATCGTCTGCTAGCGGTCGCCGTGAGCGGTCACGTTGGGATCGAGATCCCGAAAATTGTGCAATATTTATTTAAATTCAGTGTTGTGGACAATTCGGTGTATTCGGAAGATATTCTTTATAACAGGTACTTCTGTGTAACTAAACAGAGACGAGTTGTTAGGCATTGTCTGGTGCTAAGGAAGAAAATGGCAGCATACAACAGCAACAGTCTTCTGTCTGTGACCAGTGCTACCATGATGAGTGCCTGCGAAACATAGGCTGCACGCTAAGAGACGCGCAACTACGAAAAGCGCTGCGGGAAAATGCGAGCATGAAATAGAAATGCGGCCGTTGTAGATTTGAAAGTAATAGTACAAACACCCCGTTACCGAATACAACCGAGCCAGGAGGCCAATACCATCAATCTCCGAATGTTGACACCCCAGTACCATCCGGGGCCGTCAATAAAAGGCCCAACAAAATTAATTTCTTCGGTATAAATGATCACAATATCTCGATAAGTGAAACGGAAGACAATCTAGCGGAGGACAAGCTAGATCCTCAGACCGCCAAAAGCAAAGCCGGCGCACATTGTAAACCGACGGCAGCCGCGGAGGAGACGGAAACCGACACACAAGCCGAGTCGACCCTACCGATACAGCAGCATCCGAAAAACAACATCGGGGCTGCTGAAGATGACAAGACAGACACCCTTAATGAGATGAACGCAATTAAACAACGTTTTCTTCAAAAGATTAAAGACATAGAGGAGAAGTTCGCGCAGGAAATGAAAGGGCTGAGAGCGGCACTGCGACAAGCAAAAACAGAAGCAGATAATTCACGAGCAGAGGCGCGTAGAGCGATGCAAATGGCCGCGAACATACGGGTAGAAGAGCAACAGCACCAACAACGAGAAGACCTGGTAGAAAATGAGCAAATAGACAGAGATGCTGCGGTGATAGAAAAAGCACTTGTTATTGGAGACTCCTGGGTCGGGAGATATAAGGATGCACTCTTGACGGAAATAGATAAGGATCGGAGTGTCGGCATTCGCTATTTCGGCGGCAGGAAGGCCGAGGACATCGCCAACGAAACAGAAAAGTGGCTTTAGGCGAATGAAGGCGCGAGAACGGTGGTATATCAAGGCGGACTGAACGACTTACTTAGCGCCACCGATGAGCACGAACAACAGCTTGCGCACATGCGTGTGAACAAAGAGGTACAGCGAGTAATAAACATGTGCGTCGTGCTAGGAGTGAACCTATCGATCTGTACAGTACCAAACATACCAAAGGTATGCGCACTCGCTGATGAACTTAACGAGCTCATCCAAGATACTGTCAAGCAGGCGGACAGTTCGTTGGTGGAAATAATCGAGACTGGAATGGCTGCGCAGACTTAGCAAAGGACGACGTCCATCTGAGCTCGGTTGGAGGGGCGATCATGACGCTCGAGGTGGCCGAAGAGCTCCGTAAGCGCATGCAGATTAAACAGCGCCCACCAAACGCCCCACGAGGGCCCCACGCTACGTCCCCATGTGGGTGAGAAGAAATAGACAACACCAGCAAGGTCCGGCACGGCCACAACAGCAACAAGAGCCGCAATCACAGAAAGGCGACAAGTATAAGACGATCGGGGTAACCTGGCGCACGGGGCAAGCAGACGCAATTGGAGAGAGTTACAGCGTCAACAACCGCGTGGAGGAGAGGTATAACAGGAGCAATTCGAGAACTTTTACGGATGGAGTTAATCAATAGAATCGCCAGCAAAGGAACAAGTTTTTTTCACGGCATTCGGGAAGACCACGACGGAGCAACAGACATGGCAGCGGAGCAAGGGAACTACAACAGAAGAGGCTGACAGGAGATCAACCGACAAAAATACCATAAGGAATACAACAGGACCAACAACTGGAACCGGGAATGCACCGAAGGAGGACAGGGTGACTACCGATATAACAACAACAGGGCAACAGAGGGAGACAGGGAAGCACAGTTACAACAATGGCATGCGGTTGAATACCGAAGACCGTACGGGAGCAATGGTGGGGAGGGAGATGGGGGAATAGAGACTGCTGGGGTCACGGGAAGTGGGGTTGGAGGGCCCAAAGCCGACCCACAGCAATATAAAAAGACACGTCGAGGGGGAAGAGGAAGAAGAACAAGGTTGAACGGCCGACAAAATCTAAAAATTGGATATTTAAACATCCAAGGAGGACGAAAACAAGAAAAATGGGAGATGCTATACAGAATAATGAACGAGATTCGTCTGGATGTGTTAGCTGTGACTGAGACACACTTGCTTCAAGTAGAAACTCCACCGTTACATAAAGATGTAAGGTGGATAGGTGTAAACAGAAAAGTGTCACAAAACAGATTTGGAGGAGTTGGAGTACTGATAGGAAAACGTCACCATGTAGAGGTTGTTGAGGCAAGCGAATGAAGCGACCTAATGGCAGTGGAAATAGGGAAACGGCCAGGCTGTTTAAGAATTATAGTTGGATACAGGCCACCCAGCAATACAGAAAACAAAAACAAGATATAAAACAATTAAGAAGCTTGTTAAAGAGAACATAAATACCATAATTATAGGGGATTTCAATGCGCATCTGTTTTACTTTGATAAAAATACCGATAAGGCCGGTAGGGATTTAGAAAACCTGTGTAGCCAAGCAAGCTTAAAGAATATGAACCTAGGTGTAAAATGCGAGAGAACGTTCACCTATACAGAAGCAAAAAGAAATCGACCGTTGACTATGTACTGGCCAACCAAAGAGCAGAAAACTGGGTTGTAAACATGTGTATTGACGAAGATAAACAACACAATGTGGGGAGCGACCACAATTTGATAACTTTTAGTGGTCAGAATAGGCACCCGAAATTAAAGAGAAAACAAAACAAAACTACAAAATAATAGACAAGAGAAAGCTTGCAAAAGGGCTAGAACAGTGGAGGGAAACTGCGGTAGGACTTCCGTATGAAAAAGGTATTAGAATGGCAAAGCAAATCCATGAAAACTCAATTGTCAGTTTGGCACCAAGCCACACGATCAACTTTTGGTGGAATGAAGGTTTAAATAGAGGTTTGCAACAAAGAAGACACCTGTCCAGACAACGTCGAAGGGCGGTACGCCAAAACGACATGGAGCAAGCAGATAAGCTGTAGGAGGGAATACATGGAAGTAAAAATGAAACTTAGCAAGGATATAGCCAACGCCAAAAGATTAGACAAACTTAAAGATTTAAAAAAACATAACAAACAATAGCGCAGGGAAGAGAGACACGTTTCTGGGAATGCATAAAACAGCAGGATGAATTAGCTGGAGATAACGAAAGAGGAGAGGAAACAGAATACACACAACAAGAGATAAATGAGGCTACTAAATACTATGTTTGACACTGAAATATATGAACTACATAATCAACAAACACATGTAAGAAGAGCTGATATTTGCTGGAGGACAAGTAAAGAAGAGATCGAACAGGTTATTAGATCAAAAAAAACGACAAAACTGCGTGTGGAGAGGATGGGGTATCGCTAAAATTGATTAAGAATATTGGCACGCCAATGTACGAATACCTGGCGGGTGAATTCAACAATATTCTTGCTGGAGAGGAGATCCCTCAAAAATGGTTAACAGGAAGAGTCGCCTTCATACCAAAGCCAGGGGCGGAAAATACGAAATTGTACAATCGCAGACCAATAACGGAAACGAGCGTTGTGTACAGAATATTTGCTGCCATTCTTAGAGACAGGCTACAGGACGAGCTGGAAGAGATGAAACTAATATGAACATGGCAGAGTGGTTTTAGAACAGGCAGGAGAATAGAGGATAGTCTTTTCGTACTAACGGAAAGTATCTATTGGGCCAGATCTAGAAAACAGAATTTAGTTGCAACATTCCTAGATATCCGACGGGCCTACGATACGGTCGATAGAAACATTCTTTGGAACAAGATGATAGAAAGTGTATTAGGACAGGAATGGGTCAGTATGTTTAAAGAGATATATGACAGGAACTACATCTTTGCAAGAATGGGTCGAACTCATCTGGTTTCTACAGATTAAGGAAAGGACTTCGACAAGGATGTCCTTGCTCTGTGTTACTGTTTTTAATGTACATTGAGGAGGTGGCACGACATGTGTATGAATCGAATCTTGGTTTTAAAATGGTATACGCTAGAGGTGATGATATAGTATCCCTCCGACCGTGTGTCCTGTTGTTTGCAGACGACATGGTAATTTTAGCGGAAGGTGTTGACCAAATGCAAAAAAATGCTAACAATATGCGGAGAAACGGCGAAAAATATTGGACAGGAGTTCAAGCGAAAATAAATGTGCAAATGTAATATTTTCCGGGGATATCAGAGAGATGCCGCTACAGATACAAAAAATTAGAATATAAAAACGCATACAAATACTTGTGGCTTATAATAGAAAACAGTTCAGATATTTTTAAAGTTAAGCATGAAATAAGAAGAGAACGAGCTGAAAATGGACAAAAGATTGTAAGAAAGAAGGCTTTGTGGAGTTGCAATAAATTCATGGTGGCTAAAGAGCTTTGGAAAAGCATGTTTGTGCCAACAGTGACGTACGCTAACGCTATTGTGAGTTTAGACGCAAGCATGGTAAACAGATTGGACACAATACAACGTGCAGTTGGCCGACATGCAATGCAATGTAGGTATGCATGTGCAGCACAATTTATCGAAGGTGAATTCGGAGTCTCCAGCTTCTGGGAAAGGGAAGCACAAGCTAAGATATCGTATGTGAGCCGTCTAAAAAACATAGCCGCAAGTGAGGAAGAACAAAACTGTGCGGCCGAACTGCTCACAGCGAAACTGAGCGAAAAAATACAAGCAAATGGGATAGGCGTCTAAAGTTCCTTGAACGCGCAAATTTAAGTGCAATACGATGGATTTCGAAGAACACGAGGTGATAACAAATAAACCGATAACCAAAGATGTGAAAAAGAAAATTGACAAAACAGCCGAAGACAGATGGAGAGAGGATATGGAGAGAAAGACATCCTTGCAATTGAACAGGCAACAAAAAAAGGAATTCGGCCGAAATGATATTATTTATTCGAACTCGCAAGCGTCCGGGCTGTTCGCTGACTGTAGGGCCGGTATGCTCAACACCCAACTGCTGGCGGCCAGGTACTCGGAAATTGAGAGCGTTCGGTGTAGAGCGTGTGATATAGAAGAAGAATCCATCGAATCGTGCTGAAGTGCGACGAGCTAGGAGGAGTGAGAACAGTGTCCTATAGCCGAGGCATTAGGTTTCGGTGATAAACCATTATGGCAAGAGATAAATGAAACCAAACGCAGGCTAGGGAAATGACACAGGTTGTAAGGAACCATGGGACGACGCCCCACTAAAACAAACTATTGTGTAATTAGGTATATAACCATCGTGATAATCCAATTAATATTATGAATGCACGACAGACGAGGATATTTTTTAAAATACATATATACTATAGCAATAATATACAACTATATACGAAGCCAGCAGCACGCTGTATGACATACTATACAGCGAGCGCATCTGATTCAAAAGATATTCCACAAGGAATGGTAAATAAAACTCATATATATATAGGCCCTATCTGACTAGGTGTTTTAACAAATGCATTCGACAAAGCAGGATATCTAACGAGTGGAGAAAAATACTTATGCAGCTCATTTACAAATAGAAAGGGGTACCTACTGACCCGAAAAGCTATCGAGGAATTGCCCTAACTAGTTAGATAGATAGATAGGTTTTATTATTCTCATGAGTGGCTTACATTTGTACAGAGCCTCACAGCTCCTCAAAGCCATCAAAGGCTAGTATGGAGTATTTATATTGCATATTTTCTTATAATCTTATTTATTGTCATTATGATTATTATCGTGTTCGGCTTATATTAGAGTAAGTTACCTAAATAGTATTGCTTAGCACTTTGTTTCAATATTGTCAAAGAAGAGGTTGCGCGCACATCTGGGGGGAGCTTGTTCCAATATGTGGCACCGAGATTTGATATTGAGAAACGAGATTGGTTACATGAAGCTGTGATCCCCTTGTGTTCATGGTGGATGTCGAATGGGAAAGATTGAGCAGGTTGGGATGAAGTCCCATTAAGATTCGTTTGATCTCAGTTACGACAGACATCTCTATTTGCAGAGGGTAAGGCAGAATCGACATCTCTACGTATTTATAACGCATGGATTCCCATGGTGGATATCCCAATATTACGCGCAAGGCTCTTTTTTGCAGGAGATGTAACGGACATAAAAAACGCATATAAGTCATTCCAAATATTTCAACTGCGTAGGTCAGATAACTATGAACGTAGGCGTAGTACATAGCGAGTAGACAGTCACGGGGCAGAATATTACGGCTCTTGAACAGGGCAGCGATGCTCCCTACAACTTTTTTTACGAATGTGGTCTGTATGAGCTTCAAATGATAATCTGGAATCCAAGACAACGCCTAAGAATTTTGTCTCATTAATCATGCTAAGAGTGTGGTTTCCGCTTTTAAATGTCTCATGGTTCATACTTAGGACACCTCTAGGCAATAAGAACTGGATAACATCGGTTTTCGACCAATTCACGGACAAGCCATTGGCTCTAAACCAATCTGAGAGTCGCTTAAGGTCATCTTTAATCATCTGCTCTACCTCTTGTGGGGAATCGCCCACAAAGAGTGCTGTGGTATCGTCAGCAAATAGGATCAGTCGGCCTTGTTTTGGTACTTCAAATGCATCGTTGATAAATATATTAAACAGCAGTGGGCCGCCGATACTCCCTTGAGCCACTCCAACTGATATGTTCTCGACATCTGAAAACTTCTGCCCAATCTGTACCATTTGTTGCTTCTTTGACATAAAAGAACGTACCCACGATTGAACACGTTCGTCAGCTCCATAAACTCTTAGTTTGGTAATCCGAATATTGATGTCAACGGTATCAAACGCCCTTCTCAAGTCAACAAAAAGAGCAGCAACCGTTTTCTTCTTCTCAAGACTTTGACGGACGTCATCTACAAAGCTCATAACAGGGAGGGTGGTGGACATTTTAGGGCGGAATCCAAACTGTCGGCGATTGAGTACATTATGTTGTTTAAAATGGTCCCTGAGTTGTTCGAATGTGCATTTCTCAAATACCTTAGAGATTGGAGCCGGTATGCCACCAGATTTAAGAAGCGGGATGACGCGATATAGTTTTAGCGCTCTGGGGTATTTACCGGCCGCAATTGACAACCTAATCAGATATGATACGGGGACAGCAAGAACTTAGTGTCCTATACAAACTCCTTACATCGCTCATAGTGAAGAGGATGTATGAATGCACGGTTAATGATCTGCCCTGTGAACAGTTCGGATTTCTGCCAGGAAAGTCAACAGCAGACGTGGTTTGTGATAACACGTAAGTGAACGCCAACGAGACAAAAATATGACGTATGCGGTCTTTGTCGACTTCCAAACCGCGTTCGATAGTGTGCCTAGGGACCGCCTCTTCGAAATCCTCCGAGAGAGGTTCGATATTAAGGGCCAACTATTCAATTTAATTCGAGACATGCTGAGCCACAATTTTATAACCATAAAAAACCGAAATCACTATATAAACGAGCCTGTTACACAAAAGACTGGGGTAGCGCAAGGGCGACTCCGCAAGCCCATTTCTCCTTATACTCATCCATTGCTGGCTTAGCAGACCTTCTGCGCACAATGAAAGCACCGCATGCCTTCTACGCGGACGACCTTGTCATCTTAGACAAATCCCGGGATCACGTACAAATCTAATTAAATGAAAATTAACAATAGTGTGCGGAGAACCGACTGATAATTAAAATTTCTAAGACAAAGATCCTTTGCTTTAGGCGCGGCGGCTCATACGCCGTTGCCGACCATCGCGTCAAGATCAACAGTACTTGCCTTGAACTGGTCAACCATTTGTCGTATCTTGGCGTGACCCTGACACCGCGACTGACTTTTAGCAAACACACTGAGGAACTGCGAACAAAGGTCCACGGCCGCGATTATGCTACTCGTAGATATTCGAAACGTGAATCTTGAAACAGCAATGAAAATATTCAGGACGAAAATTACCCCGATACTCCAGTACTGTCTCCCAGTAATTGTGCCGCACCTAAAATTACGCGATCTCAAAAATTTAAACCGTGTAAAGACGTGCTTTGCGAAACGTGTACTGGGATTACCCAAGAACGCGTCAGCTACCTTGGCACTAGAACTATGCGGAGAACGCACTCTGGTAGAAGACTTAGTCCTAGACAAATTATCGACCAGTGCAATTACACTCGACATGTACAGAACATTCAGGGAAGGCCGAAACGTAATCTTAAAAATTAGACCCTCAGACGATCTATTTTGTGAGCATTTGTTTCTGCAGATATAAAGTGAGCTGAAGGGGACACCACATGTGTCTTCTACAGACAGCCAAGGAAACCCCCAGCGCACTTCGTAGCGCAACTCTCAATACAATGGCGGAGTCTGGCGAGGCACTTGAATTAATTGAAACTTTAGAGCAGTTCTCCTATAAAAAAATCGTCAATGTACCAACCAGGGTGGCACAACAATACGTAAAAAAAACCGAATATAACAGTTCTGCTTGCATCGATCTCACCTATACTAACGTGCAGACATTGTCGTTACCCGCATCTGGAGCCCTCACGGCTACGGCCTGTCTCTATGCGATACAAGTGAATTAAGACCAAATATTGACTGAGATTGCAATAACTCACTGGGACCACTTAGATGATATTTCGGATGTGGCAGAGGCGTTTACTGAGAGAGTGATGCGGCCGTGACTAGGGGTAAGCGAGAAATTAGGTCACTGCCAACCTGCTTGAAATAATAAAAGAAAAAGAAGCATCCTATACGGCATCTCGCAGTGACCCTCTTAATGCCTGCAGGCGTCAAGCGTATGTTAGATGGAGAAACAGAGTTGTCTGGTTTTAAAAAGTATAGGTTGGAAGCTAGAGAATTAATTTTTTAAGGAAGTTGTTTTTAATTCTAGACCATCCTCCGTCCCCTACGGGCTTGGAACTTAACCTGAGGCATACATTTAATAAACCGAGGGCTGCACGTGTTTAGGTATCTAGGGTTTCCCCAACCGTTCTTAGGTTGGAAGCTAACGGAAAAATTTTTCTCGATATAATTCAAGAAAGGCGGAGCCCATGAAAAGTGTGTCAAACTGAAGGTTGATGATGAGATAGTCACAGACTGTGTATAACTTCCTAATATCCTTAATGGCTATTATGCAACTTGTGTAACGGCTGATGCCGAAATGCGAGGTACCGATGTCTATACCTGAACTGTACGAACGATTTCTTTCTCAGCCGGCTTCTGCGGGCCGAGTGCATTACCTGCTTAAAAGGGTCAAAGTATGCTCTGTGGGAGAAGGTCACATACCCTTTCAGAATTTGAGACGATGTACTGACGTTATTGCTGAGACAGTGCTGACCTCACAGCCCTCAGGTTATATCGCGTTGTGTCACTCTTTAGAGGCGATCACAGACTAAGCAAGGAAGACTACACGCCGGTCAGTACTTTCCCTCCAATATCCAAGATTTTCAAAAAAGTTGCATACGAACGAGCACTTTGAGATGTTTAATAAACTAAGCGTCAGTTCGGTAAGAATAAATGTCAATATTCATTCAAGAAATCAATTAAATTTAACACTAACGAAAAAGGAGTACAATAATGGCGGTTGTGACACCTCTCCGGTCAAGGTTTGTGTTTCAAAATGCGTATACTTTATTGTTATAGTAATTACAGTATTAGCTAGTATAAACAGCAGATCACAAAGAGAATGATTACATTTCATTGGAAAATATCTTAGACAGCGCAAGAACCGGAAGTGACTCGGTGAGTAGATTTTATAAAGGTGTACCACTTGTGTAAGCTGTGCTTAAATAGCTGTGTTATACTTTTGTATAGCAATGGACTAATAAACTTCATATAGGTGCATGACAGCCAAAACGTATAGGAAGACAAGCACAGTACAGCCAAGAAAATGCTCACCTCAGACGTGCTTTAATATCTGGTGCGATTTCACCTGAGCGCTTTAATCACCTCTAAACGTGCCTAACAGTTTGCTGCGCCAGTCTCATAATAATATTATATCTTATTTGTCGACTCTTTAACCAATTCAAGTCTCGTAAGAGATTTGTAAGTATTCTTTATATTAGGGAAAAAAATTACTTGTCGAACTAACATTGCGTGAGTTTTTGCTTGAGTGCGTCGGCCAGATCTTCCCTACGGATTTCCTCCTCCTGCCGTGTTCCAACCGTTCTCAGTTTTACAATACCTTTTTCAATTTCAGACTCACCAATTATCACAGCCAAGGGGATGCGCTTATCTTCGCAATACTGAAATTGCATCAGAAGCTTTGGATTTAGTTTTAGGGGGTGCTCCTACCTTGAACCCGAGTGCCCACAGCTCAGAGCAGATTTTCATGCGTTCTTTAGCAAGACCTTTTTGGGCTGAGCACACATAAACCTCGGTGGCCACACTTCGAATAGGTGATGACTGTGTAGAGTTTGCTTGTTGGTTTTCGAGTATGGTAAATATTCGTTCAACACCAAGAGACATTCCCACGCAGGGAACTGACTTCTTTTTGGAATCAAAGACTCCTACAAGGCCATCGTATCGACCACCAGCCGCAATAGAGCCGACTCCCTCCCCGTTGTCATCACCGCTTGATGCGTTTGGCATCCGCAGCATAGCTTCAAATATTATTCCTGTGTAGTAGTCGAGGCCTCGAGCTAAACTTAGATCAAACGTCAGATATTTCGAAATTCCATATATGTTAGCATATTCTAGGAACAGTTTGAGATCCTCAAGACCTTTTTTTGCATTTACATTTTGCCCCAAGTCCTCAGCCAGAAGCTTATCCACGAGCTCAGCTCCCCCGTTAAGTTTAACAAACGTGCCGATCTTATCTGCAGCTTCCTCCGAGAGGCCCTTGACCTCACACATCTCCTTTCTCACCTCCTCCCAGGGACTCTTATCTAGCTTATCAACGGCTGAGCAAATTTCCTTGAACTTCTCGTCGGGAACACCGCATAATTTAAACATGCCATTTAGAATCTCACGATGATTGACCTTGATCACAAAGTCACCTATCTCTAGCTTGCTCAAAACCTCGCATATTATCTGGGCGCACTCCGTATCAGGAAGCATCGGATCATATTGACCAGCAATATCAAAGTCGCATTGGTAGAACTCGCGATATCGTCCACGGGTCATCGCGGGGTTGTCTCTTCGGTAAACTTTGCCTATCTGATAACGCTTAATATTCGAGATCTTGTTCATCGCAAGATAGCGCGCAAACGGGACAGTTAAATCATACCTGCAAACGTTGAGCAAGACATAATAGAAGGTCTGACGATAGTTACACCGATCTGACAACCGATATATGTATATATATATATAGGGTGTTAGGAACTTTCTGAAGATCAATAATAATAAGAATTGTAAGGCTCGTTAAAGCAAATATTTTTTTTCCAATGAAACATGGTCTCTAAGAAGTCTTGTTTCGGAGTGAGAGTTAAGTTACTACAATTTATGACACTGGTGTTTTTGCCTGAATAGGAGCATAAAATGTGCTGTTGCGAGACAACTAGTTCTCCTATACAAGGACATAAGCACATCGTCGTGTTCGTGAGAAAATTCTGCTTCTTCTGAAGAACATATAACCCTCAGCAGAAAATGCCACATGATCGTTTAGAAGCGAATTTGCAAAAATGAAGTTCTTTTTTCAGCGTTCACGCCCAATGTCTCAAAGTCATAACCATTCACAGGTCAAAGCTAACACATATAGGCAAATGCGCATTTCATCACGATAATTGGTATTAAATATAAGGCAGTGCAAATCGTAAATGTGGAGTAATTAAGATGTTTTGGAATGCATGTACATTGCGCGCATGTATACATGACTTTGCCCCAGAAAGATTTAAACAGCGATATAGGGAATTGTAGAACTCGTTAAAGCAAAAATCGAATGGAACATTGTCTCTAAGAAGTCTTGTTTCGGAGTGAGAGTGAACGCATAAATGACCTACTCCATCATATAAATCACTCTAGGTCGTTTATGCGTGCACCCAATCTCGAGCTGCCTTCCAAAAAATCTTAATTACTAAGCAGCTACGCGAACATAACGAGTTCGTGAGAAGAATTCACAAATGTGCTTAGTTTTTGTATTGGAGAACTAGTTGGCTCGCGACAACACATATTATACTCTTATGTCGGGCAAAACCACCAGTTTCACAAATTGTAATAATTTGACTCTCACTCCGAACACAAGACTTCTTAGAGACCATGTTTCATTGGAAAAAATATTTGCTTTAATGAGCTCTACAAGTCGCACTATCGATTTTCAGAAAATTTCTTAACACCCTGTATATAACGTGCATATTAATCATGTGCATCATAACACCAGAGCTATACATTCCACAGGGAAGAAAACGGTAATTTCGGTATACCATAAAATGTGTATAATTACACTGTGATATATTTATTTGAAGTAGGGCTTACGCTTTTCACTCAGCCACCTCAATAGAACGATGGAAAATATTATAAATGGCATCCTTATTCATAAAACACGCATGGATGGTTAGAATAATATTAAGCGACGTCAATATACCAAGTGCAGTTAGAATAAAGTTTACCTTAAAGATAGGATCTCTCCGCCCTGGTCCGCCAAGTCATAGATTAACTTCGAATCCTCGCCATACTTTCCCGTCAATGTCTGCTTAAGTTCGAATACAGGGGTATCGATTTGTTCGGCGCCATGGCGTGCAAAGCAGGACTTGACAATGCCGAATACATGCTCACGAAGCGCCATCTGCGTTGGGTTCTGATCTCGAGTGCCCTGCCAACGAACACCAAACAACACATTATATATATATATATATATATATATATATATATATATATATATATATATATATATATATATATATATATAATATTGTAATGATTTATTAATAATTTACAATAAGTTTGCACACTCGGCAGTGCTCGCCTTTATATACATATAGTCCAGAAGTCTGTTGTCGCGCATAGGCATCGTCAACAATACTTGAGTATCTGTAATAAGTACTGAATGAATTACCCCGTTGCGTAAATTGTGGCTGCAAAGCAAATATGTTGCCGCGGTGTGCTCTTATCTCAGCAGAACAACAAAAATACCACAATAATATCAGCTTGAAACTGGCTCTTTACCAGAGTGATTGGAAACATGAGTATTCCTAACCTGAGAAAATTGATAATACACGCCGCTATTATTGCCTTATTTGTGCCTCTGAAGTACTCGTAGTATTCTATCAAATTTAATCAAAATCTACGACCTACTCTAAAACGAATGTGATACCATTGGTGCAAGCAAATTAACCTAAAATAAGAACGCTTAGTTTAATCACTTCACCCAAGTACAATCATCCCCTACAGTCCATACAGTCGTTGGATACAACAAGCATACCTTAATTGAAAATCTAAATACAGTTCATCCTTATCACCAGCTAACTGGTTAGTTAATAATATATAATAAAGATAAACACCGGTGTCTCATGTTAGACTCGAGCGCCTTTTTTCAACTGGCATCGAACCTTTGGCGTTTTAAGCTGGAATTTGTCCTCTTTGTTGGCCGCTTTCTTCGCAGCTTTCCCGCCGCCCTCTTGGCATGGTTCGCCCATGTCTTTACCGTCCGGCCCAAGATTCATCTTCTCCAGTTTGCCGGTCGTCCCCTGCAAGTAACAAACAATTTTTATTTTGGTTAACAACAGTTTACACTAGTCTGAATAAATAGTTCATTTGGTGATCATTTGAAGTTCGTGAACTAAGTCCACATACGCTGAAGAAACCACCGTATTTCAGTACACATATTTAAATTTTTCGAGTCGGTAAGTATACAGACCGAGTCGACAATAGCATACCATGAGCAGAACACGTTTTTGTCATGGTCGTTCAAACGGCAGGGAACCGCAATGTGGACTTGGCTCACTTACCGAGAAGCTGCTCAATCTGTGGAAACTCCCCCAGCTGTTCCCGAATGTCATCGTTGCAACTATATGAGACGTATATGAACGACAACCCCAACATGAACTGGTGGTGCCCTGGTGATTCAACTTCGCCCATGTTGTTCGGACCGATCTGTTAAGTTGTAGCGTCATGTCTGAAATTAGCACTCACGAGCTCCCTTATGAAAAAGACAACGAGAACAGCAATAACAACAGGGGCTAACTGATAGCAGGTACGTGGGTGTCAGCATAACACCTCATCTCCATGCGCAAAGCTGCATTTACAAAAACTATTACTATATTATACCGCGCTGGACTCTCTAGTTATGGAATAGATGTTTGCCATATTACTATGGCATGTCCGCCACCCAAGGCGAATTGCTCCAATTACGTCTAAGCAAAACTATGCTTTTTGGTATGAAATGGAGGGCTTGCTTATGTTCTGAATGTGAATGGTATACAGCTAAAAGATGAAAAATGTTTTATACTCTCACATGTATATATATATATATATATATTATATATATATGCATATATATATATATATATATATATATATATATATATATATATATATATCTATATATATAAATAAACATATCGTGCTGTGTGAACGTGATCATACTCATTCTATATCTAGTTTGCATCGCAAAGAGGCGTCTGTGAACTTAAACTTCAACGCGGTTTTCTGTAAGTGGATAGATGCCAAATGAACGCATACAGGAGGCCTACCGAAAAGTGAACCACAGCGCGAACAAGAAACGGACAAAGGCTGTCAGGAACATGGGTACACAATCGGGACACCTGTACAGAGCCAACTACGTGGATATTGTATAAACATACATTAAATGATCTCACTTAAAAGACGAACACAGAAAAACTGGTTATACGACGTTAGCTACCTAGGCTAGGCGGCCAAACGTGCTATTACTACAAGCATACTGGCTGTCACAGCTGGTCCTGGTATGGCTGCCGCCATTAACGAGCCAGCGGTTGCATAACACACATTCACTAGACGTGCTGTGCCTTCCACTAACACATGGAACTCACAAATGTTATGAGATCGCCTAAGATATGCATAGCATAAGGATTGAACAGCATAAGAAAGAAGCGACGTTGATATGCAGTACTGCTGTGTGTTTGCGTGCACAACCCACAGGCTCGGCGCGTTTCACATATTGAGACATGTCACTGTATAATAGATGAGAAGAGTTAGTGTCGATCAAAAATGTCGAATGTTGAATTGAGTAGCAACAAATGCTACAAGTGCCATCCTACCTTAGTCGAGTCGCCCGTCATTGGATTCGCTGGCTGAGTTACGACGACGCAGGCGCCCTCAACTCTCGACTCGTCGTCAACTAGTCTCCGTTCGTGATTCGCGGCCGGTGCTACGGGATCCGTCGTCTGTCCACGAGGCGAGCGTGAGTGCGCTATCGAACAGACCGGCGTTTTTTCTCGATACGATTTGACGAATAGGTTTTTGATCAGTTTTAGGTGAGCGTCTTTAGATGGGCGTCGTATACATCCAGCCGTCACCGCCAAATGTTGGTCCTCGCACCTCCGGCGTGCAGTCACGAACGTGTTCGACGCGTTGTGTGCTTACAGCTTACAGCACAACAGACAAACCAAAACAGACCGCCAACACCACACAACAATGCACAAGCACAGTGTTGGTTCGTCGTCGTCGTCGTCGTCGTGGTGATGGTGGTGGTGATGGTGATGGTGCTCTACACAGCAGTCACACTGGCACGTGCCGGAGGGGAGCACTCAAACAGCTGTTATGAATAGTTCGCCCGACGCCCTACGGATGGCGCTGCTGTCTTGTAAATGAACTCATTTTCGAACGAAATGTCTTCTGCTGCTGCTGCTGCTGCTGCTGCGGATTGAGGAAAACGGTGTCGGTTCACGGCTCCGCACATACTCTCTATACCGTCACTGCCTATCTCCGTCAAGAAAACCGTCAAGTGTATATTGCCAATGCTGAAAGACAGAACGGTTGCCAGGTTGGCTTGCTTATTACTATTGTGTATTATGTGTCAAGTTCTAGTCATTTTGTCGTATAGATGGATAGCTATTAAAAAAATATTGGTCACGAGTATAAACGTAGCTGTTAAAATGTTGCGCGAATTGCATCATTTTCCTCATTACTTTCAACATAGTCCACTTGATAGAATGAATAGAAACACACATGAATAGTAATAGTTAGTGCAGTTATTTGCATCTACTGTGCTAATTCGTCTCTGCATAAAAGGTTTTCTTTTGCCATACGCTGGACTACAGTACAATAAATTACAAATGTTTTACTATTCTGGACAAAACAACACATTCATATTAAATAGAACACCTGAATGTACTGTATATCTGCATGTATGTGAGATAGGTAACCGCACGTTGCTTGCTAGAGAAGATGTCGTCGATGGGGCTGACCTGGGCCCGCCAGGCTGAAGTTTTGCGTTCGGATGAAAAAGACCGCCAGCACATCGACTCTGTTCGACGGGATATCTTCGAGGGACTTAGCGAGCTGCTGGGATTACGGCATATTGTTCGACATTATCAGGTGAGCAACTGTTATACCAGTCAACTATCATATCGCTTACACACACATATATATATATATAGCATGTGGGAATTGCGTACTACACTTAACTGAAGCAATATCTTATCAGATTGAGTGTTAAAAGTAATTTGTGCACTGGTAGATGTTCTAAGCAAATGAGCAGCCTAACATTACTCAATTTTATTTACTGGGCATGTGGACATAGATATATACATCCTAGTGTCACCTAATGCCTGCAGCATGTACTAATATATTTGTGTATATTCTATAATAAGGTATTTTACATTTTGATTAGATTATAGTCTTTTTTAGTTTTTCACAAGCAGTATATTAGTAAAGATGTCTAAAAATATTTATACTATGTATGTGTTTGATGCAGGTGCTGGCGACGGTCAATAGCGTTATCTACTATACGTTGACAACACTTCGAGATCGGCAGACGTTGGGTGAACAGTACGTCAATATGGTGCGATGTAACCCAGAAGGCCGACCGAACACTCTCTTTCAACGCATTACTGCTCGTCCTGGAACAGCTACCTTGGAAGCAGTTTTTAGCGTCAGGCAATCCCGATCGGCAGCAAGTCATTTCCGTTATCTGCCAACTGCATCTAATCCATTTCTATCTGTTTGGGGAATATTCAACAATAGGACGTCGCCTCAGTCGTAGCCGTTACGCGTTGCTGCGCAGTTTTCTTGACATGCCTCAATTGGAATGGACCTTCAGAATCATTGGGCTTTTGTACACAGGTCAAGTTGCTTCGCGATCTGCTTCAGAGCACGAAGTCAATGTTAGAACCTGCCAAGTCCACATCCATTGATAGCGATGCCAGTGGACAACGTCACGTCGACGCCGAACAGCAGGCTAAGCCCGAAAACCGACGTCTTCAGTGTGGTCTTTGCCGGGATGCGACAGTCGAGTGTACCGCTACTCGCTGCGGTCATATCTTTTGCTGGGCCTGCATCACGCAGTGGGCCGCAAAGAAGTTCCAATGCCCACTATGTCGAAGTAGCATCTTCCCCGAGCAGCTGGTGCGGGTCCTTAATCGGTGACATCGACCAGCGCCTGAGTATAAGTTGTTCATCAAATATTACAGGGGAACACCGTCATGTAGTTTGATACTATTTCCGAAAAATAAAGAACATTAAAGTGTCATGTGTGTAAATAAAAAAATCGCCAGTGAGAATAGGCAATGGCAACGTTTCTCAACAATCTTTTCTGGCAAACGTTTTTCACCAATAGCACATATATAGGTATCTAGTAAACGCAAAAGGTCTTATATGGCGTAGTGAAATAGGTATAGTAACAGCTACATTGGGAGCAGTTTCTAGCGTTAGATCTAGTTTTTCACCGACCTGCGTATCTCAGTGTATTACGTGAAGCTCAAATAAGTGCAATAATTATCCTACTATTTAGGGTTGTTTTAACACATGTATACTCTGCCGCTTCGTCCAATTGTATATAGCTTTACAGCATATTCGGCATTTGAAAATGCGTGTTTGAAGCCTCCAATATTTCTTTTTCGAACCAAATTCTACCTGAAGAATTATTTCTAACACAATGGTAGCTTTCACTAATCCATGATGAGAATGCGGCTATGCATTTGACTAAATGACTAAGTACGTACAGATATATATATATATATATATATATATATATATATAAAATGTTTGCATATGAACTCAAGAGCGATTGCCAAACCAGGAAAAATCTGCATTCGAAACTTATGGTTTATTAGACAATTTTGACATCGCGAAAAATACTTAAGTAACAATATAAGTGACGGTGAATTAAATTTTATGCATAGTTATTGAGTGTTTTGAGCTTACAAAGGCCACGTGACGGCAGCGTATCCGCCATTTACAACATTTTTTTTAATATTAACCCTAATTTACCGAACGACCGTAGTCAAGAAACATGATCGATTTTGGCTGCTTTGGTGCGACGTGTCTAACTCCGAAGACTGACGCCAGGTGTTTGATGATGGCATAAAAGCTTGGCATAAATTCTCGCTGTCGCCATGTGATAATGTTTGGCACACATCTACAGAATCAAAGTTCATGGTATTTTTTCTGGGGAATTTCGGGAATGCATGATGAGCATGCATCACTAGCAGCCTGCGTGACTAGTGTGGGATTTAAAAACCCACTAAACCCGAATTCCCCCCATTTGCCCAGGGTCGGTATTACTTTGACATTACTTCGAATGCTGTTCCGAGTATGGCCTATTTCCATAATACTGTTGGCCTATAATGTTTACAAAATCGATAACATTAACCACTGTTCTGCTTTCAATACTATTCAATATTAATGTCATATGCATTGATTTAGCTCACGGGCCTCTTACCGCCAAATGAGCGACTGTATTATAAAATAATGGATGTTTTCAATATTGCCAATCACTTAGATGCCATCAACTGGTGAGCTCTCTTTATCAATTATCAAAATGTCAATAATGCGTACGCCAAATTTAATAACTGCTGTTTGTTTGAAATGCATCACTCACTTGGCAGACCCGGCGATTCCATCAGGCTTACAAAAGCCGTCGCAGACGTATCTGTAAGGGTTGTAATCAGCATCACCTGCCCTGAAATATAATTTAATAAATCTGACTAAAAGACTACGAGATCAAACTAAATACAAAGTGCATCGATGAGCGACAAACACAGCACGGATGACCTAATCGGATTCCGCATGACGTATTCAAGTCGGAACTTGATATCCTCAGGTTACTTTCTAAGCTGAGGGAGGAAGTCTAGCATCACCTCTAAAAGTATAAAATAAAATAGAAATATCTATATTACAAATAAAAAGCAGTGGATAAGGGTTGTACTGTCTCTTTAGGATAAAATGAGCAACTGTGTTAGCATATCTTTTAGAGTACGTAAGGTGACGGTAAATCAATTCGATGTATCCACTTGGCCTTACGCCAGGGAACTAATGTTGGCCCATTAAAAGTTGAACAAGTGGGACAACATATGCATTCGTAGAATTTATAGAGCACCGTTAGTAATATAATTTAATGAAGCACACCTTCAAATAAGCTAAAATACTTTTTGGTACGACTCTCATACGAGAGACTCTAAAATGCATGTGTATTTATTTTTTAATTAGGCACCTAAACACTGTGTTCATAAAACGAAGCAAGCTTAGCCAACGTGCATGATATGAACACTAAAATGGAGATCGCTTGTGACCTGGACACCTAGATATACACCTATATTTTTCAGAACAGTTGCTATGTTTCTAGCCGAGCCCTTGAAACAGATGTTTGAGATATTTTACCATAACAGCACATGGTCACAGCTGTTTACAAAGGATACATAATTTGGGTTTACATAGTATTGCTTAACATGTACCCAACTTTTACAGACGGCAAAAAAATGGGCATTGTTTGTAAACACAATTTGTTTACTATTTTTACGTTAACTAAAAGAGTTTCGTTTGATAGGGTTGATCATCCTTTTGGTTTTTAAAATTGAACACTTAGTTAGTTCCTTTCGCAAACTGATCAAAGTTATTAAACAATAGGCACCTTTAAGTGAGAGTTGATGACTAATTTAGTAAGCAGTGTACTATTTTGACTACCACAAGAAAGCTATCTTTTACCGCTGTCTATGTACGATTTTTATTTTTGACAAAAACAGCTGCTTTTTCGCCAAATGAAAAATGTTTTAGTACACCCAGTTAAAAAAATACTAGGACTATAAGATCAATTCTTGCGGCGCCAGTGCTTCCTTCTCTTGAAACAACTACAATATTTTTCTCTCATTGGTGTTATGTTTTATCAGTGTAACATAGACAGATTGCAAAAACTGAAGATGTCAAATTTAGTTAGATACTTCTTCCATATTTAACCAAACAATACGAGACCGTAGCGTTCTATTAGTCCTAATACTGTAGCCCCCATGGAACATATAAGTGATTTGTTTGCATGACGTATTCTTTACTTTTATTGTGTTGGATTGTCATTACCGTCCGTTATAATGAAATTTAAATAAAGGAGCTTGTTC
Source organism: Dermanyssus gallinae (assembly GCA_003439945.1). Classification (NCBI taxonomy): domain Eukaryota; kingdom Metazoa; phylum Arthropoda; class Arachnida; order Mesostigmata; family Dermanyssidae; genus Dermanyssus; species Dermanyssus gallinae. Next base: position 750,911 of record QVRM01007112.1, on the reverse strand, counting down.
TGCTAATGTAAGTTTTGCTGGATATTTGGGCAAATTTACTACCGCCTCACAGAGCCTAAATGCGACATATAATAGATATTCTTATATACTAGAACAAATAGCGTATCCCTTCTTGAGCAGTACATAAATAGGAGACAAGATATGCGGTGGTTGAGTGATGCCTTAGAGCGAGCATTTTGAGTCGTCTGGAATCGCTAATCAAGATAAGATAGTTTGATCAAAGAAAGACAACCGTGTAAATGTAAATATATATATATACATCTATTTGTACCGACGCAAGGCTGCCACTATTTACAAAAACCGCTAGGAAAAAATTGCTCCTCAAACTGTTCCTTGGAGATCTTGTGCATCTTTTCCTTCTTAATGAGCTTTTCATCTTCAACTAGCTCATCCAGTTCCTGCTCCGCTTTGAGCTTAGCTTTAAGTCTTCTTTTAGCCGAGGGATTCATATCTGATGGAAGTCCGTCGGGGTTCTTCCTCTTCTTTTTACGACGCCGCTTATTGGCTCCTTCAGCCGCGTTTGCAGCTTTTTTAGCCTGCAGATGCTCTGATATAATGCCGGTTGGCGGTCTAAATCCATTCAGCTTCTTGCCCTTCAGCTCGGGCATGTATGGCATCTTGAGGAGGGCGTACCCCATCGCTAATCTGCCGAACTCTAGCTCCTCCACTCGAAACAACAAGTTACATTCGTGTTTACGGTACGATTGAATGTACGACACAAATGCGCGCATGGCTTCCATATGAATTACTTCACTTTCGGCAGCTAAAGATCGAATACGATTCGTCACATCTTCAATCTCCTTGGGCAGTTCCATTGGCTCTAAGCTAATATTTTGGTTAATGGTTAAGAACTTAGCGTAGCTCATCTCATTTGGCATAAGAAGCACTAAAGCGGAGCCCTCGTTTCCCATACGAGCTGTCCGACCACAACGATGCACAAACACAGATCCACTAAGCGGCGGATCATACTGAACCACCCAGTCCACCCGGGGAATATCCACGCCCCGGGCCATAACGTCCGTGCAAAGTAATACCCCACTTTTCGCATCAGAAAATCTCGCAAACACCTTTGATCGTTTGTTCCGCATTTTGCCATGTAGAGCTAATACGAGTGGTAAATCAGGCATTAGCTGCTTAATAACAGTCTGAAAGTACTGAACGGTGGCACATGTGCTTAAAAACACCATCATCTTTCCGTTAAGGTTCTGCTTCAGAAAGTGCAAAAGAACGCTAAGCTTATTCTCAGGTTCAACCTGAGCAACAAAGTTTTGTAATTGTATTGGCGTTTTCAGGTTATGCTTTTCCTTGACCGATACAGTCACCGGGTTACGGAGTCCCGCCCTCTTTAGGTCGTCTAATTGCTTTGTCTGCGTTGCCGAAAACAATCCCGTTCGGCGTTGTTTGGGTAGAACAGCTAGTATGTTGCCTAAAGTAATATCAAATCCCAGCTCGAGTAAGCGATCTGCTTCGTCGAGTATCAAAATCTCAAGATTGCGACAGTAGCGGCAAAGATTGTTGTTAGCATTGCGCGCACTCAGCACATCGGCGAGACGTCCGGGCGTTCCCACGACGATGTGGGCACCACCCATTTTCTCGAATTTTTCCACATCCTTCTGTATACTGTGCCCACCAGTAATGAGCTGAACACGCAAATTCGAGAACCGCAACGACTTGAACACCTGTAATGCGGAAAATAGATGTCAACCGTGGCAGAGGTTACCCGCGGACTTATAACCCATCTTAAGAACTTGTTTGTGCCTATCACTGCGTTTGTACAAACACATTGTTAGCATATGTATGTATGTATATATATATATATATATATATACGTGCCGATACGTCATAGAGAATAAATACCTGATGTGTTTGTTGAGCAAGCTCTCTTGTCGGTGAAACTATGAGAGCAGCCAGTGGTTTTAGCTTGTCTGCGTCACGAATAAGGATCTCGCAGATGGGCAAAGCAAATGCGAGCGTCTTCCCGGAGCCCGTAGCTGCTTCAGCCGATACGTCCTTCCGTCGAAGCAGTAGGGGAATGCAGGTGGTCTGTACTGGCGTGGGCGACGTAAATCCCAGAGCCAAAACCCGTTCCACAGTCTCTTCGGACAGGCCTAGTTGGCTCCAGTTGCTTTGTGTCTTGACACAAGCCACACATAATCGATTGAACAAATTAGTAAATTGTGTTTCCGTTTTTATTTCTACACTTAAGTACAATATAATGTTTCAATCTTACATGTAGCTGCCCTCTCTAAATGACGAGTGAAAGAGTATTCGCTCTTGCTAATCTACCAGGTGCTGTAGTTTATTAACATTGTCCGTAGCTAGAAAGGATCGTTAATTCAGAAATAATCGATGTATAACAATGACAATCGTCAACTACATATCTACCATAATTTGGCGGTACATCGGTGCTACAGATAGAAAGCATTATTTACCTCGAAATAAGAAAAAATAGACACATTAATTCAGTCATTTCGTTGATTTCATAATTTGTTTAGTGTATATACACATGTATATATGCATCTAAGTAAAGTAATACAATATTTCGGATCGTATAGAAACCTGGGAAAGCAAATATAAAGGCTACGCCGTTTAGCAGTTAATGACGAAAACGATTAGCAACATTACTAGCAACATGAATATATTAGGGCATTGACGCAGATCTTGCATAAGTTTGGTAGTCAATGTGTCGTGCACGCTGAGTCGAAGTTATATCCAAGTGGCCTAGACGTCAACTCGAGTGAGACGCCAAAAAAGGCCGCTAATACGTTTTTGGCTAAAATATGTGCCAATTTAGGGCACTCCCTTATTCGCCCAATATAGCATCTGCAAGTTACTAGGTTTCAAACATTCAGCAGGCTTGGCTTGCCAAAAACTCCAAGAGGAGACTTCCACCAAGTTGTGTATAACCAGTATTTATATCGTGCCAGCCCTGACTCTTAGTAGACACTTTGAGTATAATGTATTCGAGATGTAATACAATATAATAACAATAAACGACGAATAACGACTAAAAGAGAAATTTGGAGGCTTGAAGTATTAGTATTATTAATTTGCTGCTGATCCAAGTTAAAGCTGCTTACCATTGTCACAAGGAGCGTGCTGGTTGTTGTGGTAATATGAAGCAGAGAATTGCCGCCGACTATTGTTATATATGTTAACAAAGATTTGCTTTTATCACAAACACTTTTTAAATAGTAATAACGCATTTACTCAAAACAAACACGCGCTCACACATCACAAGTTTCGGGCAAGTGCGAATGGAACGCCACCGCCACCGCTCGATGGTTCAGCTACAGTTGTTCGAACACTGCTCCGCTCGACTGGCACAGATCATCGTCATTATCATCATCACCATTATTATTTTTATTGTCACTGTGTTACCCGAGCATATTCAGAAACTATTATAAGTATTATTCTTAGTATGACTGGGGCTTGGCTGGGGGTCAGCCCAAAAAGTATTCATATTATGTACTAGTATTTTTAGTACTTGTCAGCTATTAGGGCCGGCGTGCGCAAACAACAGCAGCACGTGTCCCCAACACTCCTCCCCACGCCATCCCCCCCCCTCTGCCCTCTCCTCTCCGTCTAAACACGCGGTTTTGTCTTCGGATTGTTGTGAGTTTTGGAGTTGGACTCGCTGACGACTTAATGACCGACAGGCGACATATGAGTCGGGTCGATACGATCAGTTTTCCTTCCTTCAATACTAAGTAAAGTTTTCGGGCTGACCCTCAGCCAATATTTAACGTCCACGGAACTGTTTTTCACATTGCTTCATAGATGGACCCCCAGAAATACAAATGTGCAACGGTGGGGTTCGACCCCGCGCACCATGTGTCTCCTCTGGTTGTGAGGCGCAGACTTGAGCCACCACGCCACCGGGCTCGATCCTTCCTTCAATACTAACGGTAGTAGAATGTCGACTGTGCTTATTGATCGGACAAGTTGGACTGTTGCGATTTGCGCTAAACGCGCCTATCGCCGCTGAATGGTGGTGATGACGTTCTGTTGTGGTCTCTTATTGTTGTCGTCGTCGTCGTCGTCTGCTGTTTTGTTGATGTTGGTCGCAGCCGACGCGCTTAGGGCCCTCGCTGTTGATCCCGTGAACAGGGCCCGGCCGGTGGCCGCGAGAAGAGGAGAGAAAAAATACTGCTGCTGCTGCTGCAGCAGCTGACGACGACGAGACTGCTACTGCTGTTAATTAGTTGCTTGGCGGCGGCGGCGGCTCGCGCGAATCGTGGTTGGCCAGCAAGCGAGAGAAATGAACCAGCTAGTTAGCAATAATAGTTAATAGTATTTGAAGTTAGTAATGAGCAAATAAAGTAAACAGCTGCAAAAAAAAAGAGGAAAAACAGTCGTGAGCGAAGGAGAGAGAAGGTGCGCGAATAGAGAGGAAAGAGGCAGGGTGGTTGCTGCTGCAGCAGCGGCTGGACTGATGGAAGTTGTAGTGGAACGAAGCACAAACACCACCTCCACCACCACCACGACGTCAACCAAGACGGCAAGAGAGCAACGGTGTTGTTGTTGTTGTTGTTATTGTTGTTGCTACTGATGGCGCTGCCATGGCTTCTGCGAGCGCCGTTGGCCGCCTAGAGAATGAGTAGTAGAGTAGCAAATACAGCGGCGGCAGCGGCAGCAGCAGCAGCAGCGTGGAGAAGATAGTAGCTGGCGCAGTGTGGGCGTGTGGATAGATGATGGAAGAATCATGTTATTATTATTATTATTATTATTGTCGACGACTATGATGATGATGGCGATGATGATGGCGATGATGATCGTGGTGTGTAGCTCTAGCTAAGTGATGGTTGATGCTTGGTCAGGTTAGGACAGTGTTGGTGGTGGTGGTCTTGATAGTGGTGGTGGTGGTGGTGAGACGAAAGCTCTTTGTACGTCGACAGCGGCGACGGTGGTGGTGATGGTGCGCGTGATCCTCAGGCGGCAGCTACCAACAAAAACAACGCAGACACAGACAACAACAACAACAACAAAGGCAACAAAGACGACGGACGACGACGACAGATACACGGCAAACTCCTACTCAGCTAGACTTCGATCGAGTTCACCGAAGAAGCCAATGGTGATTTGCTAGCAACGCCGAATGGGTATCGCTCAGCTCGCGATTGTTCCTTTTGTATTTAGATGCTGTTGTTGTTGTTGCTGCTGCTGCTGCTGCTGGTGAGCGTTATTTGACACACAATTGTTGTGTCTCAAACCGGTTAGTATTCTTCTTCTTCTTCTGTATCATCGTGCTTGCGCCTGTTCTTCGTCTTCTTTACATTGTTCGGCATACGGATGGTTTCAACAATGGTGGTGATGCATCGATCTCAGTCGCTTCGGCGACTACTGCGTGCTTTTTCCCCGAGTGGTGGTCAAAGCTACAGAAGCACCGGGGGGTGTTGGTGGGGGCCGGGCGGAGGAGGTGGGGGAGGAGGTGGCGGAGCCATTGGGGGTGGTCGCTGGACAAACGCAACACCCCGCTTCCTGCCTTCGATCTCGTTTGCCTCCACGAGAGCTACAACAACAACCACAGGAACAACAACAACAACAAGCAGCACGATATCTGCCTGTGCTCAGCCCATAACCGTAGCAGAAACAACAACAACAACAATGGAAGAAGAAATTTCTCCTGTCATTGGTTCTTCTTCTTCTTGTTCCGATAACAATAGCAACGACAACGACAGCATCAAAGATGACATCGATATCGACGACCAGGATCAACAATTGGAAACAATCGATCGCCACAAAGACAAGCACTTCTACTCACGGACAAGCCGCTCGATAAAACTTCCGGACCAGCTGCACAAGCTTATGAGTGAGTTTGTGGATCCGCTAGTTCATTAGCTAACCGCCGACTAATTCGGTTGAAATTTGCTAGCTAACTGATTTGTGCGCTAAATTTGCTCGCTAACTGACAAATTCACTACTCTTGGCTATCTAACTGATTGTCGATCCGTGTTGGTGACTATCGATACAATTGACGTCAATATCATCAGTCACGATCATCATAAGTACTAAACGTAGCGTGACGAGTAGTTACGATGTTGTTGGTTAACTTCGCCTACTTCTTTCTACCAGCGTGTTCAGTTGTTTGTCTGTTTGACTCTGTGACAGCTGTATGCGCTTTTTACTGATGTTTCATCGGCCTGTCCAAGTGAAGAAGTAGTTGTCGCGTTCTCCGAATCGGCTATTCTATCAGTCGAATGGAAACAATAATTTTGATTTAATCTCATCGTACCATACGTTGGTGTTGCATTCGCAGATGTATTGTTACGAGCGGACTGTCACTCTATGTCAGAATGACCAGCAACTCTTTGATACAAATTTGACTTTAGTACTGAATTATTTTACACTATACATTTCACTATACGTCATTGCTTGAAGCATTATTTTATTATTATTGATGGAAGTAATACTTAGAAAATAGATTTTTAAAAGTTTCGATGCGGAGTCCTATGAAACAGAGCTACAGGTTGGTGTTGGCAGAACTGTTGCCGGTTAGTCTTATCTGACGTTAGTTCTTCTCGTGGTGGTTCTTTTTACGATTTTTTTTTCGCGTTTTTATTTGCTCTGTGTAAGTATGAATGTGTATAATTTATTCACCGATCACTTGACTAGCGTGTGTTTGTGTGCTTGTGTGACCGAAACAAGTGTTGTTCTTCCGTCACTGTTTGGTCATTCGTTCGTTTGGTTTGTCTGTGCGTTATACTTCTTTGTGTTCACTGTGGTTTGCACAGTCACCACATACACAGATTTGTCGAATTTTACAGTAATTGCAGCTGCTACTCTGCTGTTATTGCTGCTCATTGAGTCTTGTTGTTGCTGTCGCTGTTGTTGCTGTAGCGACCAGTGGTAGAAGTGATGATTTCGAGCGTAGTTGTGTACGAGTCGTGTGTACGCTCACAGAAGCAGAAGCATTTGGTTGCTTCGAATCGACCAGAGTAGTCAGAGAAACGTCAATCATAGCGTTGCTGGCGGGCGGACGGCTGTTCGATCACTTTCTTCCTCCTACTCTTTATCGTCCTCGTCGCCCCCCCCCCCCCCCGTCCCCGGCTTCCCTAGGAGCGAGAACAGAGTGAACGATAACAACAACAACAACAATAACGATGATGACGACGACAACGACTGAGGGAAAAAACAGCGCGCCATGTGAGGAGCCAACGCCGGACGCTTCTGCTACGCTTGACTCCGACTTGACTACTTGTTCCTAATAATAATTGCAACAGTCATTATAACCGGCATCATCATCATCATCATAGCCATCATCACCATAATCGTTGGTTGTTGTTGTTGTTATCATTGATATTGTTATTGTTGCTTAGCAGCAATTTGTTACGCGGCTGGCTGGCCAACTAGCATTTCTCCGTGCGGTCTGGGCTGTTCTGCTGACGCCGCCGCCGCATACCCGCCTGGCTATACCGCGCCAAGCGTTTCACTAGAAACCTTCGCTTTAGAGAGCCAACTCCGAACAATAAGAACAACAACGACGACAACAACAACAACAACAATAAGAACAACGGCGTCGACAGCAGCCACGAGTGCGACGGTAGCAATGGTGGCCAATGGCAACAGCTGTGGCATATGGAGCTCGCCGACTCCACTCCGCCGACTATCAACTATTTTGGAAGATTCATTCATCGTCATTCTACTCTTCCTAGCTAGTAATTATGAAGGCTGACCAGCGTTATCGTCATTTCACTTTCACTAGCTAGTTATGAAAGTCGAACCCGGTGGCGTGGGGGGTGCATTCGCCTGCGCCTCGCGACCGGAGGAGACACACAGGTGCGCGGGTTCGAGCCCCACCGTTGCACATTTATATTGATGGGGGTCGTCCGTCTATGAAGCAATGCGAAAAGCAGTCTCATGGACGTTAAATCATGGCTTGAGAGTCAGCCCAGAAAGTATTTTAGCTAGTTATCAAAGCTGACAACATCACACTATAATGTGGAAGCTGAGTCTGTGATATGAACATAGGTCACGTCTCACAGAGAAGAGAACAAGTGGGCTGGTGGATGGTCTGACAGACAGCCCTAAACGAATTGTCTGAAAAATAGTAGGCGAAACAGGAAGGAAAGCATTGATTGGTGTTGGCAAGCAACATCAACAGTCAAAGCAGTGGCAGGTGTGCTTGTGTGTGTGTGTGTGAGTGTTTGGCAGGGAACACGGAGAAGGGCAACAAGGTAGGCGAATAAGAGTGGATATATATATGTCCGACCGTCTTCGTGGTTTTGGATTTCCTTTCTGTTGCTATTCCTTCCCTGTTCGCCCATATCCTGCGTGTATTCTTCCTCTTCTACATATTGCCTAACCGAGCCTTGCCGATGCTTGGCTGGCAGTCAGCCTACGGTGATTTCCTTTTCTCTAGCTGAACGTTGCTGCTGCTGCTGTTGATGCTGGTGTTGCTGTTAGGGCAGTGATGACTCAATTCAGCCTCCTGCTAACTCTTGGCCGAAGGTTGGCGGAGGGGGACGGGGACCGACCATAGCGGTGGTGGTGGTGGTGGCGGCAGCGTCGACGACGACCACGACAGAGACAGCGGCAGCCTCTGAAACAGCTCGACGGAGAAGCGGGAAGCGAGATGCAGCACACAGATCACGACGACGACGACGACGAACGACAACGACGACGACGCATGGCACGCGGCGGTAGGTGTCTACTGCCTCTAGTATCAGCGACGGCGGCGGCGGCCCCGTGGTAACGGTGACAGCCCCGTCCACCACGCCGACGTCGACGTCGACAAAACGAGGACAAATGAGGAAGACGACGAATAGCAGCTTCTGCTGTTGCTTCTGCTGCTGCTGCTGAAGGAGAAGATGAAGATGGCGGAACGGAGCATCTCCGCCACTCAGCTAGTGCCCGACCCCGTCGCCGCCGCCGCCGCTGCTGCTGCTGCTGTCGGGTGTTTTCACTTCTTTGTTTGCGTGCTGCTTCGGCAGCCATGCCAACGGACTATTTGTCTGGTGGTACTACGCATGCGCCCACGCGCCGCGGCTACTCGTCGTTCCGTTTCTGATGCATGCATGCATGTATGTATGTATGCAAGCCGAACGCTCGTCGACTCTCGCCCGATTCTCTCGATCTCACTCAGGAGACACTATCGTTCTGGCGGCGGGTGAAAGTGTCTGTGTCGAACCGCCGCCGCTAAACTGATCGGTCCATCTGTTTGGCGAGGTCGTCGGCGGCAGCTGTGGCGTTAGGCAGCCAGCTAGCGTCTTCTGGCAGTTCCACTCCGACACGAAGTGTATAGTCCAGTTGATGCACACATTTCCTGGGATGTTATCTTCTCCTTTCTGCTCCTTCGACCTGTCTCTTACGTCTCTTACCCGATGATATGAAGCAAAACAGCGATCGGCATAGTGCTGCTGTTGCTGCTGCTGCGGCCAGTCATGCTAGGTAGAAGAAGTAAGTCGTAGTCGTGGAATGAGAGCGTATTAGCAGGTCGATGGTGGTTGGCTGCTTTTGGCCTGCTAAATCTATGTAGTCGATAGATCCACCGATACGGTATCGATGCTTATCTTTGCTCGGCCAGGCCCTCCTATCAGCCCCCGTGTTCTCTACCTGATGCATTGATGCTTGATCGACGTGGCCCTCTCTCTTTGTTTTAAATGAAGAAAGCCTATTCTACCTATAGCACTATTTGGGCGTCGGCCGTGAGATCATGGTAGAGGTGACGACAAACCTCGTAGCCACTCGTGCTGCCCTTCCTTTATATCCAATATCGCCACTCGATATTCATGGCGGCAATGGCGGTACCACACAATGGTGTGTTTGGTCTCGTTTTGTTCTAGTAGACCTAACGTAGGGAAATAGTCGTTGTCGTTACGTGAGCAGTTTCCGTATCGTGACTAATGGCTACACGCCACGTCGCCGAAGTCTTTCGCACGTCTATAAGGCATGCCTCCGTGCCTCGCCGCCTGAGTCGCACATGATACACTTGGCATCGGGAGCTTTACCCATCCTAGGCAGCTATTTTTCGACGTTCCTGTCAATACCTGCCTCTGAGAATAATTGACGTCTCCGTGCTTTCTGTTGAGAGGCCATTTCTCCAAGTCAGGAATGACCTGGCGGGTCTAAGCTTCTGGTGCGTCCGCAGGTCTATTCCTCATGCCACCATCTAAGCGTCCGTTTCCGGGCTTCGGTTTTTCGTATCGACCGGTTTTGTTTAATCCGTGTTCGTCCCTCGATCATTTTACGCCACACTATCAGCCTTACAATCGCGATAATGGTCGTTGTCGGTACTGCCGAAACGTATTGCTAGATTTCGTTGCGTCTTTATGAGTTTTTCCCTGTTCTTTATCAACTGCATTGCTGAAGCGTGAACTGACTGATGTAAAAGGGGCTGGCAGGACGATGGACTCCTCTCTTTAGGACTTCTTCTCATTCGGTCCAAAGGATGTCTCCGTGGCCATCAAGGCCATGCCCTGCTTACCATCCAGTCGTTCACCAACGATGGCTACTTTTAATCTTCCTTGTAGTTCCGGTTAATGCTAATTTACCATAATATCAACCCTAACTAGCAACAGCTGGTGACAAACAACCGATGGCAATAAGTACATCATAGTGGATGGCACTACAATGAACCAGCTACTTTGCATAAACAGGTAATCTAGCCATATCTTAGATAAACGGGATTCAGCCCTATCTTAACGACATCGATTTACAACCGTTTGCGTGAACCATTTCTGGTTTGCTACATTTATGCGGTTAATATTTTAATATGTAGCTACTTAGTGATAAAATATATTTTTCAAATTTGTTTTTGAAAAATAGGGTATAAATAGTACTATCAATATATACATATATACTTCAAAAGTTTATCCTTTGAGGGTTATGTAAATTCTTATAATAAGCACTATTTTTGGTAGACTGGCAAAACGCCGAACTGTCTTGTTTAGAAGTAAACTGTTAAGTATATTATATAGTGATGTGGCTGATTCGATATGGTTTTGAAAATGTGCGATTGCGAAACAATTATTGTTTGTTGTCGAAACGGAACACATCGGCGAGTGCAGAAAAAGCTTTGTCTGAAGGTCATTCAATCGTCAGCTAGCGGAAAGGAAATTGTTGTATTGAGGAAAAATTGAAACGCTCCTTTTTTAGACTTCACGCTTAACAACTTGAAAATTCACAATGACAACATAATAAAACGCAAACGTTACGCCATTGCAATAAAACACAAACAGGAAAGTTGCATAGGTTTATGGGCATAATTTCTGTTCCAAACAGATGTTTGTTCGATTCGTGATTGCAACCGTAATTCAGATTTAACGGTTGCAATAAGCACCGTTACGTACATTCATATATTCTGTCGCCACTTGAGTAGAGATGGAGAGGCGTTTCTTGGGTAAACACGTGCCTGATCGCCACATGGTTTAAATGTATACATAAGTCCGTTCTGTGAAATGACCGCGGTCAGTGGGCCAAATATGGTTGAGCTCATCAATAAGCCAAGAGCTAACCGACCGACTTTTTACGACAATTAGGGGCAGGTCGGCAAGTATGAATGAGTTGGCCAATAGTGCATAATGGACTAATCGAAGAAGAACGACCTCGATGCACAGGTTTCAACGAGTCCGCCACTATTACGAGGCATACGGCTTACCAACAACGTATTGATTGCTGTTCTCGCTGCTTTTTGCTCAAGGAAGCGAAGTTCGAAGATAGGGTTACTCGCGCTCATATTCATCATGAATAAAGTCCTTGTTGTTTGGAGAGACCTTGTTTAGTACACACAACTTTATTTCTCCGTGAATGTTGAGGTTGTCATAGTGAAGCACTACTTTATAGGTCTTCATCTATATCCCTAAAAGACACATACATAAGGAATAGCTTTACCATAGATAGCTGTTGGAGGAATTTCCAAGAATGTATTTGCTCGAATTCTAACAAGGTGAGATTCAAACAAGTTGGAACACTCGCGCGCAACGACACTGCGCTATGGGCAGTGCACCTAGACGTTTACGTTCGGGAATCGATGTTGAATCGAAAAGTTTATGCGATTTAAAAATGGCTTCTTTTGCCGATTTTTAAGGCTCCCTAAATTGGCTTACCGCTATATATATGCATGTATATATATATATATATATATATATATATATATGTGTGTGTGTGGATAACGGACGTGTGTACCGTTTTCAACGCAAACCTTTAGCAGGTTGTCGCTCGTTTTCAGTGTTATGTATATAACACTGATCGTAGGCGAATATGCATATATATCTGGCACGGTGAAACGTTGGAACTATTTTGGCCAGCCGTTTAGGCTATCCGTTTGCGGGCACAAGCGGCACATTGTGCTATATCGAAAGGGCGCGTTTGGTCCTGTAGCAGCGCTGCTCGGCATGCGCAGGCCAAGTGCGGGCCCTCTCTCTCTCTCCTCTCGCTCTCTCTCGCTGGGGATGATGTACCGCGTCTGCCAGCCAGCCGGTAAATATGGTGAGCAGATCGTGCGGTTGGGCCTCGTCTGTGTAAGTGCGCGCGCGCCGAGCGTGCGAGCGAGCGAGCGGATGATTGAGCGTATATGAGTGGCATGTATGTAATGAGTGAGCATGATTATCGGTTGATCTTCCATAGCGCACACAGACATAGACAGACACAGATACAGACAGACAGACAGACACATACGTACACAGGCGGAATCAGGCCGTCATAGCGTGTGTCGTCATGGTGGCTGGCTGGCTGGCTGGCTCGTTCGGTTGGTTGGTTGGTTAGTTGCGTGTCTGATCCTTCTGCTTGCGGCATGCTGCAGCAGCTGCTGCTTCTGCTGGCACCACGTGACTCTTCTATTGACTGCTGTTATTATCATCATGATTGTTATCGTTGTTGTTGTTGTTGTTGTTGTTGCTGCTGCTGCTGTTGTGGTGTTGTTGACGTTGTTGTTGCTGCTGTTTTTGTTGTCGACTATTCCTCTCGCTGCTGCTGCTGTTGTTGTTGTTGTTGCCGTCGCCTGTCTCTGGCTACAATAGAGGCGCCTACATGTGCGCGCCAGCTAGCGGATAGGTAGAACAGAGCAGGTAGTAGGCAGTCAGACAGACAGGTAGGTAGGTAGGTAGGTAGGTGGGCTGGCTGGCTGGCTGGCTGGCAGACTGGTAAGGTATGGGTGACGTGGTCGCTCGGGGAAACGGTAGGCGCGGCTCGTTCATGATGATTCTTACCTGTTACGATGGCTCTGCTGTTGTTGTTGTTGTTGCTGCTGCTGCTACTGCTACAACAACAACAACAACACCAGCACCAGCAGAAACTACTTCTACTCGGACTACTACTACAACGAACAGAGCAGCATCAGTACCTGAGCGTTGTCCCCTACCTTCTTCTCTTCGGCCGCCTACAACGACTGACTATGGCGAGACCGACCATCATCACCAGCTGCAATCTAGATGATGTTGATAATGATGACGATGATTAGGGCTATGGTGGTGGTGGTGGTGGTGGTGATGATGCTGATGATTGGGATTAGGATGATGTTGATCCTCATCTTGATGCTGTTGTTGTTGTTGTTGTTGATGATGGCGATGATGATGATGATGATGATGACAGTGGTAGTAATCGTGGCGGTGTGGCCGTGATGCTGGTCGAGCCGAATTGGCTTACTGGCTAACGTACCATCTATCGTAGCTGGAGCAGTAGGAGAGTGGTCGAGAAACAAGTTCGATGTGTCTGCTCTAATGGCCGGTAGAAATGGCTGGTCGTCGTCATGCTTGTGTTCGTCGTCGTCGTCGTCGGCGGCTTCATGCAACGGCCGTTCGGTCTTCTCACTACTCTGCGATTGCTCGTTTCTGCTCTATGGCCACTCGGTCCTCGGTCCCACGGAGAACAGCAACGCTTGTTGTTGTCGTCGTCGTCGTCGTCGTCATTGTTGTTGTTGTTGTTGTCGTCATTGTCGTCATTGTTGCCTGTATTTTCCTATCTTTAATCCCACGACACCGTTCCTCGCTAACGGCGTGCTTGCCTGCAGCCATCCCGCCGGGTGCGGTGCACTATTTGACGCCGCAGTCGTCTGGATTGATGAGACTAGTATATTTGAATGAGTGTATGTTTGTCTCTCTCACTCTTTTCCACTTCGCTTCCTCTACCCCCCCTCTCTCTCTCCCTCTCTCTCTCTCTCTATATATATATATATATATATATACATATATATATATACCTGTCTTCCTCTGCATGTGTATCTGTGTGTGTGTATATATGAGTAGGCTTTTGTTGTCGATGCCGCCTGGCGAGTTTCCCGCCAGTAGTGAGTGAGTGAGCGAGTGAGTGAGTGGCCGTACCAGCATGAACTGAGACGACGACGCCGACTGTCGTTGCCGTTTGCTTGAATAGTAGCAGCAGCAGCAGCAACAATAATAATAATCATCATCATAACAATAGCCCGCCATATATATTTGTAGCGTTGTCACCTCCTCCGATTGGGTAGGCGTTGTTCAGATCGCATTGATTCGTAGGCATTCGTAGGCCGGCGAACGCGCCTCATGCTTAACAACGTGGCGCTGCGGCTCCATTGTCTTTGGTCGTCCGTCGGCGGTTCGTTCTTCTTCGACTGCCTTCCACCCATTTCATGGGCTAGCAAGACGCACTACGCAAATAAATTGTCATACATGACTTATAGTATTATAGTTCGTATTCAGGCCAAAGTCGCCTCATACAGTCACATTTCTTAACTCAACGAGCTTTAGTAAAATATCTTGACTTTCCCTTTCTTGACTGTCAAAGTAGCCGGTCATTTTCGCAGTGCATCTTGCCAATGACCGCGCTCTTGTATTTTAACGCCAATGTTGGCGTTACATGCTAAAATTCTTCGTTTGTAGTGCCCACAACCGCACAGTTTTAGTCGCGTTTCTCAATTAGAGCTCAAGCATGATTTATTTACCGCAATTTTTTGCGCTTGTATTACTGCCACACTGTTAGTAATACCTTCAAAATAGGTCGTGATGCTAATTGCTATTTACGATTCGTGCCGATAACCCTGTCAATTCATAGTTATACTTCACGTGCCGGGGTTCGGTGAGACTGCTATTTAAGCTGCAAACTATGAGTATGTACTGAAAAACTGGCTGAAGCTCGATATAGCCGCTTAAAAGCAGTATGTTTAGCCTGTTCCATATTGTAATAATGACGCAACCCGTGTCGATAAACAAGTTGATGCAAAAATAAAACTCGCGCCTCCCAAGAGCATTTCTGACCTCCACCTTCTTTTTTGACGGGTTTTTTTCGGAACCTCTGCTCACGTTTATAAAATAGTTAGGAGAACTTTGCGGGGAAGTAAGTGTGTGACCGAAGTAGCCTTAAGCCATACGTGTTAATTTGTGTTAGAGCGGTTAGCACAGTTATGAGGAGAAGAAAATCAACACAAATCATCATCATCAGACGTCACTCAGCGCCGCCGCCGCCTGCTGCGGTTACCACTGAATGCGAGCTCGATGCGGAGCGAGCTCACTCTGGTCATATTAAATTGTCGTCATCGATTGGCATTTAGCGACTTACTTGCAGATCCAGCGATACAGAGTTGAATAAGAGATGCGGAGGTTGGGGGGGGGGGGGGGGGGGTGGGGTGATTCCATGTAGCCGAGTGCCAACGAGAAGTGAGGCGAGGCGTGGGCGCGATCGCGTTGTCCGTCGATCGCGATTCGTTTGTGGCCGCCCGTTGGCCCGCAGCCCCACTGGCTGCAGCGGCCTGCGAAGGTCTATTAAAACCGGTTGTATGGAGAGTATTAATTGGCTCATATTAACGAGTAGTCAATAATGATTGGTTCGAGCTGATCATACACTCGTGTTCGTTGCACCGCGCTCTCGTAGAGTGCGAGTTCGGCTGCTCTTGCTTCGGTATTGAGTGTAGTCAACGTGTCTACACAATTCGGAGTTGTTGCGAGTTCTGCTGGTAAACACTCATGCCGGTCCCAACAGTAGCGTCGTCGTCGTCGTCGTCGTCGTCGTCGTTAGAAACTGCTAATAAGCTCACCGCTTTGGACCTTCGCTTATTTTCGATTCATGACTGAGCGGCGGGCGAGAACGGCGTGTTATCGACCAGATCATCAGCAACAATCGTGAACAACAATCGTTTTCTGTGTTGATCTCCGTTGCTGTCTATGACTGCGTCGGCCTTGCTGGGTGATCAATCAAAAAGCAACACCATTTATACTCTTTCATTCTTGATCACACGTGTTATTATGGTAACGGCGTACAACATACTTACAATTTCGTCTTTACCTTTAACCTTATATATATATATATATATATATATATATATATCACGAAAGCTTATCAAAGCCAATGTTTGTAGCAATAATATATTTATAAAAAAATACTTACAAAACTTGAATATATATATATATATATATATATATATATATATATATATTGTTTTCGGATTTTGTGTCACATCTAGTAATCGTAGTAGTACGAGGGGATATGTATCGACGTTGATTGTGATCAAGCCACATAATTAATGTGACGGTGGTGTAAATGTAGTGAGCCGCTATTATATAGAATCGACCTGCTGAATAACCTACAGCCATTAATCATTTATCCTGTCGTAGATGCGTTACACTTTTATAGAGTTTCTTTGCCGATGTGGAACACTAGCATTTTGAGGCGAGTAACAGTGCGTTCATTATGGTTATAATCGCTGCCTTTATATTTTGCTATCAAATGGATGTATTAATTCGAAAGAAGAATGAGGAGAAGTCCGGATCTTAATAGATCGTGTAGAACGCCAAAGAGATCTACGACTTCTAGAGGATATCAAGACTCTGTTAAATGCATGCCGCAGACAGCGATATTGCTCTTTTTAATATTAGCTAAAATTGGGCTGTGAGAAATCTAAGAAAACCATGTTCTTCGCATCTGATTGGTTCGTCGCTACGTACATTGAACTTCTTCATTTTAGATACGCATTTGGACGTACTGTCCTATTGCTAAAATTGCTAGCTTGCCTTACCTCTTCCGCATCATTTTATGTGTAAGTAATGATCTATTCCGTATCTTTTAAACCTTTCATGAGGCTCATATCTACAATCTGCGTATGAAAATAAGTAAATCATGTTATTTAGTTTGTCAATAAAAAAGACGAGAGATTTTTTTCTTCTAGATATGAACCCGAGGAACTATCCGAAGTGGCCCATTGCTGTGCTACAAGTCTTTGTAGGCTGGCTTTAACGGCACCGCATCCTCACCGTGTTTATAGTTAGTATGAACTTTTTGAGGCGGAAGGCAATAATTTTCATGATCATGTATCCAGGGATTGTCATCCCTGAGGGAACCTAAGCTAGTTTTTGATTGTATATTGGTTACATAGGGACAGCTTGTTGGGGGATTGCGTTCGAATGACGTGTAAAATCGTGTTAGGTTACCACAATATCTTCAGGTAACTCGTCCTAGTGGAAGGCGGGATCGGTGGAACGTATGGATTTATTTCTCCTCCAAAGCAATCATCATTGTCTTAGAGATAAATTGTATGACACATATTTATGCAGTGAGTGATATTTCTCTATGCGTGAATAATTTGATGATTTATTTTAAACCGGTGAGTATCAACAGATTACCACTTGATTGTCTGTGGCACAACTGGCATCTGATGAGCGCTGGGAACCACTCGCCACGGGTGTTTTTCCTTGCCTAAACCACTGGCTCAAAGCCTTTCTATATGTCGCAGTTGCGGCGCTGCTGCGGTGGTTGCAGGTCGACGATCGATATTTGTTCATTGGTGCGCGGTACAGCAAACGCGACGCTCACGCCGCCTTGGTTCGGATGTGGTTCGGCGGTAGAGCAAGAGTCTCCGTTAGATTCGACACGCACGCAGATAGTCAGATACCTGGCTAAGCCGCTACCCTTGGGAGCGGGTGTAACTATGACACTCTCTCCAGCGTGTTTTTCTGTGATGCGCGCGAATTATGCATGCTGCGGGTACCTTCCTCGCAAATAGAAAGTTGGCCAACTTGTTGTGTAAACTTCCTTTAGTAGCATTTTCTAGGTACATTGATTACGGGAGGCAAGGCATACTAATTACATATACTATATGGGGACGACGTAATATTGTCACATTGTCGTGGCCCATTCGAGAACTGTCAAGTAACTAATTGTGTGCGGATAGGTGTTACCCTTGATTCCGGACCAACTGGTTAACGCCCCGGACGTGGGGTACGGGTTGGGATACCTGCTGCCTTGGCTTAATAGGCATCACTAACAGAATACCCAAACGTAAGGACAGCAAGGCAGATAAAGCGGAAGGAGAAGACGAAGAAGAAGAAAATGTGCAAGTGGACACGTAAGTCTAAATGCTTGGATAGATGATGAGGCTGAGAGATCTGAAACTCATCGTGGATGGACTGACTTGGCCTGCCGCTGGAGATTTGTAGGCCTAAAGATAATGATGATGATGAGGATGATGATATCGCCCCGTGACTTCTGGCGAGGCGCGCGTTGCCTTGTTGCCTGCTTCGTGTGTCCTGCTACAGGCTGGCTAGTTTGCTAACTGGCCGATGTTGTTCGTTCGTCTGCCTACCCATCGGCTAGAGCTAGAGCGGCAAAGCATTAGAATAACAGCAAACGGCGGCAGCAGCAGTAACAATCAATACTCGATGTGTATCATCACCAGTCAGCAGCATCGCATCAGGCGCAGCTGTGCAGCTGGTGCAGTTTGTTGATCTCTTGTTCTGCGGTCTGCCTGCGGCTGGCTGTGTGGCCGTCGCTCGGCCTGTTGACGGCCCGCCAACAATTGACAACGAACATCATCGTCGTCGTCGTCGTGGTTGTCGTCATCGTAGTCAGCCTGTAGGAGGAGAAGGGCAGGATGAAGAGACGAAGCACAATGAAGAGGAAAAGCAGGATCAGAGAAAGGAGGATCATCACGGATGGATCTCCGCCTGCTGGTCGCCGTGTGCCGGCCTTTCTGTTGCTGCTACTTTTGTGGTCCTGTCTGGATGCGGTGGATGTCATGGAAAGGTAGAAACCGCCACGATGAGGAAGATTACAGCAGAATGAGGAGTATGGAGTCGTCGATAAGAGGCGCAAATGGTGCTTGCCGTGCAAATGGTGGACCGCCTCCAGCCATAGGGAACAGCCAGGGACGAGAAGAGTGTTGTTGTTGTTGTCGTCGTCGTCGTTGTTGTTGTTGTTGTTGTTGCTGTCGGGCGGCCCTCCTGAGTCTAACGACAGCTAACCAGCCAGCCAGTCACATCGCTAGTGGGCTGGTGGTGGTAGACTAAGCGACACAGCGATCAGGGCGCACGCAACTGGTGTAAATACTGTTCTCATATATCGATTGATCACATGTTGCAACCGTTACCATAGCCATAAAAGCGGGACGCGGGACAGCGGGTCGGCCGATGATTGCTTTTACAGTAAGAGTTCGCTGCTGTTAAAATGATGGTTTGTCGTCATTTCGTGTTGGTGGTTGTTGTTATATTTTGTTGTGTAGCAGTAGTAGAAGTATAGGTTGTTGACATACTTGTTGGCGATGGGTCATTTCGTTTTGACCCGTTTGAGATTTATTGGTTTGGAATTGCGCCGAAATGCGCCAGTACGGCCAGGCTACTGTGCAGACAAGGGCACGTGCACACAAACCGCACAAGATGGGACATATAATAATGGGAAACGGGGCGCGAAAACACAGTACTCTAAACTGTGTTTTTTAATAGTACACTAAGCGTTACTATTATATATATATATATATATATATATATATATATGCTTGTCTTGCTCAAACATCTTCACTATCTCTACTCTATTAACTTAGCTGTTTCGTCGTCGCTGCCAACGGCGACTATGATTTCTGGCCAAGCAAAATCGAAGAGTCAGCGGGGGTGGTTGTGGGTTGTGATGTCAATGTCGGACGACAATAGCGTGCAGTCCTCCAACAACAACAACAACAATAGCAGCTGTTGTTCACTTGGTTAACTGACTGTCCAGAAGAATGGCCGGTGTGATTTGCCGTCGGCCTCTGCCCCGCACCTTCCCCTCCCTCTCTCTCTCTCTCGGCAATTCCTTGTTGCGTGCTGCTTGCGCTCTTGCCGTGAGCAGCGTGACTGTGTGTATCTGAGTGTGTGCCCATCTGTTTGATTGAGTGTATCTCTCTCTCTCTCTCTCTCCCATTTCTCTTTACCTTGTGTGTCTGTGTTGCTTCTGAGTGTTTGATGATGCGGTGTTGTGTATGTGGATGCAGATGTCAGTCACTGTGACTGTGCGGATGATCAGCCGGTTGGCTTGGTCTGTCTATCTGTCTGTCTGCCTGCCTGTCTGTAAGTCTGTAGACTGGCTGGCTGACGATGTGTATGTTCGGCCTCGAGTGTCTGGGTGTTTAGAGGCGTCTCAGCGGCCGTGTAGGTAGGACGACCCAACCACAGTGCTCGCTGGGTCCGACGTGCATGCTGTTCGTGCTGCCGTCGATCCCTCTGATCCCGCTGTTTCTGCTGCTGCTGCTGCTGCCGCTGGGAAAACGGCAGCGAAGTTACCTCGCATATGGGCGCTCATAAACACCGCACCGACACGGCACTGCTGATTATATAGTAGAAGACCTGGGGCAAACACAGAAATTGACAGACGTTTTACCATTATATTATGATTATTATTATTATTATTATTATGTATTCAATTTTTCGGAGTTTCCCTACAATTGAGGGATCTAAACGTGTGCCCGCCTAGGCTCACCCCCGCTCCTCAATCCATAGAGCCGATGACAGCGGCGGCGTTTCCCCTACACACTGCGAACGAGAGTTGCTGACGTAGAAACTCACCCTCGCGCTGGTCACCCGTGTTAGCACTGATTTTGATACCTAGGTCTTTGAGGAAGATACTTGTGTTTTTGCTGATTGGACCCATCGTTTCTATGGCGACGGGTACGAAGTGGTATCTTTTCTCCAGGTCAGAGTATTTGCGTTTTTTTGCGATCTCAGCATGTGCGGCAACCCACCCTGACCGGGTAGCGCTATGATGCATCAAGTATGACGGAGCCACTGTACATGATACCGTGGCATCCCATACCAGGCATTTGCCCTTAGACCATGGCGGAATGGTGACGCCGTCGGGTCTTTTGTCGTCTCGAAGCCCAACCTGGGCTCTAGGGTGCTTGGTATGCCGGCTCTACGAAGAGCCTTCTTTAAGACTGCATTGATTTCCGCGTGTCTGAGAGTCCTACCAGGGCTTCTTAGAGCAGCTTAAAGGGTGCAGTCCGTCATTATTATTATTGACTAGGAGATACATTTTTCGTTGGCCTTTTCTTCGTCTTTTAACTGCTATAGTAGCGTCTAACTGGCTAAAAACTTTATAACTGCGGCGTATTATTAGCGGCAAGAGTGCCGACTTCATCCGTGGTGTTTCAACCCTGCTAGATCGTCATGTTGCCTCTGTTCCTCTCTGCGTTCATCGTCGATTCGATGTTCGATGAATCGGTTGAATCTGGTCCACCACCGCTGCTTATGCTTTATCTTTACGATGCTTCTCTATCTGCAGCTATGACGATAAGGAGGCGCGGGCGTTGGTGACCTGTTGTTGTTGTGATTGTTTTGAAGTTTGCGCCAGGTCCGAGGTGTCGCAAATGTCATGCAGATTTGAACGTTCTTACATGCCTGGGCACCTCCGTGATCACCGCCACGTTGGTCGGCGCCCTTCGCAACTTACTATTGTAAAAAGTTGACAATTACAATAGCAATGACGATCACGAAATTCGAGTAATTTGTGACGCGTTTTCAACATTGTACAAAATTAACGATTGCATAGAGGACTTGCTTTTTTGCCTTGCGTGCATAGCAACTTTGTGCTAATGCAGAATATATCACGTTTAGTAAAAACCTGCTATGCAATGCTGATATAACAGTTTCGTATTCATCTTATTCGCGCTTTATGTAAACGTCGGTTAACCGTATGTTGAAAGTGGCATTGGTCGTAGTAGGAATTCTCACAGCGTTCGGAGAGTTGTTACGCTTGTGATTCGGCACTGTGATTGTTTAGCCGTCTTCATATTAAGACGAATTTATTTGGCTTGATATGCCCGATCTGTTTGTGGGTTGTTGACACTAGACAATCTTGTGATATTTACGCTGGAACTGCATTGGCATTTAAGACGTTACGCAAAGTTGTTAAATCTCTATTTATTATTTATATACAAGTGTATTCGAGTTGTTCCCGTGTTGTTAGTTTCTGTAGATTTGATGTGGCCCAATGGCTGGCGACTCTGACACTCGGAGTCGTAGGTTCGGATCCAGCGAGACACCTAGACAGTTGGCATGCTTACTCAAATGGTATAGTTGTTTAGTTTTGCATTTTTTTCTGTTATAACAGAGAGATAAAGTCATTTAAAAAATAATTTTTTCATGCATAGCAATATTGATATCATAGAAAAAATTGCATTTGTAGTTGATTGACTTGCATAAAATACGTTACGCACATATGCAATAGAATTGATACAACTGAATCAGGATAGCCAATATTTACGCTCAGACAGTGGTTTAGCGGCAGAGTCCTTATGCCCATCGGATTGGACAGAAAGTGTATTTTTTACATGCCCGCTACGCCTTTGAGAAAGAAGCCCTGCTATATTTACAAAACAGATATCTGTGTGAGCGCAAAATAATGTTCGAGAACATCGTAACGTGATTTTATGTATTGTTTTTGCTATATGAATTCTGTTGAATTGGACAGCGAAAAATTACAGTAACGGGCGGCAACTTCGAATGAGTTCAAAAAGGTTTTTCTGCTGGGCAAGCTGTCCGAAACATTTGAAGCATATCGGTGAGGCAGTTCAATGACTTCGTGCTACAATGGCATATATATACCAAGTACTGTTCCGGCAACAAGCAGTCATGAACCCCGTTCTGGGAGGCCTATTTCGCCCGAGGAATACCGTTTGCGCGAAACTGTGAGACAACTATCGTCACTCGCCTCCGCGCCCATGGTTTCATGTCGAAGATGAACAAATTCGTACCTCATAATTTGAGCGAACGCAGCAAAACGGATGATGTGGCCCTCTGCTGTCGTAGTGGCCAAACGATAGGCACGAGTGTCTTCTGTGATGAGCCTGAATGAGTTTTTGCCGCTATTTAAAGGAAGAGACACAGGCTCGTGAATAGAAAAGGCGTTATCGTCCACCAAGACAACGCGAGGCCGCATGCGAGTTTACCCAGCCTCCGCAAGATAGCAAGCTTCGATTGAGAAATTTTAACTTATCTATCGTAATCACCGGGCGTCACACCGTCGCACTATCACCTATTCAGATGCTTGCAGAACGATTTACAGTTAAGTTTACTTCACCAGAAGCAGTAAAAACGCACGTAGAGACGTTACTCGAGCAGAAGCCAGAATTCTCTGCCATGCGAGCCGATAGTCTTGTACAGAGATAGGGGAATATTGGGGCTGAATATGAAGATTACTTTTTGATTGAATAAAGTCGCTAAACTAGATTATTTGTGGATGTAATTTTAAGTTGAAAAGTTTTGCTTCCTCTTCAAACTAATATGTGTACGTATATAAGAGTATATTTGTTTCAAATTTATTTAAGGATTAAGGTTTTGAAATGGACCGACCCCTGTGGCGCCGGGATAGAGCGCAATGTACTTATATGTGTTCGACGCGCCTAGGCGACATGGCTCAGCTGCGCCGTGAAAAGCAGGTGGTGGTATTGTTTCATAAGATATGTTTGATTTTGCAATCCAAGCAGGTTTAGATCACTTGGTTTTAGGATCACCTACTAGAGACTGCACTTCGTTTTTTCATCCGCGGTTCGGCGCTCGAGTACGTTAACGCGCGCACCTTCTAACAACCCAGTTACAACTGCAATGCTTTATCGAACTTCTCGTCTATATCTAAAACTGACGCCAAGTCACCCTCGATCACACAATTTACGAATAGCGTCTAGGCTGGACTCGTTGAAGCTTGACCAACTGCGTACTTAGTCGCTGTGCTTTAATGGCATATGTTTGCTCTCCGCTGTGTCTTGTGCTCCGTAGGAACAAACATATATGCCATGACCATGTAACGATTTACAAATTGATCATTAATTTGATGCTTAACAGGTCTTATGGCACGATGTAATCAAAGGGTCAAAATTAATCAACATGCTAATATTTTATATATCTTAGTGTGTTGTTAAGAGGCCGAATGACGTAAGGGCAACGTTATTCAACGTTTTTTTGGTCATAGGCCAAAAGGCTATGAGATAAGAAGATCGATTTGAATTGTCGTCAACCAGTTCTATTGTTGTTGCTGATGTTCGCTATGTTGCCCAAGTTAAGAACCTTTGGACGTTTGAAGCAAGCTCAATAGAAATGGCTCAATACAATGTTGGACACTGGAAGAGTGGTAGAAGGATGCGTAAAGCCATTGTTTGGCCAGAACTGACACGATGCTAGCCAAACAATACAGTCCTTCTCGGCGTGAGGGCTTACGACAGAAAGCAGCTGGCGCTTATTGTCTCCAGGCACCGGAGTAAGCGACCCGACGCTTTTGACAGCCCGGCTGTTCACATGTGTACAGCGTCAGTGGACGCCTAGGAAGTTCACAGAAGACAAAACAACAGTTCAAGTCAGGGAAAAAAAACATATGCTGTCTAAGGGAGAAGCAAATGTACTTGGTTGACAGGGAAATTGAGTACTCATTTACTTTTTTTATTTATTATTACATCACCTTTCGGTATTGTTGATTATATTACAGTACTCATTGACTGTACAAAGCATACTAATAGCGTTTGGAATCTGGATATGATTTGGTCTAGCGGTTGACTCTGTCTATATTCGCTACAAAAAGCAAACCTATCAAAATGCAAGCATAGAGTTATCATGATGGACTAAACTATCCTGTGGTGTGGTAAACACGGTCTGCATTGTGTTTTTCAGCATTTATATTTCAATTATAATGGGTGTGCTGGAAAGTATACGTATTTTTTCATTTATATTTATTTTTGTTAGTATGTTTAGTATTATAACTATTGTTGTAGTCATTACAGTTATTGCGGATCTGTTGTCAGTCAATCCGGCCAAAAGCATGCTTCCTCAGTCAGGTGCTTGGTCTACCGATGCTATCGAGTACTTATTATCAGACAAGACGCCGTTTAGTACGTGTGTCCTGAGCCGCTATAAAAAAAAAAACCCATAGAAAAAGTATCTGCATTTTGTACTAACAGGTCAGTGGATAAGGACATTTAAAGAGAACAGGACACTTTTTAGCACAATGACCAGACATGGAAAACAAAAGTACTTAATTTAAGTACATCTCTTCGTTGCGAGTTCATTGTTACTGCAGAATCGTTACTGTGAGAAAATTCTCTGGAAACAGTACAAGTATCAAAGAAATAAAATACGTGTGTTAATATTGATGTATAGTTACAGGAATCTGCCTGAATAGTGACGTTGAAAACCTGACCAAAGTGTTTGAGTTTTTATCGACACTCTATATACAAGAAAGTGCGTGGCTTTCCAAAACTGTACACTGCGCACTGTTTTTCATTTTAGGGAGCATTGCCGATACTTGCAACTTCTAGCTGCATTGATTTTGTGATGCATTCATTGTGCGAAAACATCAATGGCAGATGCCGTTGTTAGTCATTTGAATTGGTATATATATATATATATATATATATATATATATATATATACAATACAGGTATATCATAATAATATGTACGAATTTTGGTAAAGCAAGAAAATAATTTTTCCCAATGGAAGGAGGCGCGAAAAATTTACGCTCCAAATATTATTCTCAGGCAATAGCAGATTTGGTGCCCATTATTTTCGTACCACAGTAATGGTTCTGCCTTACGTAGTTGCTCAGCAAATAAGCTTTTTCGACAGCTATATCGAAAACAAAGACATGCGTACTTGCTAGAGTATATGAGAAGGTTAGGTACATATTTTGAGGTTTGATAGAACTCGGCAAGAAAATAATTTTTCCCAGTAGAAGGAGGAGCCCCGTCCTACCATTGGGAAAAATTATTTTCTTACCGAGTTCTACCAAACCTTAAAATACGTACATATTGTATGATACATCCTGTGTATATATATATATATATATATATATATATATACATATATATATATATATATATATATATATATATATATATATACATATATATATATATATATATACTTAGGTGCGAATTATGATGTGTACCAATGATATGTCGTAACGCGGCATGGAAGTCTTTACGTCTGTCTATTTAAACTATATATATATATATATATATATATATACATATATATTCCATTGTTTCTACGGGATCTTGGCGCGAAAACAGTGTATATATTGTAAATAGTAACGATTTTTCTTCTTAATGGTATGGTGCTGCTTCTGTGGCTGCTGTGCACCTCTGTGTCCTCTGCTAACAGAGGAGATGATCCCACCGGAAAACAGCGCGCAGACTGAACTGAAGCAAGGCGTTGAAGTTCTGACACGGCAACTGTGGTCGCGCAAAGTTCCAGTCGAGAAAGGGCAGCTGCAGGCTAAGGCCAAACAACTACAAAAAGAGCAATTTGGAGAGTATCTGGAAAGCCTTAGCAAAAATGATTTTCAAGAGGTAATGCCAAAGGTAAGGGCAACGTATTTCTCGTTTATTCGATCATTCAACCATTTGCCTCTATCTCCCCTTAATTAATCCTAAGTAATTAATCAATATTGAGCTTAGTATCGTATTTCTTCCGTACATATATATATATATATATATATATATATATATATATATCGCTAACAATACAGTTTTGGTTCGAATAAATTCTCTACGCATTCAAAATGGGCATTTCTCTTAAGCAAGGTGCGATTTAACTCTTCAAGTTCTAACTCGGAGACACCGCAGCAAATAGTGCCGACGTTTTACTGCTTTCAGGCCCTCAGCTGCGGTAAGTCGTACCTTGAAATCTTGGTTCGGGATTCTTAGTTACGCTTAATATGATTGATTTGTTACAAACTATCTTACGGAATCATTAAATGTCCCATCTTGATATGCAGGTTAATATATATATATATATATACATATTTGTTTGTAAACCACGTTTATGACCCTTATGACGCATAACTTACGTTTAGGACACAGTTTTAAATTACTGTCAACTCTGTTTTGAAACGATCACTTATTATGGTTGCAGATAAAAGAAATCATCGTCAACAAGCTTCGAACGACAACGTATCACTGGCAGCCGATGCAATACGATGCGTTTGGTGCTTCGTGCTACCTCTTCGGGCGAATGGCGATGGATTACGCTATCATGCGTAATGTGTTTCAAGAGATGCGCATCTTAGATCCATCGTTTCGACCGCGGTCTTGTTTTGACTACGGTTCGGGCGTCGGTTCGGTGTGGTGGGCACTGAAAGAGGAATTTCCGTCGTCTTTTAATGAATACTTCTCCGTTGAACTCTCAATGCATATGAGAGACATTGCCCGGCAATTGGCTCAAGGAGGTCCATCTGGGAAAGATCTACCGACCCATGAGTACGCGCAGAGGGCCCAACTGCCACTACGCAGTAAACTCACATACGACCTAGCAGTGTCAGCCTTTTCCCTCTCAGAGCTGCCAACAAGACGAGAAAGGATTGATGTTATTGAAAATTTGTGGTCAAAAACAGTGCGTCACCTCATTATTGTTGAGAACGGCACTCACTGCGGGTTCGAATTAGTGAAGGAAGCTCGAGAGCATATACTTACCCTAAATGAAAAAAGACACGATAATGATAAAAAAGACATATGGCGTAACGCCTACGTCCTTGGTCCGTGTACGCATAACTTACCATGTCAGAGGTTAGCCGTTGAATCCCGAAAGTATCCTTGTTCGTTTCCCGTTCGGTATAGAGATTTGTTGACAGACGCAGACGAAAAATCCTTGAGTTCCTTATACTCATACGTCATTCTATCCAAAGTGCAACCAAAGGTACAAGTTAGTAGGCAGCCTTCTGCCCGACTTATCGAGGAAGTATTGTGCCGAGGAAAACACGTTATCTGTAGGATGTGCACATCAAAAGGTGAAATAAAAGAGACAGTGTTTACTAAGAGAAAACATGATCGCACGACATACTCAGCTGCACGCAAGGCACATTGGGGTGATCTTTTTCCTTTCGAAGATGCTCAATCAGCCCGGAGACCTGCCGGTGTAAAGAAAGAAACAGAAGAGCAGACGTAGTTATTTTTCCTCCAGTAGTTGTACCATACCTTGTATGTATATATATATATATATGGCGGGACATGAATACAGTGCATTTATAACGTCCTCAAACCTCTATCCTAGGCATGTACAAATAAATGTATTTTAGAATCATAATTTAAGCCCGCTTATTGCTTCCGTTTTTTTCAGATAAGTGTATGGTCTATGTGTAGTCACAGAGCATGTGCATGGGCTGCACTCATTAATATTTGGAATTATATCTGTACATCTTGACTCACTGTTTGTCAAGCGTGCAATTTGGAAAATGTATTTGATTCTTACACGTCCGTGGATGAAATTCTATACTAGACTAATGCAAATGTTCTTTCAGGTTCGCGGATCGGAATTGGCGTTAGCTATTAGTGGGTGAACAGCCGAACGCGCGCATCGTTGTTGCATCTTCCAGATCTTTCCTCATTTCCGCTTTATCTACGACATCTTGCACTGCTCACCCACATACTCTACCAGCAGCTATGGTGGCCGTTTTAATCACGCCTAGATCTTCTCTCAGTCGCTGTGTCTTCTGCTCTTATTGCAACTCCGACTCCCGTCCTTCTTCTGTGCCCTTGTATCCTTGCTCGGAATAAACAATTGACCTTTATGCAATTGATCGATCTGACCTCCATCACTGGCACCACGGTTACTACAGCTGCCACCACAAGCATCACTGTCATTAAGACAACATCGATATATGCACCGCACTTCTACAAGAATAATCATAGGTATTGCTTACATACGATACCTGTATTTATTATGTGTAGACAGCAAACCTGCATTTCTTCTATCCCATCCCCATTAACCTCTGTCTTCCGGGCGCGTGCTCATAAAACCCTGCTTTACCGCGGACAAGCTTATTTTGTATATATATATATATATATGATGTATACTATTAGCTTTTAGTAACCGTATCTTCTTTGTGTGCTGGGTATGTGTTGTATATGTTTTGATGCGTTTGTGCTGGAACGCCGTTTCTTCTCTCCTGTTACATGTATATGTTTGATCGTGGTTGGTTGCTGCATCTACTGTCGATCGATTGTCGTGTTGCGTTGTACCGACGCGAACTGCTAATGCCGCTAAACGTGCGGTGGGTTTCTGCGGGGCCACTCTCACTGGGGGCCAACTGATGGTCGTCGGTCGGCTGACGCGGCCGACGCTGACGCGATCGGTAACTTCGGGCATCTGGGGGCTCGATCTGGTTCGTTCGGACCTCGCGTCGCTGTAGGCCTGTTCCAGTGCGCGTCGTGCAACTATCGGACACCGTATCAAGGCAATCTGAAACGGCACAGCCGGGTTCACACCGGTCACCGGCCGTACCCTTGCGGTTACTGCAAGTACAGCGCCACACAACTGGAAAACCTCAAGAGGCATGTCGTGAAGTTGCATCGAGACGCCATTTGTACTAGCGCTATCGAGCGAGCGACAAGTACTTTCTAGGAACGAGCACAATATGCGACGGGTGCAATAGAAGTCAATAGAACAAGGCAGCAATCAGAAATTAGATGAAATCAAAAAAGCTTGAGGCATTAGTCGATGTTCCGTCAGCAGCAATAATAGTGGCCTTATAGCAATTACCGGTTTAAGAGCTATTTTGTACAAGGTTCTGCAAGACGACGCGATCTAGTCAATCAAGCAATACGCAGACTAGCAGACAAACAAAACAATCAACCGCTGTACAGTCTACGGTAGTAACAGTAACCTACAGTCAAGGGGTTATTGCTATTTATATAGGTCGAGCCTTCGTAGATTAGCTACGATGTGTATGTGCGTGTGTGCAGAAGAAGCACGACAAAGCATCTCTCCAAAGCGAGCGTTGTGGAAATCATTATAACGTTGTCTATTTGGGGATCAGAATATCTGGCGGCTGCTAGCCCACGTGTAGACGTGGGTCCTCCTCCGGCTGGTCGCAACTTCTTGAAGCGATGCGATTCCTAACAGAATTATTTATTGAGAGTTATCAACTTATATATATATATATATATATATATTATATATATATATATATATATATATATATATATATATATATATATATATATATATATATATATGGGTGACGGATTAAAGCTGCCTGACGAATGACAGACGTCATTCGAGACTCTTGCATCGTATCTGTACATCCAGCGTACAATGCGCGGCGATCTCCTGCTATTCACTATGGCAGTGGGTAGCTGTTTGAGATACCCCTACACTATTGTTCTAGTCGAGAATTAATCATTCCATCAATCCATTACTGTTATCCAGAAGCCGATGTCGAGCTTATCCGGGGTATCTCGTCGGGACCGCGTTGCCGTATGTGACGGTTGTGGTTGTACAAGTAGTTGCAAGTGCTAGTCTGTTGTCTATGAAGAACGTTGAAGAATTAAGGTAGATTTTACACCGGCGAGTGCTGGATTATAATGGGTCTTGGTACTGTTCTCAGCGCGCTTAATGTCACTCGTCCGCCCTTTCTGCCTACTTTGTTATAGGTAGCGAAATATTCGCTGATTGGATATTTCGCGCAGATCGGATGGGTAAAGCCCATTTGTGCCTCTAGCTGTCCTCCTTTTTGTAAAAAAGTCTTCTTTTTCAAGCAAATTTTTCCTACCATAACAATCATCATTGCTCCTGATAGGGTAGTCGAGTGAGTGTGTTTACGGGAATCATTTTGTGACACTAGCACTTCGTTGCTACTGACAACTTTGTGTTTGCGCCCTTGACTCCACGACACTAATTAGCGACAGAAAGCATACATGATGCTGTGCTGTGACTGTGTTTGACACCATACGGCTTAATGTAATGCTCACAGAGCTCGAAGCCGTAGTTATTATCTGTTGTCTACTGGCCACAAGAGTGAGCAGGCGTTTACGACATATGTGGACTCGGACGACACTATCCGCTTCGTAAAGTCCTTCTTGACGCTCTATACACATGCAATGGCTCGTTGATTGTTTAGGAACTTCCTTGCACTATAGCAGCTGTTTTATTTAGGCATTATATATGTATATATATATATATATATATATATATATATATATACATATGGGGTTACCTTTGTAATACCAGCTGTTAATTAATTATGGTATTAGGCGTATATATAGTCAGGTTAAACACATTCCATATTAAAGGCGAGAATCAAAGCATTCCATACGTTTTAGTCAACTCCGAACCAAAGACTATAGTCTATTCATATTCCAGAAAGAATTGAGAATAAGAGGACCGGTTATAGTGCGTGCCGAACAGTTACGAAAAGGCACTGAGCACACGAAATCTAAGAGCTGAGTCATCAGCAACACGTCTTCTATTATAGGAGAATCCATGTCTAAGATAACGTACTTCAATTTTCTGGAGTTTAGCTGCTAAGTATATACATATATATGAGAGCGTCTCGCTGTTGTGCTCAAACTAAAGTATTTCCGCATAAGATAGTGGATACGCGTGCATTCCTATATTTCCTGTTTTTACCAGCTGGTCATTAATTATCTTACCGCCATATAGATAGAGATACATATCCCACCGATAGTGTGTGGGCAACAAAATCGAGAACGATTTGTTGTGTAGTTGCCCAGACCGGACGATATGATATTATGCTTTTACAAGCAAGTCAAGATGGGCAGGCCGATCGGTTTTTTAACCCACTATATTAGTTACCGTCGTTATGCATAAGGCTCATGCGTGTAATTTGTTGGCTCTATGAACGATGATACTGATGCGCTGCGAATTGTAGAAAGAGATATGATATCAATGACAAGTGAAACGATGGGAATTCCAGTGAGGACTGGTTTCTTCAGGAGGTTCAATGAGGAGCGCTTATCGTAACAATTGAAAAAGTTTAAAGAATACTAGTCTGTTAGTAGTTATTATAGCATTATATTTACTTGTTTGTGAATATTAATTACGCTCATAATAGTAATTATAAGATTAAACGGGGGTTGCGATATATTTCGTGTTAACGTGGGCGAGTACTTGCTGCAAATTATCTGCACTAATGTTTATGAGATAGAACGTGCCGATAGTGAGCCGCCCTACGAGAAAGTACTTATGTATAGCGTTCTTGTGACATATTGCGTAATTTTGTATCCGCAAGAGTAAAGAAAACGACCGTAAAAACCCTACACGGAGACAGCCCATTGGCATCGATAAAGGCATAATGGGCCAATGACAGGGGATGGTGTAGCAACGCAACCTATATCAGTGATAAGAATGCTTTCATAAACCACGTGCCTGCAGTTAACTTGTTGCGTAACCTGTGTGGTTCTGGGCGGGCGTGTGCTGTTGTTAACAGCGAGATAGTCCCATTGTTTGAGCCATTAGAGTAGCCACGTCGAACTAATCCGAGTAATCAAGTCTGATTTCCTATTGTATCTATATATGTGTTTATTTTAAAATGTTCCTTTAATCGTAGTGGGTATTATTGGTGTTATCTTTGAGTGAACTGATTTTTTTGGGGCACGCAAATGAAGAATGAAGAGATCTGCTAGTCAACGATTTCTGGTATTTAAAAGGCAGATTATTACTATTATTCCTAAGTCTGACAGAATGATACGGTGAGAACTACGTTAAGAACTGTGGTCCCGTGATAGCGTTGCGAAGATGGACGACTAATATAGCTACGCCATGTGCTTATATGATAAATATCGTTTGTGCAGTGATACATTTTCTGAGTGTGTGTATGCGTATATACAGGTATGAGTAAATGCAAGAGAAACATGAAAAGACATCATACAAGCTATTATATACAATATTTGGACCAGGGTATAGCTAAAAATGGACTTAACCGTGTGACTTGCATGACATCGTTGCTTGCATCTGAGTGCTGGAGTTATTGATGTAGCAGACTAAGAAAGGCGTACACACGCGTCTAGCTGAACTTTTATAACCGCTAACGCTGATTTTGTTAAGGACGAAACATCTTACAACCTTGAGGCCTTTCAAATAAAACATCTATATTTTTCACTATATAATTATGCATATTTTTAATTTAATGCATTAAGGCTTTCGTTTTCAGGCGAACTATATGTAGACCTGTGCCTATGCACCTATGCCAGATAGGATAGATGCCATTTGAGAGGCTATCGATGATGTAAAGCAAAATTGTTTTTCCTGGAATTTTTACTGGTTTATATTGCCTTTCTCGTGCGGGAATTTCTAGATATATTTCCAGGCAATAATTAGAAGGTGTCTAAATTTGTTTAAGTATTACCATCACCAATTGCCTTAGCCTGGACTTATATACAGTTGTAATGTGTCTAGTTTTAGTTTGATCAGGCATTTTCTTGTATTTGTCGTTACACCGTTTTCGCAAGAAGTTCCCAGTTTCCTTCGGAACGAAAACCTATTTTGCCAAGGGCACGTTGTTTTAATCGTTTCCCTCGAATTGGGCCGTGGAGTTGCAACGGACAAGGTAGTATTTTACAGGTATGGTATTCACGTGATATATTCACGTTTCACGTTTAATTTATATTCTCCACCACGGTATCCGAGTTAGTTGTCATACAAGGTAAAACCGGCTTAGCGAAGGTGTCCTCAAAGCGCCCTCTTTTCGGCATGGCAATGCAATGGAATTTTATTAAATAGGGTAACGTTGTCGAACTCGGTGCCGCGAAGGTGTGATTCACTCACAATAAATCGGTGTGTCGTCGCAGTGTCCTCTCTTCGAGAGAAGAGTATTATGTCTGACAATAGAATGAGCAGTCATATGGTTGTACCACTTAAATTGCTTTATGAGTTTATACTAAAACCACGTGTTGCTAAGCCTCAGCGGCGGTTGGAAGTGCTATAAGGTTAGTAAGGTAAAATTGCAGCGCTTATTACTCTCACAAATCGTCTTCATTTTAAAATACAACGTGACCCACCGCATAGTATTATCGCGTTTACAATAGATAATGAAGGGCGAACCACTGCTTAGATATGGTCTCACCGAGCTACCTAGTTTCATCTTTCCCCGATAGCACCACTGTAAAGATAGAACGTACGGCAGAGTTAGTGAAATTACTCATCCAGCAGTTCAGGAGGCATCATTTCAAACGGGATGTAGCTATGGCAACCGCGAACAACAGAACAGCTTTAGTAAGCCCAGCTATTGGCGGTGCTACTAGGCTTTATTGAACTGGTTCACTTTATACTGCTGCTTCATTAGTGTACTAGAAAAGAGCCGTATCAGTTTAGCTGGTCATCCCCGACCAACCTTGACGTAGGGGCAGCGGCTTCAGTACGAAGGCAGCCACATAGGTGTAGAGGTGTGGAGAGCGCAAGTTTAAAAACGTATTTGTATTATAAATATAAACAAAAACATGCATAATTTATCCTTATAAGCAGAATAAGGTTTAATTATTTCATATGCAACACCCAAAGCCTAAAAAATATAAGGTTAATAATGCTTTTATCTAGAATTATTACATAACCGTGTTTTAAACGTATTGTGATTTGAGCTTCTGTATTATATAAATTGCCTACAAAGTTTATATTCAAAAGGACAGAAGCAGTATATGAACAAGCCAAAATGTGAGTTTGCTTAGCCCACGAACTCAACCCCAAACGCATTTAATCAACCCAGGTGTAAACGCTCGTTCTCGTGAGGTAATTCCGGAGCTGTCACCAGTTGTCATCAATAGCAAACGTCACATCTCACCCAAATAGGGACACAGTACAAGTACCTTTTAGTGCGTTTTCATAACTGCACGTGCTCTGATACTCACTACAGTGACGTTACGAGGCTTCTTATCCAAATACGATTACAGTGCGACATTCTCATAGGCTTTGCACGCGTGCATGCACGAGTCTTTGCTCGCAGTATGCAAATCATTTGAAGAAACGAAAATCATTTCATCTGGCTGAACCTACCTAAAAGTTATACGTTCCTAGATTGTCTTCTAAAATGTCTGATAAGCAGCATTCCCAGCCAGACGATAGTCATTAGTAAACTGAGTCATCAATCATTGCTCTATATAGACGCTCTTTGCCCACGCGCTGTTCTGTCGTTTTCTGCGCTGTGAGGCTTCGTTCAGTCGGCATGCGCTTTAGTAGATGTTGCATCGCGGCGTCTAAAGCTATCTTCTCTGTTTGCTTATTTAACAGTGTCTGGCCCAGGGGCCGGTTGTACTCTTCAGTCTACTTAAGCGGAGTACTCCGCGAGAGATATTCCGTCCTTTTATGGCACTGTAACTTGTATTACATCAGCGTCAATTTCATACGCTGCCATCTGTACCGTGGCATTATTTTCATTTCGGCTGCAAACTGCTTCAATATATATATATATATATATATATATATATATATATATATATAAATTTCGTTCTATGCTTCCTATATTTCGAACCAACTCTATTGTAATTCCTTCTCTAAGAACACCTATATAACTTAAAATGTCTGGTATTTTTACAGCATATCTGCATTCTTAGTCAGCTTTCGAGGCTATTTGTAAGTCTTCTGAACATGACTGCCCCTACGCTGTCGTCCCACGTTGGACACTGCGACGGGCTATATTCGGGTGCTTTGCAAAAAATCGCATTTGCAATTGATTCATCTGTGCGGAAACTGTTGGGCCTTCCATAATACTCAGAATGATTACGTAATGTCAAAACATAGTATTGTGTTGTGATAATAACTACCGATTCAATGGTAAATAAATCATGAATTATAATATTCGAGAAGTCTCGATATACATGTGCATCTAATAACATACACCAGGTCTGCTAGTTTCGCAGACTTCGTGGATCCCTCCACGAGAATGTGTTGTTTATCTTTATCGAGTACGCAACCTCCAGTTATCTAACGTAACTCCACTCAGTAGGCAATTATCAACATAATTGAACATGGTTTGGTCAGTCGAGTCCTTGAGGCAACACAACTTTTTATACAGCGATAATTCATATCGTTCAGGTGAACTCTGTATTAGTAGAATATACCCCTTAACTGTGAGCAATATTAGTTTCACCTATAGGGCCCGGTTACGGAGGATGACAGGAGGTATGAGGGTTTTAGCAGGTAATACAAAGGCTTTGGTAGTCATCGAGCTACCAGCCGGCGTGCAGTCCTGCACAGCGTGCCTAAAAGCATTTCTCCCTCCTGTATTAAAACAATGTATTGGTACAAGAGTCGCGCTTTCACGAGCAATATCACATTTTTTGGCACTCGTCTGATAAATTTGGCCTGTACCCTCACAGTGACATTTATATATTTTGCTACTTAAGGAGCCCGGCTGCAATAAGGGAATTTAGGCAAGAGTAGACGCTTGCACAATGTCTCATAGAAATCTGGAGTTAAATATTGCAAAGCAGAATTCACGGTGACAGTAATATGTTCAGAGAAACCTAGTTTAGGGATCACAATCATACCAAGATAACCGAAATGATTCAACTACCGGTAATACGTCGTTACCGATTGTATATAATGGCGAACTGTTACACATATTCTCACAACACTGGCTTTCAGTATTTTGAATTGCTAACTAAAAAATACTTGTTGGGTTATTGACTGCTGACTATATTTTAATGATACGTTCTGGAAACTTCTAGAAAAAAATGCAACACGACTTCTGTCTTTAGGTGCTTCAGAGCGCCCTCATGGGCGTCTATAATACTCAGTCGTAATCAGTGGTCGTCGGCGAGTAATATCGGATGGCGCATTCCATTTAGTTTCGTACATTTGCCCACGCTACCTCATTTGCCGAGAGTAGAGCGCTTCGGAAACGGAGCGCTTCTATTAACGCGAATTCGCATGTTGCGACAAACACTCGAGCTCCCTGAAGCACTTCGTACCCAGGCTGAAATATGGAGTACTGCGTCGCTGGCTCCTTCAGGAATTCTGGATCCTGTAACCTGGAAGTATCCATGGAGACTCTTCTGAGGGGTAGGTTTGCGGGGTTCTGATTACTAGAGAAATGACTCCATCTTGATGTTCTTGTTAGTTTCAATATTTTTTTCTAGACGATTGTTTACAAATACTCCCCACCACCAACTCGGGAGGGCAGAGTGAATCCGATGCAACACGACCTGCGCGTCGGACCAGCAATAGCTCTTACAATATATAATTAGCTGTTCACGTACCTTCGTTACGAGCCGGACCGGTAACGTTGCTGCAGCAGTCCAGTGATTCACAGGCGAGAGAGAAGACTCTACATGACTGGGCTGTCGCCTGGGTCCACCCCCCATCCGGAGACAGCCGCGGTCGGTGGACCCGGTCGTTAATCCCAGATCTCAATATCTGGAGTAAAGGCCCTATTCAGGGCCTTCTGGCCTACTACATGATAAAAATCCTGACTGGACACGGCCAGTTTCAGGTGCATATGTGCAGAATTGGTAAATCCTCAACGGATACCTGTGTGCCCTGCACTTCCGGAGGGTCGGATGACGTGGATTACATAGTGGCCAACTGTTCGGCACTGCGCCACTTTCGCACCGGTACGAACTACGCAGGAGTTGGTGAGAAGACACTCTCCATGTGTGGAGAGGACACTCTCCATTGTCACGAGGATGATGTCCAGCCAGTCTGACTGGAATGAGGGACTCAATTACATAGATGCTTTGATGCGCGAAAAGACGCACCTGGAGGAGGTCCGACGAGCACGGCTGACTCGCGCGGTTCCACCCCCCTTCGGTTCAGTACAGAGAGGCCCAGGACGCGGTTGAGTACAAGAATCTCCCCTCCTGGCCTCGATGTACTGCCAGACAATTCCGAAACGGGGGGGGGGGCTGGGGGAGGTTGTTCATAGTGGGCATTACACGCGGATAGGATGGAGTCCAATACTTTCCGCCGGTGTTGAGTCCCACACTACTCGTCAACAACTTTGGCGGGTGTGCATAAATGCATTTTCCACCCCCTTAACAAAAAAAAGCAGTCCAATAATTGGATTGGGTACTAAATTCGCCTTCGCCGCGACTAGTCCGACGAGGCTACCTTTGCCGCCGTCGACTGTTTTGAGGTACACTGTTGCGGCGTGCGCTTTGTCGCTGGCGTCCGCAAACACACATCACTCCACGTGGCTCCCGGCTGGCAGACACCTCGGCCTGCTAATGTCGTTAAGCTCGGGTAGCTCAGCGACGGCTCTGTGGAGGAAATTCGGGAGAGTAATACCTTCAGCGGCATCTTGATTCGGTGGGAGTATACCATTTGATTTCAACGACTAAACATTTTCGAAATCCTGCATTGTTGCCATCACCGTGAGGGTCTGCTCGAGACCCGCCTTTTTGTTTGAATATTGTCAAAGAACGAGTTGCGCGCACATCTGAGAAGAGTTTGTTTTTATATACGGACAAGCCATTGGCTCTGCACCAATCTGACAGTCGTTCAAGCTCTTTCTTAATCACCTACTCTACCTTTTGTGGGGAATCGCCAGCAAAAAATGCTGTAGTGCCATCAGCAAACAGGGTCAATCGACCTGATTTTGGCACTTCAAGTATATCGTTGAAAAATGTATTGAGCAGCGTGGGCCGCCGATACGCTCTTGAGACACTCCAACTGATATGCTTTTGACGTCTGAAATTTTCTGCCCGATCTGTATCATTTGTTGTCATTCTGACATAAACGAACGTAGCCACGAATAGACACGCTCGTTAGCACCATAGACTCCGAGTTTGATAATTAGGCTATTGATTCCGACGGTATCGAACGCCTTTGTCAAATCAACAAAGAGAGCAGCAACCGTTTTTTTTTATTTTCAAGACTACGACAGGCGTCATCTACGGAGCTCATTACAGCGACGGTGGTAGACATTTTTAGGCGGATGCTTGGCGATTAAGTACATTGTACATTCAAGACGGTCCTTGAGTTGTTCGAATGTTTTTTTCTAAAAAAGCATTTTTCAAACATCTCTGATATCAGAGCCGGTATGCTAGCTGGGTGGTTGTTTTCTTTTAGTCTGTCACTAGATTTAAAAAGCCGGATGACCCGATATAATTTAAGCACTTGGCATTGGAGCACCTACCGAGCGCACTTGGCAAGCAAAACGGTTTAACGATTAATGTATCGAAGACGCAATTCAGACCCGGGGGACCCCTGAAGAGAAGTGATAGGCTTAGCTTGGGCGGTGTTTCTGTAGAATTTGTCTCCGAGTTTACTTACCTGGATGTTAAACAAACGCCAAGCGACACATATTTCGCGGCCCATATGGTATCACAATGATTTGGGAACACCTATCCGCTCAGCAGCTTAGCGCTCTCGACGCGGTTAAGGCAGCGTTCCTCGAGAGAGTTTTGGGCCTCCCTAAAAACGCACGAAACAGGCTAACTTATAGTCTGTCGACGGCCACGCCGTTCATCGAGGATCTGGTAAACCGCTTTCAACTTCCGACCACCGCGTCACTGCGAGAGTTCCGTAGGCACTTCGAGCGGAAGATGAGAGAAGTGCTAGAAGCGTTCTACAAAACACCGGCAATGTTGCACAATACATGGATGGAACCGCTCTTCGAGCAACAACACGTTCTCACCCGCTATTCCGTCCATGGGACCACAAACTGTGTCACCGCATTGGGTTCCATAACCTCTTTGTTCAGATGCAACTGAGCATATCTTTGCTTCGCCAAGCAGGTACGCGACCCTTAGAACATGGACCGGCTGAAATAAGATGTTTGTCGCTTTATGAGGAAAGTTTTCAGGTATATTAAAAATCTATTAGACCGAGGACTCGGCAGAGGTAGCGCAGTTAGATGTGTACCTCACTAGATAGCTTTGTAATGGAATAGCGTACACGAGTAGGCACGTGTACACAAGATAGGTTTGACCCAAGTTGGCAAAGTGTCGTTGCCAGTACTGTTTGTAGACGTGTGTTAAATACCGCACAACGAGCTGCCAGACGCATCAGTCGCAGTTTTAGTTTTTAGTTTTGTATATAATGACAATTATAATATAATTATGTGCCATCCTAAAATGCAAGCTTATTGCAAAATAGGTTTGTAAAGAATGTACACATCTATCAGAGTGTTCCGTGTCAGCAGTTACACACATCTACTAATATTGATTAAATACGTTTACCATTGTAGTCTAATGGAACACCAAAATATATCTTTCTCTAAACTGCACGCACTTTTTCCTGTATGCCACCCAGAGCAGGTCTAATGACATTCCAGGGATTTCTTGAATACTCTCCCGTACCAGTTTCCCATTAAATTTGAGTCTACACTATCTAGAAGCTGCGGTTACCTCGTTCCCTACTTTCCTGAATAGACTTTGCCGCAACGCATCATATAAATTAGATTTAAAATCCTTGAATGAGGTAGCCTTTTTGGGCTGACTCTCAACTAACATTTAACGTCCACGGAATCTCTCTCGTAAAATTTATAAATACAAATGCGCAATGGTGGGGATAGAACTCATGCACCTTTGTGTTCCCTCCGGGCTTGATAAACTCTTTGAATGCCATATCTTTTTAATTTATCAATGTCAACAACTTCTGGGTGACCCAGGCTTTCCTGGGTGTCCCAAGATCATTTTTAATTCTTAGTTCCTGATTATAAGCCTCATTGTGCGATCACTCCCTCAATTATAATTTATTAATGATGCCAATGGAGCGACAATTGTCTCCCGAGAACGTGTGCGCCGTAAATGTTACTCAATCTCGTAAAGAGTGGGCTGAGACCACATTAGCAGTGTGCCCCGGACGGACGCAGCATTCCCGCGTTGAACGTCGAGATCGAGACGTTGTCTCAAGAAACCTGCAGATCGCTTATCACCAGGTTTAACTGCTGAAGGTGCTAATGAGTCGGTCCTGATTATTGCTATTAACAGGCGCCATTACTCGTGCAATTAATCACTCAAATGCTTCATTGATGTTATCTTAAACTTTTCAGGCTGACTCTTAGCCAATATGTAATATCCACGGAATGTATTTTGTATTATTTTGTAAGACGGATCCCATAAATATAAATGTGCAATGACGGGAATCGAAATCGTGCACCTATGTGTCTCCTCCGGTGTCATCGATATCATCTACAGCGCACAGGTCAGACTAATCAGTCTCATTGAGCTCTAACACTATCTGGTCATGGCGATATTTAAAGACAGACCAAGCGGTCGGTAAACGTGGTCTGGTGGTAATTTTTGTTGTGAATGCTTGAACAGCGCTATATTTACTGCTTCCATGCAGCGTTTAGAACGTTTCAAT
This sequence comes from Dermanyssus gallinae, assembly GCA_003439945.1. Classification (NCBI taxonomy): domain Eukaryota; kingdom Metazoa; phylum Arthropoda; class Arachnida; order Mesostigmata; family Dermanyssidae; genus Dermanyssus; species Dermanyssus gallinae. Next base: position 709,734 of record QVRM01007112.1, on the reverse strand, counting down.
ACATCGTTTACTATTATTAGGCGACAAAGTCATAATAAGACCCTACCACTGAAAATCATAGACCATGCTGCCACAAGGACTGTAGGGAAAACCCTAGATCTCTCAGCATGTCAGGCTCTCGGTGCCTTGAATTGCACGGCGATTCTAGTCCCGTGGAGTACGAAGGACTAAAGCAACAAAATCATGTTTTTTTGTGTCGTCAAATATTTGCGTAAATACATATGAGCTTTCTATTCTATGCCAGAGGTCGTGGCATTGTGTGCATATGGAATTGCTTTACGTGTTGGTGCAGCAGCAACTCGCCCCTTTTGATGTGTCTAAATGACAGCTGCTATCTCTATACCGTGACAATTGTCTCGAAAAGCAAAGGGGCTTCTTGCGATGACCGGGCGAGTCGGATATGAAGGCGGGACATGTACGAGTACTTACGATGACCCAATAATGATGACGAGATGGATGACGAGAGACTTTGCGTGGTCGAGCAGCCGCGTTTTTGTGCCTAGAATTTCAGAGCTGACAAGATTACCTTCTCACAACCGGTGGGGATTCCTGCTCTCGAAACGACGCGAGAAGCAGGTGAAAATCGTAGGGACTATTAGTTGCCGCTAGGTTATAGTAGCTGTAATAAATTCTGTGCTAATGGTAGTAGCGGTTCGGCATAGACCTCTCGCGCGTCGAGATGGACAGCGAACGGACGGCAATGGACAAGGTGGTAGGTGATGGGATGATGGCCCGAGGCGAGACATTCGTCGCATTGCCGTAAATGCGACAGGAGCAGTTAGATACGAACGCCGTATCTTTGAGAGTCTGGCGCAGACCTTTGTCACTACTGCAACGTATTACTGAACTGTCTGCATGAGTTGTCACAAAATCGATCTCTTCCTTTACTGCAGAATTCATAGCTATGCTGTTCGGTACCTTGTCCTAGACGGCATATTATTACAAAAAAATCATCTTAATTTTATTTACAAATACGACACACAGTGCATTTTGATGGGAAGCGGAACAGCTGCCAAATACTTCTTTATTGGCCAAGAGACTATTGCATGGGGACCTACGTAAACCTACCTACATAAACTTTTGTATTTTTTCGCGTCTTGGAGCATTAATTAAAGTGCAGCCCATTGGCGAAAAGCGTCGTCTTTCTTAATGTTTAAATAATCTGACTGCGGTGAGTTCGTAAATTTCCTTGGAAAGTGCGGTCCAGATAGTTGGCGTGGTGTATGCGAGAGCATGACGTGTGGACTTCTCTAGAGCTACCGGATTTACAAATTCCATAGCAGGTCGAGTTGTGCGTCTGACAGCAGCTCTGAGGGCATTGTTCTGAATAATTAGAAGTTGTACCCCTATTACGAATCTTCCAAATAGAGAAACCATAACAAATAAGTTACACTAATAGCATCTTATATACTATAAGAAGATCCTCAGCATGCACTCTTAGTTTTCTTTGACGACGAATATATGCAATTACCGCGTAGCATGTAGACATACGAACATCTAAGTGACTATATCATCTAAGAGTCTAATGTAAAGTTGCGCCAAGACATTTGATAGTAGGGAAGAGTGTTACTTCCGTTTCATTAAACCTCAGCATCTGAACCTGAGAGGCCTTTTGGGCAGAGCGAAACAACGAGAGATAGCATCGAGAATTAAATCATTGTTAATGTAACGAATACAAGCAGAACCAAACCCGGCAAGGGATTATGAGCCTCGTACTATTTAACTAAAAATTAATAGGTTGACCGACTAGCATGTAGTTCGACAGCTCCTGCCTCCTTGGTACGTAAACTTGGCTGTCCGCCATTATGGCTCTGGGCATTCCAGCTGGCTACCATGGCAACGCGAGGCTCAACTTGGGGCTTCTCTCCTCCCCACCCCTTCCCACACAGATATGACAGTCCTTGTCAGTACATAGCGCTAGTGCCAATGGTGCTCGCCTCAGATCAGGTATTTAACTTTACTCCCAAAAGTTTGGCCGGATACAAGTTGCTATGGTGATATTGCATTCGTGCTTAGTTGTTGACGTGCGTGCATGCAGGCTGTAAGCGAATAGAGGAGACGACACAGATGGACTCACCCACCTTTGCTGCTGCTGCTGTTGCTCTCGTTAGCTTTACATCCACTGACTTGAGCACAGTTTGTTAAAATGTTTGAATCCAATTTGTGCTACTGCGGCGAGGTTCTACGGTGTATAACAATATAAATGGATATAGATCGAGAGTTCCATCCAATCGACGTTCCCGAGCTCACAAGAGAAGGATGCCGTATCGTTCCGTAACATGTTTGCTCTGTAAAGCCTGCCACCAATCTTCCATTGGTATTTAGCTGTTAGAGGGGTAGTCGTAGCAGTGATCGTGTGAACAAAGGACAAACTAAACGGAAGCACGTGAACACAGCGTAACGTATGCGCCGTGTCTGTCGCACAAGGTGAGCGTCGCTTTCAACGAGCGGTCCAGAGGTAGCGTTCATCTATCCCTCTGTTAAGAATCTCGACAGAAGAACAAAAGAAGATATGCTGCTGTCTCGCACCAAGCCGGTTATAGCGGCATCATCGTTAGAAGGCGGCAGTGGTCCGGGCGGTGGCTCTACGGGCCTGAATTTGACTGAAAATAGAGTGCCAAATCAGGATGAGTTTCTGCTACAACGCGATTTCAGCGGCGCACTTGCCTTACTCGAGTTTCAACGCAGTGCTGGTAAAAGCTCTCTTGAGACAGACCTCTGGATTGCATACTGCGCTTTTCATCTTGGCAACTACAAACAAGCAGCCGAAGAGTATCATAAGGTGTTAAAACGCAAAGATGCGCCCAAAGAATGTTACACGTATCTCGCCTGTTGTCAATTTTACTTGGGACTCTATCGAGAGGCCGAACAGTCCGTAGCTAAAGGTGTGACAGGCGATTTGCAGAATCGTCTACTGTTCCACCTGGCTCACAAGGCGGGAGATGAAGCCAAATTGATGTCTCATCATCAACAACTGCAGGATATTTTGGCCGATCAGCTGTCACTAGCGTCCATCCATTATCTCAGAAGGTATTAATTATTACGTTTGTCACAGGCTGCTCTTTCATGTCTCTCTTTTTCAAGGCGGTTGCTATGAGTGCTGCCGTATTTGATGTTTTTGGTGAATACACGGTCATATATATGCACTAAAACAAAGGAACTGTAGACTGTTGCAAACCGAAAGGGTTGTGATCAAAGAGTAAATACAGAAGCGTACTGGTAGTATGGCGTCAGTTATTGCTAATGCTATTGATGTTACTGTTACCGCTACGACTGTTGCTGAGGCGCAAGTGTTGCAAACTTACAGTTGGACAACATATTGGACGTCCCTATCTCCACGTAGGAATGTCTCAAGCTTGCAGTTTTTCTCGTTCGTTGTTTGCATTTTGTTCTCTTTGGCGCAGTACTCTACAGCTATAGCGACAGACCTGAGGGTCGATGATCTTTGTGACAGCACTTGCAGGCAGGCTTGCTTGCTATGACAGCAATTCGTCTGTATTTGCCTTGTGATTTGGCTTTTCAGTCACTATCAGGAGGCCATTGATGTCTACAAACGAATTTTGCTCGACAACCGCGAGTTCCTTGCGCTAAACGTCTACGTCGCGCTGTGCTATTACAAGCTGGACTATTATGACGTGTCGCAGGTAAGCACCGAATACCGCTTACGGCTAGCCAACAGAATAGAATATACGTTGAACGTAATGAGCACATTCACAGTTTTTAAGCCACCGATACAAAACAAGGTTTAAGATTAAGCTCGTTGTAGCCTCATGTAATATTAACTCACATAGTCATATGAACTTGCACACACTCTCAATTGTAGTGCTCAGATTATGCACGTTGTCAAATTTTGCCTAGTTTTGGTAAATACAATTTTAGATCCCTGCTTATAAGAGGTCCGTATATGTATATTGAGTTCATAAAAGTGTGCAACAGTGCATCTCGGTCAAATTCCAAAAATGTTGAATAAATGCGACTGATGTTTTATTATAGCCTTACTTGTTGGCCTTCAAGTCAAAACATTTGATCAGCCACCACCTCTCAAATGAATGACAGCGTGAAAGCTCTAGAGCATAAGCACGTACGTGCGTTGTATGTGCCCCGCAAATATTGGTACTGGTGATCGATGATGGTTCGGATTCCTTTGAATGCAAGCGTGTTTATCTCTGTTTGTGTGTGCTTGCGTGCGCGTCTGCCACCTGCGGACGCTTAGGAGGTGTTGGCCGTTTACCTGCAGCATTTTCCTGACTCGGCGACGGCGATAAACCTGAAGGCATGCAATCACTTCCGTCTGTACAACGGTAAGGCGGCGGAGGCCGAGCTGGCTCATCTCGCGGAGCTCGCCTCACCGTCGTTTTCCTACGCCAAAGATCTAACACGACACAACACGGTCGTGTTTCGGGGAGGCGAGGGCGCCCTGCAGGTGCTGCCGCCGCTCGTTGATATTCCTGCCCGAGGCGCGACTCAACCTCGTCATCTACCACCTCAAGCAGGACGACATTGTGTCGGCGCATGCGCTTATCAAGGAGCTCGAACCGAGCGTCCCGCACGAATACATCCTCAAGGCGGTCGTGAACGCTGCCGTGGGCCAGGAGCAGGGCGCGTATCTCCTGCAGCGGGAGCACCTCAAGGTGGCGCAACAGTACTTCCAGCTGGTCGGCGGGTCAGCCACCGAATGTGATACGATACCCGGTCGCCAGTGTATGGCGTCCTGCTTCTTTCTGCTCAAGCAGTTTGATGACGTTTTACTCTACCTCAACTCCATCAAGAGCTACTTTTACAACGATGACACCTTCAACTTTAACTACGCACAGGTTGACTATATATATATATATATATATATATATATATACGTATGCGGGAACATTTTTGAGCCATCACTGATATACTAGACACTGCACTCATTTGTTGCCATTTTCCGTTATAAGAAATCAATACTATTATATATGGGATATACGTTGAGCTAAACCAAGAATATATAAGTTGTATTTGTATTTATGTATAGCACCTAAAACGTGATTTCGATGTGCAAGGTTTACTATTATTGTCTTACACTGTTCAAGTTTAATTTTGCCATGTCGCGCTTAGCACGACATACGACATTTAAGTCATATACCGCTCTATACTCTTGTTTGTATTAGGCCAAAGCGGCAACCGGATCTTACGCTGAAGCGGAAGAATTGTTCCTGTTAATTCAAAGCGATAAGATTAAGCAGGATTACGTCTACCAGAGCTGGCTCGTGCGCTGTCTCATTATGAACCGCAAACCTCAGCGAGCTTGGGAAACCTATGAACGGCTTCAGGACTCGGCAGAATCATTTAGTCTTCTTCAGCTGATTGCCAATGACTGCTATCGTATGGGCCAGTTCATGACATCACTTCGAGCTTTTGAGCAGCTTGACACGATCGATCCGAACCCTGAGTACTGGGAGGGTAAACAGGGCGCCGCGCTTGGAACCTTGCAGAAGGTTCGTCAGACGTCACGAAGCCACCGACACCTATGTTAATTCATTTTACATGCAAGCGCTTATGTAATAATGCCTTTCCAGCCGCAAGAGATCTAATGTATGCGAATATATTATCTATAATACAATGTGTATACATTTTCTTTCAAATAAAATGTATCACTTATCTTACGCAACCTTGACCTAGATATGTTAGTTAGAATTTGTAGGTTGCAAACAAATATAATCACAGTTAACGGGAAAGATATCTCCCGGTGGGCATGTATCTCGGAAGCATCCCTTGTCTCCTCGACCAACGTCCTTTCTTATGGTACCAATTTTCCTACCAGCCTGTGCATAAATGCCATAAAGGCCGATAAAGGTTGGCAAGTTAGACGTTCTTTGCTCCAGCAGCATTACCCTTCTGATGATACACTCTTTGGAGATCTCCGGGGCGCTCTCTAGGATTTGATTAAACGGGGCTGTGACGTGGGTATTTCTGTTCTGCTGGTTCTGCTGGACGTATTCCCTAGAAGCTCTCAACGCCTTGTATAATTCCCACTCTTGTGCCCGTGATATCTTGATCTCGCATTCAAAAGTTCAATGGGGGCTTGCGACAGATGTTACTTAATCTTCGTAGGCCCTACCTGTTTGCCTTGTGTTTTCTAATATACCCTAATATCACAAAGCTATCTTTAATATATACGGCAAGTATTTACTAGGTGTAAATGTCTTGCCACGAACCACACAGCCACTTACACACACATCACACAGCGCTCTCTTCCTTGACACGAACCAACCGCTCGCTTTCTCTAGATTCCAGCCAGTTCGTTCAAATATTGAGACATATGTTTAAAATTACTATTGGTAACCAAAATAGGAAATACTAGATATAGTATATATTTTAAGCCCTACTGATTTAGAAATCTCTGAGAGCGAAGGCGCATATATATGTATATATATTTTTTTTTCTGGTACATTTACCTTTAGCGTCATAATATATAATTTTGCATTAAAATTGAGCTTATTTAATTTACTAATCAGTTAACCACATGTTGCCTTACAAAATAACAACTTAGTCATCTCGAAATTTATCTGGTGTTTGCACCACCGAACATAACAGGGTGTAGAGAATTTTTACGTATGTGAATTTCAGAAAACCTGTTTTTCCTGGCTCATTCGGTTGTTTTCACGCGCTCTAATCGACTGTCATAGCGCAAATAGCTCGATAGACTTCGATAGTAACGCCGGCTTGAATTACGTACGTTTTTTTATAGGTGATCGCTGATCAGGAGCCAAAGGAGTCGCTGTCGGTCGTGTGGCAAATTCTAAAGAAGAGCACAAATCCCCACGCCGAGCCGATACTACGAGCTGTTCAGGTGTGGGCAAAGGACAACCGAGTAACTCTCTAAAGCAATAAATACTGCTTACTAATTATTCTGGAAGTGTATGCAATAGAGTGGATAGAAGGACCTGTGTCATTACTTATATTTTGTATTTATCTAAAACAGTTGCAAGGTGCAGGTCTCATGTTTCCACTTCGAGTCATTACGATACTACAGTTTGCTTAAATACAAGCCAGAACATCAGCATCGTTGACTAAAAACTGTGCGTCTTTATTCAACATTGAAAGTATAGTACAGAGGGCGGCAACCTTTGAGTGCCAGATGTCGTTTCAAATTAAAAATTGTAGCTAGATTCAGTAAATTACGTTTATAGAACAACGTACTTAGTTGTTCGCATATAAACTATGATCTCATGGATAGCGATGCAACAACATAAAATAAACCTTGCCGTTACAAAGAAACTAATTAACAGTGAACACCCACAATCACCTTAATGGACCAAGACAAGCCTTGTGTTTATTGTGCTTTTCTAATAATGTTATTTTCACTGTGCATTTAGTTTGGTCACTCATTAAGTTTGAGGCAGTAAAATCGTTGTGCTGAGGGATGTTAATCCTTTCATCACTCTAGACGAGGTAGCAATGGGATCGCGCAATTCGTTGGACCTGCATAAGACCACGAAAGTACGAGTGCAGACATTAAAGGACAACAAGACAGAAACAGCAGTGTTTAGTAGCCTTACATAGACCGGGACGCCAAGAGATTTGTGGCAAAAAAAAGTATCACCATATCAGGGCGCCTATGCAGGGCTTTTTTTTGGAAGGTTTTGGGAGTGCAGAATGCGTTACTAGCAGCCTGCGTGACTGGTGTGGGGCTCACAAACCCACTAAACCCGGATTCCTTGTTACCCCTCCAGACTCAGTAATTTTTGGTATTTCTTCGAAGCCATGAGATACGCGTCCCTGCCATGTCTCCTTAATTTAGCTATGTCTTCATCTATCCTTTTGCATATTTGCATGTACCCAGACAAGGAACTTATGCCAAATATGCACAGTCCTGAAGAGGTTCGTCAAGAGCTTGAGGGCCTGGCTGCACTTCCTCTCCCACCTCCCTCGCCTCCTCGTCTCGACCAATCTCCCGAGGCTGTCGCGTTAACCTCTCCTGCCTAGCGGTTTTCTTGGCCGTCTTGAGCGTCAAAATTGCGTCGAACAGGTCCGTCGCTTCCTTCCACGCTTTTGTCGAGGTCATCATATAGAGATAAGCTGATCAACGCTGCTGCCAAGAACTCGTCGAACTCGTACGCAATTAAGAAGAAGGACAATTGTTAGTGCGCCGTCACAGACGAGCACGTCCGGCACGGAGCACACCGCTGTTGTTGGCCTGTGGCGGAAGTCGTATTAGTCATGCTGCGACTGCTGTTGCGACCACTAACGCCTCAGCGATTGCATCCGTTACCGCCACGTTACCACTCCTTGATGGGGAGGCCCCTCACGGCCGTGGAGCCCGGGTACCTTACCTCCCAAAGAGACTCACAGTGTAGGACAGTGTTTTCCACGCCGTCCGCCTCTCCAGATTCGCATAGCACACATGTGTCACTAATGGTCTTCCCTATCTTAGCTCTGGAACTAACCGTGACCGGTCAGAACCTGAGTCGTACAGTAGGTTGTGATATTCTTCCGGTATGAATATACAACATATTCTATATATGCTCAAGATGAGCGAAAACGAATTCCGTCTCATATGGTAATCAGATGATATGGCCGCATTTGGCAAGGAGTAGACTGGTGTAGCTATAGTCAAATGAAGGTAAATTTTTAATAGGAGTTTTAGACAGATTCCTTACTTGCTAAAACCGACTGGTCTACTTACCGGAGTCAACATTATTGTACATAGAGCATTTACAAGCTTCATAGAACGGCCTGGTTCTGAAATATCTCCCGAAATGGAAAAAACAACAGCAAAAGCAAGTAAAGCATTATTTAAAGCCCGAGTATTTGAAAGCCTTAATATTGTTAAAATAGACACATATTCACTCATGACATTTTATTCATTCGAATGATTAAATGAGGGAACGGCGGAACACAGGTGTAGGCTCCGCGTACAAGGCTGCGACACCTATCTCCTTAGGTAATAAATGGTCTAAATAACATGTGACGATCAAACATTAGATAATAAATGGTCTAAGTAAAATATGACGCTCGCAACACCCAAGTTCTGGCGTGAGACAATAATTTTCCTTTGCCTTCTGCGGCGGGAGCGCGGCGAAAACGAATGCAATGGAAATAAGCAGGTATTGGATGGTTTTGTAAACTGAAATGTACACGTTTAAAATATGATGCAATAGAAGAGTCATGTTAATATATAAAAATATAGTTGTTTATTAGTATAAAATGCACAAATGCTATTGAGCTCTCAGGAGCCCTAAACCCTTCATAGTCTGCCATAAGTTGAACGGAGTGCGGAGTCAAGTTTAAACATCAACAGTAGTTGAAGCAGCCAATAGCTTACAAGCCAGCTAGACGGAATATTCATAGCCTTGCGATAACAACGAGACTAGACGCTTGGCACGATGTATTGTTCGAGACATGCTATTATGAATACATGCAGACGTCAAAGTACGTTTTATAGCTTCGACTACTTCGAACTTCGATACTAAAGTAAATAAAACCGTGCGCCGACACTAAAAACTGATATATCACGCAGCTAAACGAAATGTCCTGCAAGAGAGATGCGATTATCGTCCAAGCTCTTGGTCCACAAAACGAGGCCATATCATTATAGATCATGATGCGGAAATATCTCTGCTTACTAGTCTTATCCACTATTATGTATGCAGTGGGTCTCAAAAGTATATAGGAGAGCGGATATGCTGGGTTTACTCATGAGGTAATGCACAGCAACCCGTAATAAAAATGCAGGATGAATATAATAACTATAATACTAAGACAATGTAACTATTAGCATGTGTTCTATAATTAATCTCAGACACAGTTGCTTAAAGCGTTGTCCACCTCCCCTAATATTAAATTAATGGATTACGTAACTTACAGCTTATGAGACTTTGCTATACATTCCACATACATCTGCCTATAAGAGACCGCTTTTTATTGTTTAACTGCTTATAAAGGTAAAAAAAAGTAACTGCTTATAAAACGTATAACGGTAACTAGAGTGCATATGTCGACTGAGTGTGTATACGGCTCTGCTCGCACACCTTTACCCAGACGTTAATTTATAAGACAACTTTGTAATCGCAATAAGTCAAGATCAATCTGTTCTATGTACTCGTATGTATGCTGCTCATGTCGATCTATCAGAAGGGATTCTTGTGAAGCTTACAGGCGGCAATCTAGTATCACTATGTAAAAAGCCATGATATTGATATTTCTTTATATATATTCCGATGGATCGCCATCATGATAGAATGTTAGAATGCTATCGTGCTTCGATTACCACCCTATGGTTAGCTTCTCTATAGATCTAAGAATGTAGTTTTCCTTGTATAATTTTAATCTTCTCTCTGTAAGAGAGCATGCGGATTTTCCAGTACAAAATACTATAACCTTAGTGTTAAAAAGTATTGGTTGCGAAATATAGGTACATTGTCGTTGGACGAATTGATATGAAATCGGTAGATACATTTATTTTGTCGAGCCCCATATTTTGACGATACATTTGTCGAGCCCGATAGCGTGGTGCCTTGCGTGCGCCTCGCAACCGGAGGAGACACAAAGGTGCACAGGTTCGAGCTCCATCATTGCACAGTTAATTTCTGGGGTCTATCTCACGAAGCAATGCAAAAGCAGCCCCGTGGACGTTAAATGATGGCTGAGGGTAGCCCGAAGTTTTTTAAAGGTAGATACATTTAGGTACTTCGTTCTACTAAGACCTAATCGGATAGGGTGTACAAATAATCTGTTAGAATATACTTGGATACCCCAAGGGAGATAATCTGTTATAAACCGCTAAGGCATAAGTTTTATAGTGTTGATAATCTGTATGTGAAACCTCGCGGGAGAGGCAAGACTCCAGTTGTTTGATCTCCAGCACAACAAAATCCAACAACGCCCAGCACACTAGTCCGGCAAAAAGTGGTCTATCCTACATATACCACCAGTTTAGAGGCTCTTTTATCAAGCCTGGATGCAATCTCACCACCGGATTCTCCAAAGACTCCATCAAACATCAAAATGGTTAACTGTCGCGGCAAACATCTTATCGTTTCTGTTGTTGATAACTACCCTCGGACTTACCATCTCGTCACCCGGAATCAATTTTCGGAATCAGAAGCAAAGCGAATAATGCCATTGCATGAGGTGCGGGAACGAGTGAGACATATACGACTGGGCAAGATACCCAGCAGTCTAATCGATTAGCTGAATTATCAAGGAGTAACAAAGCGATTGGTGGTGTGTGGTTTGCATCGGGAGGCAATTACTTGCGGAAAAACAGTCTTGGCTTTTCCTTAATTTGGAACCGTTTATAGTCTTGGTAATTGTTTACGCGACTAAAAGTTGATAAAGTACAAAAAACAAGCTATGCAATTCCGTAACAGAACTGTTGATTCGTTAACCATATAACTAGAATTGCTTACTTATTGTTGTCACAATGACATGCAACTTATAGGTTTGATCACTACCTTGTCAGGTAGTGATCTGTCTATGACAAAGTAATGATCGAACTTTTATATTTGATCACCGGTCAGGTAGTAATCAAACCTAAAAGTTGCATGTAACTCTGTAGCGCAGAAGCAGCACCAAAGCGCTGATCACCACATTCGCTTTTTATGTTTTAACGCGGAAAGGACCACACGCTAAGAATACGATAATTATTCTTTATTAGAACAATGCCATTAAAAGGAAACAGGGATTGATTTATTCAGTTAATCTGACCAAATTAAGTCGTCATTCATCCTATCGGTTGTGACGACTGAGAGCGAAAGTCTCGTCTGACGCCCGATGCCGCAACTATACGAGCCTTGATTTACATATAAAGTCCACCTGTGACTTCGATATGCACTTCCGGTAACATACGAGCTCTCGTTCGAAGCAAGAAACCTCACCACCTGCGAAACGAAAAATGTCGCTTCGTATTGCATTGCCTGCTACACTCGGGGGATCTGTTACTTATGACCGCTGTGTATTCTAGATATCGCTACAGCAAGTAATTGCAAATCTTTCCAAAAAACCTGCGTGTTACCAGACAAGGTATGCGGCTAGGGGAATAAGCAACATATATAGGTTTTGATAAATTTTGATTCTAGAAGACTCTAATGGACCTTTATAAATGTTACTACTAACATGCATGCGCAAAAAGTTTTTTTTATGGATAAAAGTACCTCCGCGACTTCCTCGGGAGTCCCCTTTCTGCGTAAAGGAATGCTATTGGAGATGCCAGTCATCACTTTTTCGGGAACCGTCGCCACCATTGGGGTATCAATGAATCCTGGAAGAACGCTATTGCACCTGAAGTTTGTAGATTCACAGATGTAAACGCATAATTTACAGGTAAGGATAAATGGCCAAAAATATGTGCAAATCAAACATATCAAGCACAAAATGTACAACAAATAGCTGTCAAGTTTTTCTACACGGTTAAAGCTCGTGTAACACAACATAGAAAATCGCTAGTACGTAAAAGCTGACTTGCCTTTTATAATAATCACAAGCGTATGTTAAGAGTTTTTAACCTAATATAAGTACGCTTTATAAATTAGAAATGATTCGAACAGCAACGGGCGAAGTCAGCGTTATTCAAGCTTGCTCTGATCTTACAGTTCGTAAGTGCTTTGCAGTCAAATCATTATCAGATACACAATTTTTCTATCCAACAGGCTGTACTTTTGTCTGTGAGACTAAAAACTTAAGATAGCTTACATGTCGTCTACTATGTCAAATTTGAACTGATAGAACAGAAACATAAGTATTTACCCTTACGTGAATTTCAAAGATATTAAGAAAAAACACAGGTCATCACGCCACCCGGCTCGACTGATTCAGCTGGGATAAGTATTAACAAAACACGCACCGTATGTTGTATCTCGCTAACTCCTGCGCTGCTGCCTTGGTAAAGCCAATAACCCCCGCTTTCGATGCCGCGTAGTTTGTCTGGCCAATGTTACCGACCTTACCTTAAATATTTGCGTCAGTTAGCCACGTGTTCGTGCAGTCAAGAGTGCAAGCATGCAAATCTGACAAAACCACTAGTAACGATCATGAACGACACGCATTTTCAAAAATTACAACCAAGCGACCTTTCAGTGAAATTTTCATGAACAGACATTACATATAGTGAGAAGTAAGTCTTTAGCTAGCAAACTACAAACAGATGCATTTGTACTGTACAGCGGAGTGCCGCAGCCCGTTCTACCTTAGGGCCATGTACTATGCACCTAAGGAGATCAACTAGCAACGTCAGAGCATATAACACTTTTAATTAATTTAACGAAAACGTAAAACAATGCTTAAAATGTTAACTAATGTATATCACTATAGGTAGAAACCCTACAAAACTAAACTGGGTGAAATTAAAATGACTTATCTCACCAACAATTGAAGAGATGTTCACAATCGAGCCCGGCATTTGGGCACCCACCAACTCCTTAGCTCCAAATTTCGTCACCAAAAACGTTCCCTGGAGTTTTTTTTAATATACACAACAGCATTTGCTAGCCTATTTTACTTAATAGATGCGACAGCATTTAGTTTATTTTTATTTGCTTTTTAGTTTGGTTAAGTTAGTATGACATTTTCAAATTTTTCACTGATATTACGCTGTAACCTATAGCAAGCCAAACCATCTGCAGACTCCTGAAGTGAGCGATATACACTTGCTTACGTTCAAAGCCTGCAGCAATCGGGGTTATATATATATATATATATATATATATATATATATAATTTACGCTGTCCAGTTTTAAAGCTTCCACCAGATATTGCTTAAAATAAAACTTGTTTCTGACCACATGGGTATTCGGGAAAATAATGTGCCGAAAACACTCAAACTGGTGGCCCCGCGAATGCCAAGTGGGCGCAATCAGGCCAGATCGCGGGGAACTCTTCTAAGCAAAGCAGCGCCTTATTTTGGACGCTCGGTAGGAAAGACCCCGACAAGCGTGGACAATTGGAGACAAACCATACAATGTACGGCATTAAAAAACCTAACGAATGGTCCATTAAGAAGATTAATCATATTGGCAACGCATGGATATAATTAAACATATAAAACAAAAGCTGTTAACGAGTAAGTTACCGAGACAAAGCGAAGTTCACTGCCAGAATAATCAAACGTTTCTTGCTAAAAAATACCAGACAAAGACAGCGGTTATCTCAATATTTGTGTTTATTTTTCATTCTCGATATCAATCAAAAGACTGTAATTTTTCTTAACTTTCACGCAACCTACAGGTTACTTGCAGAGTCATTGCGAGATCTAAGGCTCAACGTAACTAAAGGTTTGAGATCAATGCATATTTCAAAAGTGGCGCGTGTGAGACGATCATCTAGGTGTGTTTAAATGCAACATTTCTTCATTATATTTAATCATAACAACCGCTGCTACAAGATGCATGAATGATATCATCTAAATAGACCGCAGCCACAAACGACCGATTAGTAGCAATAATAACATTCACACTGTCTAAAATCTAGGTTTGTGGGTGTTGACTAGAATCCCGTGAAAAGCCTGCAGCTACGAAACGGGATACCACAACACATTTTAACACACATTAAATAGAATGCGTAAATTTAAAGAATACTAAAAACCGTCCTGAATATTTGACACATTATTTATACATATAATTGATTAAATTTAAAAACCCAGTCGATTAGATTAAAAGTCTAAGTCTGTAATGCAAAACCTTTACGAATGTGATATTTGATTATCGTGAGAGCAACAACAAATACATATATGCCAAAACCCCTTCTGGTACAATCTAATAAAATGCTCTATACCGTAGTACAAATAAGTGCAAAATAGTTTCGAGCCTTCGCACATTTATAAACTGGGCATACGCACAAGCACTTAATTATTCCTACACCTATATTAAAGGATTACCAGATTGTTTTTCCTGCTTCGTGAACATCTGCGTTCGATTGGATTAAATATATTATTTGATTGACATGTATACCTAGATACACATGCCATACTTATATATTAGGGGCTCTTAGATTAGCAGCATAAGCGGGCATGTTGAGATTTCTAGGATTTCCCCATTAGACCTTGTATGGTAGCTGACTGTCGGCGGTATTGTCTATCTTCGCGGTATGGTTAATATTCTCATTGCTCAAAGAAAATTCGAAAGGAGATCGAACCAGCGACACCCCTGTAGCTGACAGTCACGTCCAGCGCACTAGCTCCCTAGACCAGGCCGCCACTTTTCGGTTACAGTAGTTCTGCGACAAGTAAGCAAAATAGAGTACGTGTAGATATCATAGCTGTTTTGCACACTGAGTCTAAAGTAACTATCTAGTGGTTTTTAGAAAAACAATATACCTTAAGATTGATATCGATGACCTGATCAAACTGTGTTTCAGTCATATCGAGCAGAAATCCGTCTCGGGTAATTCCCGCGCAATTCACGATGACGTCCGCGGGCTGCTTCTGCAGATCCTTGACCTGAGCGAACACGGACGAAACCGACTCGCCACTGGATACATCCATCTCAATAGCCGAGTGTTCACCGCCCTCGGCTGGAAGCAGTTTTATTTTATGGTTGAGTAAATTCCTAAACGAACCAAACTTGTGTCTGATCCGTCTTATCAATACGATAAACGGAATCGAAAAACTGTAGAAATAAGCGTGAACGTGCGGGGGGCGTCAATCAAATCAAGCCTAACCTTTGGCTAGCATTTGACGTGTTGTCTCTGCCTCGGCGAGGTTACGGTCGGCGACCACACAACGCGCACCACTTTTTGCAAGTGCGACGCACACAGCTCGTCCGATACCCGAAGCGCCACCAGTCACTACGGCCACCCGGCCCGACAGACACGCCGCTGCGCTAGTTGCTGCAGCCACCGACATTCTCGTTGATGAATCGCTCAATCTGTTCCAAAAATTATTAAACGGCTGAAAAAAGAACACAACAATGTGAAAGCGTGTGCAGGTTTCTCTAAACACCGAACAACATTTCCCCGGTTAACTCCTCGGTTAAGATAAATGTGTTTTCTGAGGCCGAGTCATTTACGACACTGAAAAAGGTTATTGAGCGACCGGAATAGGTGAAAATCTGAAAGTATAGGGCCCGGCATTATGGCGAGTTTTCAATGAGTTCCCAACTCACAGATCATTAATGTTTCCTTTTGGGGTCAGGTTGACTCACGTGGGCTCGCGTGTTATGGGGCCGAGATAAACAAAGAGATGAATAGATAATGTTCGCATGCACTCACCAGAGTTACTTGTAGTAAAGCACCGCAGTCCTAGTTTGGTTTCACCTTCCAATTTCCACCCTTGGATACCATATTAACAACACTAAATAACCTCCTTTGAGAACCTCCAAGGTTGGCTGTAGAAAGTGCCTGAATGCGGCATAATGCCTACGTTTCGTCGTAGGTATCAAACGATTCAAAAATACAATTTGGCAGTGGCGGGCAATAAAAATAACGCACCTGTTCATTAAGTCGAAGTTTCTGAGATCACACTATGTCAGGAATCTATCTACAAAACTCGAACGCGATACCAAGCTTGTTGAAAGCCCTGATTGCAAAACTGGAAAATAAACTTCAAGATCGGAGGAAAATCCTTGGGTTCAACTATGTGTTAATGCAATTTTGTGCGGCAATGTTTGATACCCCAGTAGCATGCCAGTGTATTTAGAATTGAACTTTACTCCCGTTGTGTAAACCTTGGCGCGTGATTGTACGTGATAGAACGTCCAAACGTAACTTAGCGTTTGTATTAGTGGATTATCATTATTTTACTGTAAATATGACGCATTGATCACTTATTAGCGCAAAGTTTGATTTAATCAAATTGAGCTTCTGTCATTACTACATATTCAAGGGTGCTTCTGGGATACAAACAAAATACATAATTTGTCGGCCTATAGCCCACGTTATTACAGCGTAAGAACTAAAAAAAGAAACTTTGCTGGTTACGTTTCGCGCTACATATGCATGTGTATGTTCATATACATGTGCAAATGTTTGTGTGCAATATATATTATGTGCTATGTATATATTCATATTTAGTGTTTATTTCACCATAAGATTGTCATCATATTTCACAAAGTGACAGTACGGTCTTACAATATGTAATTAAATTATCACAGTATGTGGTAGCGTCTAATACCATTTCCTCCGCAGAAATTAGAAGCACATTTTTCAACAGCTTTTGAGTTGATTTCCGGTTCTGGGATTATGGTTTTTTGCACGGCAATTACCCGTGTTGTTTGCGTGGAATAATATACTTCTATGGTTAGATCCTCCTGAATGCGGCTTTGCAAGTCACGGCTCATGAATCATGATCAATAACCAAGGTTCAAGGACGAACTTAGGAGGAAGGTAATAGCCCCCTAGAACTGCAGAAGACCTAAGAAGCACTCCTTGTAGAGATGTGCGAGACAACGTGTACCAACAGCGTTTACCCTAGGCGAGAAAACATCCCACCTGCATACTAGTGGTCGCGGGAAATCGCGGACAAACACAGCGTGCTGCAAAGCGAGGCCTGCTCTTAAACGGAAACACCGAGACGCAGACGCACGCACTCAAGCACTGCTAGAGTATAAAGCCTTACTTAAACAAGCCATACCCCACAGCATGACTAGGGGGCGGCGGGAGCTCCTCAACGAGGTCGAGGACGACCCCTGAGAAAAACCGTACAAGATAATCAGGGGCAAAAGAAAAAATACCCTTGTTTCCCTGGATGAACAGCAAATCAAAGCGGTCTTAAGTAAGCTGTTCCCGATCCACGCGCCTCTTGAATGGGCAATTTATGAGAACATCCCCAGCCAAGAAGGTGAAGGCGAGATTCCGTCCATTCAGCCGTGCCGGCTAAAACTGCCGACGAGCTTGAACTGAATATAAATCAAGCTGTACACATGATCCAGAGTGGATGAAGGCCACGGGACTTACAGCGGTCCCGGAAAAGAGCGAAGCAATATTCCTCACGTGGAAGAAGAGGATTCGTCGGCTCACTTTGCAACTCGACGGCCAGAAGATTAAAGTGATACCTCGGGGTCACATAAAAAGGCAACGACAAAAGCAGCCAGGGCAGTGTGCGTAATAGCCAAGATCCTGTCAAACATCTATGGCCCTCGGGCTCACACGGGGGCACTGCTAATGACAATTGCGGAATCGATAGCCTTATTCGGAGCACCAGCTTGGGTAAGGGCAACTCTTAAAACGAAGAAAGCAAAGCAAATGTTAAGAGAGACCCAGGGGGTAGCAGCCCTGATGGTAATCCAAGGGTACCGCACAGTCCGCACGACTGCTGATCCAGCGCTGGCAGGGTCGATCCCTTGGGATCTCAAGGCGTTCGAAAGAAGGCGATTATGGGACTTTGGTGTTCTCACACAGACCAAAAAGATAGGGAGAAGAATGTCACAATGAAGACATGGCAGACTGAGTGGGACGCCGTCCCCCACGGGGGTCCTGAAAGATCCCTGCGCGAGGGAGTCCTCGAATCAGCCTGCGAATGGAGTTCGCAGAATACATCGCTGCTTGAGGTAGAGACTCGTAGCGATAGTGCAGTAACTGCGTTTAATACCTCCTCCTACAAAAAGTCACGGACCATACAATTATCCTTGCCGTCATTGCATCATATTCACCAGAAGCTGCACTGCTTTGACTACTTTCTCAATTTGGGTGTGCAGTGGAAAATCCAAGTTTCCCCCACTGTCACAAAGGGACGCCAAATATCTTGTGGACTGCGCTGAAGCATCGACACTGCGGCAATATTTTGTGTGTGTGTTTTGTTCGATAGCCATGAACTGCAGCAGACATCTTGCTCACAGCTTTTCCATATCTGGTTATTTTTGCAGCCCACCTTTTGAAATACCTACGATCTCACGCACTTTCATTTGGCAATCTCCCATAAAGATAGTATACGGTGTATTTGTATATGTATATATACAGGTAGTTCAATAAGTTCTTAGAATGAGCTTTTTAGAATTCGAATTTTGGCGCGCTTCCACCGCTATTAGGAACTGCAACTTTTCGACTGCTAGGACTCAAAATATTATGGTGATTGGCCGTTGCAATTTCGTTTGATAGCTTTTCCCGTGCAACGTATCGGCGTGATTTTTAAAAATGAAGAAAAAAGAGTTTCGAGTGGTTATCAAGAATTTTTATTTCAAAGGTTAGAATGCGACCCAAGTAAAAATTGGGTTGGACGAGACGTACGGTGACTCTGCGCCATGTTTTGCCACTGTTTCCAACTGGATTAATGTGTTAAAAAGAGGTCGCAGGAGCACCGAGAATGAACTACGTCCAGGAGGCCAAAAAACGGCAACTGATGAGGAAAACATAGAGAAAGTGCGAAACATCGTTGGCACAGATAAGCGAATGAACATTAAGGAGATAGCGGAGGCATTAGGAATTAGTTTAGGTAGTGTGCATTTTATCCTATACGAAAACTTGAAGATGAAAAAGCTCAGAGAAAAATGGCTGCCGCATTTGCTCAACCAAGGCCAAAAAACGCGCCTGTTTTCGCTTCACAGCGAAATTTGGCCAAGATGTCGAACAATCCGTCGGATTTTTGGCGCAGATTCATGACCGTCGATGAAAGCTGGGTCCATCACTACACTCCCGAGACCCAAGAAGCATCTTGCCAATGGTGTGCACCTGATGAAGGACCTCCGAAGAGGGTGCGGACAACGGCATTGACCGGAAAGGTGATGGCTACAGTTTTTTAAGACCAACGTAGAATAATGCTGGTCGACTACCTTGAGAGCGGTAAAACGATCACAGGAGAATATTATGCAAGACTGTTGGACTGCCTTTAGCAAGAACTCATCGTGAAACGGCCCGCTTTGCAGAAGAAGGTTGTCCTGTTTCACCAGGACAATGCTCCTGCACACAAGTCCCGGCAAGCATCGGCAAAACTGGCCCAACTGAGGTTCGAACTTATTGAACAACCTTCCTATTCTCCAGACCTGGCCCCCTCTGATTATTTCCTCTTCGAACATTTGAAGAATAGTCTCGGTGGAAAGCGTTTTTCCAGCAATGAAGAGGTTATGGCTGCTGTCAATGCCTATTTTCAGTCTAAGGACGCGGAATTCTACTTAAGAGGTATAAAAGCTCTGAAATCTTGGTGGGAAAAGTGTATTGAGCATCTCGGGGAGTATATCGAATAAGATAAATTTAAAAACATGATTTGGAAAATTCCTTGGTTTTCATTCTAAGAACTTATTGAACTACCTGTATATATATATATATATATATATATATATATATAGATAAACTCAGGAAAGTAAATATATATACGCATAGGGTGTTCTATAAAACAGCACCTAAACAAGACGCTTTTAAGATATTTAAAAAATGATTTGTTTTATTTTAATACAGATATAATGTCCAGTTTCAATGATATACAACATTAGTAACTTTAATTTGCTGATGCTCATGAGACTAATAGCGTACACTTTGCTCTTCAAAAGCCTACAGGTAAGTCTAACGGCATTAACTCGTAAGATCTTGCAAAATAGTGAATGTTCCCATGACGCGAGATCCCGTGACCCATCCGGGACACTGCAAAAGCTCCATTGTTACGCCGGCTGTGTAGCTATGGCATTGTCGATAGTTAGTACCGGTACTTTCCAAATATAGCCAAAAACAATTAAGAATTATGCTGCAGTAACCGCTGCCGTTCACCGCGGAGTGGAAAAATAAGGTCCAGTGATTATATATATATATATATATATATATATGTTCACAGCTTACGTCACACTGGACACGATGATGACCGGCCTTAGTCACATAAAAAAGATAATGACAAAAGCTGCCACGGGTAGCGTACGGACCAGAGAGGAAGACCCACTTCACGAGATCCGCAGCCCATCTTTGGTCAACCTTCTCCAAAACTGGCAGAATCTATACAATATAATTTACATATGACTCATCTCTTGATAGAAACGACCTGGTCGATATTACAAAGAAGAGGTTGTCACAATGGAAAGCAAATACTCAGTAGGTATTGAAGTAGACATGGATTATATGGATGCGTAGGTAATATATACGCTGCCGCTCTAAGCGCCTCTGATATAAAAGAGTAACATGTGTATTTAAGTATACATGCCAAGCAAACAATAAATCAATCAATCAATCAATGTCGGTTTTTAATTTTCCTAACCAAGATTTCTGGCAAGTCATATTTCATAATTGAATAAACTTCCCAATTTTTAGATAGTGTACGAAGTACACTATCTAATGATAGCTGATTGTTGTGGATTTTCCTTACCTTGTCAATGTGAAAAGCCAAGTATCTGTGAGGCATACGAGAGGCCATGAGGACCCCCTACATTTACAAACAACCGATAGGTATTCCTAACCATAAATACCCTGCGCAATGATTAAGTTACCGGGTTTTTACGCTTATGCAAGTCACTTTGTCGGTGTTAGTTGGACGGTTCGGTGTATATAAGTTGCTGGCATTCTATATATATATATATATATATATATATATATATATATATAATATATATATTTATATATAATATATATGTATATATAAATATATATATATATATATATATATATATATATATATATATATATATATATATATATATATATATATATATATATATTGACCCACCTAGTTGGCCCGTCATTAATTTATAAATTATCATTTTCCTCTGAGCGGATCGTGTCGGCTTTTTGTATTTGTAACAGCATATAACTTGCCAGGTAAACCAGAATGCCAATAATGTCTTAAGTGCAATGTATGCCCTGTCCCTCAGCTATGTTGTAGGATACGGACGGCAAAATTTAAGAAAAAAGTCGAACTGTTCGAGAATGACACTTCATCAGTTAGTAGTCATATCCGCTCATAGCGGGCCTCACTACTTAACTACTCAACTTCTTCATCAGGCTAGCTCATCATTGATCGCTAGCCTGCCGCAACTCACCGGCCACCTATTGCTACTGATGATAACGTTAAAAAGCTTTTCTTTCTTTTAAATATATTGTTTTATATTTTATATATTAGCCAAACCATCACAATATTAGCCATGGTTCATATTAAAGTATTCTGAATTTTATTGTGCAGATGCTTAAATATAAAGATAATGCATTTTATCTATATTGCACGAAGCACACAATAACGACATAAATGCTTTTATACGACAAAAACTTGGTTGTTTCCCACACGTACAGCCAACACACCGAATCACCTAACAAAAGGACACCGCGATGTATCCTAGTTCAGACAAATGTATAAACCGACCCTTGGATACAAACCATAATTGTATGTAACAATAACTAACATCATCTATAACTTGCAGAACATTTTCAAGAAGGTTGTTGCAAAGATCCGAGGAAAGTAACGTACAGATGAAACGACAGCTAACAGGGCGGATTGGACAGATGGTCATGATCATGGTCGTCGAACACTGCGGCTGCAGATGAAGTGGATAATAAGACGAATCGATTGCCAAACTTTTTTATAGCGCAACCAACAACAATCACATGGGGACAGAAACAAGAAACATACCGGCGGAACAGAGCCCTTCTCCCTTACACTTCAACTCGTACTGAGGGAAACGTTCAGCAACGTCGTCGTCGTCATCAGGTGTCATACATAGAGTAGCAGCAGTCACAAACCCCACCGGCACTGACAGTGAACACTGACTGTGTCGAGAACGTAGTGCGCGTGTGTGGTATGCTGTGGCGCCTGATTGTTAGTTGGTTGGTTGGTTGGCTGGCTGCTCCCTTGTTGGTGGTTGGGTTGGCAACATTAGCGTTGTTGGATCGAGATCGAGAGGCTGATTGAACGAGAGGCGAAAATATTTCCTTCCTCCGTCTCTTCTTCTTCGTCATCGTCTTTTCCTCGAGTTAGATGTTGTTAGTGACCCAGCAATTGACAGCCACAACGTGATGTGTCCGCTCAGTCAGCGGGCAGACAGGACAGACAGACGTATTATATATAGCCAGCCACCTCAAGACTACGCTGGCAATAAAACATGCCTTCATGGCTCCTCCCCCCCCCCACCCCCACTGTAAATGATGATTATACGCATCGTCGTTTTGCCAGCTGCGAATGCGGTGAGTGCCGTAAACCGCGGCGGTTGCAGCAACAGAGAGACAACATAACAACAACAACAACTGGCGGCGCGATTGCTGTTGTTAGTTGTTGTGTGATGCTGTAGACCGAGGCATCCGGGAAGTCGGACGACACAAAATCATTTCAAAGTAAAGCAGCAATCAGTGCCGCTGAATTGATAACAGTGTCTTTAATTTTACGCAGATCATATTGAAGTAATAGACAGGTTAGCAGCGCTACTAAAATGTTGTCTAAACGTTTGTCTTCGACGCGTTTAGAGATAGCAGACTCCGATGAACGTGACAAAAAGAAAAGTTTTACGATTGAGTCAGGGGAGACGATCTGCGAATGGTATTATAAAGATGCTCGCCGTAAGAGAACGAAGCGAATACATATAGACGTTTACAAACAGATTCATACATTATTTGCCTAGTAAGAAATTTTCTTTGTCTTGTACGTACACACACCATACAATATATATATATATATATATATATATGATTAATAAATTAAGCCCTCTAAACGGAATATCAGTGGGGATATATATATATATATATATATATATATATATATATATATATGATATATATATATATATATATACATGGAATTGTAGAGCTCCTTAAAACAAATATTTTTTCCAATGAAACATGGTATTTGAGAAGTCTTGCTTTGGAGTGAGAGTGAAATTACTACAATTTGTGACACTGGTGTTTTTTCCCGACATAGGAGCACACAATGTGCTGTTGCGAGACAACCAGTCCTCCTATACAGAAACTAAGTACAGTGTCGTGTTCGTGATAAAATGCTGCTCCATCTGAAGGATATACAAGGCCGCTCAGAAGATGCGACATCGTCGCTTAAAAGAGAATTCGCCAAAAAATTAAGTTCTTTATTAGCGTTCACGCCAAATA
Source organism: Dermanyssus gallinae (assembly GCA_003439945.1). NCBI lineage: Eukaryota > Metazoa > Arthropoda > Arachnida > Mesostigmata > Dermanyssidae > Dermanyssus > Dermanyssus gallinae. Next base: position 685,833 of record QVRM01007112.1, on the reverse strand, counting down.
CCTCAAAATCATAGCCATACTCACGGCGCTCAAAACGAACATACGAACAATGCGAGCTGTGGTTGCGGAGTTATTACGATTTTTCGGAAGGCATGTCTAGATTAAGTGTTTGTAAAATGACTGTGTGGCGACGCGCTGCGGCTGTCGCGCGACATGTCGGTGGTAGTGAACGTCGCCGCAAAGTCATTTTACATGCACTTAATCTGGACATGCCCTCCGAAAAATCGTAATTACTCCGCAACCACAGCTTGCATTGACATATGTTTGGATAAAATAATTGCCATAATTTGCAGATGGGGCAGAATTTTATCACGAACACGACGGTGTGCTTAGTTTCTGTATAGGTGGACTGGTTGTCTCGCAACAGCACATTGTGTGCTCCTATGTCGGGCAAAAACACCAGTGTCACAAATTGTAGTAATTTCACTCTCACTTCGAAGCAAGACTTCGCAGATCCCATGTTCCATTGGAAAAAATATTTGCTATAACGAGCCCTACAATTCTACTGTATCGCTTTAAAAATGTTTCCGTCACACTATGTATATATATATATATATATATATATATAAGTCAGTTACAAATTCTGTTGGCGAAGTGAATTAATGACCTCCACTATATTTAGAGGATTCCAGAGAAAGGGAGCGTGTGTGTCAATAAAAGGCGTCTGCTGTTGTTGTAGTCTGTTGGATATCGACTCAATGCCCACATCGTAGGCGACAGCACTGTGCTTTTCGTGAGTACAGCAACTGTATGTAATACATTCAAATATCCGAATACTAATGCTGAATGCGACCGCCTAGAGCCAAATATGTATGCTGTCTATGGGGCTAACTCTGTATGCGATCGTACCGCATTGCGGTGGTTTTGATCTTTTCAGAGTGGACCTTTTGGTGTGACACAAACTACGACCGGATCATTTAGCCGCCGTACGGCAAGTAGGGATAAAATGCTGCATGTTTATTCGCACCTAGTTAGTTGCAGTAAGTATCTCTATGCCAGATTATGAACCTAAGACCTTCTCCCTTGAGGGCATTAGCAAGGAAAATGTCGAAGACATTCAAGGCCCGATTTCGATTTTATACAAAGCTAAGTTGAGCAAAACGTCCCGAATATATTATTACAAATCTGGCAGAGTTATAAAAGCCTCATTGTTATCTTGGAACACGGTGGCGCTTATCCGCTCTGAAAACAGGGCTCAACAAGAAGACTCTTTGGGACCCGCACTCTTTATCCTCGACATACCAGGCCTCGTCTCCCAGAAGAAAGCCCGATGAACGTCTGACATCCGGACGCCATAACTCTCGGTGACCCACTGACTGGTCTCATACAAGGCAAGGTTGCCAGCATAGAAAAGGATCTCCGCCTGCATCGACCTGCGGTTTCCCCCCAAGCGATCATTCTATGCGACACCATTCGTTTGCATAAAGGTGGCAAACTTGGCCACTATGTCGTGAGTGATTTGGCCTGTTTGAGTACGATCTTATCTTGTGGAGCTCAGTGGAAGGAAGATCCCAAATCCACAAATAAGGAGTTTCAAAACGCAGCGGGCAGTATAAGTTGAAATGCCGGGCGGAATCCGTGCTCTGCTCCGTGGGGTCATCCCGCGAGACTCGAGAAAACGTAAAAGACGGGCAGTGAGCATTGCTAAATGGAGTTCCTAACTACAATTTTGCCAAAAATTGCGTTTTTTGCCACGAGCAAGGTTCATTTTGTAACGTTGGGTTGTTACGCTAAGCCAACTGGGGAATGTAGACTCAGCCAGACGGGTACTACAACACGAGGTACTCAGGGAACAATGAACGACAACACACGACGTACGTCTAGCGCGTAGCGCAGCCCAACGAAGAATGGGTTTGGGCCATGCGGTCCCATTTATTCACTCAAGGGACGTCGTAGCGTTCATATAGTAATAATGTTAAACGATAGAATCGAATCTTTTCGAACATTCGACATCTCGAATGTTCCACCAGTCCTCTTCGCAGATTGGTCGATTCAAACTGCGCATTACATAGCGTCCGTTGTCTTCGGCGGTGACGCCGCCGTATATCAGGTAAATAGACCTGATGATGATGATGATGCTGCTGCCGGTGTTATAGGTTCTGGCACGACAGGTCGACAGTGGTGCACGTGCCTTATCTCGTTAGCATGTAGCTTAGCGGTTTCAATGTTGTGGCTGGTGACGATTCCTTGGCAGTCGAGATGCACGTTCGATGATGTGCTCGGTCGGTTGTTGTTTATGACGCTGCTGATGCTGCAGTTAGTATGCACATTCGAAGAGCTTAATGGCTCGCGAGATAATATTTGCCGATACAAACTTATTGTTGGAGTGGGTTATAAGAGGAGAGGAACCGGGAGAGCATAATGCGTATCCTGACTTCCAGAGCCATTTGTGCGGATGTTGCTCTGCTTCTAGCAACAAGTAAAGCTCTCGGTTCCCTAGGTATTTTCATCGGATTCGGCTGCCTTTATACGTTCGCCGACACCAACTCTTAAGGATAATGAAGGGACACCACATGTAAGGCGTGCACTCAATTGTGCCCACTACGATATCATTGAAATAAGGGCCCGCCCTATTCAAGCCCACGACTTTTAATCTACTTCGGTATTTATCATGTCTAAATTGGTAACTATGAAAACCAATTTAAGAGTGGTCGGTCTGGGTGTCGAACTCAAACCTCCCGAATGCAAGGCTTTGTCACTAAGCCATATTGCTCGGTAAACTTTTGAAAGAGTTTCACAAAACAGATTCAGTGCGTGATGTGCCGAGCCGTGGAAGCTCACAGAGCGCTCCTTCATCTGAAAATATCGAGGCTATCGGGTCTAGATTTGTATCCATATACGATTTAGCCGATACACGAGCTCACGCCAGTGAACCATCAGGAGCGGCTAAACTTTTCCAATCTGTCTTCCGAGATGATGCAACGTGATGCCGATTTTGTGGCGAAACCCATGTAGATCTGGATCGAAGTGTGAATGAACAAAACTGTTATATTTGCTCAACTGAGAACGCTCACGTAATTTTACGAAAAAAGTCGTTACATGTGCCATATGTGACGGTCTGCATCGGGTTTCAACAAATCAGATAACTTATTTGTTTCACTCCACAATGAATGGTGAGCGTTATCATATCGTTATAAAGGTAGCATGAACTTTAACTGTATGTGACCGAATTTAAACGGAATAGATGCGAGTGAACTCAGGTTCTGACACTGGGCTTTAATATCATCACTATGCAATTTAACGTCCTTAGACCTTTTTTAATTTTGGAGAGTGAATAGTACCCCACTAGCATCGGCGAACTAACAAATGCAAAGAAAGACTAGCACTTGATGCGTGCACACATTTTTGCATTTGTGCTACTTTAAAGACCTCACACTATTTTTGAAACACCCTATAGAAAAGACTAATGAATTTCTAGAATGCCAGATAATGACTAAGAAAGAACTCACCGAACGAAGGTGGAAGGTCCTGGACGCAACGGGGAGGGGCTAACTAGCATGCACTGAATGTATTAGCACTGGAGGCATTCCGGGAGTGCCTGGACCGCAAATACCAATTATAATTTTCACTAGATATTACACATGGCCCTAAGCAGCCAGTGTCGAGTCCCACAGGGTTCAACAATAAAGTGGGGTGCAATTATAGCCAACAATAACAATCACAAAACAGTCAGCAACGTAAAAAATTACTTTGCTGTAAAATGATTAATGCAATTTTCCCAAATTGTTGTAGTATTTTTTGTCAACCTAGTGTTTGGAAGGTTACCGAAATACATCTATGCAGCTCATAAACGTTTATACTTATCTATGTAAATTCCAAATTGGCATTTTCGTTTGAACCTCCTCAGCCACGACACTACATTTCCATCTTAATAGTCGATTACTTAGATTGACAGTGCCTGAAACTAATATAATATAGCACAGACACTGGACACACTTGTGCGTGTTTGTTAGCGTATTTCTGCAACTGATCATGATTTAGATAGATTAGAACTCGGGCACTGAATTAAATGTAGCTAATTTACTTCTCTAATTGGTTTTCCGATATGATGCAGCGTGATGCCGATTTTGAGAAGAAACCCATGCAGATTTGGATCGAAATGAGAATAAACAAAAATATCCTACTTAGACAACTGAGAACGCTCACGTGATTTTACGAAAAAAACGTCGTTACATGAGCCATATGTGACAGTCTGGGGCGGCCTCGGGTCCAAAGAAATCGGATAACTTATTTGTTTCACTCCATAATTAATGGTGAACCTTAACTGTATGTGGCCGAATTTAAAAGGAATCGATGCGAGTGAACTCAGGTTCTAACATACGGTGATGCCACGGTGATAAGCCACAAAGCCGGCGAGACAATTGAGGTTTTGAGGAAAACTTTGTCAGTTTTCACGATTCCCAAGATCGTACATACACATGGTCATATATTTATTGTATATACGAGTATATAAGCTACAGTTAATAGCGCTCCAAAGGGGTAGCCCATTGTTTGCACGACCCTATGCTGTACCCCGATACCGTACGTAGGAACGAAAACACGATCGCCTACGATCACCTGTAGTGTGACAACGCACTCTGCTGCTCTTCTGTGTCAGCTGTATTGATTGTCGCTCACTGGTAGTTCTCGAATATGGTAGATCCGTCTCGGTCCAGTAGACGCTTCTATCGAACCTTTTCTATCGACGTTTCTCGTACCTACTTCTACCTACCCTCTCCACTGCATGTTCGCCAGCACATGGCGCCTAGCCCCGACAGACGCGTGTATACCTGTTATGACGTTCAACACGATGATTTACTATCCGTTTTGCAAAATTTCTTTTTAATCAGAGGCTAAATGCATCGGCGATGATTTTGCATTTTATCACCCGAATGGGACGGACGTTAAGGTAGCCTCCAAAACATAAGCTAATTATAGCGTGAAATAAGAAACAACGTATGCCTGAGACAATACCACACGTCATCGTTTCGTTTTGCTGATTTTGTCTACTACAAAAAATCTCACTAGGAGGCTCACACTAGACTCGAGAAAAACGCGCTAAACTATGTTTTATTTTTCTTGTCTCAGACTGCACATTCGCCACATAGCATTATTTACCTTTTCGTTTCTACATGTGTCTTCAACGCTTCAAACTAATATAATTTATAACGTCTAGCTGGTAAATATATTATAATAATAACACATATATTATATTCTGTATATGTTGCTTTATTTTTATTAGTTTGATCTTTCGACGTATGTATTGTTCTGTATGCTAGCATGACTCCGATAGCTGAAAAGAATCTACTCCGGTTTTTAGAAGAAAAATAGTATTGGGACAAACCGTTTGAAATTCTGTGCTATAAATGAATGAAACTCTATATAATGTTCTACTTTGTCCACTGGAAAACTTTCGTATATAGAAAAAAACCGAGCATCGCTGGCATAGAGGCATGCATGGTTAATGATATCAAATGACATCAGATCATTCTACTAAATAGGTGTGGAGCAAGCAATACCAGTATGGCTCATACTCAAAATTTCTTTTTGTTTGCAGTATTTTGAATTCCAAAATGTCGGACAACCCTGATCCAAATGATTAGCATGCTTTACCGGCATATAGCCTGGCCGGATTTCGTCGGCATGCCTGAAATAGCCGGCTTTGCGGCGATTTCATTACTTTAGCTTTTTTAATGTGTGTAGGACACGCAGCACTTTAGGCATGTACATGTTTTGCACATTTAAGAGAACTAGTCAAATCAACATCTATACTTGTGAACATGCTGTTCCGTTGTTTTATCATCAAGGATCCAAATGTGTATATTCGTCTGTATAAAGCAATTGTGCTATCTACACTTGTATATTGCTCACTCGTCTGGAGCCCATACTTGTGCAAGCACATAGCCATGATCGAAATTGTTTGGAGAAGATTTCTAAAAAAGCTCTGTAGAAGATGTGATATTGAGCCAAATGCTGTAAACCTTCCGTCGCCGTCGATCTTACTGAAGAACAACGACACGCGAGCGCTATCGCAACTTGCAAGTGGTGATCTTCTCACCCGTTTCTTCGATGTGACAATGAACAATCACAGAAGTCAAATAATGTTTTAACCAAAATTCTCTGCTACCGCGCTGCAAACGCCAGTAGCGCCGACACACAACCAGAATGTATCTGGAGCATGTATCACAACCTCTGCAGTTGATAGATAGTACGCTCACTGTTGTTAGTGATTATAGTCTGTCGAAAATTATCCGAGCTACTTCTACATTATCAATAAGCGCATGCGATGTGTTATACATTCTACTTTAAAAACAGCTGTGTTTAACTTTATCAACGAGTTAGTTTTATTTGACTGAGAAGATTCTCACCTGCTTTGAATAATAGGATATTAAACGCATAAATGCAGGGTGTTCGACACAGATGTTTAATATATTTAAAAAATAGTTTAGTATAATACAGATATCATGCCGCGTGCAATGAAATACAATAACGGTAAGGTTTGGTTTTTACAAGCTCAATACGGGACACCATTTTTTAGCATGTTTGCTTAAATCAGGCTCAATTACATTATCTTCGGTGTGAGGCTTTGGTCCGCTGGTGGTGGTGAGGTTCCTTGCGAACACTTTACTCTTCAAAATAACTAATGACGTTAGATCGCATATCTTGAAGGACAGTGAATGTCTCTGCTAAGCGAGTGCGGCACCGTCTTGTTGGAAACAGAAGTCTCTCGCATCAATTCCGTCTAAATTCGGCGAACTGGACAATTAAGGATCATGCTGCGATAACGCTCACCATTCACCGCGAGATGAAACTCAAATAGACCTTAAAATACACTCGGTTGGGTACGCAAAAGACCCAGTTGTAAGGCACATCGCAGAATCGATGTTTCTGGAAATTGTTCCACATTGTCGGCCACAGCGGCGATCTTTTCAGCCGAACAAGCGCTCCGTGGCTTGGCACATCACGTACAGAATCTGCTCTGTGAAACGCTTGCACAATTTCACAATCTACATGACCCACATTGTGCTCACAAGGTCAGTTATGTCGACCAGCTACTGTTTAGTGAGCTTTTCAAAGCTTTTGAGAAATAATACACCAAGGATATCGGGCGGCAGTTACCAGGTTGGTTACTTCCGCCATCGCCTTTATATAGCGGAGTCGCCGCATATATTTTAAGGCGTTTTAGAAACACGTTCGTTTTAACTGAGATATTAAATACGACGGCCGCAGGTGTCGCTAGATTATCAATAAAGTTAAAATTAAAATTACCATGCCAGGCTTTACGCCTTAAGTGGCTATCGGCGGTTTCTGAGCTGTCAAGGCACAAAGGAAAATGCATAAAGGCTCTAAGTTTCATAGGTTTGAGAGACATTTGTCAATCGGCTCCTAAAAGCGAAGCATTTATCTAGTTGCAGCACCAATATATGAGATCTCGTGGATTTTAACCAGTTCCCTATCTCCGCTTAGAAGTGGACGGGCACCGCTCTGGACGTTTTTCCACAGTCGCAGATTTCATTAAAAAAAACAGATCTTGACAGGGCGATCGTTCAGCAGCAAACTGCTTGTAGTTATGTCCCCTACCCACTTTTAGTTTAATTTTGTACACCACCTGCAATCTCCGAAGCACCTCTATGTCATTCGCAGATCGTGTACTAAAATATTGACGGCGAGCTCGATCGATAGTATGCAAACAAGACCGTGATATTGGGTCTTTAAATCAGTTGGCCTGTTTTTGATGATATATATATATATATATATATATTAAATGGAATTTGTGTAAGACATATTAACCAAATTGTTGGAGATATATATAATATATATATATATATATATATATATATATATATTTTATATATATACCAATGCTAGCATTTACTAGTGGATCAACCTTGGTAGTCAATACCTATATAATGAACACAGCTGGTCATAGTGCTTAAATCATTTTATTTAACTTTCGGGTGCAACTGACTTTTGCTATATTGTATAAGATATGACAACAGTCAAACACGATACCCTGTTAGGCTTTAAGCCCATGGTACATCAAACTTAGGGGACTGAAGAGCCGGCAGTGGAGTTGGTAAGTGGCGCAATCAAAATCATAATGCCGTTTCGGCCTGAAGCAGACCGAGATCGACATTTTGTGGAACAGTGACTGAACGACAAACTTCGCGCACGGCGTAGCCGTTTCAGTTAAGCGTTGTTCGCAGTTGTTCTTCCATCTTACTGAGGAAGCCGATTGATCTGGAGGGGTACGGGTCCATCAAACCTTGGGACTGAAGAGCCGGCAGTGGAGTTGTAAGAGGCGCAAAATTCAGTTGTTTCCCGTTAGGTGCCGTTTCGGCCTCAAGCAGGTCTAAGTCGGCATTATATGGAATACTGACTGACCGACGAACTTCACACACGGCGTAGCCATCGCCGTGTCAGTTAAGCGTTGATCGCAGCTGTATTTTCGCTTTACTGAGGAAGCCGATTGATCTTGAGGGGTACGGGTCCCTCGAGCTTCTGAGGCTGAGGAGCCGGCGGTGGAGTTGTAAGTGGCGCGGAGATCAGCAGCTTTCCGTTAGGTGCCATTTCGGCTTGAAGTCGGTCGAGGTCGGCATTTTCTGGAACAGTGACTAATCGACGAACTTCGCGCACGGCGTAGCTGTTGCCGTCAGCTGAGCGTTGCTCGCGACGCGCCTTGAGCTCAACGTTTCGGCCGGATACATTGACTTCTACATCCTCGGGCCGGAAGAAGTCTCCACATCCGGTGCCAATCTGGCACTCGATCTGGTTTTTGGTCGGATTCGTATGGAACGTGGGCAATGCCGTATCGTCGTCGGGTGAGAACAGCGCATCGAACAGACGAGACCGACGTTCGGGATCGAAGGCCATCTGAGATGCATACGGCATATCAAAGAAGCGATGTCTGAATAGATCTTCCTCAAGCCGGGCCATGTGCTGGTCAAACCAGCCCATAATTGACGTCGGGCTTCTCATCGCGTAGATCCCGAACGGTGACCAACTAGTTAGGCGTCGGTCCCCATCCGAGCCACCTTCCCGGTCGCTGCGGCGGTTCTCCATTGGCGGTGATTGCTCTGAACAAATCGCCGTCTAATACACTGGCGTACACACCTTTGGCTAGACGTACGGTATAAGTTCACTACACAGTAACTTGATTCACTTAGTCGGCGCACTTCAAATGTCGAGTGACGTTTGAAGCCGGAGCAGCCCTTTTATATGGCAGACGCCTGATCTAGAAGGATTGGGATAGTTCTACGAGGTTCGCTATTGTTCCCGCCTGATGTGTCTGACGTCACATCGACCCTCTCTTCTGGCGCGGATTTTGAATTTTGGCGGATGAAACCTGCATGACGCGTATCGGCCATCTAGGAGCTGAGCCAGAGAATCTATGTTGTTAATGGCATACACATTCGAAAATAGGGCATTTTTCATGAAGACAACATCAAATAACATCGCGGTTAACACCCACGATATTATCTGGTCAAGGATAACAAGGATACATGTAGTCATAACACAAACAAAACATATAGTATTCGTGCGGCTCTCTTGTCAAGGCCAGCATTGTCACTGTGTGCCGGTCCGGCACTAAGGTTTTTGCACTAGATGGAGCGGGAGAGCGGAGTGAGCGCGTCTCTAGACTAGAACGTGAAGCGGGCTGCATACTTTAGAAAACAATTCCTTTTAAGATGTTCGACGAAGGAAATCCGAGCGGCATAAGATCTATCTACATTTATTTTGCTCCCAATGTTGATCCACATGACTGTTACAGTCACGGACTGCGGTAAACAATGATGGACAGCGAAAATTCTCGAATAAAGGCGAACACTCTAAAAGAATCAAACTGAACGAATGTGTCCCAATCTAATGAAATGTACGAAGGGACTGTGTTATGTTCGTCGTTTGCAAGTTTTACAAAAAGTTAGGGATACCAGATATTCACATGGCTCTGAACACGCAACTCTGCACTAGACACAAAAATGCATGTTGCGCATTCTCCCTCTCGTTTTATAAGGCATTCCAAGGTTTCTTTACAATTTCAATTTAATATTTGTCATACACCGTTGAGCTGGTTAATTATGATACCCACTAAATTTAAAAATATAAACTTTAAATATCAAATTACGGGGTATCTGTGACAGTTATTTTGTACCCAAAAAGAACTGCAAATACCGTCGTTGTGGCGGTCCATTTCCCCTGTATCGCCTACCCGACTGTACTGAATTCGTGTCGCTCTCTCAGCTCCGACTTGATTCTCCAAACTTGACATTTAGATTCTTGATTTAAGACAACTTTATACAAATCCAAAGATTATTGATCGGATTATTGAATATAGGACGTTCTCTTAGTTGATGATTATTGTAATGGAATTAAACGCTACATTCTGATAAGCCAGGAATCAGATCATTTTTTCGAGTCAAATTTTAAGACTTTGTATAACATTTCTAAATGCACTGTGGGAAGGTTAGTTGGACATAGGGTAGTAAGCCATTGTGCACTACAATGTCCAAACATGCGATGTGCAGTGCACACTCTATTATGTTAATAAAAGGGCATTCATTTTTTTATTTAGCGCTAAGACCATCATTCCAACCCAACTTGGGGTCAAGTTGAACCATGCCCGATTGAAATCCACCTGTTGAAGTCAGGCAAAGTTGTTAGGCCAAGAAAGTCAATTTTTTTTTTTTTTATTAGCAATTAACTGTTATTAGCACCTGCTAACCTGGAAGCATGACCTACTCGGTTCGCCGTTCCGATCATCGAGGTGGCTAATGAGCAGGTTACAGTTCCGTCTCAAACAAGCACGCGACCACGCTCAAAGGGAGTCAGACTGTCAGGTCTTTTTCATTATCCCTGGATAGACCCGGAGGTTCCAGTACACACGGAATGCTAGTTAAAGTTTATCCACCGCGCAGCTCGAGGTGACTTCAATATAATGGATACTTCCTTCATTACGAAGCACCTTGATGTCGTCTATTGGCCTGCATTACTTATGACCTATCTCACTTCAGCTTGTTGACTACTGTTTGTACCTGCTGAATTACACCGCTTAGTGACGTCTAGGAGACAATAGGAACATCATACATAAAACGCCTAAAATCGACGCTTCAGGGTCTCAAACGTGTAATTGCGCAGCATAGGCTCGTCAGAGCGACCAGAAGGCTTTGACCGTGACCCTGTCGAAACTTGACATCAGGCATTTATTTCCTCCCTTCGTCGTTATGCAAGCATACAACTAAAGGCATCTGAACCCACTTGTTGCATATAGACATATGGTGGTGGAACTTTGAATTTGCGCGCCATGATCAAGTTAGAACACCACCCTAGAATTAAAAACATTTTTTTAAGAATGCTGTTTTTAATTCTAGAACATCATTCGTCCCCTACGGGCTTGAAACTCATCCTGAGGCATATCTTTAATGCGCCGAAGGCCGGACATGTCGAGATATCTAGGGTTTCCCCAAAAGTCCTTGTGGCAGCAAGGACTGACTCAGTGCTCAACACCCGTCTCACCCTCTACTATCGCGGGGTGAAAGCGAGCGGCTGCGAAGAGAGGCGTTGGGAAAGAGAACATTCTAGCAGTATCTACAAGCTATCATGACTAGGTAACAGAACCTTCAAGAAGACAGCCACCTACCGTCAGCTGGCTGAACCTAGGCGTGAAGCTCTCCATGCAAATACAATATTCACCACCTTGACGAGTTTGCTAAGCACGAGTTTGAGGTCTTGGCCGAAGATTGCATGCAAGAGCGGCCCTAGGCAGGAGCCTTGGAGGACTCAAGAAGGGCATGGGGCAGTACTAGACATTGCATTTTTACCCTCACCTTAAGGCACCTATCAGTGAAATAGGGTTGGCACAATTTCTTACCCTAGGCCCGATGCCTAACGATTCCATCTTCATTAGTAGAATCTGATGGTCAACCCGATTGAAGGCACGCGAAAACTCAAAGTAAACAGTGTGGAGCAAAGATTCGTGATTGCGCGCCAGGGCCCAGTCATGAGACACATCCAATAACAGTCGATCGTCTCCTTGTGAAAACGTGTTGCTAATTGTCTAAACGTTAGTTGGATGATAAGAAATTATAGACGCAATGAGCAACTTATTTCTCTATGATTAGAAAAGGGACAACACACTGGGCTATTGATCCGTAATTTTCAGTGGTTGCTGTCGAGACCTTTGCACAGGTGTGATAATGCATTTCCGGAAGACGATGAGAGCTTCGCCGTCTTCAGAGAAACGAGTGAAAATGATTGCCAGGCGGCTCGGCTAAAAACTCGGACAGTTCTTTGAAAACTAATAAGTTGCACAAGGTCAGCAGAATTTGTGCATTGTTAAACATAAGAAAGAACGGTTTGACAATTGATTATACATATTGGGACTGATTGATGCGTAAACGGTAAGGAAATAGGCAACTGCTGCGATTAAATTTATTAATGGATTAAAAAATGTCGAAACTCGGACTGCGGCAGCGGAAGCATGTATCTTCAACTGAACACTCCTACAATGGAGAGGAGTATTTTATTAGAAAATAAAACAAGTGGGAAGACATGAGGTACGCACGAACGGACACTTGCCAAAAAGTGTCAGAAAAGACCGAAGGTTTTTTGAGAGTGCGTTGCGAGGCAATACCCGTAATAGATTTGCATTGTCCACTTCATTACTTTTTTGTCTTGAAAACAAGCGTGAGTGCCGTATTGTGCCAGACTTACGGTATGCGACCCTCTCTGGGTATCTCTTTGAGCAGATAGCAAAGATGGCCTGTCAATGCATATGCCGTATGCTCACGATAAATCCCATCTGGACCACTGCAATACTAAGAAGGTTTGTCTTTCGAAGAAAGAAAAAATAATTAATACAAGAAGCATGCTTTAGATGCCTTAAACGCAACCATGTCATATCAAAATGTAGATCTAGACAAGTTGAATTGTGCGCGTTTTCTCCAAAAAACGCTACGTGCCTAGTTCTCCTAGATTCAGGTGTTCAACGCTCCAAAGTTTTATCGATTGTTTGGATTTCAAACCAAAAAGACGTGACCCTATGATTACACATTATAAGGAGAAACGTGTCCAACGTCAGATAATTTCATATCTTCGATGTTACATTACAGAATAGGTTTCTTTCCTTGAAATGAATTAATAGGAGCGATTTGGATATTTCAGAAATTACTAAATAAGTTTTACCAACAATCCCGGCTCAATTCCGGGTAACGGCGATATTTCGCTCACCTCTGTGCGTTAGTGTTCACACAACCACGTACACAAAATCTACACCCAATGGCAGACGTTCACGAGGACTTGGTTTTGACTTTTTGGCCAGAATAGGAAGCTTAGAAACCAAACCGTACGATGATCCAGTTGCCGTCCTCACCAAATTGGTTGAACATTTCACTGAAGGATAGGCTCAACCCTGTATAACGGGCGATATTCATTCAGCGCTACGTGCATTAGTGTCCATGCAACCATGTACAGCAGTAGCACCCCGAAAACACCGCTGCGAAACAGAGCCGGACATATAATTTTTATAAAAGGGTTAAACAATAGGTAAAAGGCTCAGTCGGAGAAAAAATACCTTAGATGATGAATTAAATAGTTTTAGAACTCCGTCAACAGTCTACCTAAAGGACGTTACGTCGTTAGTCTCCCATTCAAGGAGAATATCCGCGCGTTCGGAAATAGAGAAAATATCGCCAAATCTCGCTTAACAATTCGTGTGTCCAATTTCTATGGCTTTACACTTAGAGCACTCCAGCACAAAGATATCTGACAAGGTGCACATCTAACTGCGCAACTTCTGCCGAAGCCTCGGTCACATTCTCCTGCCACTCCCAAATTGCTGAAGTGGTTCTGTAATAGATGACTAACCCTGACTCTGATTGTTTACCCTGCCAATCAGCAACTCGCTAGGAGGCATACGAAGCGGCTTTCTTGCCGTCTGCGGCAAGCAAAGAACACGTTTCATATATATATATATATATATCGAGAAGAGACTCGATGAGAGATTCGAGAGTTGGAACGTTCGAGTGACAGCTTCTCCGAACGACCGGCAGTTTCGCGCGCTCATGCCAAACTCCCGAGGTTACCAAGTTAACCGACGTTATCGTGTCGCTCTTGTTGTGAGCGAAACCCCAGTACGTCCCACCGTGTAGCCCTCCTCCTGACAGTTGAGCGCGGTGCGTGACACTTTGGTTATATATATACAGGTGGTCATTATTACCATCTTCATTCCACATTTACTAGTTATATACATACATTGTTTAACTACACTTAATAAAGGTGGATAGAATATGGTGATAATGATCACCTATATATATTTATATACGTAAGTACACAACTAGTTAGAATATTAGGCAATTAATATATTGTTAGTTGTGATACTTATACATATTAGTAATTAATATATTGTTAGTTGTGATACTTAAACATATTAGTAATAAGTAAGTAGCCCACACATAATATATATTAAACACAATTGGTGGTAGTGCTTAAATAATAAAGTTTTATTTTATTTAACGTTTAATTGCGACTCTCTTTTGCTTTACCAATTAATGTGTAAAATAAAAAACGAGTTAAACGTTTTTAGGTACACGAGTTCATTACATTTCCGTGAAAAGCCGGCAGTGGAGTTGTGAGTGACGCGAATATTAGCAGTTTCCCGTTAGGTGTCGTTTCCGCCGAACGTTTGTGGAACAATGATTAACCGACAACTTCGCGCACGGCAAAGCAGTTTTAGTTCAGCATTGTTCGCAGTTGTTTTTTGACTTTACTGCGGAAGCCGATTGATCTTAAGGGGTACGGGTCCCTCGAGCTTCTGGGGCTGAGGAGCCGGCGGTGGAGTTGTAAGTGGCGCGGAGATCAGCAGCTTTCCGTTAGGTGCCATTTCGGCTTGAAGTCGGTCGAGGTCGGCATTTTCTGGAACAGTGACTAATCGACGAACTTCGCGCACGGCGTAGCTGTTGCCGTCAGCTGAGCGTTGCTCGCGACGCGCCTTCAGCTCAACGTTTCGGCCGGATACATTGACTTCCACATCCTCGGGCCGGAAGAAGTCTCCACATCCGGTGCCAATCTGACACTCGATCTGGTTTTTGGTCGGATTGGTATGGAACGTAGGCATTGCCGTATCGTCGTTCGGTGAAAACAGCGCATCGAACAGACGGGACCGACGTTCGGGATCGAAGGCCATCTGAGATGCATACGGCATATCAAAGAAGCGATGTCTGAATAGATCTTCCTCAAGCCGAGACATGTGCTGGTCAAACCAGCTCATAATTGAGGTCGGGGTCCTCATCGTGCAGATTCCAAACGGTGACCAACTAGTTAGGCGTCGGTCCCCATCCGAACCACGGTGATCTCCGGCGCTCTCCATTGCTGATGCTTAGTCTTCTAAGCAAATCTCCGTCTAACAAACTTGCTGCGACGTCCGATGCAAGCTCACTGCACAATTACGTGGTTGACTAAGGCTTGAAGCCTGACTACGTTTCCTTTTATATGGCAGACATCTGATCTAGAACTGTTGAGATAGTTCGTGGGTGTTCGCTACTTCTACAACTTGGCGCGTCTCGTGTAAAATTGACCGGTTTTCGAATTTTCGCGGGTGACATAGGAGGCGTACTACATGACTTAATTGAGCCTCATGGCGCGTACATTTGAAAATAGGGCATTTTTCATACTGGTGGCAACCTATCTGGTGTATGAAGCTACATGTAGCCAGCGGCTGGTACTAGAGGCTTCTTCACTAGATGGAGCGGGCGAGCGTAGAGCGCGCGCTGGACTATAAAGTGATGCAAACTATGCACTTCAATTAGCGCTAAACGAGGGATAAAAGCTATTTATTTGAAGAAGTTCGATGACGGAAACTCGAGCCTGCTAAGCTCAGTAATTCTCTTTCGCTCCCAATGTTGACTCACGCGACTGTTTCAGTCACGCAGTGCGATAAACAATGACGTCACTGAGAGTTCTCGAAAGAAGGCGAACACCCTAAAAGGATCTTACTGTATGCATGTGCCCCAATCTAGTGAAATGTGGGGAGTATCTGATCTGTTAATGTTTTGCAAGTAATATAAAGTGTTAAAGATACCGGATCTGCACATGACTCTGAACACTTAAATCTCCACTAGAAACAAAAGTGCATGTTGCGTACTCTCTTTCGTTGTATAACGCATTTCACAGTCTAACTACAATTTCAATTTGATCGTTACACAAGACTAGGCTAGTTTAATGTGATATCCACTATAATTGACATGTAAGCTTCGAATTACGAAACATCTGCGACAGACGTGTTTTTATGCGAGTTAGCGAAACCAGGTCGTATTTTTCAAGCAAGTTAGCGAAAAACACATCTTTATTTTAGATATAAATTTTCAGCCCATATTTATTTTTCACGAGGTAATTTATTAATGTGTACACATTTACAACGGTATGCTATTTCATATATTTACAAAGATTGCAACGAGTCGGTAGCAATTTAGACCTACTACAGTTACTATTGTGTTGGCAAAAAGTTGCAACCGGAATGAGATTACTTTTGTTTTTCTCTATGTGAGAGTCAGTTTAAGCAGACTAGTGTACCCATCATTGACGGGATACTAGGTATGACTTTAAATTCCCCTTGAAGTTGTTTAAGGATTTTGAGCAACGCAAGCTGACCGGAAGAGTGTTCTACTCCCTGGCGGCTCGAACGCTAAATGCTTGGCTGCCCTTGCTGCTTCGGTGCATGCAGATCTTCAGTGTGACCGTGTTAAGATGCGCTGGTCTCTTTCGCCGCTCCAAGGCAATTAAGCTCTTCGATCCTTCGGTAGTATCTTCGGTCCAATCCCATGGAGATTCTATCAGGATTAAGTAGCGCGTGATATTCTCTATATCCAATATATTGTGTTGTTTTCTCTCTCAACTAGCCGATCCTCGAAGCATGCGAAGAAAGCGCCCCTATACCACACTCAGTTGCTCCGCTCAGCCCTTATTCTAGACAGTTCAAGATTCTGATCCATACGTAAGGTGACTCAAAAAATGCGTTGTTGAGCAGTTTGCATGAAGACGCTCCAATTTTGTTATTGATATATCTTGGTGAGTTTGTGATGATAGCAAGCGACTCTACATTATAAGGAAGCCTTGTATCCACTGTTACACTCAATAATTTGACACAGTCGCTAGGTTGTATTAGGTGTACAGGTTACGTTGAAGGACCTTACCAAGGACCACCACTTGAGTTTATTTGCATATATTGCAACACGGTTTGCTGCCCACCAAGCGTTAAGGGCAGTGACACCTTGCATCATTACCGGATGTACTTCCTTACCAGACTGCTACGATTACAAATATATAAATATGCTGTAATCAGCATAAATTATAGCCTCTCCCTGTATGACATTTTTCATATTACTTGAAAAACACAGGAAGGCTAGCGGGCCAATACGCGATCCCTGGGGTATACCGAGTAAAACCGGGAGCAGTTCCGACCGGGTTCCTTCCAGCTGGACCGATGAGTACGCCGATAGCAGTTTAATGGCATGCTCGGCAAAGCTGAGCCAGCAGTGGAAGCAATCAGAGTCAGGCGTTAGGAAGACTGTCTCCGAGTGCGGTCGCTACAGTCCTGGTAGGGTGTGTGGCCATCGTTCAGCGGTTTTTTAGCAGCTAGAACTGCTGGAAAGTATACATTAAGTGTGTTCTTTGCTTGCCGCGAGCGGCAATAAATCGCTTTGTCGACTTCATTACTTTAGCTTTCTTAATGTCTGATAGGACACGCAGCACTTTAGACATGCAAGCTTCTTTTGGGCCTTTTTTTGGGCCTCTTTGTTGGGCCTCAAACCGGCTCGTACATACATCACAATCTCCTTTGCGTACAGCAATACCTTAGCACGAACCAAATCTCTATTTCCTAGGATTTTACGTGGTAGGTTGTTGAGTACGATAAAGACGCATTATTCCGTCAAGATTCACGCAGAAATATGCGTATGCTATATAACTGCACATTGCCATGGAGGTATATTGCAAGTAAGCTTCTTTGCTGCCGCGCCGCAAACGCCGGTAGCGCAGACACACAACTAGAATGTATCTTAAGTTGTCAGAATGCCAGTACTCGTGTCTGCTCTTTGGCTAATAGTACGCTCATCGCTGTTTGTGATTACTATTAACTGAGCTACTTCCACATTACCGATAAGTACATGAGTGAAAGCTCTGTATCATATATTCTGTCTTGAATACTTCTCCACAATTCTATTCAGATAGAAATGAGCTTCGTCGGAAAAGTAATTTTATTTCACAAAATTGGCATCACATTGTATTATCTCGAACCCCCATTAGCAAAGTTTATTTAAGGAAATCCCAAATCTTGACGAGGCGGTCGCACAGCAGGCAAACTGCTTTTCGTAGTGGGTGTCTTTAGCCATTACTGTTATACCTTATACAAAACTGCAATCTTTAGGGCGCCTTTATGTCATCCACAGACTGTGTGCGTAATTAAAATCAGTGAGCGCGATCGATTGAACGCCTCAAGTTAACCAAATTATTAGTGAACCACGGTGAGCGGCTTATCTTTATCGGGGCCGTTCGCTACCGCATCTGGGAATTGATTTTCACTTGTGGTATAGCTTTGGTAAAACTTGCCGCTTCTTCGGGATTGCCCCCGCCAGGAGTTCTTTTATTGCTTTCTATCGTGTACATATTCGTCACGTTGGGCCGATTCGTAGCTGCTTTTGCTCAAAGTAACATAGTCAGGTGTGCATATAATAATAATTGACAAAAAAATGAAACACTTGGACGATTTTAACTCTTAACCGGTCTTGCAGGAGGAGCACTCCTACCCTGCTATCTACTCCCTGTGGAGGGACGAGCCTCAGGAACCAGCCTGATATATGGTATAGGTTTATTTATGGTATTTTTGGTAATCGTTGTTGGTGATTGGTATGTACAATTCCGTACATTGTGCGTGTACGCGCTTCTGTTTACACCTATATACGCAGTTACTTATGTACAAGTGGACTCTATACATATGTACGCACGCATCCAAGAAGACGTGCCAAGCTAAACCATTTATTAGGTGGAACCACTGATTGATCGGTCAGACGACGGTCTTCGAACACCCTCGAACGTTTGGTTTCATGGGCTTCCAGAGCTTTTTGCTAAATCGAGCTTAGTAATGTACCTTTGCAGTGTAACTGTTCGTGCTGGGCTCCGCACCGCTAAGATCGTCGAGTGCAATTAGGTAGCCTTAGGTTCCAGCGCTCTTCGGCAAAGTGCCACGGAGCGAAGTTAACAACCGCACCGGACTATAATTGTTCTTCTAGCTAATAAATCATACCTGCATGTTTAAAATAAATATTTGTTGAATTGTCCTTATAGCTAATGCATGTTTAAAATAATTATTTCATGAATTGCAGTCTAACAAAACAGAACCAAATGTTGTATTTGCAGTTCCTATCGATGAAAGAATTATTTGTTGAATTGCATTCTAAGTTAACAAAGCAGAACCAAATGTTGTATTTGCAGTTCTTATAGAATCAGTCATAAGATGAGCGGTTATATATAATGTACAGTATTCTAAGTTAACAAAGCAGAACTAAATGTTGTATTTGCAATTCTTATAGTAATCCATCATAAGATGAACGGTTATATATAATGTACAGTATAGAACCAGTAAATTAATGTACAGTATTGTAAGTTAACAAAGCAGAACCAAATGTTTTTTGCAATTCTTATAATTTGGCTTTCAGACGGTTTCATAAGATGAACGGTTGTACAGTATTGAACCAGTAAAAGCAACTAATAACACCTAATATAAATATATAGATATATTTGTAATTCTTATAGTTTGGCTTTCAGGCGGAATCAGTCATAAGATAAACGGTTAGAACCAGTAAATTAATGTACAGTATTCTAAGTCAACAAAGCAGAACCAAATGTTGTTTTGCAATTCTTATAGTTTGGCTCTCCAGCGGAATCAGTCATAAGATGAACGGTTAGAGCCAGTAAATTGATGTACAGTAATCTAAATTAACAAAGCAGAACCAAATGTTATATATATATATATATATACATAATATGTACAAGTATAGAACTAGAATAATATCTAATAGAACCAAATGTTGTTTGCAGTTCTTATAGTTTGGCTTTCAGGCGGAATCAGTCATCAGATGAACGGTTGGTTATATATATATATATATATATATATATATATATATATATATATATATATATATATACATATACAAGTATAGAACCAGTAAAGGCAACGAATAATATCTAATAGAACCAAATGTTGTTTGCAATTCTTATAGTTTGGCTTTCAGGCGGAATCAGTCATCAGATGAACGGTTGGTTATATATATATATATATATATATATATTTATATATGTACAGTATAGAACACTTAATAGTGTTTATAGATATAAGAAAATAATTTTTATATATATACAGTATACAGAACAGACGGCAAACGCTATTGCCAAGATACTTCCGAATATACATGGACCGCGGGCTCGTATAAGAAAACTACTGATGACGGTAGCGGAGTCAATCGCGCTCTTCGGGGCTGCCGTTTAGGGCCAGGGCGACTTTTAAGTAAAAAAAAAGCAAAGTTGATCCTGCGCAAAACACAGCGGATTGCAGCCCTTAGGGTAATACAAGGCTACAGAACGGTCAGCACTAACGCAGCTCTGCTGCTTGCCGGAAAAATCCCCTGGGACCTTACGGCGTCCGAAAGACAGCGCCTGTGGGATATTGGCACACCCACAGAGAACGACAAAGAAAGAGAGGGAAACGCCACTATAGAGGACTGGCAAGCAGAGTGGGACGCAATTCTTTTTGGTGCCCCCGGAAAGAGTCTAAGCAAACTGCTCCCAAACATACGGGCGTAGATAGCAAGGCCGGGAGGGGACTTAACCTTTTACCTAATGCAGGTTCTCACGGGACATGGCAACTTCCAGTCATACATTTACCGAATAGGGAAGGCCCCATCAGAAACATGCCTTTTTTGCAACGAAGCCGTGGAAAACACCCCATAACACACACTCCTCAGGTGCCAGACATGGGAAGACCCAGAACTATGGCAATTAGACAGATTCGTAAAAGATGGTCCAGAGCGGGACTTCCGAAGTACAGGACCCCCCGCGAAATGGTATAAAAGAGTTCGTGGAATACATCCTGTGTTCGACCCAAACGTGGAAATCGGGAGCGGAAGTTGCACAGGAAGTGCTAAAAACAAAGCACAGAAGATGCAAGGAGAGACAGAATCTTTTTGAGGCCAGCACGGCTGAAGAAAGCGCAACTTACGGGTTTGCAAGGGCTGGGACAAAGTGCGCTTGACAGGTGAGGGAACACGTGAGTGACCCCGGCCAATTGATCCGATAGGGCACTCGCCACTTCTCCCGATGGCCCATAGCACTGTTCTATGGAGATCTGGGCCATCAGAGAGTGAACTGAAAGGGGGAGGTGCGTTTAGTGGGTATGGGTCTCAGCGGCGTAACATCCATCCGCTGGGGTCGAGTCCCACGCAGCTCGAGATAGAAACTCCTTCTCGAAGCAGTAGTGCGTAACTGCATTTAACCCTCCTCCACAAAAAATATATACACACAGTAGTGCGTTTAGTGGGTATGGGTCTCAGCGGCGTAACATCCATCCGCTGGGGTCGAGTCCCACGCAGCTCGAGATAGAAACTTTTTCTCGAAGCAGTAGTGCGTAACTGCATTTAACCCTCCTCCACAAAAAATATATACACACAGTATAGAACCAGTGAAGGCAACTAATAATATCTATATACATTTATAGAAAGAAAATAAATTGTTAAGTTTTCGGGCTGACCCTCAGCCAAGATTTAACGTCGACGGAACTGTTTTTCATATTGCTTCATAGACGGACTCCCAACGGTTTTTCATATTGCTTCATAGACGAACCCCCATAAATACAAATGTGCAACGTTGGGGCTCGAACCCGCGCACTATGGGGTTCATCGGTTGCGAGGCGGAGACTTAAGCCACCCACGCCACCGGGCTCGACAATTGTTTTTCACACGGACCCCCATAAATACGAATGTGCAACGGTGGGGCTCGACCCGCTGCACCTATTTATATTTATATATATAAGATATACTGATATATATATATATATATATATATATATATATATATATTTATGTATATACATTTATATAAATATATATATAATGCTTAAATAGTTTTCATTGAACTGTATTTGGCCTTACTGCTCAATATGATATGCCACGGGTAACCTTATTAGGCGCACGGGTTCATCAAAATTCTATGACTGGCCAAAGGCTGGCAGTGGAGATATAATCGGACGCAATAATCAAGTCTACATCCCATTAGGTGCCGTTTCGGCCTGAACGCGGTAGAGTGTCGGCATTTTGTGAACATTGACTGATCGGACGGAACTTTAGCGCACGCAGTTTCAGTTAAGCGTTGTTTGCAGTTGTTTTTCACTTTATCGAGGACGTCGATTAATCCTGAGCGGTACGGGTCCCTCGAGCTCCTGGGGTTTAGGAGCCGGCCGTGGAGTTGTAAGCGGCGCGGAGATCAGCAGCTTTCCGTTAGGTGCAATTTCGGCTTGAAGTCGGTCGACATCGGCATTTTCGGGAACGGTGACTAATCGACGAACTTCGCGCACGGCGTAGCTGTTGCCGTCAGCTGAGCGTTTCTCACGACGCGCCTTCAACTCAACGTTTCGGCCGGATACGTTCACTTCCACATCCTCGGGTCGGAAGAAGTTTCCACATCCGGTGCCAATCTGACATTCGACCTGGTGTCTCGTCGGATTGGTATGGAACGTGGGCAATGCCGTATCGTCGTCGGGTGCGAACAGAGCATCGAACATACGGGATCGACGTTCGGGATCGAAAGCCATCTGAGGTCCATACGGCATATCAAAAAATCGATTTCTGAATAGATCTTCCTCAAGCCGAGACATATGCTGGTCAAACCAGCTCATAATTGACGTCGGTCTTCTCGTCGTGTAGATCCCAAATGGTGACCAACTAGCTAGGCGTCGGTCCTCATCCGAACCACGGTAATCTCCGGCGCTCTCCATTGGTAGTGCTTGGTCTTCTAAGCAAAAATCCCTCCAACAAACTTGTTGCGATGTTTGGTGTAAGCTCACTGCACAATTACGCGGTTCACTATGCCTTGAAGTCGGACTGCGTTCCCTTTTATATGACAGACGCCTGCTATAGAAATATTGGGGTAGTCTAGTGTATTCGCTATTTCTCCAATTTGTCACATCGGCCCGATGTTCGAGGGTTAAACAGTCAGTGGTCAGTCGCACTACAAGACGTGCAATGACCATCCAGATATTTTTCTTGATGGCGCGCACATTTCAAAATATGACATTTTTCATACGGATAACACCATAAGGCTACATGTAGCCAGCAGTGTTATCGGCTGCGGCCGGTACTAGAGGCTTTTTGACTAGACGGTCCGAGCGAGCGCAGAGCACACGCCGGACTATAGAGTGATGCGGACTAGTCCTGAACGAAGGATTAAAGCTATTCATTTAGAGCAATTCGGTGACGGAAAATCGACCCTTTAAAGCTCAGTCATCTCTTTCTCGCTCCTGATGTTGACTTACTTGACTGTTTCAGTCATGCAGTGCGGCAAACAATGATGTCAGTGAGAGTTCTCGATTAAAGCCGAGCACCCTTAAACTTCTTCGGGCTGACCCTCAGAAAAAAATTAACGTCTACGGGACTGCCATTCGCATTGCTTCTTAGACGGACCCCAATAAATACAAATGTGCAACGGTGGGACTCAAACCCGATGTGCCCCTATCGACTGAAATGTGGAGAGAAACGAATATGATCATTGTTTTTCGAGTGATACAAAGTGTTAAGGATACAAGATCTTCACTTCTCTGCACTAGACACAAAAGTGCATGTTCCGCACTCTTTCTTTCTCTCTGTTTTGTTTTATAACGCATTCCACAGTTTATCCACAATTTCAAGTTAATCGTTACACAATACTAGGTTAGTCTAATGTGATATTCACTTAAACTGAAATGTTTGTATATTTTATGACGATAATTCGGTAAAGCAAGCAATCGAACATATGCTGCGTGACTCGAATTGATCAGTTCAATCAGTCAGTGCATTTATTGAATTCAGACTGAGGCTTACAACAACATGATCGATCGGTATATAGCGCCGATTTACGAACAAAGCCTTTTAAGTGCCCCGAGAGTAACCCTCGTGAACCATCATAGAATCGTAGCGGAGAACAAGCAAATCGCCTGCAAGCAGTCCATCATCTACGTACCACGGTCGCAATTCTAACTGCAATCGTACTTGAAGCTTATATATTCACATGAAAAGGACAGCCTCGTGAGTCGCCATGCTGCAACCCACATTTTAACAGTATAGATTATCTTACCAACAACGATTGTTGATAAGGAAATCTATACTGTCATACGATTGGAGGACGATACACCTGGTAGGTAGCGAAATAAATCCAGGAGTTCGTTGTTTTACAGTATGCAAAAAGGGTGGTCTCTTCGCATCCAGTTAAAGGCACTTTTGAAATCCAACTTTACCAGAGTCTTATTCTTTGCCTTGTGTGATTCAAGATCTGCATATCTTGCCGCTGCATCGGCGGGATGTTCTGCAGCCCCGACACCTTCGTAATACCAGAGCCAAGTTGCAGCGCGGCAACTAACTCAAGAATATCCTTGATTGAATTCATATTTAATCCATTATGAAGGACTTCGCCAACAAGACTTCGTAGAGTGAGCCCCACTGTGATTGGCCTTATTCCGCAGCGATAGAAAAAAACAGCAAAGGACTACTTTGTCATCCTAGCCGGCAATGAGATCCTTTAAGTGGCGAGGGCAAAGTCCGTCGGGGCCTCCGCTGGAGCAATTAGTAAAACTTCTAATTACGTTTCGACTCTTTACTGCGATAAGGGAGACGTCAGATCCCGGCGGTGTGACCGCTGGCGCGTCTGTGAAGGCTGTGTCTGAGGGGTGTTCGGGGTGCCCAGCCATGAGACTGTCGAGGGTTTGTATTTCTTCTGGGGGTTTGTAGAATCTTTCCTGCAACAGAAGCGAAGGACACCAAAACCATTACAGCGAATTTAATGAGATCACTGCCAGGGCCTTGAGGTCAGCTCTATTGCCGTGTATTCGAGAGCCAACCGGCCTCCTGAAAAACGACGGAATGAGACCAGACGGTCTCACCCTTATCCCCTTTGAAAGGGAAAAGGCGTTTATTTGGGATGCGACGATCACCGACACGCGCGCCCCCTCGAACCTGGAGGCCAGCACATCTACCGCTGGTTCCGTGGCACGCAAGGCTGAACGTCCAAAACGTCTAGTTTGTACTGCGACGACACGCTCTACCCTCTCGGCAATACAACAATGTTCCAACTGCGCACAACACTGTATACGCATTATGGCGTGATTCGAACCGAACTGAGTTCTGAGAAGCACCGTTACAATATTATAATCTGCATATGTTGCTTTATTTCATGTATTCGATTTTTCTTAATATGTTACTCGATTTTATATATGCCGTAACGTAGGTTAGATAGACAAAAATAACTTTGAAATTCTACTTTGTTTAGTAAGAGCGCTGGCATGGAAATATAGTCGAATATCGATATCGAATGACATTAGATCATGAGACCAAATATGTAGGAGCAAACAATACCAGTAAGGAATCTGCATATGTTTATTTTTTTCATAATATATGCCGTAACGTAGGTTAGATAGACAAAAATAACAATAACTTTGAAATTCAACTTTTTTTAGTAAGAGCGCTGGCATGGAGACATAGTCGTATATCGATATCGAATTACATTAGATCATGAGATATGTAGAAATATGTAGGAGCAATCATGAGATATGTAGAAATATGTAGGAGCAAACAGTCCAAACATGTGCAATACCAGGCGCACATGTCCAAACATGTGCGCCTGTATATACTTTTAGATATATATATATATAACTTTTTGATGCGCAATTTAAAGAATCATATATAATATGTAAAATAAAAACAACAAGTGATAGTGTTTAAACCATTTCTGTTGAACTTTTATTTGCAACTGACTCTTGCTTATTATTTACCGTGTGAGATATAAATAACGGTGAGTATCTCACACAAGCGTTGTTTATATTTTAACATAAGATGGTTAACATTTAAATGTGACCGACTTTTGCTTCATTGTTCAAGATGTAAAAAGTAGTCGACAAATTATACTATGTGCGTATGCTGCCTGAGATCTAACTGTGTTTGGTAATCCTGCAGCCAATTATTTGGCCTAGAGTTGTTTTCCACTTCACTGAGGAAGACGATTGGCCTTGAGAGGTACGGCTCCATCAAACTTCCCGGACTGAAGGGCCGGCAGTAGTTGTGATCCGGATATCAGTAGTTTCCCGTTAGGTGCCTTGAAGCCGGTTGAAGTCGTCGTTTTCTGGAACAGTGACTAATCGACGAACTTCGCGCACGGCAAAGCTGTTGTCGTCAGCTCAACGTTGCTCGCAGTTGTTTTTCCACTTTGCTTTGCTGAGGAAGCTGATTCATCTTGAGGGGTACGATTCCATCGAACCTTTGGGACTGAAGAGCCGGTAGTGGAGTTGGAAGTGGCGCAAAAATCAGTTGTTTCCCGTTAGGTGCCATGTCGGCCACAAGAAAGTCGAGGTCGGCATTTTATGGAACTGCCGTGTCAGTTAAGCGTTGCTCGCAGCTGTCTTTTCGCTTTACTGAGGAAGCCGATTGATCTTGAGGGGTACGGGTCCCTCAAGCTTCTGAGGCTGAGGAGCCGGCGGCGGAGTTGTAAGTGGCGCGGAGATCAGCAGCTTTCCGTTAGGTGCCATTTCGGCTTGAAGTCGGTCGAGGTCGGCATTTTCTGGAACAGTGACTAATCGACGAACTTCGCGCACGGCGTAGCTGTTGCCGTCAGCTGAGCGTTGCTCGCGGCGCGCCTTCAACTCAACGTTTCGGCCGGATACATTGACTTCCACATCCTCGGGTCGGAAGAAGTCTCCACATCCGGTGCCAATCTGGCACTCGATCTGGTTTTTGGTCGGATTCGTATGGAACATAGGCAATGCCGTATCGTCGTCGGGTGAGAACAGCGCATCGAACAGACGGGACCGACGTTCGGGATCGAAGGCCATCTGAGATGCATACGGCATATCAAAGAATCGATTTCTGAATAGATCTTCCTCAAGCCGAGCCATGTGCTGGTCAAACCAGCTCATAATTGACGTCGGGCTTCTCATCGCGTAGATTCCAAATGGCGACCAACCAGTTACGCGTCGGTCATCCGAGCCACCTTCCCGGTCGTTGCGGCGGTTCTCCATTGTCGATGATTGCTCTTAACAAATGTCCGTCCAATCCACTGGCACACACTCACGATGTCTGATGCAAACTCGCTACACAATAATGTGTTTCACTTGCTCTGCGCACTTGAAGTGTCAGTTGTGTTTTGATGCCGGAGCAGCCCTTTTATATGGCAGACGCCTGATCTAGAAGGATTGGGACAGTTCTAGGATGTTCGCTACTTTTCCCGCCTGTAGCGTGTGACGTCACATCGACCCTCTCTTCATCAAGCCAACTTCTGGCGCGAATTTTGAATTTGGCGGGCAAAAGCTTCATAACGTATAGGCGCTGCACCAGAGAATCGACGTTATTGTTAATGGCGCACACATTTGAAAGATGGGCATTTTTTCATGAAGGCCACATCTATTTCCAGCTAATGGTTAAGATATCATCTGTTCGATGAAGTCATAACACAAACAACGCATTCCAGCCTAGGCCAGCAGTATTATCGTATGCGGCCGGTAGTAGAGGCTTTTTGACTAGATGAAGCGGGAGGACGGAGAGCGCGCGCGTCGGGCTAAAAATGCCGCCAAAAACAACAAAGAAGAGATAAGGGCTACACAGTTGGCGTTAAGCTAGGAATAAGAGCAATTCATTTTCTCGAGCGACCTAGAGTCTAGAAAGATTAGTCTATTTATATCTCGCTCCCAATGTGGTTTTACACGACTGTTACTCAGTTCGGTAAACAACGAGGCCACTGAGAGTTCTCGAACAAACGCGAACCCCCTAGAATAATCTTTTGGTTTGTATGTATGTGCCCCCAAGCTAGCGAGATGTGGAACGAAATTGTTACGTTAATAGTTTGCAAGTGATACAAAATGCTAAAGAAACCAGATTTTAACATTGGTCTCACACAAACTCAACTCTGCGTTAGGCAAAAGCGTGTTGTGTTCTGCAATGTTGCACGCGCTCTCGCTCTTATAACACAGTATTCCACAGTGTATATACAGTTTCAATTTAATAGCTTTACATTACGAGGCTAGCATGATCTAATACACTAGAACTGAAAATGTAAACGTTACATATCGGATTGCAAGGTATGTAATTCGGTAAGTAAGATAGCACAAGTGAGAGAATAACAATTGCATAAAAATGATTTTGACTTTCCCCACGTAGACCTCTTGGATCCCTGCACGCTTAGCAGTCTTCCAGTCCAAATGTTTTAATCCTCTCGAAGAAGTAATCATCAAGGCAAGAAAAACATTTACGTTTCGAATAACCTATGTAAATACGATTTAGAGCAAACATATTTTCGTAAGACATTTTGTTGATCACAAACCTAAAATGATTTGAACATTAGTATGAACGACAAATTATGCTAGCAAAGCGGCCAACGCCAGGACGTATTTCCCAAACGAGTCAGCGGGAACACGTCTCTATTTTGAAAACAGATTGTCTGCGGATGATGTGAGAGATAGATATGCTGCGTGGCTTGAATGGGTCAGTTCAATCAATCAATGTATTTATTGCACTCAAACTAAATTTTAAGACGACATGATTTTATTATTATATACATATGTATGTTAGATGTTTAATTCTAGTTATCTACCATCCGACCGAGAGAGAAAATACAATGACCCGATCTGAAGCACCGGGTATTTAGCGCAAATTTATAACCAAATCCTTCAAGTGAATTGAGAATAATCCTCGTGAAATTTAATTTGTGAGCTCACAAGATGATGTATCTGGTATAACCGTGGCGGTCATCACAGGTCCTTCCGACCCATACTCGGGGTGCGAGAAAGATGTCTCGTGACTCAATCTCCATTTTTTGCAACTGTGACCTTTTGCTCCTACTTTGCCAGCGATTTGTTCAGTTGCTGCGTTGTAGGTATGCGAAGCCTAAGCTGGAGGACTCCATCACTGGCGAACAGCCCGGCGGAATATATGCGTACAGGTGTCTAGCCCTGTTAAAAGATACCGAAAATTCTGCGGCCTTCTTCGTTTCTTGGTTCGCAGGGGGCCGAGCTGGGGCGTGGATCGATGGGCCATTTGGGTTAATGTGGCATACTTCTTTGTATCGCATGCTGTTTTGGACGTAGTTCTATTGGGATTGACCTTCTTGACTCCTATCAGCTTGGAGGTGTCCTGTTGGGCTTCTCCTCTTAGATCAAGGCAAAAAACGTAAGATCTGTTGAGCAGGAGAAGACTGCTGATATTTAAGACGCCCAGCATGCGTATGGCCTTTAGGTCTGCACCGATATGGCAAACCCCACTTAATAGCAAAAGTGGCTACTTCTCCAAGGAAAGCAGGTGAAGCTCAACCAAAATGTTTTCTACCTCAGCATTGTCATCTCAAGGTATGCACTTCTGTCAACGCATCACAGAGCGCTGCAGGAAAGGATTAAACGCTGGGGCTAGTATACAAAACCTCGTACAGATTTCCGGCCGGTGAATCGTACATAAGCCTTTCCAATTTGAAAGTGCCGTTACTGGCTAGTTACGTAAAACAAGCTCACAACTGCACAGCTCTGGCAACAAAGTGAAACCAACCTTTCGTAAGCGAGCAATGAGTCGTCCAACGAACTTCTGAAGCAGGATCAGTGTGTTCGTTACAGCGTGCACGGGTTTCGTTTTCTATTTTGCAGCACAGTAGGACTCCACAATCCAGGCGCGAGCTGAGTTTGCCGCCGCTGTTGTGCAACCTGTATCACTTGACAATTGTCTGAACTTTGATTATATCATGTTCTATTTAAAATCATCACATATATAGGCATATTATGTGTTATACATGTTAGCATATCTAGCAGGTGAACTAAATAAATAATATAGCGATAAACATCTCTTGAAGGAATGAACGTTTGCCTCGCACAAGCGCCGCCACACTTTGTTTAGACTATAAGCCAATTTTGGGAGCACCTATTACACAAAAAGACACACAGCGGCATTCTCTGAAAGTATTCTCACATTTCCCCTTGCATAAATGCGCAAGGGCTGCGCTCATAGCGTGATCGATATGAGCTGTAAAGCACGTCTCCATGTAGTGAAGACGTAAGCCCAAATACGAACTGCAGAACATGCATGGCGTCACGTGTAGCAATACAGACCCTAAACCCAAACGAACTCTTTCCTATAAGTTTGAAGAATATCCACTTGAGAGTTCGTTCCGAAGCATTCCCACAGTAGATCTAGGAATTGCCTAGGGAATATGGCCTTCCTTCCGATTAAAAATTAGTGACGAATAGTACGAATACGAATGGAAATAATATATAGAAAAAAATATGCAAAAATCGCTATATAGAATAAGGAAAATGCAAAGCCCAGACGGGTTTCGAGAACAACGTCATTAAATTCAGGTAACCTTGGCAGGTCGGTGTTTGTATTGTAAAGTACAGGGCTGTTGAGCTCTGCGACCGCCGGTGTAAACTACCAAGCTGAGTCGAGCGACGATTGTTATTGTTCTTATTGGAACTATGGTATATGCTATATGTTAATCGGGGCCTACTCACGACCCACGTTACCCCACCGAGTAAGAGAAATAAAGCTAGTGTATAACATATATTTAGTATTGGTAAATATATTTTATTTTTAGACTTATATTTGAATTAAGATTTATTTTATATAAGCCTTTATGAATTATTATATGTATTTAAATAATAAATATATATTTTTGTTTTACATATGCTTTATGCCTATGTTTAGTTATTTTGAACTAGTATAGATTATGGCGTTTACAGTGTTGTATACGCCATAATTATATGGTTTTAATATTATAATTTGCATTTGTAGCTTTATTTTTGTGTATTCGATTTTTCGTAATATGCCGTAACGTAGCTTAGATAGACAAAAATAATCAACTAATTTTTTTCCCCGAAAAACTTAGTGAGAACGCTGGCATGGAGACATGAGTCGTGTATCGAGACGAGTCTTGTATTCCCGTTACACCGCTAGAGGTTTAAGAGTAACATTGGGATATCATCTATGGAAGTGATAGCATTACAAAACAAAAAAATAAAATATTGGAATACCACCGTGCAGCGCTAGAGGTTTAGGTGTAACATTGGAATACCCACCATGAAATGCATTACAAACACGAAAAAATGTCGATTCTGCCCCACTTTCGAAATTGAGATAGTGGTCTGTCGTTACCTAGTCAAATAAAAAAAAATATATTGGAATTACCGTGGAAGCACGTGCGCTATTATAAGATCGTAGAAATGTTAATTCTGCCCAACATCCTCCACGCAAATAGATATGTGTATGTGTTACTGAGATCAAACGAGTGGCAAACAAATAGGAATTAATCTGTTTGCTGACAAGACCGTTTTGACTTTAAAATACAGCAATACAGCCATCATTTCATATTTGTAAATGTGCGCCTTACTAGTATTAATTGGTCTTATAACTTTATATGCGAAATATAACAAATTATACATAATACGTCCTTACTAGTATTAATTGGTCTTATAACTTTATATGCGAAATATAACAAATTATACATAATAATATAACAAATTATACATAATACGTAAAATAAGAACAACAAATGATAGTGTTATCATTTCAGATTTGTAAATGCGCGCCTTACTAGTATTAATTGGTCTTATAACTTTATATGCGAAATAGATAGAACAAATTATACATAATATGTAAAATAAGAACAACAAATGATAGTATTTAAAAAAACTTTAAACTTTTATTTGCAATTGACTTTTGCTTTATTTTTTAACGTGTCAGAAATAAATAACGGTAGTATCTCATACACATAAGATGGTTAACATTTAAATGCGACCGACTTTTGCTTCATTGTCCAAGTCGACAAATGATACCATGTGTGAACGCTTCCTGAGATCTAACTGTGTTTGGTAATTCTGCAACCAATTATTTGGCCTAGAGTTGTTTTTCCTTCACTTCACTGAGGAAGACGATTGGCCTTGAGAGGTAAGGGTCCATCAAACTTCCCGGACTGAAGGGCCGGCAGTAGTTGTGACCCGGATATCAGTAGTTTCCCGTTAGGTGCCTTGAAGCCGGTTGAAGTCGTCGTTTTCTGGAACAGTGACTAATCGACGAACTTCGCGCACGGCAAAGCTGTTGTCGTCAGCTCAACGTTGCTCGCAGTTGTTTTTCCACTTTGCTTTGCTGAGGAAGCTGATTCATCTTGAGGGGTACGATTCCATCGAACCTTTGGGACTGAAGAGCCGGTAGTGGAGTTGGAAGTGGCGCAAAAATCAGTTGTTTCCCGTTAGGTGCCATGTCGGCCACAAGAAAGTCGAGGTCGGCATTTTATGGAACTGCCGTGTCAGTTAAGCGTTGCTCGCAGCTGTCTTTTCGCTTTACTGAGGAAGCCGATTTATCTTGAGGGGTACGGGTCCCTCAAGCTTCTGAGGCTGAGGAGCCGGCGGCGGAGTTGTAAGTGGCGCGGAGATCAGCAGCTTTCCGTTAGGTGCCATTTCGGCTTGAAGTCGGTCGAGGTCGGCATTTTCTGGAACAGTGACTAATCGACGAACTTCGCGCACGGCGTAGTTGTTGCCGTCAGCTGAGCGTTGCTCGCGGCGCGCCTTCAACTCAACGTTTCGGCCGGATACATTGACTTCCACATCCTCGGGTCGGAAGAAGTCTCCACATCCGGTGCCAATCTGGCACTCGATCTGGTTTTTGGTCGGATTCGTATGGAACATAGGCAATGCCGTATCGTCGTCGGGTGAGAACAGCGCATCGAACAGACGGGACCGACGTTCGGGATCGAAGGCCATCTGAGATGCATACGGCATATCAAAGAATCGATTTCTGAATAGATCTTCCTCAAGCCGAGCCATGTGCTGGTCAAACCAGCTCATAATTGACGTCGGGCTTCTCATCGCGTAGATTCCAAATGGTGACCAACCAGTTACGCGTCGGTCATCATCCGAGCCACCTTCCCGGTCGTTGCGGCGGTTCTCCATTGTCGATGATTGCTCTTAACAAATAACCGTCCAATCCACTGGCACACACTCACGTCGTCAGGTGCAAACTCACTTCACAATAACGCGTTTCAATTGCTCTGCGCACTTGAAGTGTCAGTTGTCGTTTGACGCCGGAGCAGCCCTTTTATATGGCAGACGCCTGATCTAGAAGGATTGGGACGGTTCTAGGATGTTCGCTCACATCGACCCTCTCATCATCAAGCCAACTTCTGGCGCAAATTTTGAATTTGGCGGGCAAAAGCTTCATAACGTATATCGGCCATCTAGGCGCTGCGCCAGAGAATCGATGTTATTCTTAATGGCGCACACATTTGAAAGATGGGCATTTTTTCATGAAGACTACATCTATTCCCAGCTAATGGTTAAGATATAATCTGTTCGATAGGGCTACATGTAGTCAAAACACAAACAAAGCACTCGGCCGGTAGTAGAGGCTTTTTGACTAGATGAAGCGGGAGAGCGGCGCGCGTCGGGCTATAAATGCCGTCAAAAACAACAACCGAGAGATAAGGGCTACAAAATTGGCGTTAAGCTAGGAATAAGAGCAATTCATTTTCTGGAGAGACCTAGAATCTAGAAAGATTAGTCTATTTATAGCTCGCTTCCAATGTGGTTTTACACGACTGTTACTCAGTTCGGTAAACAATGAGGCCACTGACAGTTCTCAAACAAACGCGAACCCCTTAGAATAATATTTTGGTATGTATGCATATATGTGCCCCAAGCTAGCGAGATGTGGGACGAAATTGTTACGTTAATAGTTTGTAAGTGATACAAAATGCTAAAGAAACAGATTTTAACATTGCTCTCACAGCAAACTCAAGTCTGCGTTAGGCAAAAACGTGTTTTGTTCCGCAATGTTGCATGCGCTCTCGCTCTTATAACACAATATTCCACAGTGTATATACAATTTTAATTTAATAGTTTTACATTACTGGGCTAGCATGATCTTATATCCACTAGAACTGAACATATTAACGTTAAATACCGGATTGCAAGGTATATGCAACTGCCATTCGGTAAGTAAGATAACACAAGTGAGAGAATAACAAAAGCATATAAATGATTTTGAATTTCCCCACGTAGACCTTTTGGAGCTCTGCACGCTTAGTAGTCTTCTAGTCCAAATGTTTTAATCCTCCCGAAAAAGGAATCATCGAGGCAAGAAAAACATTTACGTGCTGAATAACCTATGTAAATGCGAGTTAAAGCAAACATATTTTCGGAAGATGTTTTGTTGATCACAAATCAAAAATGAGTAGAACATTAGTATAAACGACAAATTATGCTAGCAAAACGGCCAACGCCAAGACGTATTTTCCAAGCGAGTCAGCGGGAACAAGCTCTATTTTGGAAACAGATTGTCTGCTGATAATGTGAGAAATAAAATTATAATAGTAGTCTGCTTGAGTCTCTTACCATAATCGTGCCGCTAAAACAATTATTTTAAAAAATGTAACTACTATTGATACGTACGACACATAACGATTCGATCAAGAGAAACATGCAACTGAAAACTTTCTGTCAGTGGCGATCGAGGTATTTTGTCGCCGCGCAAACGGAGATAGATATGCTGAGTGGCTTGAATGGGTCAGTTCAATCAATGTATTTATTGCACTCAGACAAAGGTTTTAAGACGACATGATTTTATTATTATATACATATGTATGTTAGGTGTTCAATTCTAGTTATCTACCATCCGACCGGGAGAGAAAATGCAATGACCCGATCTGAAGCACCGGGTATTTTGCGCAAATTTGTAACCAAAACCTTCATATGAATTGGAGAGTAATCCTCGTGAAATTCACTTTGTGAGCACACAAGATCATGTATCTGGTATAACCGTGGCGGTCATCACAGGTCCTTCCGACCCACACTTGGGGTGCGAGAAAGATGTCTCGTGACTCAATCTCCATTATCTACAACTTGTCAGCAATATGTTCAGTTGCTGCTTTCTAGGCATGCGAAGTTTACGTCGAAGGACCTCCTTCACTGGCGAACAGCCCGGCGGAATATATGCGTACCGGTTTCTAGGCCTGTTAAAAAGGCACAGCACCCGCTTCGTATATAATATAAAAAAACAGCACTTTTCTCCGCAGTGAGGAGGCCCATATTTCTGGCTTGGAGTTTTAGAAGAAGCTGTAGTGACGCCACTTAAAGAGCCACTCTGCAGAAGACGAGGAGCGAGTAAAAGCCGTAGTAACTGTAGCTGTAAGGTAGTAAGAACGTCAAAGCGGTCTACAGAAGTCGTCGCTGTTAGAGCACGATACCACAGCCGATTTGTTGGTCACGTAGCTTAGCTTTTTTCACGCTTTGCAAACGCTTGCAGTTCAATTGACAGATTAGAAGCAAAATTTGGTTCTGTAAGTGTCCTTCAGTGGCTGGCGAGCAACCCGGTTCCCTGGGGAACAGCGTTCCTTCAGATTCGTATAGTTTTCTATCACCTTTGTAACGTAGTCCCGAAAATTCTGAGGCCTTTTTCGTTTTTTGGTTCGCAGCGGGCCGAGCTGGGGCGTGAATCGATGGGTCACCTGGGTTAATGTGGCGTATTCTTTGTATCGCATGGTATTTCGGACGTAGTTCTATTGGGACTGACCTTGTTGACTCCTATCAGCTTGGAGGTGTCCTGTTGGACTTCTTCTTTTGGATCAAGGCACAAAAACGTAAGATCTGTTGAGCGGGAGAAGACTGCTGACATTAAGGACACCCAACATGCGTATGGTCTTTAGGTCTGCACCGATATGGCAAACCCCACTTAATAGCAAAAGTGGCTACTTCTCAAAGGAAAGCAGGTGAAGCTCAACCAAAATGTTTTCTACCTCAGCATTGTCATCTCAAGGTACGCACTTTTGTCAGCGCATCACAGAGCGCTGCAGGAAAGGATTAAACGCTGAGGCTAGTATACAAAACCTCGTACAGATTTCCGGCCGGTGAATCGTACATAAGCCTTTTCAATTTGAAAGTGCCGTAACTGGCTAGTTACGTGAAACGAGCTCACAACTGCACAGCTATGGCAACTCGATAAAGTGAAACCAACCTTTCGTAAGCGAGCAATGAGTCGTCCAACGAACTTCTGAAACAGGATCAGTGTGTTCGTTTCAGCGTGCACGGGTTTCGTCTTCTATTTTGCAGCACAGTAGGACTCCACAACCCAGGCGCGAGCTGAGTTTGCCGCCGCTGTTGTGCAACCTGTATCACTTGACAATTGTCTGAGCTTTGATCATATTATGCTATATTTATAGTCATCACAAAAACAGGCATATTATGTGTTATACATGTTAGCATATCTAGCAGGTGAACTAAAAAATATTATAGCAATAAACACCTCTTGAAGGAATGAAAGTTTGCCTCGCACAAGCGCCGCCACACTTTGTTTAGACTATAAGCTAAGTAACCCCACCGAGTAAAAGAAATAAAGCTAGTGTATAACATATATTCAGTATTGGTGAGTATATTTTGTTTTTTAGACTTATATCTTAATTAAATTTTAATTTATTTTATATATTTAATTTATTTAAGCGTTTATGAATTATATGTATTTAAATAATAAATATAGGTTTTGTTTTACAAATGCTTTATGCCTATCTCTAGTTTTTTGAACTAGTATATATATATATATATCTATAAAATTTGTTTATGGATTACAATTGTGAGGTATAAACGTGCGAACCAAGAGTTCTATCTTTTTTGTCGTGGTACCCACAGTAAATGCAACATTGTATCACACACAAGCAGTATTACTATATATTCTGCATTTTTATTTTTTGGCTTACTCTCAGCCAACATTTTACGCCACGGAATTGCTTTCGCATTGCTTCGTATGACGGATATTCAGCATTGCTGTGCCACTCTAATCCATTATATATACCCTGTCATTACCAAGCGTCTATTATCCTCTATATACACGCTGCCAATATACTATTGCTCAGGCATTATCTGTTATAACAGAGACATTACGTGTGAGCATCTCCAAAAACAAGGATAGATTATTGAGAGATGGCCGGACAAAGCCGTCGTCGCCGCTAGCTCTTAGCTTGAGTACATACATACATTCTTTTTTTTTTTTTGATTTTCCTGTAAGGCGGATTTTTTATGTCATGGCTAATTTCATTCCACTCCGGCATTTACCTTGTCTAAATTGGAAACCATGCAAACCAATTTAAGAATGGCCGGTCTGGGTCTCGAACCCAGTCCTCCCGAATGCAAGGCAAAAGCTTTGCCACTAAGCCACCTTGCTCGGTCTTACATGTTTCATAGTTAGTGTGAGGGACTGTTGTATCTGGCCAAGTTTAGGTAGACACATGAGTGTCGGGGCTAGGCGCCATGTGCTGGCGAACGTGCAGTGGAGAGGGTAGATACGAAAAGGTACGAGAAACGTCCCGAAGATTCGATAGAGATGTCTACTTGTATCGAGACGAATCTGCCACATTCAAGAATAATCTGTGAGGCAATAAATACAGCTGACACAGGGTGCAGAAAAGCACTACAGATAATGTAGTGACACTTTACAGGTGACCGCAGGCGATTGTGTGTTCCTTGTCTATGTACTCGGCTAGTCTAAGTTCAATAGACTAAGTCATTTGGTCAGTGTGCACAGTTCACGTACATAGTAGTCCGCTTTTAGGCCTAAGCCGCCTAATCCACCTTAAGTCTATCGCTATGCTAAATTTGGTAGGATGACATTTCCTTTATGGATTTTTTAGGAGTTTACTTTTCAATTCCTTTACTTCCTTTGAAAGTGAGCAACTGTTGTCGAAAGTCAGTTTCATATTGATTATTAAGTTTGCTCATGTAGAAGTTACAATAGACACAATGTGCGCATATCAACATGAATGTTTGCGCTAATTTACATATTTGTAGCGTGTGGGAAGAGTATAACTCTGTCTTTATAAATCTGATACACAAGTGTAACGCATTTTATATAGATAAAAACAAAAATGTCAATAAATATACAGTGAATTCTTATTAGTGTTACATACTTGAAATACAAATTATATCTGAACGTCGGAAAGGGCAGCTTTTAATCAAAACGGTACTATACCGAGCAGAAAGAAGCGTGCCTTAAAAAGTGATATACAAGTGCAAGTATCACCAAGTGCTTATCTCAACTAGGCCCACATGTGCCAGCAATGGTATACGGTGGAATGTTCTGACACTACAGCCACAAAACATGATTTTCGTATTACCCACAAGTTGCAATTGGCGGGATATTGAAGCAGTACTAGCAGCAGCAACCGGCCAGATAAAATCTCGAACCGATCCTTTCATTCGTTGGACAAGCATTCTCCATACCAACTCAGGCGGTCCGGTTCTCTTCCGCCAATTAGGACGGGCCCGTGCGCTATCAACAACAGCCCGCTCGATAGCAAAGCCCCGTCGCTGAGCGCATAATCCAAATAAATGTACCCGTGTTCAAACCCGTGTTTGTTTTAGTATGTTTTCCTCCTTCAACCTGTTTTTTTTCACACATACGCTCAAGCGCTGACTGACACAAGACACGTACACATATTTCACTAGTAAAATTTAACTACTAGAAAAAAGATTTCACTAATAAAAAAAATAAATATTTTGGCCGTACGACGCCGTAGCGCAATTTCTATGTGTTGCTATATGTTACGACGTTTCAGCTATATAAATTCTGTGATCTACTATTACCGCCAACTACGATATAAATGACTTGATCTTTATCGCAAGTAGCTCGGTACGGCTGAGCATTATCTGAAGTAATGTCTGTTGGCTCACTTAGCTCAGTGGTTAAGGGGTATATTATTCAATAAGTTCGAATCGAGCTTCGTTTTTGGATCTATGTTCGTCTTTCTTTAATATAATAAGGTTGAGGCATGAGAGAGAGAGACAAGGTCGATAAATAGTAGGTAGAGTAAAATATATAGACAAAAAAAGGCACACACTACAATTGCAATAATGATCGACATAGCTTGTTTTATCTGCCGGGCAGCAGCCTTTCAAGAAACTGTTCTGTGCAAGTCACGCAGGAATTGGTCTCATGGATCCCGCACTCAGCGATCAGCCCCTATATCCCTGGATATCTCTTATTCGTAGGCTTGCAGGCAACATACTATTGTAGAGGCATGTTTACCAGCGCCTTAACTTTCTCTGAAGATTGTGATAATCGTCTCAGTTTTCTGCAGGTTTTCTGAATACTGTTCTAGCATAGATAGCGTCGCTCAAATTAAAAATAAGGTGGCCAAACATAGTGAAGTGATCGGCAACTTTAAAGCTACGGCGAATGTACTAGACTCATCCACGGTACCCCTCGTTAGCGACGTCCATATGGACCTTTCAAAGAAAGATAGACGCGTTTTCTCATCGGAAATTACATGAAGGCGTTTCGAAAACGATTACGTTCATATTTTTAAAGTTAAAAAGCAAGAAAAGAATACCATACTTTTATTTAGAAAAACCACGGAGGTTATTCTAAAGATGCAATTAGAGATATAGACGGCAAACAGTGCTTCAGCTAGCATCCAATACATTAATTTCTGCAATTCTCGGTTTTGCCGAATGGCCCAACGGAAAACCATTCAAACTCTAAATTCACGATGCTTTCAGTGCCAGTGACTGTCCCAGAGTACAGCCAAAAATCCAAGTATACTGAGTCTTTATGTGGCAGATTTTCTGGCAGATAACTAAAATTCACGCAGAATTCTTCTATGTTTTAATTAAAGAAATTATAGATATGAAACATCCGACGAAATTGCCAAAATGATGTCCTACAGGTGGCGTCGCTGTACTCGTAGAAGCCGGAGGCAGGAACATGGGCTTCCTAAGTACCGAGAACAATGGTGTCGTTCTTTCCTCCTCCACTTTTGTTCTCATAACAATCTACAGTAGTGAGAATCCAGACTTTAGGGATAACATCGATGAGTTACTCGAGAAGATTAGCATCGCGCATCGAAGAGCGTCGACTCGAACAATATTCGCTGAGCGAAAGGACAGCTGCCGTTTCAGGCACTCTACATGCGTATGAATTTAGGTATGCGCCGATAAGGCGTTCCTCACTTACAATGCAAATTTAACTGTGAGACAGTTAGACGCTACTAGAAGAACGGTTTGTTTAGCGACCAACATATTCGCCTTTTCGGCTTATCGGGCTTATTATTTCGTTCATGAAGGCCCAATCTGTCAATCGCTGACTTCTGACCCAAATAAGCATATCCATGTCCCCATTGAAAATTGAAATAATACGACTCTTGACTACAATGACAAGATGCAGTGGCGTACTCAAGCGCCTGGACCCACCAACATTCTTGCGGTAGATACCGTGCTGCCTCCTGCACCCTAGTCCCGTCTCTAGCTAGTCTAGACGACCAACCTCGCGTCGTAGCTTCATAGCTTTTATATATCTATTATTTTATAAGTCCAAATGTGTGTATGTATACATATGCATATTTTTTAACTGTACTTTTTCTACACAGCATGTGTGATAATAAATCTGACTTCAATATTGCAACGATGTTGGTTACGCTGAGTAAAGCGAGGATGTAGGCTCAGTAGAACAACACAAGAGGCCTAGCAGCAATGAACGACGACACACGGGCAGAGGTCAGGTGCGTAGCACGACCGAGAGGAGAAATGCTTTTGAAGCATTCTCCATCGGTGTATTTATTGGTTCACTAGGTACAGCGGCGTGGTGACGCTCCAAAGGGTGCTAGACTCCGCTCTCAAATCGGTCGAAATTACAACGGTTTGTGTTTGTTTCGTATAGGAATATAGGTTAAGTTAAGGTTTGACTCTAATTGGGTGGCTTAAATCGACCCTCTTCCGGTGTCGGTCGATGACCATTTGAACGGTGGAGGACGTTGGGGTTTCAGTGCCAAAGGCTGTAGCTGTCCTCCACTAACTGGTTGAGACATGTATCGCTCGGTGAACGTGGGCTACGTTGAGGTTTGGCGCGGACGCTGTAGCCGTTGGACGTGGTCGGTTTAGATTGATTTGAATCATGTTGGCGGGGACGCTGCGGCCGTTGGACGTACTCGGTTAGGACTGATTTGAGTTGTGCCATGATGAATATACAGTGTAGTGCGTGGTTGGACCATCGCCGTACTGGCCAGAGATAAAAGAACTTAGCCTTAGGCATATTATGCATTTAACCAAAACGTTTGTGACAGTCTCGGCAAATATAATATAATAATAGTACCTGGTATGCACATAGTCCACCAGATAGATAATCTGCTGATATAATACATGATATTGGGGACGCAATGTGGTATTGTATTGATCCACATACGCACGTTACCATCAATGCGCCGTTTGAATTGCAAATTGAAAACAACGAAAATGACGTCATGAAAAAAGTGCGGTCGATTTTTTGTCGAAACAATAACCCACAATTATTGATTGTGGCTGTCGTACTAACGCCAGAACAACAGCCACAATCAATAATCAGTGAGATTCATTCGACCGCCCTCCAGTCATCGAAAAAATAATTAATCTAATTAGCGTAGTTTACAAAGTTTTAACTTCACTTGTTGTTGTTTGTTACAATATTGTTGTGAAGTGTGCTTCCAAGATGTGCGCACAAACGGCACCGTACGCCCAGTTCTAGCATAGGAAAAATATGGATCTCTAAGAGGTCAATCTACGTCCGACGCTGTATTTCCTTTAGACCACACAAAGAACCACTAAGATCAATACGAGATGACATATGTCGTGTTTATCGATTTTAAAAGTGCATTTGACTGCATTAAAAGAAGCAAACCCCTTGAAGTATATCCAACCGATTTTCTGTAGAGAGGACTATGTGTATATATATATATATATATATATATAGGCTCATTGTGTCAACTGGACAGTAACACAGAGAACTGGAGTCGTTCAGGGCAGTTCTGGAAGTTCATTTTTATTAGTACTGCCCGTCGAAGGCGTGGCAGACGTCCTTGGAAATGTAAAAGAGGCTTGCCCTTAGAAATGTAAGAGAAAAATGTAAAAGACACACGCATTTTATGGCAAATTCTCACTAAGCCACAGAGCGACCAGCAGGTTCTATCAATGATGAGCCTCAAATTGGTGTCAAGAAGGGTAAATGTTGAACTCATGAATCACTTTTGCTTTTTAGGAGTAATACTGGCGTCCCGGTTTTCTGGGATTCTAATAGGATACGTTACTGACATAGAACTAAAAATAGCACCAAAGTTATTTAAAATAAAACGTATGGTAAAATATTTTCATGCAATCGATCTATATTTTACAATTTCAGATCTCAAAAACATAGATAAGATAAAATTATCGGCTATCCACATGAATTTTGCCCTCTTGTGGTGGAAACCCTGGGTGCCCCTGGCGTTCGGACCAAGCAGCTGATCCGCAAAGTTGGGACCTTGTTAAACCTGTCATCCGGTGATAACAGGTCATCGTCCTTTTTTAAACAACGCCTGGATCTTGACATACAACGTGGAAACGCTGCCTTCGTTCGGGGCGCACTCCTGAAGTGGTCTCACCCTGGCCTCATCGAAATGGACACGTGACAGTCACAATACGCATTGGCTTAGCTAGTTGATGTGTGTAATATATACCTAATGTATTATACGAAGATAAAATCATACTTTGTACGATTTTGTGATAAAATCATACTTTGTATGATTTTTGTGTGCCAACGGTATTGTTAGCCTACACAATGATATGTAAACGATGGTATTATATTATACATTGATTAAAATAGTATATATTAATAGAGATACTTCGGCCCTGATCTCTTGGACCAGCAGGTATCTACGAAAACATTTGGGCCTTATTATGATCAAACCTAACCGGCCTTGCAAAAGTACTGGAGGTTGAGGGTTCTCTATTAGTAATATCGGCGTCCTTTCAAATGACCAAAACCCTCGTGATATCCAAGAAATACTGTATTCATTTAGGTTTAACGAGTTTGTTGGTATGCCTACGCGATTTGCCGCAGTGGAGTGACCGCTGTACCTACAGTGCCAATTGTATCGACTACATTTACTCCAATGTATATCTCGAAGTTGTCATTTCAAGCGGCTAAATTACAACAACATTCTTCGACCACCATCACCACGTTCATCTAAATACCGACCACTGGGTCTGTCTCCAACTTCACAAGTGCAATAGAATATAACTACGACCAGCTAGTGATGAGACTGACTGGTCTGACCGGCGTATACGGCTGTACTCTGGCGTATACGCCGTAGATGAATGGATGAAGCATTCGAGTGCTCCAATCCACGAGTAATGACATCTGTTAAAAGCAACAAGTTGAAGCTAAGTATTAAAAAAATCTCAACTCAGTAACTGTTGGCATAGGTAAATGCCAACAATTCGTGGATTAACCCAGATGATGTTGTCAGGCAAAGTCTATTTAAGGAGTGAATAAAGCAACCGCTTTTTCTAGAACATGTATTAATGGGGATCTGATACGGAATAGCGTACAGGATAGAAGAAATTCCTGGAAGGCCATTGGGCCTGTTCTGAGTGACATACTGAAAAAAGTATGTAAAGCTTACACCAAATGAGTAATATGGTGTTCGATGAGACTACAATGGCAAATGTTTTGAATTTATATTACTCGACGTGTGCCGCGGCCGACACGGAGTGCTCCGATATGTTTGTAATACCTGAAAACTTTCCCGGTGGAGCGACAAACGTCTTATTTTAGTTGGTTTGTACTCCAAGGGTTGCGCACCTTCTACGCAAAGCAAATATATGCTCAGGTGCATCTGAACAAATATCATCCCAGATAATGCGAAGAACAGCCGATGTTCTTACTGACCCGGCATCATATCCATCAGTTGGTAAGTTGGCCGGTCGGTACTCTAAAGCGCACAAATTAGATCGCTTTTTAAATCTGGAGACAGACTCGCAGGAAAAAACTACCGTCCAGGTAGCTTACCG
The DNA here is from genome assembly GCA_003439945.1 of Dermanyssus gallinae. Lineage (NCBI taxonomy): Eukaryota > Metazoa > Arthropoda > Arachnida > Mesostigmata > Dermanyssidae > Dermanyssus > Dermanyssus gallinae. The sequence continues at coordinate 641,765 of QVRM01007112.1, read as the reverse complement.
GCCCCAATCTCAAATATATTTGAGAAATGCGCGTTTGAATAACTCAGAGACCACCTTGAACAGCACAACGTCGGCAACAGTTTGAATTCCGCCCAAAAATGAGCTTGTACATACAATCTGTCAAAGTCTTAAAAAGAAGAAAACTGTTTCTGCTCTCTTTGCTGATTTGAGAAAGGCGTTTGATACCACCGACATTATTGTCCCAATTACCAACTCGGAGTCTATGGTGCTGACGAGAGTGTTTAATCGTGGCTACTTTGTGTCACCCTGCTGATATGTGCGCGTTGACGCGCGTTATCGTGGAGCAGGATTACTATCTACGTAACTCTACTACTTAGGCCGTTTGCCTTTAATGAAGTTGTGTAGGCTACAGAGTGTCTCTCAGTACACGTCTCTTTTAATGGTTTCCGTACTCGAGGAATTTGACGAGTATCAACTTTGCATCGGGGGGAAGGGGGAGGAGAACGTATGCTTCCATTGCATTTTGCGCCGCTTTGTCTCAGGCTTGAAGTGATGGCATCAACTCTCGTCAGCCGTGAAGATTCACTCCAAAAAAGCGGGGTCTTCCTGTAAACACTGTTCCAACGTTGGCTCCCACCATCACAGTCAACATTTGCATTGTGACACACCGATCACTTTTTTTCATTCACCTTATCGGTGAATTCGGCCATAATTACAGTGTGTGCCTGGCCTGGTCTCGAATCATCACTTAGGCACGCCCGGCAGTCACCCGTATACGGCCAATATATGGCGATATCTACTGACCGTTAAAACACCTTCTGCAATCAGAAATCTGATAGCACCTCAGTGCTTCTCAATCGTTAAATTTTGCAATAAGAACGCCATTATGTCCTCACACGTACTGCCGCGTTAGTTGGACGACTGCAGCTTTTCTCTATCATGCTTTAGTTTCTCTATCATGCTTTAGGACGAACTGCCTGCAGCTTTTCTCTATCATGCTTTAGTTGTTACTACACCCCTTACACACACATATATATATATATATATATATATATATTTTTTTTTTTTTTTTTTTTTCTGTCCGTGCTCCGGCGCCGGACGGACTTGTACTCACGGACCTGTACTTAGATTGCAAATTTTCTTTGTGCCCTATGGTAAGCTCAGCGGATCGCAGTCAATGCTACTGTTGCAGAAGAAACACAACTAGGTTCCTAAATGGCAAAGCAGAAGATTTACGACAAAGTGCGCACAGCAAAGATCGACACAGTCGCGCTACGAAATTTGGAGAATCCCTCTTAACCTCAGTTAGCGGTCTTATGCGTGAATTTAACATGGCCATAACCCACCATGTGTAGGTTTGTCCCCAATGACCTCAAATAAGATTCCCTTGTCACGCATGTCAGACAAATACTCTCTAAGGCCAACAGACTTAGTCAATATAATTTGTTCATCTTTTTTCTCAACCACGAAGCAGTAAGTCGTCTTCGTTTCTTCTCTGGCAAGAAAATAGGTACCGCAAAAATAGAGCGCCGCTGAAGTGCCTATGATTCAGGTGAGATTCCTATTATTAAAAAAATGCTATTTGCCAGCTAGTGTTCTTATCTTAAGAGTGGTGTCCAGTGAAGAAGACGCCATGTCGCCGTTCCTCCTTCAGAAAGGCGAAACCATCAAATTGTCATACATATGTCAGCAAGATGGCGCTTTTTCTTATACCAGCCGTTTAACACGGGAGCAGCTATCTGAGCGTATAAGCATGCTTAGGGCCAAAGACGTATCGCCGCCGCACAGCGTAAGCGGAGGTTATAATGGATATAAATGCTTGTCAGGACCTGTCTTGTCGTGTCCCGGTGACTTACGTAAAACATGCATTTGAATACCTGTTTTTGTTTAGGTTTGGGCTCAAAAAGGGGCAATTAAGTACGCACCCATTTAGACGCTAGACTCTGTATATATGTCAAGCCCGCTGGCGGCGTAGTGCATTCGCCTGCGCCTCGCGGCCGGAGGAGACGTAGGTCCGCGGGTTCAAGCCCCACCGTTGCATATTTGTATTTATGGAGGTCTGTCTATGAAACAATGCGAAAAACAGTCCCGTGGACGTTGAATCTTGGCTTAGGGTTCGCCCGAAAAGTATAGACTATATATATATATATATATACCTGCTGAGATACCCTTTTGAAAATGTGATTACGAGGCTGTGTGCTGGTGTGCGAGATGATGTGATGTCTAAATGAGCTATGTCGACTAGGTACACATGCCTCTTTGACTAAAGTGAAAGGTAGTGGAGCATAATTAGCGTCCTCTGATACAAATTGGCAGGACGAGAACAGCATGCGTACACCTAGTTCGACATCTTAATAGCAATTGCTGATTAGGCAACATTATTTCAGTACGCCGGTTCATTAGGCTTAAATTAAGACTAGTCAACCGTTCAAAACTTTCACCAAACTTGAACATGTTTTGCCAGATCGAGCGTCATTTCCAGCTACTAGACAACTATCCAGCTAATTAGGCTATTAATGACCTGCCGAACTCTTGATGGCAAATTGGTCAACCATACTTCAATTCGGAAACCATCAGGCACATATAGCCACACCCCACTCTGATGATAGCAGACGGCATATATGCAACACTAAAGATTTATTTTCCAGTACCAAATACTCAACATCTCATTGTTCTCGTAGTTTTATAAAAACACATATTGTGCAGCGGGGTGTGACAGAAAGTATAGGCCGCACAAAACGAGTTTATGACTATATCTTCGTCAACATATCGTGAGGCCGTAAATTGCGGATTGGACAAAAAGACGTCCTTAGAAAATTTTCCTATATCTGTTTGTAAGGTTTGTATAAAGGAAAGCCTCAACGCGGTATTTATTCGATGTATGCAAATGACCTAGAGACTAAAGTTCATAAGTAACTAATTACCTACTATTTTGATGGCGCTTTTTAATTAGTCATCACCTGCATTAAGCGTAGAGGGTGATGTAACGGGAATAGTCCGGCCTCATGCAGCACAAAGTGTATTTTTAGATCGGTCCGCCACGCAAAGTTCGACGAGTTAATTTAGACGCGGGACATTTAAGAAATAGTGTCAGTGGAATTTGATATGTATTAGGTCAACCTGATATGCCAGAACATGTATACACAAATGTGTTGCAGATAACTAGAAAAGATTAATTTGGTAGTCACTTTTGCCGCTTGCAGCAGGCTATGTAATAGATTATTCTGTACAGGTTGATTCTCCCCATAGAGTATTAAACAAGATTAAATGAACTAAACCATGGGTCTATGTAGGTAGCTTGCCTTTGTTTTCAGTTCATGTCTTTAGGCACGCGTACTCTATTCCCACCCTGTTTGATAAGGCTACCGAGCGTTGTTTTTAATGGTTTAAAAAATTTCCCTTTATTTGTTCTCTTCCTTGCTTTCACGCCAGACAGAGCTTGAAGTGTGTCTTGCTACGGTTTGACCTTTTTCACATAGGCTTTAATATTCCTTAAATTAACCGGGTCAACTCTTCCATTTATTTGAGATTTTTTATACGTTCGATCAATAATTGTCTATCACAGCTTGTTCGTTTGTGTATACATATGCGTCCAAAGTGGATCTTGTGTTTACCATATAGTTAGGCAGGTTACAAAATTATATATTATTTTCTTCCTAATTAAATTAGAATAAAAATCCATTTATTTTGCCATTTTTTCAAAGTTTAAAATTTTTAGATCGAGGTAAGTACAAAACCTTTAAACAATAATGATAGAGATGAGAACAAAACTGTTAAAAAATCACACGCATTTCAGTACGGAACTACTTGATGTCGCCGGCATTGTTGGTAAGCCATCTTACTGCAAATTACATGTACTCCAAACTTGTTGACTGCTGTTTTTATCTACTAAATGCGTATACTTACTTCTTACTGATTTCACTGGTCACATTAGGAATACCGAAGCCCACATGAAACAGCCTAAATTGAAACCAGGTATTTCCGTACTCTTTCCGGTTATGCAAACATGTGACCGAAAGTATCTGAAAAAAATAAGGAGTGGATGGAAGCTAACCACCATGAGCTTGCCCCACAGAAGGCCGATGGGTTGCATTTGACAGGCCGTTGGTGCAACCGGGTGGTCCGGCTGGAGCTAGCTGGCTACCAGATCACGGTGCAGAAAACTGCCAGGTATGTGGAGGTCCACCTTAAGAAGGACTGGGCTCTCAGGGGGGAGCCCACATCTAGTACATAACCAGGAAAGTCGCCCAAGTGTCTCAGAATCTATCCCAGCATACTCCCAGCGAGAAAGGCGCGAGCGAATATCGGCGGCGCGTTCTAGCGTCAGTCGTCGAATCTACGGGACTGTATGCAGCGTCGGTGTGGGCGGACATGGCGTTGCGTACACGTCGCAATCGCAGTGCCTTGCGGGGCACTCAAAGGACCATGGCTATGCGCGTCTGCAGGGGATACAGAACAATTAGTGCAGACGCTCTATTGATGCTCGCACATCAGCTACTATGATGCTGCCATACTACTGGCGACTAAGCGTAGCAAAGAACGCCTCGAGGGGAACATCGCCTGGACACAGGCGAGAGAGAAGACTCCACATGACTGGGCTATCAGCCGCAGTCGGTGGACCCGGTCGGTAATCTCTGAGCTCAACATCTTGTATAAAGGCCCTGTTCTGCCCTCTAACCTACTATGTGACACAAAGCCTGACTGGACACGGCCAGTTTTAGGTGTGTATGTGCAGAATCGGTAAATCTTGAACAGACACCTCTGTGTTTTGTACTTCCAGAGAGCCGTATGACGTGGATAACACAGTGGCCAACTGTTTGGCGCAAAGTCACTTCAGCACCGGCACGAACTACGCAGGGACTGGGGGCACATTCCCTTGTCATTAATAGATGTCCAGCCAGTCTGGAGTAAGGAAGTCAAGTACTTAGATGCTCTGATGCGGGAAAAGACGCACCTGGAGAAAGTCCGTCGAGCGCGGCTGACTTGCGCGGCGCCACCCCCTCTGGTTCAGTTCACGGAAGCCCAGAACGCGGTTGAGTACGAAAAGTCAATACAATATCTCGGGATGACATAAGCTACAGGGGATGATGAATAAGGGGAAAACGACATATTACGGAATGACTGGAAGAGAAAAAAAGTGCAGTTATTTATGAGGGTTTACTAAACAGTAACAGGAAAGGCCATGATTTTTTCAGGATTGAAATTTTACGGGTTCATCCATTAAACGAGCAAATAGAATTGGCGATACGGCCAAATTCAGTTTGGCATATATATATATATATATATATATATATATATATATATATATATTTAGCGTATACTTTTCATATTGTTAATAAAAAAATATATATTTTGATATAGATGTATAAAAAATGTTTACTGTGCCGATTTAAGTCGAATTCATTTTGTTGAGGAAATAATTTCTGATTGTTATGTCGAGCATCTATTAGTAAAAAACATTGAAGTTGATATGTGGTTACAAAACCTAAAACGAATGAATATATTTTCGTTTGCATTTATAAGAGCATAAAAAAATGCATTTTTTTATATTTTCATCACTAGTTATTAAATCTATTTTCGAAAATATATTCAATCATTGTACTAATAATATGATTTACAATAACAATATCACTATTATAAGAAACGCTACTCCATTTTTATTGTAATTTCCAATTGACCAATTTCACGTTATATGGATTGCATGTCGAATCATATGCCCATTTTGCGTAGCAAACATTGCCGGACAGTTTCGTCTATTACACGTCACCAGTCTCGTTTTTGCCGTCCTATACGATTGGTACGCCAAGCAGGAGGAGGTGACGGTGGCCAAGGTTGTAATAGGCATAAAAGACCGGCAGCCAGACTGTTTGCTCGATTCTTGACGCCTCGGGGCATCTGTGCTTTTATCCAAATGGGCAAAATGTGACCACTGCGAGCGAACCTGTCTCGCTTGTCCCCCTGTCTCATTCTCATTGTGTCACTCGTTTCCACGGAAGTTCTATGCCTCCGATTTTCTTTTCCTTTCCGTCGGTCGACCTAGTGGCTTGTCAATAGTTGTCTGCTTGCAGGCCGATCGCTTATCACGTCGGAAACCTTTTTCCGCAATGTAGGCCCGATATTGTCATATCTCGCCAACGTCGTGACCCCAATCGTAATGGCGTAACCGCGAGGCAACCGCATAAAGGGAACAAAGAAGAAAAGGGAGCAGGAATGACGCCAATCGAAGAAGCAGACGGAAGCCTCAGACCATCATTAAAAAACGTCGAAGATAGCATCATCTACCTACATCTACATTCCGATGTCTACACCGAGCATTACTACCCCAACTAGGGCCACAGCGGTCCAAACAACCCTGTGTTCGATACCCGCCCACATCATTTTGCTTGCGTCTTTTGCTGTCGTTCCACGTATGCCTGCACGTGTCACACAGGTCACACACAGAGAGAGAAACGCTTGTCGTCGCTAACGGCTTCTTTTTAAACTATTTGTTGCGCTGCAGTATGTATAAAATATGCACGCACGTTTAATATAGCAAACAACGGTTTGCCTTAATTAAACTTTATCTGTTCAGCTTCAGATTGGTTGTTCGTAATAGTTACTCATAGGTAAATATGCTTCATACTGACGGAAAGATGTCCAGCTTCTTAAACACATTCTAAAAGAAACATTTTCAACCTAGATATCGCCTGCACATACGCCCTATATATATATATATCGAGGAAAGCTTCGAAAGTGTAAGGGACATTTAGACGTTAAAACAGCTACTTAAAATGGCAATATTATTAGCAAGGCTCTATCCCGCCGATCTATATACAGTGCAAATATGTAGAATGCCAGATGTGTATCTGTAATTTCAATTTTGAATTTGAGAATTATTTACGGAAATAAATATTTAGAGATACCATAATAAAAAAATGCATCTTATACATCGTAGGGAGGCCCTCAAGAGACAATCCTAGTTTTCGTAGACGAGGATTAGACGCAATTACCGCATAGCATTTAGGCGTAAGAACATCTAAGTGATCATGCCATCTAAGTGCCTCATGTAAAGTTAAGCCCGGACATTTGATATTGGGGGAGAGTGTCACTTCCGTTTCACTCATATTTATTTCACTCAAATTGAGTATGTACAAAATAGTTCATGCTATTATTAAACATAAATACTTGTTGTTTTGCCGTTCCACCGAGAGAAGAAGTGTAAGGATCTTCGTTGCAGTGCCGGACAATCAAACGCGTGGTACGCGCATTGCTGCGAGCAGAACCGACAATTACACTGAGTAGTATAGTCTTCATGAAACTCCCTACGGGAGCATACGAGGTGATGGAACCCGTGTACGATGTACCTGGTATATACATGCCTGTCATCGCAGGCCACCCCGGCCCACAACCAAGGGGACTTAAAGACGTCGAGCGTTCTTACCTCCGTCGCTGCTTCCGTGAATTTGCGTCGCCACTCTTCCAAGAAATGATTAAGTGGCTCCGTCAATGGCATACGCAGCCTAAGCCGAAGCATCTCCACCATCGGCGCACAGTTCGACAATACATAGACGAAGCGGCTTCTCGCCTTGATTGAAAGGCAGAGTACTCGCTTCATGTATAGTGTGAAGCACTTTTTAAGCAAATTAAAATTGGCTTGAGATAGGTGTTGCCACACTCTGTCTAAGCTATACGCCAACTTTGGCAGAGTTTTTAACATAAACAAGCGCACTGCCGTACCGACGGACAGTCGCCGTACATCTCCGACCCCTTTGTAGAGAGCTGCCAGTGCCGAGGTAACACTGTTTTCGATGTGTGTAGTAAACGATGTTCCCCTGTAGTGAATCCGGAGACCCAAGTATGTGAAAGAGTTTACAAACTCCAATGGCTTCCCGCAGCAACGAATAACGTCGTTTGCACCTAAACGCCCGCTGCGACGAAACTTAATCGCCTTGGTTGTGCGCGAGTTTATTTCTAGCCCTTTTTTCATGAGATACGCCTCTACCATGGCGGTAATGCGCGAGATGGCACCAATGTTACGATGAGCAACAACGATGTCATCAGCATACATCACTACCACGGCATGTTGAAACTCTTGACGCACGTATTGAACAAGGTCGGCTAGAAGCAGCGTGAACGAGATGCAGCTTAGTGGGTCCCTCTGAGGAGTCCCAACATTCTGCGTTAGCTCACGCACGCCGTTCCTTCCTTCGACCAACAGTGTATCATCGTCGAATAAACTAGAAATTACTCGCAGAAGAGCTCCACCTATGCCAATCTGTCTAAAACAATCGATCATAAGATCGCGCGGAGCCTTGTCAAAGGCCTTGACGCAGTCAATGAAGACTGCATACAGGTGGCCCCCTGGACGAGACACCGCCCGTTCTACTTCGGATTGCAAAACGTGGATGGCGTCGCGGGTCCCCATGCCATTTCTATTTCCGAACTGCTCGGAAGGCAGAGCATTCTTTGCTATATTTGCAATCCTTTCAATAATCAGCTTACTGTCCGTTTCATTGAGCTCCAGCATCTGAATCTATGTAGCCTTTTGGACAGGGCGAAACAACGTGAATCCAGTTTTTGTAAAATTGATTACCAGACCGAATTTTTGAACGCTATATTATAGAGGTGAGAGCATGGATGACATTGCAACAAATTAAAAACGTCGTCGTAAACCGAAATGTAAAAGCTACAGTTCTAACTAGCATCTAAGGAATGCTTTAATACAATAATAGCTTAACTCCATTTGCATCGCATTCAGTACGCCAGCCTGTATCGCAGATGGTTGAATACGAAAAGTAAGGTCACATCATCAGCATAGACAATGGGCCTACAGGAGCCTCCTGATGCGATTTATTTTATATTGAAATTGATCAAAATGATAAACGGTCCTATTGCTGACTCTTGCGGCGTCCCGATGCCTTTAAATTTTCTAAAGGCGATTCAAAACAACCTACCTTTACTGCCTGCTGTCTGTCTGCTAGGTATGACCTAAAGCAAGACACAACAGTGCCATCAGAACTAATAATTTCGAGCATGTCTAGAAACAACGAATTATTTAGGCAGTTGGAGGCGGCAGAAACATCCAAATAGACACCGAGACAAAAAAAAGATGTTTAGGAAAAAAATCACGACCTTCTAAAAGAAATGCGCTAGGGCAAGTTGAGCGTGCCTTTCAAAATTCAAACTGAAAAGAAACCAATCAAACTAAGATGTGCTTAAAATCTATACCTAACCACCTTTTCAAATATTTTGAATAGGTAATCTACTAACGAAATCGGACGGCAATGTTTTGGATTTTCATAGACGCCCTTATTTTTAAATAAGGGAATAGTTGTGGACATCTTTAGTCTAGCGTCAAAAACACCAGTCATAAGGAAACGGTTTATAATATGCGCCAATGAACGAGTAAGAGTGACGGAGGACAGCTTTAGCAATCTGTTTGAGATTCCTGCAGCCTCAGTTCTCCAGGAAGCAATTGTGCTTTATTTGTACCTTCGACGTATTCGCTGGCAAAAAAAAGAGAACGACAAATCTGTTTTGAACCAGATGGCCACTAGGGCTGTCTGCAAGTTTTCTTGTACTTGGACATAAGAGAGCAAGGAGAACTCATACCTTGAAATAAAACTTAATACATCCGAGTTATTTGATATATAAAGATTCTCATTATTATCAATTCGGACGCGAAATATAGCTCGGTCTGCGTCCGCCTGTAAGCAAACAATAATTTGTCTTAGGAGGCGCGACATAGCAGCAACGTCGCAGCGCGCGCCAACGAAACAGCAAGCGAAGGAGCTACTCGGCCTGCCTGCGGTATCCCTGCATGCAGATCGTGGGGAGGCGGAACACATTGTTCGAGCATTGATACGGGCGTTCAAATATGGGTGGTGGGAGATGGGCTGCATCCGACCCTGTGGAAGAGGCTTTTTAGACTACAATCTTGGGTGTACTCAAAGTCAGTGCAGTTCTAACGAGAACCTGAAGAAGTATTGCAACGCCCAGACTCGATGCTGCCTGTGGTCTGGAAGCATGCAACCGCGGGAGGTTTTTGTCCGTATAGATTCAAGCGCATGGAGCGCACAAAAATCATCGCGAAACATTATGGTTAAACGCTCTGATCTAGCGGTGGACGTCAACTACAAACTAGAATTTTTATTTATTCAAATGCGTCTTGTTTAGATATGCAAAGATATTCATAGTATATATGATACACACATTATCATCATATATATTATGATCATAAATACAGTTTATGAGAATTCTCGCTGGAGCTAAGTGAGTAGTGCGGATGCAGTACAGTCGTTGAGGTAAAACAGAGTTCAGAGAGACCGCCACAACGGGGTTAGTGATTCTATTCTTAGAGTGCTCTCCATTTTCTTCACTGAGGTCTACCTTGAATGACGTAGACATGTTGGACGGCGAGACTATACAGCTGAGACAAAACGCGGGGAGCCGCTGGAAAATCCGCTTAGCTGTCTTGGGTTCGCCCTAGCCGTGCGGGATGCGCGGGATAATTTTAGAAACACAGTTGTCATAATGTATGCGGATGACGCCGCCGTTGCACAGTGCCATCTCGGGGTCATCCGACGTATTGTCGGCGACACTGAGGCCTACCTAATTGGTAAGGGACTTCGAATAAATTTACGGAAAACAAAAGCGATTAAGTTTCGCCGAAGATGTCGTGTAGTTGCGACAGAATAATATGGGTACTGTCTAGGACGCATATACACAAATATGCACATGTAAACATACATGCACACGGTGTCTTATAAAATAAAGGCAATATGAGTTATCTGAGAAAAGAGAGCGCTAGGTAGTGGTCAACCGCTGGAGTTTGTCAAATTCTTTCCATATCTAGTCTCAGGATCCACTGTATGGGAACTTTCACATTACATCGCGGATAGGTGCCGGGCAGCAGTTCCCTTCTTGTACAAACGTTGTACCAATACTTATCTATGGAGACCTCTATTACTTGCAAACTGAATTCGAGAGTTGTTTTTCAATATACATAAAAGGGGGTTTCTGCCGGCCGCGTCCGGCATGAAGCTGATTCCTGTACCTGCTATTAGGCTGCGGGCCAGCAGTGAAAACAATTAGAATCAGGCCGAAGTCACCAGTCACTAAGCCTTTCCAGCATTTTTTTGTGAGAATGGCAAGTGGCGGAAACCATAGAAATTTCGCTAATACAATTGAGAATTTCACCAGTAACCAATGGGACAAAATGGCATGCACTAGTTGCTATGCGTACGCAAGTTACATTGTGCTACCACTACGGCTACCACGACGTGATTTGTTCCGCTCGTGGATTTCACCAGGACCGTTTGAACCGTGCTATGTTTCTGATACCGGCTGCCGCGATAATGCGCTCTTTTACAACGATCGGTTGAGAATAGGATGTACCTTGGGATAAGAAATTCACGCCAAAGAAAAACCCGAGCAAAACTTGTTCTACAAACTGCACTTGCTCACCATGGAATTGCGAGCTCATTACTCCCCCTTCCCACGGTGAAACTTTACAGCCTTTGCTATTGTTTTCGTGTGAGCTGGTTCCTAAGGCGATGTTATTATGCAGGCGCTTTGCCAAACCGTTTGTTTTTTAATAGTACTAATCGATTGCCTAGATAGCCTGAGAACTCCGAGGAGATGTTTCTTAATCCCCGTTAGTGAAACACGAAAGACTGGTCCTTCACACAGTCAGGTGGGCCCCATGTTGCAAAAATGGCCTGTTCTTCCTGCAAAAATAACACGCTGCATGTCAGCATATGCACAATTGTGAGTTGTTTGGTACCATCGTACCGTAGGCATCAAATAATTGTGAAACAGGACGGTGGTCCGTTCACTTAGGGGTGTTACTTCAGTCGGCAATTAAGAGTCCCAGTTAATAGTATGACGCGTCTAGTGCCAACAAAGCTCATTGATGTACTAATCTTCTCCAGTAATGGACAGTCTTTTGAACAACCAATCCGCAAGCACAACTTCATAGAATCATACTTACAGTGGTCAACTTTTGCTAGGGCTTCTGTTGGAGGTGGCGGGGGTATCTAGGGTGGCGGCGTGGTCTAGAGGACTAGTGCGTTAGGCATGGTTGTCATCTGTCACCGGTTCGATCTAATTTTTTTTAACGATGCTCATTGAGAATAGATGATAAACCATACATCAGTGAGTCAGCGGCCATGCTGCCACAGTGACTGTTAGGGGAACCCTAGATATCTCAACATGTCCAGCTCTCGGTCCATTGAACGTATACCACACGGTGAGTTCACAGCCCGTAGAAGACGGAGGATGGTCTAGAATTAAAAACAACCTCCTCAAAAATGTTTTTAATTCTAGGTATATCTAAGACAGGCAAGAAGATCAACAAGCAGAAGCTTTGAGACGGCCCCATGGAACGGCAATGCAATGATAACATCAACACGACAGAGTAATCCTTGTGGAACGCTCTGCTCCAGGTCGCTATCGGTAGAGTTATTGGCAGACGACGAACAAAGACTTGGTTGACCGATCAGTGTCGGCTAATGAAAAATATATCTGCAGCAGTAGCGGCAAAAGCTTTCACATATTATATTATTTTGACAAGGAAATTCGCTGAAATGAATAGAAGAGATCACAAGTACGTGTGCCAAAACGCCAAGAAAGGTCACAAAAAAATGAGCTAAAAAAACGAGTGGAAGGGAGCATCAAACCAAGGACTATGTTGGCACAGCAATCGCGCGTCTCAAACCCACATATTTAAGACAGGGGATTAATACTTAAAGAACAACATGAACTTTGGGGAGGAAAATCGACGTACACAGTTGCTAGTTCTAGAAAAACAATATAGCAAAAACTGCCCAATGCTTGAAATCCTTTTCCGCGTGTTTATATCAGTGACACCATGTGGCAACAGTGTTTCAGCGATCTCTTAAGTCGTTCCGGGACACCGCCCGAAATTGAGAACATCGAGAAAAAGCCGCTCATACAACGTTTTTGAGGAACGCAAAGTTACGGGAGTCTTGGTAAGAAAGAAAAAGGACGAAGAGTAGAGGCATCGACTGCATTTTGCAGGAACACCTAAAAGCAGGTGCCCAAGTCGTTGTCTCAGTTTTTACAAGCCTTTACAGCAAGTATCTTGTTCAAGAGAAAGACAAGGGCGCCAATCCGGGCTCATGCCAATAAACCGATATACCCGTCAAGTTACTGAAGCGCTTTACTACCGAGTGTAAGATTCAAGGTACTAACATCGGTCATCGTCGGCCGACTCTTTGTTCACTGTGACTGACAAGAACTCTAGGAGACAGCGTGGATTTTTCCAAAAGCAAAGCGTGTGGAACGCTGTCTATATCAACAGTTAGAAGCAGAACTCACAGGTGAAATATGAAATCTTTGTTGACTTCCGTGCTGCACTTGACTCAACACCTTCTTCATAAGCGATTTCATTGTCTTAACATTATGAGACAAATATTTGATCATTTATAATTTTGCAGATAACCGTATTATGATTAAAAACGAAAACCGCAGCCTCTTTCAACGAGTTATCTGAAGTTCTGGCGCGTAACACAGAGAAGCAGATACGCCTGAACAAATCTAAAGCAACTGGATAAGACATAATCATATTTGTTTAAACGCGTTTTAGGCCTCCCAAAATGAGCCAGTTCAACAATGGCCTACTAGCTTGTGGGCGAACCCACTTAGGCGTGGGAATATGTATTTTATGTATATCGTATGAATACAATAGATCCTATGAAAATATAAAAAAATGACAGAACAGTTATGAACCTGTATCATATAAAGGAAAGAAAGGAACGTGCGCTTTGTTGCCGAATGACACACATACGGTTTTGCGTTTTGCTGCAACAAATGGAAAACACATTCGACTTGCGACAAAATGCGCCTAGCATCAATGGCCCGGCCGACAGATTAATGCAGCATACAAAGCAAGTGTTACCCTTTGAGAGCAATAGGAAATGTGTGACTCATACTGTGTTGGAAATTATACTTGCCTGCGTAGTCAGTGCAAGATAGTACATTTTCTATGTAGAGCGCCCTTGTAAGTGCATTTGAAAACCTCCTTTCTTAATTATTTTTTTGCGGCTCCAGAGCCTTAAAAGGATACCAAGCCAAAAAATCTTAGGAGAAAGTTTTTCTCGGAAAAGCGATGCGTACGAGAAGTACTTGAGGTTCCCATCCAGGATACAAGGCAGAAAGCAAATAACGTCAACAGTTATCTTGGCTCGACTTGATCGATATCCATGATATCTATAGTTTATACGTTGATCAATTCCAATAAGAATGAAGTTTTGTCGAAAATTAACGCGAGTGCTTTGGACTTTGGACGGAAGGGCAAAGGACACTGACACTGTTGTGGGTGCAGGGGGGAGTAGAAAGACGGAACAGTTAGAGAAGTGTAAACGCTGTATACGGGTCGCAGGCCGACGGTAAGGGCGCAAACGCGCCGAATTTGGTTTAACATGGCGGAGGCGTAAAACTCCGGTGGTATTTTGAATATACTTTGAGAGTATTACTGGTGGAATTTCAGCAAATCATTTGCGGTTGGATGCTAGAACCACTGTACTTCGCGTACTTGGTTGAGAAATGTCGGTTTTATTCTATTGAGAGGCTAGGACTGTGCAGAGCCCTGTCCTACGTGACTTGGATTTAGCGAAAGAGCTACTGACTACACTTAAAATTGAAAAGGCACGTACACGTATCGGGGAAAGTCTGTGTCGGGTAAGCTAGCCTCAGCATGAAACGCTTTTCTGTGGAGCTCCGTGACATGCTGGCAAAAAGACGTGCCTCGAGATCGTGTCCGTACGCGCGGTCATCGAGCATAGTTTGGTTTGCCTTCAGAATGTAATTGTAGCATTTGCACTTTAACTCCGGCTTTGGCAAGCCTCTTTAACAGGGCACCTATGGACAGCGCTATGCAGATTTTGGGCCAATCAAAGTCGCAAATAGTAATAGTTTCTTCTTTTCAAGATATATTCTTGTTTCAGCCTTGTTTCAACCCGACATATTGTAAATGTTAATCCTCTTTGTAGAATCTTGTAGAGCATCCTGTTGACTTAGTGGGGTGATTTGTGACGAAGCTTGATAGTGTTTATAGATACAATTGGTTGCCTAGAACACGGGTCCACAGGAGCCGCTATAACCTTTTGAGATTACTTGTTGAGGGCAATCAAACCATTTATCCAGGAGCGCTCTTTTAGATAGGCAACTGCTAAATATGGTTTGCTACATAGGGATGGCGATCGGCTTGCGTAATATGTCGAAAGGTATATTCAGACAAGCAACGAGTATCATAACAGAGGCTTTAATCTTCTGTGCAGGAAGATATTTTCTCGGCACCGTTTCTGACCGGCTAAACCTCATCCTAAGATGCTTTAAGAGCTCTTCAAACGGTATGGGATAGCTACTACAATTAAAGCTGCCGCAGAAGCACCTAAGGTTCTCATTGCTCCACTAAGTCTAGACGTAGCTCTTCTTGGTGCTCGACAGCTCTCTTTTTGAAGTCCTGGATGTGTCCGTAGTGCTTTTTTTTACACTGAACATATACAGAAGCGACTCCGGGGTCAGGTAAACTTAATTTAAAGGAATCCAGAAAGACACGCTTAAGTTCATAGCAATCCTGGTAAAACCACTGTAGTGCTGCTAGTTGGCGGACCAGATTCAAACTGCAGTCATCTCGCTCACTGCCTCATTGGGGGCGATAGAGGCAGACTTCAATCTTAAGGGCTAACCAAAATAGACTGCGAGATTAACGTCTGTGGATCTAGACACTTGCCCACGCCACGGTATTGTAGAGAGGTATCGTATTTACTTTGAGTCTTATGGAAATAAAGACATGCTTTTTAAGGCCAGAGCATGTGATGGAAGCCGAAGTTGTTATATATATATATATATATATATATATATATAGGTAGTTCAACAAGTTCTTAAAATAAAAACCAAGAATTTTTCTAATCTTGTTTTTTATTATTTCTTATTCGATATACCCCCCGAGAAGCTCAATACACTTTTCCCACCGAGATTTCAGAACATTTATACCTCTTGAGTGGAATTCCGCGTCTTTAGACTGAAAATAGGCTTTGACAGCAGCCTTAACCTCTTCATTGCTGGAAAAACGCTTTCCACCGGGACTATTCGTCAAATGTCCGAAGAGGAAATAATCAGAGGGGCCCAGGTCTGGAGAATAGGAAGGTTGTTCAATAAGTTCGAACCTCAGTTGGGCCAGTTTTGCCGATGCTTGCCGCGACTTGTGTGCAGAAGCATTGTCCTTGTGAAACAGGACAACCTTCTTCTGCAAAGCGGGCCGTTTCACGATGAGTTCTTGCTTCAGGCAGTCCAACAGTCTTGCATAATATTCTCCCGTGATCGTTTTCCCGGGTAAAAAGGTGTCACGTGAAGTTAAGAGTCAGTTGTCCGTGTCCTTGCTTTATGGTAGCCCCCGCTCTTATGGACCCGGTGCGAGCGATATATCCTCAAGGTTCCTTGCAAAGTTAAAACGGTGAGATCCATAAGATTCCTCTTCGTGACGCCGAGCCCCAAGAGCGTCCTCGCAGATTCGGAGTCCCATACACCACTCATAGAGATAGTGATGGATCCGAATCTGCGAGGTTTTTGCGAGTAGGGGAGCGCCGCTCTGAGGAACTCGACGTCATATTTGGCGATCTTGTCTTGCCGTGCTTTTGCCAGGTCCCGGTTCGGGCCGCAAACCTCGGCATCTAAAACCCAGACCTCGGTAGGTGTTGTTATTACGAGGTCGGGCTTTAGACCCGGTGCGCCCGGTCGACGGAATACTCGCTCACGAACCACCTCATGACCCCTTTCGCGGAGAAGACGCGCCACGCGATCACAGACGTCGTCATGTCTCTTTATGGTTTGTTTGTGTGTTATATCGCACATCTGAGCGACATGAGCCAACGTCTCAGGCGCATGACACCCGTGCCTACAACGTTTGTTGTAGCCCGGGCGTCCCCTGGCCAATCTGGCACGCGTTGGTAGTGCGTTGATCCTGAGCTTTAGTAGGTTTAAATACTCCTGACCAGATAGGTACGGCATACCCTTAATCCAGTAATGTACAAAAGGCGTTTCGCGTGCTTTTTTAAAATGTGCCCCATCGAACGTGTTGTGTAGTTGTTGAGACCAGTAATCGGTCTCTTGTGTAGCGGTCTCAATGGAGGTTCCCAAGCGCTCGCAAAGAAGTCTTGTTTTTGCAAGATCTTTCTTAAAGTGCTTGGTGGTTAGCATCCATTGGACCCCAAGGTGCGTGGAGTGTTGTAGTGCTGTCAGGCGGGAGAGGCGGATTCTGGGAATGAATGTTTGGAGGCAGGGGATGTCCAGACCGCCGTGTGCTGTGTGCGTGTACAGGTAGGCGTTCGGCACCAAGTTTTCGAGCTTAAGCCATTTCGACTTAACAACCTTTCTGATCTCTTTATCTAGGTCACTAAGGAGTGCGTAAGATGGTCTGGGACCGGAGACCAGTTTATATAGGAGAGGGGGAATGAGAAAGTCTTTCAAAAATATGACTCTTTGGTGGGGTTTAAGGGGAGCTATCGTGAGTCTGTTGAGTAAGTTAAGGAGTATATCCTTGGTGGAGTCAACTCTGCCATTGCTGTCAAAGTCGACTCCAAGATATCTCCATCGATCGCTCATACCTTTAGCTGGCAATTGCCGATCTCCAACGTTAAATTCTGATACGGTATTGATAAAACCTTTACCTTCCTTCCTATTAAATAGGTGGGAGATAGTAAAGCTTTTATTAGTATTAATTTCAAGGCCTCGGGATTTTAAAAGTGGGTCCGCAATATTAAGGAGCCGTTGGAGAGTGGATTTCGTGGAGGCTAGGAGGATGAGATCATCCGCAAAGGCTAAGCCCATAAGGCGGAAGTCATCAGTAAGTTGGTACCCGATATTAGTTTTGTCTAATTTTGAAAGAATGTCGTCGAGAACTAGATTAAATAAGAGGGGGGACAGAGGATCTCCCTGCCTAACACCCCTAGTTGGCCGAAATGTGCGACATTCTTGTCCAAATTCTATGAGAGTTTTAGATGAGAGGTACAAGCGTTCGATATAGTTAATGAATACCTCCGGGTATCCGCGAGTCCGGAGTGACCACAGGACGGAGTCATGACTCACCATGTCGAACGCCTTACGGAGGTCGATTGAGGCGAGTCTGAGCTCACGTCCTGCAGACTTGGCATCGTTAAGGATACCATCCAGAACCGCAAGATTCTCGAAGGTACCATTATAGGGGAGAAACGCTCGCTGGATTGGGAGAAGCTTAATAGATTTCTGGAGGCGTCTAGAGAGAATTTTGTTAAGCGTTCGTTGTAAGTATGAACTAATAGATAGGGGTCGCAGATCGCTTGGGGATGTGGCATTGTTAATTTTAGGGATGAACGCTAAGCGAGCAGTTTCATGGGCTGAGGCAATATCGCTAATTAATAGTATGTTAAGAATACAACAGACTACTTCTAACGGGAGTTTACGGAGGGACGAAAGACAAATCCCGTCCAAGCCTAGTGCTTTAGAAGGTCCGCGGAGAGCTACGTGGGTTTCCTTTAGGGAGATAGGGAGGGAAACCTCAAAGAGATCAGAGTTTGGAGTGTAAACGGGGCAAGGGAGTGGTTCAGGGGGTGGTTCTGTCATCGTGTTGGCCCAGTGTTCTACAACTTCGGTGGCGTGCATGTTATGTATGGTGTGTTTGCCGTCCAGCACCTCATGAGCGCATTTGGATCGGTTTTGGCTAAAAAGTTTTTGAGTGGTTGCGTAGTCCTGACGTCGCTGTTGCCTTTTAGATACTCGCGCTTCAGTGGAAGGTGTTTCTCTAAAGGCACGACGTCGGACAGTGTGTGTAAAATGTTTGTTTAGAAATTCGTTTAAGGCGATAGTGTGGTCCTCACCTGAGCAAATTATATTTGACAGATGAGTAAGGTCTGTTGAAATTATGTTGCGTTTGGGAAATGTGTTTGTGAGGGCTTGTATTTTAGATATAATAATATCTTTTTGGGATGGATTATAGGGGCCATCTGATTCAGAGTATCGAGGCCGACTACGCTCAGGAAGCTCAGATCCGTCAAGGTTGGAATCCAGGAGAGACCTCTGTTTAAGGAGGTCCTCTACCAGATCCTTATGCGCCTGAGAATTACGTTGGCCTCTAATCGCTCCAGGTGTGCGTGATTAGTAGCTAAAAGGTGGTCAATTTCTCTAGGAGTTTCGTTATTATTATCTAATATAAAATCTGCTTCTAATGTTGCTAAAAGTTCACGGTCTTGTGGGTTCCATCTGGCCTTCTTAGAGGGGGGGGGGGCTAAAATGTTCTCATTATATTCGTCCGGATGGGCACGACGACGGTGTAAATTAAGACCTGATTTAGAATTAAAGACCTTTAAGCAAGTACTAGATGGACATTTACAATTTGGCTGGGAGACGCGTGAAGTACTAGGGGGGTTAAAATTATTATTAGAAGCAGCAGTGTCATTTTGTGAGGAACTTAAAATCAAATTATTAGTCTGTGATCGGTTAGGAGTTTGGGAGGTGGCACGAACTTCTCGTTGATTGTGAGTCAATCTAATGTGGCTCGCGAGGCCCGCGCCAGATTTGCATACTCGCCCGTAAGTCTGGCAGCTGAGTCTTCCGGCGGTGTTGCTGCCGTCACGTGATGCCATCGTTGTCTTGGTCCACAGCGGTGGTAAGATTTCTTTAAAAGTTTTGTACGCGAACGACGGCGCGATTTTACGCAGATGTTGTTGTTAAAATCGCTCAAATGAAGCGGTCTTTAGACCAGCATTCTGTTTGTCTCTACCCAGGGAGCACTATGTCATATTTCGTTACGTACTGTATTTATGCAAAATAGCGTCAAAAGTAGAAGTTAAAAATTGCACATTAATATGTACAATAGTAGTGTCTATATGTATATATATATATATATATATATATATATATAGTTTTGAATTAATTTGTTTTCAACTTTTTTTTATAAAGATTAAGTTGTAAAATGTATGATGATCAGGTTTGGCTGTTGTGTGCCACGGTAGTGTGGCACTCGCAAACCCACTAAACTCCAGACCTTGTACGGCGGTTGATTTTCGCCTTAGAGACAAATTTTGCAAAACTTCTTACCATAAGCCAGGATTCAAGATCCTTGGTGAACGCCTTTACAAGGGCTTGACATGTCAGTGGACTTCCCCAACTTTAGGTTTCGAGACAGTAGCTATCGTTTAGTAATAAAAAAAAGGTGCATTAGGCCTCACATCGTCAGCCTTTCCTGAGTTGTACATACGGCATAAGGGAGAGTCAGTTTTACCAATGCGGCGTAGGTATTGCTAAAAGCAGTTCACGTGGCCCGTTGCCAGTTGCGCAAGTGAGTAAGTAAGTAAGCAAGCCGTGTTTATTATTATTTTTTATTTATTAGGTGATCTGTTCTGTTTAACAGTAAACCCTTCCTCCACGTTGATTGAGGGGCATCCTGAAGGTAGTTCTTTGGTCGCCGAAGATCTCTATAAAGAGGACTTGTATAGCTGCCGTTGAAGCCGTGCGACTTGTCCGTGCTATGTTGAGCGTCAGAAGTATTGGGGTCTTGTTGAGGAGGCGGTGTATTGTAACCCTGGGACT
Source organism: Dermanyssus gallinae (assembly GCA_003439945.1). NCBI lineage: Eukaryota > Metazoa > Arthropoda > Arachnida > Mesostigmata > Dermanyssidae > Dermanyssus > Dermanyssus gallinae. The sequence continues at coordinate 621,236 of QVRM01007112.1, read as the reverse complement.
TGTGCGCTCCCTAAAGTGTGCAATATAGAGCGTCTATACATATGATATTAAGAGACGGAACTGAGAGTCGGTTGCCCATCTGGTCCGCAAGAGGATTTTTTTGCAGCTCTGCTGAGACTTTGACAGGTTCATTTGATGCATAGCATGCATAAGGTGAGTCCTTTTATCCAGGATTATGCCCAGCAGTACTTAGCCATGGCCGTGGGTGTTACAGGAAGCCCTTCCAGGCGTAAGATTAGATTCTGTAAACATCGTGAGGCGTCAGGCCGTTCACAAGATTTTTTTTTTGTAAAGCCATTTTAAGACCTAACGTTTGGAATTATGGTCGAATATTCACCAGGACTCTACTGGCTGTTCCGTCGAGCACATCTTTGTCACGGGCGGTAATTACAGATCTAAGTAGGCGACGGAACAGACCCCCAAGGAATGTAAGGGTCTGAGTACTCCATGATAGGTTATATTTCACAGGGTCGGTCCCAGTATGGACCCTTGCATAGCCCATGCCTTTATAGATAGATGTTTGGTATTTTAGCAATGACTAGGATATAATTTACAAGTGCTTTATGTATGGCGTCCCACGAAGGCGCATTAAAGGCGTTTGACATCTAAGTGGATGGCTAGACAATGCGACCGGTTTGCTCACGGCGCGTTTCTTTGTGTCACAGATAGTTAGAGCGTGCACTAAGAACAAACAGTGATGACACTAGAAGTCAAAGCAACGTACCGAAATTACGAGCAGATGATAAGGATGTTGGAAAGCGTACAGAGTATAAGTTATAAGATTATTAGGCGTTGTAGTGCCGAGGTGTGCCGTGTACGGGCGGGCCGGTGTTCGAGTCGACTCACCTGCGAGACGGCCTCCGAGGATGACACAGGAGGTAAGTAGGAACAGAGCATATATGCATCGTCATAGGTCGGTGTAAGAGGGTAGTTGCAGACTAGGTGTGAATATTAGATATATTCAGTGTGGCCTCACTCTAATTGCTACGTGTTTGATATATACACGTATATATATATATATATATATATATATATATATATACCAGATATCTTAATAAATAGAACAAATGTTAGCCCACCCACGCGAGTAAAATGTGTGTTGAGAATAGATAAAAAAAGCTGTAACCTATATGATTCTAATTAAACATTTGTTTTCGTTCCACATTCGTTTGTAACACTCTGGCGTTTCAGCTATAGGCGAATGTGTGGAATATCGGGCTTCCGCGCCGGTGTTCCCTGATAAAGTGCTCCGCTGTTTTGCATAGACAGGAAACTATATATATGGCGGTATATCGAGAGGGTTCCTTGTGGCTTACCAGGTTCTCTTGTAAGGATCAAACGTGCCCTTTTCCAAGGTTCAGGATAGTCTCCGCTGGTGAGCATTTCACCCATAATATCCACCCATTGAGCGGTTCTTTAAAACTATGCGTACTGCTCGTTTTCTCTAATAGCACCGGACCGTGGTCTTTGCGGTGAGAGAATACTTCTACTGATAAGGCCGACCGTGCGTGGCGCATTTTATTTATGCAAGATGTTATACCTTTTGCTCCACGGGATTTCTTTAACCTCTTTGCACAAGAAGTTCCAGTGGTATATGTTACTGTTCCTAATTGTCTTATGTAGAACTTCTGCTGCTTTTCTGTGTTGTTCCCATAGATAGGAAGGTTTTGGTGCCTTGACTGAGTAGATTGTAAGGTCGGTTGTAGTAATACAAGAGAAGTACGTGCCTTGCCCCACTGGGATAGAGGATGTGAATGTGAAGAATACGCTAATCAAACGGGCTCCAGGTTGAGAAAACCGTGCTGTAGGGGTTTTGGAGAGTAGTAAAACTTCAATGCTGTTTTGGGCCGTGAACTCACATGCCAGATGGCATGCTTAAGGGGCTCTGCGGAGGTTTAGTTACATTATTTTCATGTTATTGGTCATATTGTTTACGGCTCCCGCGGAGGTTTGTGATCCGTTGACGTTGTCTGTATGCTGTGCACTACGTCGTAGGGGCGTAGTGTCCATCACCTTACATTGGCCGTGCTGCTCTTTGTGACGTGTCGAGCGGCTGTACGATGCCTCGCCGTATGGTTAAAACTCAGACACAGTGAGCACTGTGATACAAAGACCATTTTGTCTGCGCGACACCGTCTCCAATCAAGATATATCTACTTTGTCATGGGAGCCTTCGTGCTCTGTTGGGGGAGGGGCCATGATGAACGCCATTTCCGGTACTCCTTCCTCAGTGAGCCTTTGGAGAATGTCTTATGGCTCGATGGACTCATCTAGGTCTCGGATTATAAGACAGTGGTGTCGGAATTATGCCGCAATGACGAATAGGAAGGAGAAAGGCGAGATAAAGAAAACAGTTAGGCAACCGACGGCAGCGACGACACCAACGGAGGAACAACAGCAAAAACGCGAGAGAGGGTGCGCGGTGAGGGCTACAGATAGAAGCGAAAGAAAGAGAAAAGAGATTCAGCGACAAGAAGAATACAATATAGTGTCATGCTATTTGGACGTATTGCCATGTTAAATATAAGAGATATATATAAACTGCTAAATTTAAAGTAAGTCGATATGGCGATAGTAAAATAAGCGCATTTATGTGACTTAAAGGTGCCGCGGGACTTAATAGTATACGATTAGTATGATACAAATCTGAAGACGGAAAAAGGGACAACAAGTTTGGGAGCGTTGGGATAATAATCAGTGATTCCAGTTTGTGTAAAGAAGTCGGTACTGAGTACGGAGGAGGGAGGCTGAAAAAGAAAGAAACGCAGCAAAATGTAAAAGCAATTGGGGGTTTAATAAAGATATAGTAAAAATAAACACCTGAAAGGCCATGTATGTACTAGGACTGGCGTTTGCGAATGTAACTCCGGCCCACAGTGCGGGTATTGGCGGAACTTAGAAGTAGTACAAAGATAATGGAGTGGAAGCAGTGATAAGATTTGCGAAGGGCAGTGATAAGATTTGCATTGTGTTGCCGTCTTAATTGCGCCAGAGACATTTTATATACTACTTAAATTTATACAATTGGGAAGTACATAGTTAAGGTTTAGTATCAGGATTATTTCATTAAGAGACTCAGGATTTATTGATGAAAGATGAGTTAAACAGATTAAGGTGATGGCAGAATTAATGGCACTAATGGTAAAAGCGAAGTGCGATTGCAGTGTAGAATTCGCAGTTAGGGAGACAATAATCAGTAATGAGTACGAGCGGATGGATCGGGAGGAATGGCGAAGTTGATGAAACAGATATCTTTCGGAAACCTTATCTGCAAGGACCAGGTCAATATTACAAATAAAAATCTGCCAATGGAAGATTTTTACTCAGGTATTGGAGGAGGAGGATCGATTGGCGATATGGATGCTGTAAGCGCCCCCTGATCTAAGAACAGTGACATTTGGGCCTATATGTGTAGCGAATAATAAATCACTTATATATATATATATATATATATATATGATTGATCGTGGGCGATATAGTATTAATTTAACACATAATGAGATGTAAAAAATTCTCCGATGAACGTGACCTATACCGATATATATATATATATATATATATATATATATACATATATATATATTCCCAGAGCGCACGTTCTCGGAAGACAATTGTCGCTCCATTTGTATTCTTAATCAACGTATGCTATATATATATATATATATATATATATATATATATATATATATATATATATATATATATATATACACATATACATATATACATGATTTAGCTCAAACGTTAAAAAAAAAAAAAATATATATATATATATATATATATATATAGGATGCGAGTGGAGCGACAATTGTCTCCCGAGAACGTGTACGTTGGGAATATTACTCAGTCACGTTCACCGAGGACATATATATATATATATATATATATATGTACAGAGTCCAATATAAATGCATTGTCCCGAGCACTAACCGGCCTCTACCGCTGCCAGCTCTGTTTGAGTACTTTCCGATGAAGTATTGTTAGTGGGGAAAAACACCAGTACCGTTTTGCTGCGACATAATGGATAACGAGAGCCATAACTGTGCTATTTATTGTCGTACAGCCTGGGCCACCGCCAGCGCATATGACACATGTGACCCCGCAGATGCAATATGAGACGTTTTGATTGATGTGCGCAGAGACTTATGCCGCGTGCCGTGCATCTACGTGGCTATCTTTGTATCTACGGTATTTAGTTATGAATGCCCCCTTCAGTTGGCAAAGGGACAATGGCCAATGTAGATGAAACCTGTCGGGATGAAAGCCAACGTCGCTGGAGTTTCTAGACATGTGGTTGCTTTTGCACGACGAGTTCGTCGTTCACAAGAGAGAGGGTTCTTCTGAGGGGTAGTAATGATGGCTGCATTGAAACGCCAGCACGCGCGCAGTTTTGCCCTGTGTGTCACACAGTTGAAGGTAGGGCATCAGCGAGCGCACATCCGAGAGGCTGAAAAGTAGTTCTTGCATGGTGAATCTAAATTGGCAGCAGACAGATGAAGATGGACGAGACGGGACGGAACGATTCATAGTGCTCTTTCTTGTCGTCGGTCGTGCCAGCGACGTTCGTCGGCTCCTCCTGTCAACGTTGCTAGCCCAGCCTTACCTACTTATTCGATGTAGTTTGATTCTACGGGTGCCTCGGTGCGCCTCCCCTTTGCTGTTCTCATCTTCTACGTCTTCTCTTCGCCACCAGCACTCCGTCGTCGATACGTCGATCGTACGTGGTGGCTTGCGTCTATTTACATACACTTCCCTCTTATTCCCACCGATGTTTGCCAACCGGGTGGTTTTGGAAGTCGATGAATTTTGTTGCATCAATTCTTCTGAGAGCTTCTGCCGGCACGACCGATACTAATGCAACAAATGCTACGACAACAACAACTACTACTACGACTCGGCTCACTGTTGATATCTCATTCTTGGTTCTGCCTGTAGCCGACATATGCTAGATTCATCAGCATGCTGACTTTAGCGGCAAACATTGTTTATTGTCTCTTTCTATACCGACTACCGGACAGTAATCAGGGTCACAGATGTAATTGATAGTTCTAGTATTTCTTACTTACGTCTATGTTTTTTTCTGCTGGTTATAGTTTAAAATCCAGACAATAAAATGTAGTAAGTTTTTGGAATGTTAAATGATTGAGTGGACATATTATATAATGACCTTATGAAACAAGTATGAATTGCTTGCACCGCTCAATCAATTAGCACCGCTTGCATTTCTAACAAACGGTACTAATTGATTAAGCTTTTGCTAGATGATACTCAAATACCGTGAATCGAAGAAAGGTTGTTTGTATGGATGAGTTTCTTGTTAACCGTAAGTGGTAATTGAATTCGAAACTAAAGATTAACATATGGCATTCAAAGTCAGATAACTGTTACCTAAAAACTGAACTGAACTTACTATTTATTGGCGGGGTTGAGCATGCGCTCAAGTCTCAGTTACTTAGAATTAAATGATTTTAAAATCAACCGCGGTCGGACTCTCCTTGTGTATAACCCTTGGGACTGCATTTTAGGTAAGTAGATATGTAGCAGAAGAAAGTCGGAAATTAACGAAATTAATCTGTCTAGGACTTTACTCTCTATGTATTCTAGATTCAAATGGTTTTACCCATTTCGGTTTTTTTGTGGAACATCTCATGTTTGGAAACAATGGATTTTTACTCACTTGATTTTTTGACGAGTAAAAAATGCGTTCCCTGCAACCGAAATAATGTTTAGAGCTTTGGGATACACTTGGTTAGTATTATTTTTCCAAATGTAATTTTCACTGTAACCTTGAGCATTGTTAACAAACAATATGACTGGAATGATAAAAGCATGTTTATTGACGTGACATTTATTTTTGCGCAACCGGACTTTCCGAGTCAAGCCAGGCAACGCTTTAATCAACCTGCATCCTGCACTGTCTGGCGTGACGCAGAGGTGCTGCGTCTTTCCACTTTTGTACATAATATTTGTCCTAAATATGAAACTCCATAACCATCGACGGCTCCTCTGAGCTAAACCATACCTGTGTAATCCGTATCCATATCTATGTAATCAGTATCCATATCTGTGTAATCCGTATCCGTATCTGTGCAATCCGTATTCATATCTGTGTAATCCGTATCCATATCTGTATCTATATCTGTGCAAATACATAGGTATGATCAGAGTTGTGCAAAGGAGATTTTTAAAGAGACTCCACAGAAGATGTGACCTCAAAACGAACGATATTGTATTACCGCTTTAATAGACGCACTCAGGAAAAATGACAGACGAATTTTAGCTCAACTTATGGGCGCTAGTTTTATTGATAATTTCTTTTATGTAAGGCCGAACAATTGCAGAGGCCAAATAATGTATGTGCCCAGATGCGTTGTAAAAACGGAGTACATTATTAAAATGTTCGCGCCCCAGGGAAATTCACAACAGTACGACTGCACAGGTCCCGCCTGCGACCCGTCATTCCTCACTCTTTTTGAAATTAATGGAGAAGCTTTTTAATCTAAAATACTAAATTTAGTATTCTTGTTCGCTATATGTCTAATTTCTTTTTCTTGTTCTTTTTCATCTTCCCCCTCTTCCTCAACTATTCTTCGGCAACTCTTCTTCGACTAGACTTCGGCCGACACGAAGGCAGCGTATAAATAGAATGAGATCTAGAAGACAAAAATAATGCTTGTCCCGCTAGCTAGGCCGGTTAAAATACAGTTTTGAGAGGTTTGCCAATGTAATAGGGGCTATTCTTGGGAAGAGATCGTGTGTAATTGGCTGCGAATGAGGAGGCGGTGGGCCTTCATGCGCGATGACTCAATGACGTGACACACATCGCTCAGAGAAAAACAGAATCCCTCTTTTAGACGATTCTAGAGACCACCTCGGTCGGCTAAAGGCTCCTCCCTTGTTGTGCTCTTCTCTTGCTTTCGTTGTCAGTTTTCTTTCTGTCGTCTCCAGTCGTGCATACACCACTCCATCGACTTCATCGCTGCTGCTGCCGCCATTGCCCTTGTTTAGAGCATATAATCTCACCCTACGGTGGTAAAGCTCCTAAAATGAATATAGAAGCGATTAAGCGTACATCTTCCTTTTTTCCCGAAGCGGTAGGTGCAAAGCGACAATTTTTAATGACGCAAACAAACCCTCAGTAGATACTAATTTTTGTATACTTTAATTAGGTTGGATATATTTATAGGATGTCGATTCCTTGGAATGAACGTACGCTACTTTCTTTCCCACTCATCAAAACATTTTTAAATGCGTCTTTCGGAGTCGAGTTGAGTTGCTTCTGTGACTTTTTGTATGTCCTCTATAGTCTCAATACGTTGTCCCTTTCAATTTTTCATTCGTGGACTTTGGCCTTGATGTTGTAACCATATAGCCATGACTAGTTTCCTGTAACTACTGTCGTAAGCAATTTAGGATTTTCTGCTGCCGCCTGAAAGTTCAATTCAAACATTTTTCGACGGACGTTAATTTGCTGGAAGTGCAATATATCTGGAACGAACTTCGCTGCCTGTCTTCTGACGAATGAAATATTGATCAAGACTTTTACAACTGATCCAAAATATAACTCCACTTATCTCCGTGATAACTCGGCGATTGTTGCGTGAAAGCCTTCCTGAAAAGGGGTCATCTTCGCTCAGAAATCGGCCATCGAGTCAAATCCATCCATGTGCGCTAAACTTTCTGGTCAGTGCGACAATAGCTTGCATTCATCAAAATTGGTTTTGTTCCTTCGAAATTGCTTTTATGGTTTAGCGTATTTGTCTTTGTGTTCGTATTGCTCACTGTATTATTGTTTATACGGTGTGCTAGACTCTGACAAAAATGGTCTTAGCGAGTTCAGAAGCACAGGGCACACAATAAACACATAAAAAACATTTTCCTTTCCCCCTTTCTAAAAATTCTACCACACTCTAAAATGAGCCTACTACATACTGCCATACTTATACAAGGCAAATGTAAGGCCGAGAGACACACTGTATTGTGTGCGCAGCCCAGGCATGACGCCCTACCGGAAGCATCCAGACCCGCTGAACCACCGTTGGATCGCGGGCGGCAATAATTTTGCCGTGGAACCCGCACGTCGACGGAACACTGGCAAAAAGTAGGCAATGCCTCCTAGGTTGAGCGTACTTTCCACACAATAATGTCGTTGTATATTCGTGTTTCTTTTCGCCTAATAAAGCTCTGCAAGACCTGGAGGACTTCTCGGTGATAATACAACTCGTATTGCAGTGGGCTCCCCATAGGTGCCCGTGCGGGCAAGGTGTATAATTACAGTCCTTCATGTGCCAGTAGCGCAGATCGACGCTCAAGGCACGACTTGATCAAAGGCTGCTTTAGCAGAACTTTCAGGTCCTGTGGTCTACCTTGTGTCCTGAAACCGTAGGGTTTCTGTACCGCCGATGAAAACCGAACAGATGGAATGACACTGACTCCTTTTGAGGGAAAATATTAGTTTGGGATGCTATCGTTGACGACTTTTTAATTATTTTAACGGTTGGTGGCGGAACTCCGTAAAAATAAACAAACTTAGAAAACTCTCATCGTTCATCAAGCAACACCTGGACCTCGACGTCGAAGCGAAAATTCAACCTCTGTCCGTGGCACTTTGCTGAGAGTGGGCATCTGGCCTGGACATACTGGAATCGTAACCACCAGCAGATTCGTTCATCAATCATTTGGGATTATATATATATATATATATATATATATATATATATATATATATATATATATTGGCTTTGCGAGAGCAACACCCATTAGCTCCCGAGGACCTAGAATGGCCAACACTGACCAGAACCCCTATGCCCTATGTCACATTAAAGAAAGATATTCAGGTGGCTATTAAGAGCATCTCTAAAGCTCCGCCGCAGGGCTAATTTTATTAGACCGCGGCTTTTAATGAACCTTCTTTTCCCATCCCTCAACGACGTCGCCGCTAGCTTGCTCTCCGCATTGGCAAATGTTGTAGACATTCTTCTTTGGGGCAACCCCCGTCTTGCCTTCAACCGTTGATATTCGTCGCAAGACTATTTGCCCTTAAGAAAAAGAACGGATCGGTACGTCTGATTGCTTATTCGTCTACGCAACGGAGGCTCGCCGCGAAAATCGGACGTAACCACAACAAAGGGTTATTTCTAAAGCAACTGGTGCACATCAGTTGGGATTTGCGACGCCGGGTGGGACCGAGGTAGCCACTCGTGCAATCCGTGCTTTTCTCGATTCGCACAAACCCCTAACCGGGTTCTTGTAAGGCTTAATTTTAGAAACGCTTTTAACAATATGAGACGCGATCATCTAATGAAGGTCGTTGCATCCCACGTTCCTCATCTATTGGACCACGTCGAGCTGGCATATCGGCGTCCTTTCCACCTGGTCCTGTCTGAGCATGTGATTTCGTTCGCCACCGGACTGCAGCAGGAAGACTCCTTAGCACCACCTCTGTTTTGTTTGGGTATCAAGGATCTGGTGAATTCCTTCAAAAGTCCGCTGAAATTCTGGTACCTTGACGATGGCCTACTAGGAGGAAACGTTCATACAGTAGCGGAGAACATTCGACGGGTCCTTAACTTCGGTGTAATTTCTGGGCTGGAGTTAAATCCTGCCAAATGTGAAGTATGCATCCCGGGCTCTACCGATAAGGCTTCCCCAGATATACAGTTACTCCGAGACCTTCTGCACGGCTGCAAGGTGACCGCCAAGGACGATCTGGAGCTACTAGGTGTGCCACTTTGTCCCGAAGGGCTTACAGCAGCAATCGAGCGTTGGAGATTAAAGCTGGAAAATTCCGCCGCTTCGCCTTCCTCTTCTAGGAGCCCATCGAGGACTCTTCTAACTCAGGTCTCCTTTCTCTTCCTTGAGACTCATCCACCTTCTTCGAGGAGCTAACCTATCGAATGGGGCCGACGACTTGCAAGCGCTCAACAACTTGACACTGTCTACCCTCGAGGCTCTGCTTAACACATCTCTACCACTTAGCATTCTATAGTCGGTGACGGCGGATCCGAAGCCGTTATGCAGCTCACCTTGCGGAGACCAGCAAGCTAAGAAAATACTCATCCATTGGGTATCGCCACGAATTCTGGCCTCTTACGTTTGAGACCTTGGGTGATCCTGGTGTTCGGACCAGACAGCTGATCAGTCAACCGGTGATAGCAGATCGTCGTTCTTTTTAAACAACGTCTGAATATCAATATACAACGTAGAAACGCGGCCTCCGTTCGGGGCACACTTCTGAAGTAGTCTCGGCCTAGCCTAGACAAAGCGGACACGTAATAGTCACAATACACACCCTCTAGGCCCATTGGCATAGCTAATATTCCGTAATATGTGTCCCACATACATATTGTAATATACGAAAATAAAACTGCATATATACTTATAAAAAAAGGTAAGCGCGGACCGCATGATTTGGGCGTTTTGTCATGTTGGAATCACATGCTCTCGTGAACACCTTCTGGAACGCCTTCCAATACTCCTGGTAATGTTTCTCTCAGGAATGTACGCTTTTTCATCCAACCTGTTAGGACGTATGTGTAGGTCTATGAGGTTAAGACGTATGTATGGGCTGTCATGGGTGTTCACCATGTCAGCCCTCACATCTCCGGAGAAGCGCCTCTGGCATTCACGCTGGTAAATCATATGCGGGTTCTCACTTGCCCAATAATGGTGATGCGCCTCTTGTGGAAAGCAAGCTTTATCGGGCCGCAAAACCAGATAGAGTAGAGCGTACGGATGTAGTCGTTAGGCTCTTGGGACTCTGCAACACAAGCATCAACTTTTCGGGCCACCTTCATCGAGCTTGCTATAGGACGATCGGCTTTTGCCTAAAAAAGGCGCTCTTCCACAGCTGGTGTTCTTACCGAATCTGCCGAATGTTTTGCGGAGACTTCTTCGAGCAGCTTCTGTCTTTTCTTCTTTGTCTGATAGAGTGGGTCATTTATGCATGCATTCAATCTCAACAGGCTCTCCGGAAAACCTTAATCACTACGTAAATACAGACCGGACAGCCACAGATTTAGTACAGAAATGATCGTCATGACTTGCGTCTTTGCGGTGAAGGCGTTCGTTTTGAACGCTGTGAAGAGTCGTAAGATTATGATTTTGAGATGTTTAACGTGAAAGCTAGTAATATAATTTTTTTGCGAATTCTCTTCTAAACGACCATTTAGGTATTCTAGCCAGCGTCGTATGTTCTTTAAAGAAAGCTGAATTTTTAGAAAGCGCAAGCACGACGGTGTGCTTAGTTTCTGTATAGGATGACTAGTTGTCTCGCAATTGCACATTTTTTGTCCATATGTCGGGTAACAACACCAATGCCACAAACTTTATTAATTTCACTCACACTCCGAAATAAGACCTCTCGAAGACCATAATCCATGAACAAAATATTTGCGTGTAACAGGCGCATATTACGGTTTCCAGAAGTCACCTCTCATATATGATGGACAACCATATCGAAAGAAATGTAAATACCAGAGATCATCCCCCTCCCGAGAAACAGCAAGGGCCTGTACGTCAACACTAAGCACATCAACATAAGAACTAGAAGTACTACCAGCTCTCGTCTGCCTTGTAAACGAACTTTTGCACAAATGTAATCTCTAAATGCAATGAAGAAGATGTCTGTCCGATACAATGAGTGCTAAAAGAAAGAACAATGCAAACGAATTATCAGGGTGACCAGGATTGCAAGGAAGAGTTGTCTATATAAGCTCCTAAGAAGTTACTTGTCTTAAGCCGCAACCATAGCTTTTTCTAGAATACATACTACTGAAATGAGAAAACGGTTTTTAACGGAGGGTCCAATTAACCCCGCTCACGCCTTCAGTTCGAGGTCCTTAAACATTTGTACTACAACAACAGCCCGCTAAAGAAGAGGGTGTATAAGTATATAAAGTAACAGACATACGTAAGTAACACAATGTCTTATTTTTAGTGATTCATAAAACACATTCATAGATTTGGCCAGGAGCCGCCAAATATCAAGCTATATTATTGTTGTCCTGCAAAGGCAAGCGTAAATTGCATACGCTTTAGTGAGTGAGTTGATTTTGGCAACAAGCTAGCCGCTGGCTAAATTAATTCGTTTTGTCTTGCCGAAGAACGCGAAAGGCTAAAATGTTCGCAGTATGTTCAGGTTTGCCTTAGAAGCTGTCACAACGAATTTTCCGCATTTCCTGCGGAGATGTTGCTGCTGCTAGGGTCGTTTTTGTTCATGCGCCCTAATTCGCTGCTGGCGTAGCTCCTTACGAACATGTCATGGAATCCTCTTATTCTTCCGTTGTGCTGAAACTGCTCCTCCTTCCGAAGACGTTTGGTGTTTAGCTGCAGCTGACAGCTCACGTTGCTGCGCCTGTCGCCGGCGTGGCAAATAAATTAAATATTTCTCGCTCTCTCTCTCTTTTTATTTCTCCAGGACAAAGAAAAGTGCCACAGAGAACTTGCATTCTGGTGATATGTAACGGCTGTGCCTTTCGTTTGTAAGACATACTAAATAACAAAGTCATTGCAAATTGACGTTTCAAAAAACATCGTTTCTGTAGGCGATGTCTTAACTTACTCAACTATTCTAGAAAATTTAAAAGCAAAGATTTTTCGGGATGGTGTCTTGTCGTTCATGAATAGAAGTGCAAGACATCCATGACAACTTTGGTGGACTAAGGCTAATATGTTCCGTTATCTTTACCTTTCCGACTTTTATTGGCCACATTATATGTGTATGCAACCATTACTTACTTTATACAAGGCTGCAGTGCATCCGATGTCGACTATGCGTCCCGCGATGGCGTAACATTGTATAACAACTTTCATCAGCTTTACGACATGCTTCCCTAACACTATCATGCTAATGTATCTCAGCATCGCCTGTGAGATTTGTCGGTAGACGTCTCGGCGCTCGCCTTGACGTGCGACTCACCCATGCGTGTGATGGCTACCTTCGTCTCGCTTTCTGTGGATCTCTATGCATCCTTGCAGATGTAGTTCTGTGTATCTGGCGGCCGGTTGCAGATGTGTATACGTGTGCGTGTGTGTGTGTGTGTGTGCGACTGCATGGAAAACTAGCACGAGGCATATATGCAAACCCATGCTGTCAACACGCTGCATACCATGACAGGAGCAAACTCGAAAATGAGAGCATGAAGAGACTGCTCGGTCTCGAAAGATAGGCACATTGTGTTTCTTTTATGCTTTCCGCGAAACCAGCTTGTGTTTTCGTTTCTGTGTTCCCACGCGTCGCGCCGTGGTGAAGCGCTGCATGTAAAGATTTTAGGTTAGCCGAGTTCTACTCGTTCGTTTCTGAGCTGTGCAAATCTGCTACTTGCTCTACTCGAATGTAATAAACTCAATTCAATCGAAAACGTACTTTATAGACATAATGGTATAGCAAGCAGTTGATATCTCACATTCGTATTGGAATAAGTATCTTTCTGAGCCGTAAATAGAGCCGGAAAATTTTCCGTAGGCAATGACCCACGCCATCTTTGAACGCAACGACGGTTATTTCACAGAGATGGCAGCCCGTTGGAAGGAAGAAAACCAGCGCGTACACTTCAAACAAACCAGGAGACTGTCAGAGCGCTGAGAAACAAAAACTGGATTCATTCAGCACTGAGTCAGGTTTGCCTCTAAAGTGAAATAATAATAGTAATATCAAAACGAATAAATAATCATAACAATGACGGGACATGACGCTCAATGTGCATGTGCCGGAGAAAATGTGACTGCATTTTTTTAGTATTTCTTTTGGTATTTTTTTTTAAGAGGAACTTTTTTTTTTCCTCGCGATTTTACTGGACGTTAAGAACGCTTTTAACAGCCTACCGTGGAAAGTTATCCTAGGGACTCTCCACAGGAAAAAGGTCCCCTTTTATCTTCGGCAGCTTTTATCAAATTATCTACATGACAGAACAATCCAGTCCCACGGGTCCGTTTGTTTTTCTTTGTAGTAGTAGTAGTAGTAGTAGTAGCCATACTCATAGTGCAACTACACTAATGTGCAGTGACATGACGTATCCCTACCATAGTGGCAAAAAAAAACGACTGACTTGACATTTAAAATGGTGAAACCAATATATGTTTGTTTCAAGTTTGAACGTTTTAAATTGTCGAGCATATTTTATATTCTTCAAACCTGACCTCGTGTGACAATCATCTGAGAACAATGATATAATAAGCGCAGTACACGAGTATTTTGAGTTTAAAGATTCCAAATATTGTGATCTTGGTATAAAGGCAAGGCTATCTAGAAGATTGTTGAACTAGATGTATTGACCAAACTGCATAATAAAATGTACGTATCCGTCTATTCCTTGTATTCCATGCTACGACATTTTGATCCACCTAGTATGTGAGTGAAACGTACAGAAATGCTCCTACAACCTCGTAAAGAAACAAAATATGCAAACTAAAAACAAAGGTGAGTATGCAATTGAACGCATTGCCATTTCAATGTCAGCAGGGTCTTCTCTTACTCTGTGGGTAGTTCATTTTCAACTCTAAACCACACATCTAGTAAAGATGGCAAACAATGCATTTGAGACCCATTTAGCCTAAATCTGTCCAACGTCGGTGCGTTACTACAGTCGGCATTTATATCGATTAGCTTGTTACAGACGTGGTACTAAGCCTTGTCATCTCTAAAATAAGGTATTGTAAAGAAGGAAATGAAATAATTTGAATCAACCGTTGACAGCTTAAAAATAAAGCCATCAACATAGAGTAGTTAGTGTATCTAGTGCAGTCTATTATATACAAACATTTTAGAGCAAATCAAGCATACGCACACTATAAAACGGTACTTTAGTAAGACCGTCTTGCTCGTTTACTTAAGTAGCACTTTTTGAGCATAGGCAAGTCCCGTTTGCCAATAGTATAGCTGTACTAGCCAGCATCCTAGTGCAGCACTAGTGGGCCCTAGATGATCTGCTTCTGGCCCGGAGTTGCGTGGTATAAATCGTTTTGCTAGCGTCAATAATTCGATCACCCTCCGGGACATCATTACCCATATCAAGCTAGCTGATCTGAATGCATGCGGCAGGAGACAAGTCCGACTAGTCAGTCTAAACGACAACAAGTCTCAGAAGCAATCAACATTGCAATAGGGACTCATGAAGCACTATACAGAACAGTTAGATATAGAGGCTAATATTCTGCCAAACGTTTATGAACAGCAACATGAGTTATCGTATAAAGAGATGATTAGGTAAAATGATAAATAATGATCTGCTGTGCGGTAGTGAGCACTATTTTGTAATTCGTAAAATTGTAGAGCGTAATTTTGGTTGATTAGAGCTAACGTCGGTTTAATTCAGTACTATGCTTCAACTGCCCTACAATCAGTCCATATGGCTACTTTATTTATTCGTACTCAATTCCATTGCAATGGCAAGCACGGTCAAAGAACTACTTTATATTTTATCTAAGTTTTTCTTCCCTTAGTCGCTTATATTAGAAACTGCAAGTTATCATTATTTTATTAAACGGACATTATTGCTTGTCCTCGCGTTATGCAAGTCGTAAATTTCTGCCCAATTTTAGTTAATACGCACAAAATATTTTGATATAAAATAACAAGTTTTATAAATCTATTTTGCGTACAGCTATCGTTATTAATAAGGTGCTAAAGTGCTCTTCAGTTGAGGCGCCACACCAAATAAAGCAGCTTAGCTTGCTAGATGTTTTAAAGACTCTAATGGATATCATATACAAATGAGGGTGACATCTCAATCCGATTCTTCATTTGTTAGCACGTTTAGTCATAATGACACGCTTTTAAATGCAGTTTGTATACGATTGACCATTTTTCTCGATTGATTGATGCTGTTTGCATGTTTGTGCTGTAGAGTGATTGGTACCTTCGTTAAATATCGGAAAAAGGTCGAGTTCTGTCAAGTCTAAGCCAACATGAACGCCATCAGCATGAAACCACACGGCATGAAACCACAGAGTGGTAGCAACCTCATGGGTTTGCCCACCAACGTATGCAAAAAAACAGCCATGGAGGTGCCTCCGCATACGAATTGCGTGTTGCTATAAATTTACATTCATTCTCTGTTTTTCATTGCTCATTCTGATTCTTACTACGCAGAGCAGATCTAGTATCATGTGCACGCTAATGAAAGATACTTATTTGAACGTAATAAAAGTGCAAAAAGTAAGTTGTCAATATGTGTAAAATGGGACAGTGGTATTTTTATAGGCGAAACTTAGTTAATGTTTGAGTAACACCCAACTATTCAAGCAAGAAGCCTTGACGTACTTTCATTGAGCTCAGCGGGCTTCGGCGAATTTTGAAAAAGCTAAATGAATGAGCATAATAAGAACGCAGCGTATTGTTTTATGCTAGGAGCAAAAGTCTGTATATTTAAGCAGTTGATATAAAGTAGAACGTATTTAGGATGTTTAGTTGGCGTCCCAATAGTACAAAGAGAGACTACCGTCGCTCCAAGAGGGATTCATTCAACCAGTATAGTGATTGAATCACCGTCTGCAAAAGTAACATAGAAGTATATTTCGCAATTATTAGCTGTAACAACCTTACATGAAAGCCCTAAGGTGAGAAGTACGCATACAAATTCGATCTAATATTGCTAAACTACCAGATAAAAGACACCGTTCACTAGGTGTGTTGGGCGGTCGACAAGATCATGATATATATGTATATATGAACCTTTAAAGTCGCCGCCGAATAATTCATGTGCGAACACAAATTCACGTACAAATTCGTTCCATTCGGTCGACAAGATCATGATATCTATGTATATATATATATATATATATATATATATATATATATATATATATATATATATATAAACCTTTAAAGTCGCCGCCGAATAATTCATGTGCGAATCCAAAGTCACGTACAAATTCGTTCCATTATTGCTAAACTACCAGATAAAAGACACCGTTTACTAGGCATGTTGGGTGGTCGACAAGATCATGATATATATATAAATATTCAAAGTCGCCGCCGAATAACCCTTGTGCGAATCCAAAGTCACGTCTACAAGCGACTCGCAGGTAATATGAGTACTAATTAATTAAACTGAAACGCTTTATTCAAGGTAGATATTAAATATATATTTTATATTGATTAAATATATATTTTATATTGATTAAATATATATTTTATATTGATGCATGTATTTCTTGTGATTAATACGTAGTTACAATCGGCGTGTTGTACATGGTGTTCTTGGCGTTCAATAGCACTCATGAATATGCCTAGAGGTCCTTCACAGGTCGCTGATGCGCTTGCGTGCGATGAACATAGCAACCATGTTGCTGGCCTGTGCTATGGACCTAACTCAATGAAAGATATATCATAACCTGTGTAAAAAGCAGATAGATATAGTCTTCTGAATTGATCACGGCATCCAATACATTGGATCTCGTCGTATTCTTGAAGAATTGTAATATCAATGAATTGATCTAAATAACTGTGTATAACATTAATCATTCAAAAAACGCTTTATACTAGAACAATGCTTCCGCGAGGTGTGGATTGCAGTATAAGTTCGGGATCAGCGCCACGAATTGAATAATTAAGCAAGTCATACAATATAAAACAAGAAAACTAGACTTATGTAACAAAGTATCTACGTAGGATAGAAAATGAAACGCTTTGATCTGCATAAAGGAGGTTGCTTTAGATATGCCAACTGGATATGCCAGTGCCATTGTCCTCTGTTATTTGAAGTTTTGTCTCGATCCTGGCTATCTTTTCGTCATGCATAATAATAATTTTAATAACTTCACAGATCATTCAATTGTAGACAAAAAATGGTTTCCATGATGAAAAGCTATACCATGTAAGCTGACTCAAAATTGCCTCTTTTATAATCTTGCTCAATGAAAAGAAATGTTAAGTTTTAGGAAAAAAGCGGAATATAAACACATGCTTATGTAATGGCCAGACCTAGAAGTTATCTATCCAACATATGTACAATTTCCTTTCTGAATCCAGTCCGTGTGCTGGCACTCCTTATATTCAATGACAATTCATTTTATGAGGATCTGATTTCAGGGCTTTTGTTGAATGAAAGTTTTTGTTCTCTGATACACTGCGCGTTCCTTTCGCTCTCCAAATATTTGCCATTGGTGAGAAAAAGCACCAGTTCAGACCAGCACAAGCTGGAAGCTTACTTACGATTTATATATAAACATTTGTTGCTGCTCTGTGCTCGGATAGATCAACCACACGAATATATTTGGTAACAGAGCGAGGTCCAGCTGGAATGGAAATCGTCCTTTTGCAGGATTTGCAACTTATAAAGCACGCAGCAAAGCATCTATATGATCCTTCTAGTATATTTGCCACACTTTTTATGGTGACACACATATATACTGATAGCTCTAGGAAGAAAAACGTATATTATTGGAAAGGTAAAAACCACATGTGTTACTCACATTTTTCCTATTTTTTTCCTTGCGGTGTCTTTCAATATCTCTAGGAAGACTGACACAAACGATAGCACTTTGATAGATGAGATGTAACAGGGCGACATTAATATATATATATATATATATATATATATATATAAAGTAAAATAAAATGGTTGGAATACCTTGTTGAAATGATTAATTTCTTATTTGCTTGATATGTGTACCTAAATACACATGTCATCCTTTTAAGTAAGGTCCTTAGAGCGGCAGCATATTTATTACCATATCACCAGTGTATTCTCTTTCAATAACTATTGAGTAATTGCCTTCCACTGGAACAACCTTGTTTTGTAATATCGACATGGTTCATTCTAACATTTGATCCTAAAGCTAGTGCCTCCGATAGACCTTCAAGAACACTATATACTCATGTACAATATGTTTAATCGACTCAATCCCTAACCCAAATGCTAGACATTCCGTGCATCCCCCTTCAAACATTGTTTCAGACAATACTGCTAGCTGGGGATCTCAATTGTCGACTGGAGCAAGACCCCCCGAGCGAACGAACTACCGCTCTGTTAAAGTCACTCGATGCATACGGTTTGTGGGTGTGTACCGATAAGGGCGACCCCACTTATTATGCCGATGCCAACCTGCAACGGGTTGGCTCTATGGGAAGAACGGGATGCTCAACAATCGACATTTTTGCAACTTCAGCCCCACCAGATTGTGTGACATATGAAGGGCCGGCCTTTCGTGTTTTACTGACGGGGATTAAGAAACATATTCCTGTGGTTCTTTAGCGCTCTACTAAATCGATTAGTGCTAATAAACGACGCACCGGCGTAAAGAAGCGCCTTGATAACAACATGGTTATTTCGCTGCTTTCTCGAATTAACCCTGACAGGCTACAGCACGGCCCCCTTCATGGCAATAGCTTAGGTCACCAGCGTCCTTATAAACTCAGCTTCTAAATCACTACCAAATATGCGGCGTTCTCCACGCTGGTACGACAGTGATTGCCTTGCGCTGAGGCAAATTCTACTTAGATCCTTCCACCAATCGTTCTATGACCCAGCTGCGGCGGCTATTTACTCAATCACACGACAGCATTATCGCAAGCTTCAAGACTTCAAGAGACGGTAATTTGCCGACCAACAGGAACGCCTCCTCATACTAAAAGCACAACAAGAACCCCACCTCATTACACGTCAGCCTCACAACTTTACGAGTTGTCCAATCCCATCTGAAAAACTCTTGGGCCACCTTCAAGCAGCTTTTACCCACGCGGATACTGTACCTCTCGAGATACCTATTTCATACGAGCTCGAAGCTCCCGAGAGATTTTTCGCTGAGGCTCTTGGTGAACCGTTTAGTCTAGACGAAATCAATGCTGCCCTCGCTTGTATACGAAATAACAAGGAATTCGGGCCAGATCTTGTAAGGAATGGACACCTTCGGCAGGGACACCTCCTCGTGCCTATATGGCAGTCCCTTTTTAACAGATGCCTCTCTGAGGGCGCTCTGCCAGCCAAGTGGTATGAATGCCTTCTTAAAGTAATTCCAAAAGGAAGAGGAGATCCTCCGGACCCTGCCGCATGGCGGCCGATATCAAAAAGAAGCTGTGTCTACAAACTACTCTCAAGCATACTGATAAGACGCCTCACGGATTTTCTGACAGCACTGGGGTTTCTTCCAGATGAGCAGCATGGCTTCAGGACCGGGTGTTACACTATCTTAGCCTGTGAAGTACTTCTTGAGCAGATCACAATCTCATAAAACCGGAAAAAACTCCCTTTGTTCGCGGTTTTTGATTGATTTAAAATTTGCCTACGACATCGCACCCCGCGGCATTGTCTTAAAGAAGTTGGGACAGGCTGGAGTTGGACCACGAATGCTCACTCTACTCTGCGCACTTCCAAGGGCTAACCAAATTATCCTCGATGATGGTGTGTGCGAGCATAACATACCACGTTTGATCAGACGACTGGGTATCCGTAAGGCGACAATCTCAGCCCATTGCTATTCATAACGTTACTCGGTGATCTGCCACGCATCATAAAAGAGCGGCACTCAACGGTCATGGCCCTGCTCTACGCAGACGATCTGGTAATATCCATCAGAATCCGTACGGACCTGCAGGCTGCTCTTTGCACACTTGATGAATATTTCTCGCAGAATCGCCACATAGTAAATGTATCAAAAACCAAGGCTGTTAAGTTTCGGCGTGGGGGGCAACGAGCCCGCGCAGATAAACTGCGATTTCACGGTGAACAAGTGCAGTTTGTAGAGACCTTTTGCTATTTTGGGGTAATTTTCTCATCTCGTGGTACAACTGTCTCACAACATGTAACTGAGCGTTGTAGAAAAGCGCTTATCGCGGCAGCGGGTATCAGAAACCCAACACAGTTGTCCGTTCAGACGGCTATGACGTTATTCACGCTCAAAGTGGCATCCGTAGCTGCTTACGGTATTCAAGTGACATGAAAACATCTTAGCACTTCGCAGTTATGGCAGTTGGATAGAATGAAGCCAGCTTTCTTGAAGCGAGTACTTGGCCTTCCGTCAAATTTGCGCAACAGATTAGTATGCATGCTCGCGGGTTCAATATCATTTATTGATGAACTCGTAGACCGCTTTAATTTGCCGCAGACAGTCGCCCTGGAAACGTTTCGGCATGAGTATTCTCAAAAAGTGTCTCTTACTCCCAGAGAGTTTTATCTATCACCAGCTATGACTAACGAGGTCTGGGAGGACTCTCTCCGGCCATGTCGTCACCTCACTACTCGCTACAGTGTACACGGATTTCATCGTCTACTATGCCGGTCTGCTGGGTTTCATGAACCCAAGGTGGACTGCAAATGCCGTCGTTGTGGCGGTCCATGTCCTCTATATCACCTACCTGATTGTACGGAATCCGTGTCGCTTTTACAGCTTCAGCGAGAATGCTCATAATTCATTTTTACCATGTTTGTTATTTATATCAACTTCGTATTTACATACCCAAACAGGGTGCATTTTAAATAAATAAAATTAAATATTTTTTCGCTGTAAATTTGTATCCCACATACTTGCCCTAACATCCGCTAATAGCCGACTTGCTCTTGAATTATCATATAGACATTTTACCCCGTCCTTTTCTCCTCACCATATATATCTGCCATCCTCGATCTGAGCCCAATTGCCAATTTCTATTGGTATATGCTTTTTTACGCTCAATTTCACCATTCCCTTCGATACCCATGTTCTTGCCTATTGTGCAAAAACCCCTAGCTGCAAATTCTACTCCACGATTCTACTTCGTTTTTACTCATAGCGCTGTCTTCACCACTTGCATCTGTTTAAGCCATATTTGGTTTCTGGTGTTTTTAATCCTAACGCTAAATCCTAGCTTACTTTGTACTTATGTTTGTACAAATCTGACGTCCCCCTTCCCCCTCAAAAACTCAATGCAAATTTCATCACTTGTTTATGTTGCTTCTAACATATTATAGAATCCCGCCTTAAGCACCAGATCTGCATTTGCAAATATCAATCCTGCTGCATGCATGGCATTTCATTGATTCTTCGTTACTAAATATTTATTTAATCCCCAGAGACCTGACAAGCTGATAGCAGACGAGCTGGTAGCAGGGATGTGTGAGGACGAGCAGAAGTGGTTACAGGGATTACAAATAATAAAGAAGATCATGCAGAAGAAACTAGACCTACAGTACAGGAGAGGAAAGGTAACAAAATGAAAGAGAGGTGCGGCTGATAGTATGGATAACTATAACTACACAAAAATCACGAAGTAAAGTGCAAAACATTTTCGTTGGTTTTCAAATAAACTTGCCTCATCGCAAGTGTGGTCGGTCCAATAAAAAATCCCCAGAGACCCGTTCTTCTTACTGCATTTTTTTCTCTTTCAGCCTTCCTTCTCTATGATATATTTCCTTCTCCAAAATAGTAGTAGTCATTGCCACCCCAAGATACTTGTACTTAGATAATCCCATACAGCCCCCCCCCCTCGTCCCATTAAATACTAAAATTGCGCTCTTTCTTTATTAATCACCATGTTGAGTTCCCCCGCTGCTTCGCCACATGCATTTAACACTTCCTCAACTTCTAGTGCCCCGCCCTTACTCTTCCATATCGTCAGCAAACAGCAGCGCTGGTATCTTGTCATTTGTTCTCTATCTGCCACCGTAATCCCGTACTATAAATATTGCACGCTATTATTTCAATAAACAAGAAAAATCACTGATGATAACGAACATTCTTATCTGACCCCTTTCCGCAACCTGATTTAATAAAAACAAATATGATCATCCATCCTATACCCTTTCTTTTTCAGCATCGCAACTCCTATTTTTCCATTGTCTCTAAAACACCGTGTACTTTACCTGCATAAATGTTCAATACTTTATGGGTATAAGCGTAATTGTTCGCCTATTTTATAAAGCCTCATTATCTACTTCCTCCTTGGGGAGAAGAGATACTCTTCCGTTGCGTCAACCTCCCGGAAGCTCGGTTTTTTTAAATACATTATTAAATTGCTTTGTTAGATAACACACGTATTCGTTTCCCAATGCTTGGATAATTCATGTCGAAATTCCCTCAACACCACACGTCGTTTTTGGTTGTTTTTTGCCACGATTTCGATCTCATCTGCTGTAGTTGTCATTTCTGTGCTAGTTTTTGCCCTTTCTATACTGTTTACTTTAATTGTTCTCAATATGGCGGCGATCCATTTCAGTGTCTTATTGTAACACGAACTGCTATATGATACCTCATTTCGGAAATATCAAAATATTTATTGTGTCTAGATGAATGGGAGCCTCATTGGCAGTCGTTCCGGCACGCAAGGAGGTTTCGTAGTATTCCCGAAAAGCGCGCTAAAGTTTATCGCATTTACTTCAGATATGTAGAAAGTAGAGAACAGATGCATTGAATTCTTTTTGCACTGACGTATCTCTATGACGCCTTTTTCGGCAGACGGATTTGCCATTTCTGTCTGCTCGTTTCTAGGAGGACGGCGCCCGACTGCGATCAATTGCCGCACTCATCCAAAGCTGTTGAATGAGCGTCGTAAAATTAGTTGATTCTCGATAATGACTTAACTTTTGCCGTACAACAATGTAGTCTACGACTTCGCCACTAGGAGCATATATGAATAATACAAAAAAAGATTTCAATCCGCAATAACAGTGATAAGATACCCTGTACCTCTAATTGGACTTTCCTTGCTTACTTTTCTAAAGATTATGTGACATCGGACGTCATCAGTTGGCTTGTTAGCTGCTCCTAAAAGGTATAACGTCGTCGACATTTATGTGTTCGCAAAACCCGAATCGGTAGAATATCAAATAAGGCACATGCTGATATCCGTGACATCTCCGTCAGTACCGCTGGTGTGGCTGCTAGCCACAAAAGATAAAGGTTGGTCTCTACATCTAAGCTGACCGGGTTACCAGACAGCCGCGCTGTGACGCCCCCTGTGGGCGTTGGAATTTTCTGGACAAAGGTTGGTCTCGTGTTCATTCAGCGGCAGTGGTACCTGCTAGGCCCAATCAACCCCTAGTGGAGCAAGGTTGACACGGATCTACCTTATGAAAGTGATCAGCCGAGTGGAACGTCAAATGGCGCTGCGAAACGATTGCGAACATAAGGAAAACAGGGCGTTGTTTGAATATCACTCCAGAGACTACACTCCCCCCGTCATCATATCTCACTTTGTCGCCTTTCTATCCGTTTCGTCTCCACCCTGATAGCCTGCGATGACAGCGCGATTTATCCTGCGGTCTCCTCCCCCAAACCTACAACGATGGACATATCACAACGATGACCACTATCGCGTAAATAGTCACCTCCCCCAGCCACCTCACCCAGCCACCTCACGACAGATAGAAAGAAAGCATAGGAAAGAGAGGCGAACCCCATATACAATGTGGATCGGAGAACGTTCCTCTATAGTGGGATTTTACTCTCATCGTACACAGCAGTTTTGAATGGTCCTTTTTGTAGTCGGCTTGCAAGCAGCTTGATCTAGGTGCTGGGGACGCTGTCTCTGTCTTTAAAGTAATATGGCTAAATAATTCTGTTTTCCGCTTAGGAACACTATTAATATACGCGCGACAGGCTGCCATACATAGGTGACTGCTATTTATATTGCACGTTTTAACGGCGGTACTATCGCTAATAATCTGACTAAGTGCTTACAGCTGTCGTGCCTCGTTAACAAGCGAACGTTGGCAGCCGTTGAGGGCGGTTAAGGCTACACGGTTTAGCCATAGCATAAAAACATTGAATAACATACCGTCCCAGAAACAGTGCTGCATCCATTGTAATCTACATTCCATATATATACAGCCCTATATAGAAAGGGTACTATTTGCTATTTAGCAACATACCGTTTCATAGAATATTGCCCTTAGATCACTTTGTCCAATTAATTTTACTTTTATATTATTCTGAAAAACATGAAAAAAGATGAAAAGTCAGAACTAGCTATAGAGCGTGCCCTAAATTTCGTACAGCAAACTTTGGGATTTAATACAACTTGGCGAAAAATATTTTCTCAAAGAAACAAGAAGCGGGAATGTCTTTCGAAAAATAGTAATTAAGCGTAAAATATATAATCTGCAAAGCTTTCATTTCTTGAGAATACAACTTTTGCTCTGCGCTGGGCTAACGTAGAATGCAATTCAACAGATGCAACATTTCCTCCAAACACGCAGGTATGATTGGTTTGTCGATAGGAGGACTGGGTTTTCGCAATAGCAGACTTAGCGAAATTATGTCAGGATAAAAAGCTTAAAACAACCGCTTTTGGTGATTTCGTTCTCACTCCAAAAAAGACATTTTCACATCCTTGTTTCATAGGAAAAAAAGTATTTATTTGCTGAGTTGTAGTAGACTCCAAAGCTTGTTGAACGAATTCTAAAGAACGCTGTAAACAAAAAAAATGTATATATATATATATATATATATATATATATATATATATATATATATATATATATATATATATATATATTTAACACCTAACTAAAAACGTTTCTTACCTAAAAAGTACCTTTGAACTTAAACGAGATGATTGAAATGTTTACACCTTTACACTAGCATACTATGGGCTTAGACAATTATTTGTATGAACTTTCGTGTAAATTAACTTGTGAAATTCTATGTGACTGAATGCGTGAAATCGTACTAAACTTAAAAATTAGGTGCCTGGAAAATAAGCGTAAAACGTCATGGCGCCAGTTTCGAGACAGAGCAGTTCCTGACTGCGGAATCAGTAAAATCAAATCTAAATTTGAGGTTTTCTACCGTTCTTGGTTATGTCGAATTTACTGTCTCATCCATAGGTGTGCAGTCGGTCCACTCTATTCCTCAGTCAATTGCTCAAGTGTTCTCGACTTGACGCTTGGCTTTCTTGCTAGGCCTTTGTCGATCATCTCCAGTCGACAGCTGTGCTAAGGGAATGGCTTCAAAAAGTGTAACGCTCCACAGACAACATTTGTGTACCTCGAAGCTAAATCTAAAATCAATAAACGACTTCTCCAACTCATCTCCTAACTTTGCTTTCCGGCGTATCCCACTCGTCGGATGGTTCAGTCTCTATAGTGCTACAACTAGTAATAACAATAAGAGTAAAGGACAAACTCTAGGCCCGCTTGCAACTGCCGCTTATACTGTTTTTGGAGCGATCGGAGTTGAAGGAAAATCTTGTTGAAATTGCTAGCTGTCAAGCACCAACTACTCTACGGGTCCGCTTTCCCTCGCAGGTTTTAAGTCTCCACCACTAGAGGGTGTCTTCAGCGGATTCGCAACTGAAAAGGAGCTGAATGAGAAATTGCGTGGGCAGATGCCGTGCAGCTGTGCCAGCCACAATGTACGGCGCTATCCTGTTATCGTTCGGGCTCTCAGTCGTTGCCTACAGCTTGACAACACAAGAGTGGGCCAGAGAAATCCTAAACCCTTCTCTCAATAATATTTGCATTGATGCCACACCTCATAATCATGATATAGATTTTTGTTTAGACAAGAGACAAATTTTATTCAAACATTTAAAATAACGTTAATAGTTATGCAAGCTATCATGTACGTACCGCCGAATACTTGCCTTTGCGCCTCAGCCGTTGAAGCTGCCAGACGTGCGTGCTAACTGGCAGTACTAATCTTGACCTGCAATTTCTTAAACTAAGGATTAAACAATACAGACAGAAGAGAAAGAAAAAGAAAACATGCAATTTGGTAGCAGTGCATGTTCGTGGCCAGTTAAATGATTTAGTCACTAGTGTGCTCAAATTGTGAATTTATTGACAGATTGTTTTGTAAGGTGTTTACAAATTATCTTAGCATACTGTCTTAAGGAAGTCTGTAGATGTGGTGCCACAGCAGACACGCTGCGCTATCTACCGCTTATTTCAGACATGCAAAATACAAAATCTACTCGCATTAAGAAAGTCTCGGCACTCACTTAGGTGGTAGACGAGATTTTATAGTGGAATATTTTATTTTAAACCCGGATCATGAATCCTGCTGTATCTAACACCACGTAGTGGAACAACCCACCAATGAGGAAATTCACGGGGCTTCTGTCAACCGGCTTGGTTGATGACGCTCATTTACTCATGATTACATTAAAGATATCATATATCATAATATCATCATCGAGAGCACTTATCTAAGTCAATTTTCGTACTGCAATTTTAAAACTTCAGCTAATTAAGGAGCGCCATGAAGGACAAATGGAACACTACACTAATCGTAATTTCAATGTCAATACAACATCCTAACTAATATTATGTTATCAATACATTTAATTAGCGCACTCGGAAAGCTGTATTATGTATCCAAAGATTAGATTAACAAAAAGACTAAAGTGTCAGCTCGAAAGCTAATGGTCAGCACTTAGAGGAAAACATCTAATAAGTCAATACGTTAATCAATTTTAAACCGAACCGGAAATGCAGCTCGACCAATTGGCGGCTGAGGTAAACAATGACCTGTCGCAGATATAGGCCAATTGGTATCAGCATAGGATCAGGTTGCTATATGTATCATGCCTTCCGTCGTGTGCAGCTCGGTGGGCGACGTTAGTTTACAAACTACGCCATTCAACATCCTTGGCACAAATCGTGCCTCCCCCGACAGTACGTATAAACCTCCCGATGCAAACTTTTCACTTATACAATTAACAAAGCAACTCAAATTGCCTCAAATGATGAAGGACATTTTCGTGGGCATGTTGATGTAAATTATTATTATTATTATGCTTTGTTGTTTGGCATAGGTTTATATGCATTTCAAAGAGCTCCTCCTGCTCTACAAAACGATGGTCTTTGTTATTCATATTATTATTATTATTATTATTATTATTATTATTATTATTATTATTATTATTATTATTATTATTATTATTATTATTATTATTATTATTATTATTATTATTATTACTATTATTATTATTATTATTATTAACAAAAAAATGCGTAATATGTAGAGAACCTGAAATAAATTGACTTCTAAAAAGCAAAAGTGTCCAGCGATGGGAAAACCGATTCGCAGACCGAAATTCGCTTGTCCAACTTGCATAGTTTGTTAGAAAAGATGCTGGCCTGAATTTAGAACTAGATGCCCAGCATGCTCCGAATTGGTTGTTTGAAAGGTCTCAGGTAGCAGAACCTTCTCGGAGACATCCACGGGCTCGATCGTAGGAACCGTTACGCGCCTGGCAGCGTTCTCAATTTGCCCATTCCCTCTCTGCCTATCTGTGTATGTAGTGCACTTGTCTACTCTCCGTGAAATCCGACCAAAAAGCATCACTAAATCTTACCAAGATTTAGTGGCAGAAGATAGCTGGTAGAGCTTTTAAAAAGGTAGTTTGTTGTACGCTGTATGCGTGACATATTGGATATCTTGTTCTTCAAAGTCGGCGACACGACGAGCTCCAAATTGTGTGCCACTACGGACCAATACGTAGCAGTCAGTTGCATTGTGTCTGACATGAAACATGGGTGTTTTTGCATGGGCATCTAACATAGGCACTTTACAGAGCACTGCATCGTTTTAAACATGGGACAGGGCCATTTACCGTATATATAAAAGACTTTTACCTATTGTTTTATATATATATATATATATATATATATATATCTGTTTTATGTTATTTATATATATATATATACACCTGTTTTATGTTCGGCGTTTGATCTACAATCACGAATGCAATGAAGACAAGTTTCCGGTGTATTGCGTTTAAATGATTTTATTACCAATGCAAATGCTGTTAACGATATGCAATCTCCTATTAAAAAAGTAGAAATGTCCGTCCAACGACGGACACCCCATTCTGTGACATATGACGTAGTTGTAAATATTAAACTTGCTGCTGGTAGGTCTGGTTTTGCTCGTAATTATTGATACAGTGAGTATATATGCACTCATAATATATGTATATATATATATATATATATATATATATATTACAACGCCTTATGCCACGGAATGGAATACCTGTCGTTGGGCGGACGTTTCTCCCTTTTGGAATTGGAGATTAATATAGATTTTTTTGAATATAAAAGAAAATCAAATTCTTTAACTCCAAACGGTAGAACAATTGGCATTGAGTATATATTAATTTAAACGCAATACACGGACAAATTTTCTTCATTGCATTCTTGGCTGTAACTCAGACGTCAGGCATAAAACCCAAGCGCTTTAAAAATCAATTGGAAAATGCGGTATGCATACTGGGCCCCGTCTTTAGTAACTTATACGGTAGCGCTAGGCTACTACATGCCATCAAAAACAGCGAGGTAATCTATACTTGGTCGTTACGAGGTCTGTAATCTATTATTTATGAATGAATAGACATATTATTTGCATGAAATGTATACCTAACTTACCCTCTTATATCAAACTGCATAAGCGGACATATCGAGATATCTAGGGTTTCATCAAAAGCCCTTATAACACAGTTGTCGTGGAGTCTCAGCGGCATCGTTTATAGTGTTTTCTCAATGAGCGTTGCTCGGAGCAAGTTCGATCAATAGGGATTAAACCGGCGACACCAGCTTCTATACCACGCCGCTACACAACAACCAAATATACAGGGGATATTGCTTTGCTCGCGCTGACTGAAAAGTTTTGGCCATTGGCGCCTTCGCTATTATTTGGGTCAGAAGAAAATAGAGTTTGCCTTTCGGTCGGATGATCCATTCACATATATAAGGAATAAGAGCCTGCATACCATTAGTTGCGACGCTGGTCTATCGTCTCTTTATGATTTTCACACGTTTTGCCTTGGCTAACGCTTTTTATAGCCCATGGTTCTCATCGACGTCAGCCCTAATCTCCGAAGTATAGTACCCACCAACACGAATCACGCTACATCGTTTGCAGACTTGCCCAAATGATTTGAATGGGCCCGTTCCCGGTGGGGGTCCCTTATGCCAGCACGTCGTCATTTGCATCCGTAGTAAAATCGAGCTTTACGGAACGCTTGCTGTTGCCTTAAACACGAGTCCCTTATTCTGAATAATTTAGGTTCAAGACAGTTTGACTTTATGTCGTGGTCTCTTTCTATTGATTTGATTGATTGATTTATTGTTCGCTTGGCATGTATACCTAAATACACATGTCACCCTTTTATATCAGGAGCGCTTAGAGCGGCAGCATATATATTACCTACGCATCTAAATTATCCATGTCTACTTCAATACCTACTGAGTATTTACTTTCCATTGTGACAACCTCTTCTTTGTAATATCGACCAGGTTATTTCTAACATTTGGTCCTAGAGCTAGGGCCTCCGACAGATCTATATCTCTGCTCCCCCCCCCCTAAGGCTATACATTCTTTATTAATACGTTCGATTGACTCATTATCTAGCCCACATGCTCGGCATTCTGTACTTTGCTTCTCCTTATATTTAGCTCTATAAATCCTTGTATTCAACATCCCTGCCCTGGCATCTGCCAATAGCCCACTCGCTCTTGAATTATCGTATACCCATCCTACCCCGCCCCTTTCCCGCTTTCATTTTAGCAATCTCAACTTCCTTGCACGTTTCATTCTGCCCTGCTCTCTTTTGGATCTTACATCAACCTTTATCTCCTCCTCTGTATGCCACTGATGGCCAACCGTCTGATGACCTCCAATGCCCCCTTGATCTACACTGCTCCTATGTGTTCCTCGGGAAGTAGCTCCCGTTGTCGTGATTCCCCCTGTACCTGCTGTCCCACTCTTCCCAGTATCCATATTGTCCCCTCCTCTCTCTTTTGTACCTGTACCTGTTGTCCCAATCCTGTGTGTCTGTGTCTGTACCCTACCGTTCCCCTCTCGTTTAAACGCCCATACCGCGTGCCTGAAAAATTTGCGCTGCCCCGATTTTGTTGATATCAAGTCTGCGTCCCCCTACCGTATGCCGTTCCCGTATGTCCTACTTGCGCATTGATTACTTTAATTATTATAGGCCTAACATTGTGCCAATCGCACGCCCTCTTGCCAATTGGCCGTGCCGCTAGTACAGGACCTACCTCCCCGTAGTGCACTCCATCAGAGGCCATGGCCCTTGGATTGTCTTGAATGTATTCAAGAGACAAGTATTCGTAATTTGCTGCCCTGACCAACTGCATTATCTTCCTATTCACTGCCCTGCATGTACCCCGATAGTCCCGTCCTTCTTTAGCATCCACCACCATTGGAAGCGAACGCACTGTCAACACTAAGTTTTGCCGTTTGCAAAATTCTATTAGGTCTTGTACCTGTGTGCTAATCGTATTCACAGCACTTTCCATATCCCGGGCCTGAAAAAGATCTACCAGTCCCCCATAAAACACCAGCCTGTGTTCTACATTATTGTACATTTTAATAGCTTGCATAGTTGCTGCCACAATATCCCTTACTCCTTGACCCCCCATAGAGATAAAACAAACCTCCCCTGTATTAGTAGCCACCCGATTAACCTGTTCCTCTATTCTGCATACCTTTGAATCTCCGGCAACTACCACCCGTTTTCCCATTGGTCTAATAGCCACCGCCTCCCCTGTTCGATCGGTTGAACTTATCCGATATGTCTGCTCTTGTTGTTGTAGCGTTTGATGTTGCTGCTCCTGTTTCTCGACCGCTAGCACATGTTCTTCTTCCTTTCGCTGACTAGCCTCCTCCTCTCTCTTCTCCACTCGTATTCGCTCATCCCCTCTGGCGATCTCGTTTCCGTTCCTCCGTTGTTGTCGTCTCCTGCATCCTTGCGCCTCGATCGTACCGTCCTCTTCGTCATGTATTTCTTCTTCCTCTTCGCCACTGTGGCTCAAGTCTAACACTACTGTCTCCTCTTCAACGGCGCGCCTCCCGTCTTCATTCTTTTTTCCCGGATCAATTTTTCCATTTTTTCAACATTTGCCGCTACTGTTGACGTTGTCTCCTCAACAGCAGCCAACCTTTCTCTCAGTTCAACCACTTTTCATTGCTGTCGCTAATATGCCGTTGCATTTCATTTGCGTTCACATTTTGCTTTATTCCTTTCTTCTCTCTATCTTCTTCTCTCTTCGATTCTTTTTAGCCTCTGCTGGACATCTGTTATAATGCTTTGCCGGCGATCCTGCATAGCTTGTGCTATATCGCACCATGTCTTAGCGCTCTTCTTCGCAAGCTCCATCTCCGCTGTCAGTCGCGGTTTCATTTCACAGGCGGCGCAGCCTGTATATGGAGGACTGCGCTCAGTAACCTTTCTCTTCTCTAACACTACTCCACAATTGCATACTGACAATGAACTGGCCGGCACGTATCTTAAGCTGCCACTGCGCGTTTGGCCTGGGAGATTCATAGTTGAATCCTTTGGGTTCGTTGACCCTATCCCACCTGGCGATGATCCGGCATCACTTGCCATATTAAAGTTTGTGCACTCACCTAAAGACGCCTAAACACTGTCTTAACTCACTTTAGCTGAGCAGCCGTTATAGTTTGAATTTGAATGCGCACCGGACCGCTCGTAGACTCTCGACGCCTCCGTGGGTGGTTTCGTTTTGCTTCGCCCTGCTGTAATGGACTTAACTAAACTTTACTGCCACGCACAATACACCGAAATGATCACCGAACTTCACGCATCACTACGGTATGCCACTCTCTGCGTTTCCTTTCTTGCATTCACACAAGCCTGCGTAACCACTCGGAGCTCCGTATACACACGTCCGTACTCCTTGGCGCCAAACAACAATATATAAAACGCTATCTGGAATAGCTGTTAAGGACCATTCATCGAGTTATTGACATTAAGAAACACAGGTAGAACGATATCCCTCATCCGCCACGCTGAGTTATGGATGCTTTCTAAACACTACCTGATATATCGCTATGGTATGGTAATAGGAAATGAATCATTTGTGTTCGAATAAAGGCACTCGATCATTTTGAGAGCCGATACTATGTCAGTTGATCATTTGTAGACGTTGTATGAGACGCCAGAGACAAAGAAATCTGGAACACTCAATAAATTAGATTTCAACCAAACGTAAAGCTAGACCACTTAAGGAAGCTCTTAGAGCTAATTACGACGATGTTTAGACTACGCGAACAGTGCTTTTTTGTCTAATATAGTGACATTAACCTGGCTGGTTATCAGCTCTATTATTTGTGAAGTGCTATACTGCAAAAGGAAATTATGCTCATCCCAAGTGATATAGTTAAGTACCGGACTCTTATCGATGACGCTAGTGTTTCACCCATGCCTTCCTGAGAGGTATCTGATCTCTTTGGCATTACCTCTAATACTAGCCCAGATCTATCAAGCCCAGAAATATGATCCGTAATAAACAAACACCTCTTTCATATGTACAGTCTAGGCTCGTTCGATATTTAGGTTGACTGCCTGCTAATGTCTGTTAAGTGCAGTGCCCCGTACAGGCCTGAATAACACCAGCCACTGTGTCGATTAGCGAAAAACATGTAAACGGTGAATTCTGTATTCCTGCACTGTTGAGTACAGCAGCGATAGTGAAACTTCATAACGACATCCACACCAGGACTTCTTTAGCCCGCCGAAACAAGCAAGAGTGTGATTTGAGCCGCAAAAGCAGGCGATGAAAAGCTCAGTAACCACGTTGATAAGACAACTGTCTGGGTATTGTACAAAAATGTCTCGCGCAGCGCAAAAATACCACGCTCGTTTAAGAAGAAAGAGGTATCTGACTTAACACAGATAGCAGCTGCGGGCGGCAGGACCGTACAAGTAAACAACACGTCGCCTGGTGTTGGACAGGTGGCACACCAAAGCTGATCTCTTGAATACTTTTTGCGTGGAAGAAGGAAACACCAAATGAATGTTACGGAAGAAGGAAACTGCAAATAAATGTTGCTGCTGCTGCCGGCGAGACTACGAGCACGGTCGTTGTAGATTGTATCTGCTGAAAGTGCTTGGCCCTGCAGTGCTAAAATTATCAGGACAACAAAATACCTACATTTACCCACAGCACTAATTGCAAATCGTTGCCGGCAATAGCGTCTTATACGTAAGCATCGAACACGTAAGTCATGTATGCGTGGAATTTGTTAATGCCGTATAGTACAAGCATTCTCTTCTGGAACGTGTTTTATTCAGACCATTTACCATGTCGTGACTATGACCACTCTACTATGATAATTGGCGGCAATGTGAACAGCGTTTACGTGAGGTCAAGGCTCCTATGCTTATCATCTTCAAAGCCAGCATAACTAATAACAAAGGAAATACCGTACAATCTTTGGCCGACGTTTTTTCTACTATAACGTCAACGTCAACAAATATTATTACAACTAGGATGCGTTGCTGTATCTGTTGTACAAACAGAAGTGCAGCTAATATCCACTATGTCTTTTGCTCGTCATTAGTATTCGTCATTTATTGCTAACCGATAGTACCATGCGAACACGCACAAACTGCGACGCGGCTTAAACTGCGAGTACTAATCGACTCCTCAGCAATGAAAATTCACTGCACGGCACATTATTACAGTCGATTCTAAAAAACAAAGTGATGAGCGCATGCAAGTTCAAAAGAGTCCGTTTGTACTGAACATTAAACCACCAAGACCCGTCTAGTTCGCATGTTCCACGTTTAATTCAATTTAACAATTGAATTATTATCGAACCTTTGCGAACACGCGCAGTTGTTCGCCGCGGGATGAAGG
The DNA here is from genome assembly GCA_003439945.1 of Dermanyssus gallinae. Classification (NCBI taxonomy): domain Eukaryota; kingdom Metazoa; phylum Arthropoda; class Arachnida; order Mesostigmata; family Dermanyssidae; genus Dermanyssus; species Dermanyssus gallinae. The sequence continues at coordinate 586,689 of QVRM01007112.1, read as the reverse complement.
TTTCGGAGGCAAAAAAGGTTTCGGAGAAATGAGGCTACCAGAAAAGAGGAAATCACGAATTCTTTTACATGCATCACGTTGCAGACGTTTGCCTTTTGTGCACAGGCGGAATGTCGACCACAATGGGTCAATGCACGAGCTGCTCTTTGCACGCTATATGGTTGGTGTCCTTCGCCTCGCCTTCCGCCTCTCTGTCACGTTCTTTCGAAGGTTCGGTGAGCGCAGAAATAGAGGAAAGCAACTTTGCGAAAGGATTGACTTTCGCGGCCACCTAAGCATGATTCTGCGTGCGGCTATATACAGACGACGCCGCTACATAGAATACGAGGCTGCCTAGGCGCCATCGTTCCTACGCAATCGTACGGACGGTCATAGCCGCCACGATCGGTATACAGGCACGCAAGAAATCTGCGCACGCTGCGATAACCGCTATGAGGCAGCAGCAGCAGCCACTTCCTTTAGCCGGCTACGCGCGAACTCGGATCGAAAAGAAAATATCGTACGTTGTTACCGTGTACTGGATACGCCACCATACGCCCTCTCTCTCGCGCTCTGCCGACTGCATATGCTGGATCACAGTCACATGAAAAGTCCCAGAAGTACATACGTTCATAGTGTGACCATGTGGCAATCGCTCACACACACTCACACCAGGCATCTGTTGTACGCACATATACTTCATTAGGTTGTGCACAGATATATATATATATATATATATATATATTAAGAACGACGGTGGTATCAACTTATTTCTTGTCAAAGTGTATGCGCATTCTGAAATTTGCTGCAATTGTATATTAATACCGCAATTATGCATAATTAACATGTGTGCAAACATAATGCAATTTCTGAACAGAACGTGTATAAGAGCTTTGCAGCCATTTTGGGTCTGACGAGACTGTTTTAGTAGTCTTATGATGTGATGATGATTAAATGGTAATTTCCAGAGACCTTATTCCAGGGAAATGTGTAGACTCGTATGCACTGCGCGCGCTGTGTCCTGCCTTGCTTGCATGAACTTACGCCTTGAATGTACAAATGATTCTAAACCAAACGGAGGTTACATTCGTTTCTCTAGTACCAACCGCAATTGTCAATTAATTGAATTCGTGTGATGCGTGTCGATCATGCCGAAACAGCTCACCGGCCGAAATCGAAGGAGGGGCTTAGATGACGTTCATGATCGCGCACGTGCCTTGTGTGAGCTCCGTGTGAGTTACGCAATGCGAGTGTGTCACTGTGTCAACCTGCATCCACTGTCGCTAAATAATATGCATAAGCTACGCGCCTAGCTCCATTTTAGCTATTTACATAATCGACGCGTGGCGCTTTAATTTCGATGCGGGACATTGTGGGGGGGGGGGGGGGGCGAAGCAGTCGCGGGGCGTACGTAGCTGCTCCATTTTGAGTTAGATGTTGTCGATGCATGCAGGGTCGATAACACATATTATTTATGGGATTGGCCTTAAAACGACATGCTTTGTGTAAGTCAATATCTGTTGTGCTTCAGCGAACTTCTCAAGTCTCTTAAAGCCAGATAGAGAGAGAGAGAGAAAGAGAAAGAGATGATCAGATAATGAGCTAATGTTGTGCGATCATTATCAAGCTTATATAGTTTACTTTGCCCCTTCCAGCTAAGATAAAGAGGTTTATTTCCCTGGATCGTGCAAGGCATACATGTGTTGTACACCAGGACAATAAACGTGGCGATGAGAGCCTAAAATTGAAAACAAATTTTATGGTTTGATGAGGACCGCGATGAGGACTTGGAGCGCAATAAGAAAATTACACTATACCTATGCCGGGTGCATATGTGCTGGTGGGAAACCGAGTCGCCTTTATCTTGATTTATAGCGTTTTGCAAGAGTTTGGAGCCACATGATATTTAATTCTTCCGGGAGCTTCTAATAGCCGAACATTTCGTCGAGAAGTAATAGTAACGGTACGCTGGAGTAAAAAAAAAGTACCTATGATTCTAGCGAGGGATTTCAATGCCACGTTGGACAAGGGAAACTCTGAAGGAATTGAAGCTTTTTGGGAGATTATAACGAAGATAGGCTGTTGATAAGTCGGCGGTCCAGGCCTAAACACATTTGAATGTAGCACTGGATCGTCAGTCATCGACGTTTTTGCCACAGACGGAAACGTGAATGATATAACAATTTTAGGGGGAAAATACATCTTTTCGGGAAGGAGCGGGACTTCGAAGGCACATACCCATGAGAATTAGCAGCAGTGGGAAGGAGTGAAGCCGTAGGCTGGGGACCGCAACAAAACTGAATAGTGGGATTTTCTTAAAGGGAGTTGGGGAAGTGTGTCCACCAGGGGAAATTCACATTAGAGTCATATGAACGTAAACTGGTAAATCAGATCAAAAGTGCAATAGTTCCGCGTCAAGAACAAAAAGGAAGGCCCTGGTTCAACGAGCGGTGTAGAGCAGCAAAAAATGCAAACAGGCTAACTAGGGACTACGAAAAGATTTTTTCGGTAACGAGGCCGTTTGCTATAATTGTAAAGAGAATGACGCAAAGGACATACAAGGAAGAGAAACAGAGGTACTGGGAAAACCGGGAGTAGAAGTTGTTACAAGAGGCAGAGGAATATTCGCACAAATGGCTAAAACATAAAAGAAAAGAGCAGTGCCCAGTGGAGACTGGGATACTGATTAAGCACTTTGCTGGTATGCTACAGGGAGTCGACACGATTCCAAAATAAATAATATTATACCCTTATTGTTATACCTATAAGGAAGGGCATAGAAACAGAGCCGGAAGCTTTTAGAGGAATAACACTTAAGAGTTGCCCCTATACGATATTATCGGGAATAATATCAAATAGACTTAAGTACTTCCTATAAACCAGAAACGCACTACCAGAAGAACAACACGGGTTTAGAAAATCAAAGTCGACCCATACGGCCCTGCGCCAATTGCTAGCAGAGATTTAGGAAACTCTAGCCGAGCCAAGAGGACCGCTATGTGCGGTATTTATAGATCTTAAGGCCGATTTTGACCTAGCACCGAGAAACATACGTATGGAGAAGTTAGCCTTGGAAGGAGAACCGGGTGAGACAGGGGTGGACTCGAGAAAAGCCAAGTCGTTTAATGTATGCAGATGACATTGTAATCTATGGTAGGAGTCTATTTAGGGTTAAACAGGTACTGGAAAGAATAACTGATTATATGGACGAGATGGGGCATAAGCTGGCAAAAGATAGTGGCAGTTAAGTTTCGACAAGGGGCTCGATTAGCAAAAAACGACGTTCTTCGAGCTAGGGGCAATGTAGTACAATTTGTAAATAAATTTACTTATCTGCGTGTCACTATAACGTCGAATGGTAGCACTTTCCGAAGACATATAGAAAGCAGAGTGGGAAGCAATCCGAGCGGCAGCAGCAATTAAGAGCCCGCAAATGTTCTCAATACATACCGCCTCCGCTCTTTTCAAAATTAAAATAGAACCAATAGCAACATTCGGTTTATCATTTATATAAATTGGGAGAAGCATAACTGCAGTTACTAGATAGAGCCAGATTTTTCTTTATGAAACAGGTTTTGGGGTTAGCCAATTCTTGTAGGAATAGAATAGTTCATATCTTAGAGGGGGGGCGGGAGTTTAATGACACAGGAATTACAACTTACATGGGGTTTACCTAGGACGAGAGCGCTTAAGGTTTATACTTTGAAGTGGACAGAAAAATTGAAGGGAATCGAATTGGGAATATGTACTACGGTAGCGACAAACACGGCCTGGCGAGCAGCCGGATATATTATGAACCTCGCATCCTTGAAATTCCGCCGGATGATGGAGGTTATGAAACAGGAGGTCGATAGTGCTCCTTCCACTTCGGCAAACGTACGTGAATTTATCACGCTCATTTGCGCAATGCAGGCCTCTGTTCTCTAGAAGCTTAAGAAGCCCATCACCTTTCCTGTCGGTGGCGCCACTATCAATTCGACAGTTGAAGTCGCCGCCGTCCAAAGTGGGTAGCTGGAGGTTTAGTCCCGCTAGACCAGCACTGATCGCATCGGCAACTTCAACATCATCGTAATGAGGTGGCAGGTAGAACAATGCGAGGTTGAAACTACCTGAGGTAGCTGAAGGAATAGCTAAACTAACAAGATGAGAGAAGACCCAATGACCTGAAGGAAGCACTACTTGTGTCTGATGTATATGTTTATAATTTTACCCAACCTAAGTGTTAATAAACGATAATAATTAAACTTTAAGCCGTGATTTTTTTTATGCAAGACTAAATTTGGAACCATTCCAGGCTAGTGTTAGAGTTAGAAGCCTATGCAGCTAACCTATGCTATGGAATCACAGTGCTTTATAGTATACCGCCAGTAGACACTTTTCCGGCGAGCCCGGTGGCGTGGTGCATTCGCCTGCGTCTCACGGCCGGGAAAGACACATAGGCGCACGGGTTCGAGCCCCATCATTGCATTTTTGTATTTATGGGGGTCCGTCTATAAAGCAATGCGAAAAGCAGTTCGCTGAACGTTAAAGTTTGGCTGAGCGCAGCCCGAAAGAATTAATATTTACCACTTTTCCGGCGGCGTATAGTGGCAGCAGCGACACCACTGCGATAGCGTCGCCCTAGCAGTCGGCCACAGATTCATCTACTGACCGTGATGATTCGTCGATAAGCTTTTTGTTCACCACACGCCGTGCGCATAAAGCAAAATTTAGTAGTTTAGTTGTAGTTTGGTGTTATAGGCCTCACTGAAGTAATACCACAAATATCCCGGTCATGTAGGTTAGGGGATCACCAGATTTTTAGTTGGTCCCACACTACCCTGACCAATGGGTGTGCATTATGCATTTTTGTTCTTGGCCCCTGTAAAAAAAGGCCTCGGAGTGAGGGTCAAGGCTGCAGGCTAAAACGAAAGGTGTCGTTCTACGTGCCTTGTTAGTGTGACGCACGCTCTCATAGCCACTTCCGGAAGGCAAACAAACAATGGGGGTTACTTTTCTGGTTCTTCATTTTACCGTGGACTTCGACATTATCATATAAACGGTTGTTAGGAGACCGTTCGTCCTTGTAGTGATTGCCTATATATATATTAGATACATTGCACGCCTGTGGGACTTGCCTTTGTATGTTTCGATTCGAACTGTACATAAAAAGTGCTTGTCTGTCAGAGCGACTAAGACCTGCATTACAATCCTCTTGCACTTGTAACGAATCCAATAAGCAATAGCAACGTGCACTCCCATGGGAGCCATATTAGCCTCCAAAAACGAACGACTTGAACTAAAATCTCATTTCTTGAGCATCCATCATGTTTCCGTGACACAATCAATTTAGTGGCCCAATCAGGTGAGCGTTTGCTTAAATAAAAATCAATAACAAACGATTTATTAAAGTGTTAATTTGTTGAACCCAAGGAACTATTTTAATGGAACGTCAATAACTAAACCCTTCGCGGGCAGAATGCTTTATATGTATATATATATATATATATATATATAGTTCAGTTTTTTATTAAGAAAGTAAGTGGAGCGACAATTGTCGCCTGGGAACATGTGCACGAGAAATATTAGCACAACACTAATATATATATATATATATATATATATATATATATATATATATATACATACATAACGGCTAGATTGTTTTTTATTTCAATAATGCAAATTTGGTTGACCATTTGCTACTATATTTTCTGCTGTATAAAGTAGAGATAAGTTCAGTATAAGCACGGTATGGCCTGGCTAAATGTAGAGGTAAAATTAGACCATGTGGCAATCTTTGGCCGGCCGACACTAGTAAGAGGTGGGGATGCCTAGAACCCCTTATTTCTTGAAGGAATGGCCATTTTTGTGTCACACAAGCAGAGCCACACAGGAGCAGAGCTCTGGTTCAGTCGGGTTCAAAACTTTTTTTTTGCAAAGGAAATTATATATGCATACATATATGCACAGAGACTAAGCGCGAATAAGGCTTGCAGCACGTCATGCATCCGGAAAGCTATTCCTCTTTGCATACAAACAATATATAGTTTAGCTTGTTGCCTTTTCCATTTGAATCTAAATATAATATAGGCTTGCGTTTGACTAATTCTTCATGTCAAATTAATGATTTGGCAACACACTAATGGAATCAGCTAACTGATAGGGACTGTCAGTTAGTTGATTGTAAAGTTTGATTAAACATTCATATATTTAAAGCTTAATCTTCTCTAAGTTCACAAGGTCGCGGATTAGAAATTGCACCGTTAATTACCTTAGGTGACATCCCAGAATAACCACAATAACGTCAACAACAACAACAAACGTGTGCACATTTTATTTATCATATTTATTGTGATCAAGGTAGCTCCTAATAGATAGCGTGCTAAACTATCGCTATATTACCTAGTTGAACAAAATATTGTCAATCGCATCAAAAATAGAGCGTATTCTTCTTTACGTACTGATTTAATTACGCTTTTACGGTGCACAAATATTGTGGTCAGTCACCATTTTCGACTACAGTTCCTGGTTGGTGTCCACTATTAAAAGTTATCTGCAAAATAAGGTTATCATCATATATGGTCCACCAAATAACTCATAGGCCGAAACGCAAGTTCTAGTATATCTCAGAGGTTTTATCTATGAGTCATTACCTTTCATTGCGGCCATTAATACTAACTATTAGAGTGTCTTGGCTGCAAACTATGAAAGCATTTACAAACTTAGTTTGTTCTGCCAGTTTCGAGTAGCATAGACATATTACAAAATAAAGACCTTAGTCTTCCTTAAAATAGCCGTTTAAAGTTTCGATGGCTCGTTATGGCAAACTCAACGTGTTTCCACATAAGGAGGTCAACGCTAAGAATATGCGAAAACGTTGTGTCGAATGTGGGTGCTACCGGCGCAAGGTTTAAAGCGTTAGCAGGCATTATGCACCCAAATGCAAACGCTAAGCTAACGTGCCTAGCCTTCGTCGTCTTTTGACAAGCTAGACCAGGAAGATTTCCTAAGCACTCATTTTGTGTAACATAGAATTCTACCGGTTAAAGGGATAATCTGAAAGAAGCCTTGCACTAACCTGATGAACGTGTGCAAAAAGAGGTAAAAGCGAAGCTATGCTTTTCCGAGCATCAAAGTAAAGTTCCGCAAGATATACTGTCTACTATGGACTAAACTGGTCTAAGCCGACATCCGTAAGCACCATTACATAGCCAAGATTTTTAAACTTGTAAATAGTACTATGTATTCCATATATGCACATGGGAGTTATGTGAGCTCTTTGAGTAAAAAAATTGCATATTTTTCTGTCGTCCGCACACTATGACTTTATTATGTGCGATGTTGTAGCACTATATGTGTAGGGTATTGCATGCATGCCTCAGCGACTGAGGGGGGGGGGGAGGTAACGAACAAGCTACTCAACAAAACAATACGTTTAGTTAAACCGTTCCTGTTTGCTCAAGGAGTCACAAATACAGTTATATGGGAGGATGTGTTGTAAGTCTACACCGGTTCCCGCGCCTCTGTAGATATTTTATAATGTCACCCCTTTTTATCACATTATCAGCACCTCTCTAGTCGCAAAGCTGCGGCTTTGAAATTAAAAACGCACTGATTTGTTATCTATGGACATGTTGTTGGAATCGCCTAAATGTCTAACGACGCGTGTAAAAAGTATCGTATAGAAAAATGCAAACGTTAAGAAATGTTATATTATATCAACACTAATCTGTATTGCGTTTCTCAGACGTCGTCTTCTTCACTCATGAGTAACTAAACGGCCTAATTTAGGTTTAAACATACCGATTATTTTTATTACAGACACATTTTTATTCAATCCGCCAGTTATACTTAGCCCACATACAATCACCCTATAGATAGCCCAAAAGCGTCGCAACAATAAATTAACTACCTTCGCTATAGGCTAGGGGAACATACTTATAAGCCCGAGAAAAATCTTCATCCTAAGGCACTTCCTAAACATAGCTAAATATAGATTTATACATCACCACCACATTGCTTTCAGTCACGTTAAGTATGCTCATACCATTGCTTTTTATACTTTTGTCAGCTGCAGTCGATATGTTAATCTGGAGAGCCTGTTCAGCGAATATTCCGTAAACGGCCAGACAGGCAGACGCATGATACTTCGTTCTCATGTGAGAGCACAGTCGACAGCATCTGTCGACTGTGTACTCGTGGAAGTTCGTATTCGAACATATCAGGTAATAATGAAGCCTTGAACAGTATACCTAGTAAGACGTGGCAATTGTCATATGCAAGACCAACTGAACTAAAAGCACAATAATGACTTTGTGCTAGTGAAATGCACGTATCGATGGTGGAATATTTGATAAAATTTAGGCAAAGCCTGTATTCGCCGTCGACGGGTACGATCGACGTGTCTTTGGCTCTCTCGTGTTCGTACGCTTGCTGCTGGCAAAGCCATCCGAACACTGAACTGTGGGCGCAGCCGGAAGCCTCTCCTTCTCGGCGTAATGGCGACAGATCACGTCACGCCGGACCCCCGTGTAGTAGTAACTGCTCGGAAGCTCCTAGCCATAGCCAGGAGTCGTACTTGGCGCCACAACGCTAACTCTCGTTTACTTTTGGTTTGAGCCGCCAGCCAGAGTCGGCGAAACAAGCACCTTATCGAGATAAGATGCTGGCGCGCGGTATTCGAATGTGCCTGCGGGCGTTGCAAATCGTTCCTATCGTCTCTGATAGAACGGGAAAGTGGTCTTCTACTTGGAGACTGCTCGGTTCACAAGTGCATAAAATTCTCCGAGCTATAAAACGTGTCCGCCATCTGCTGGACTGACTTTGCCGAGACTCCACCATGTGCCCGGTCAAACTTCCCCTTCTCTTCCTTTTCTGCCTGCGCCTACCTGCGTTGCTGGCACATGGCGCTGCAATAGATGCGATCCTAGTCCTCCTTACCGGTCGGGGTGCCTTATGTTTTCCTTCACAAACAGTAGGGCCGTGGTACTCCGAGTAATCGATGTTTTTTTCTTATACCTTTGTAGATCGGACTTAGTCACCTTAAAAGCAAGCGATACGATACGAAGATTGCACATACTGGGTAACACTTGCCACTTTGATTTAGTTTTTACTTTTGCCAGGAATGATTCTAACTAATTGCTGTTTAAAGAATACTTCTAGCCATTTTAGCGGCGGTGGTACGGAGGTAACGCATCATTATACGAACGGGGGCGTTGCCGTAATAACCAAGCTAAAGAAAACCCGTATCATTCCAGTACGAAAACGCGATGACGATGTCAAAACATGCTGACGTTACCCTGTCACGTTATCCCCGCAGAATAGACATCGTGCCGCCGTATACATGCCTTGCTTGTTAAGCGCAGTAAAGAAGCAAGTACCAAGAAAGCAATCAAACTAATTGAGACAACATTCCAGGTCTAATTGTAGCCTTCAAACAATTCTAGTTGGAGCAGATGGTAGTCTGTAACAGCGTTCGGAGTTTGTCTTTGCGCGAGCACTGCAGTTGTTACGGATGCCATTCGAAGTCTGTAGCATAGCGCCTAGCGAAATAAAAAAAGTAACACATTTATATAAATGAAAGTATGCTCCTACTTCGCTTGGTAGGATTGTAAGTTTCCGTACCGTTTCTCCTGCATAGTGTAGGAAGATCCTTTTGGCTTCAGGTAAATTATTAGCAACACCGCTATTGTTGAACTCTTCTGACTCGTTTAGCTGTGACGTGGAAGTCGTTGGTAGCAAGTAAATGCCGGAGCAAGCACAACACATGCCTCAAGTAACGTCGAGGCAGCTGTGGCTACTTAGGATCGCAGTAGGTAGAAAAAAAACTGTAATATGACTCTCGATATATATATATATATATATATATATATATATATATATAGTATTTACATTTTCGAACGGTGATAATTTCTAAATCAATTTTTAGCATTATATTATCCCGGTCTTATAAAAATGATCCTGCCGTTATGCCTTCTGATCGATAATCTATTTTAACTGCTCTTCCTATGACGATCGTTAATTTAATTATTTTAGCAATTATTTTATATATATAAAGTGTGTTGCAAATTAGCAACTCATGTTTCTTGGTGATGATTTTGTATTGGTTTATTTGAATGGCTTGATTTTACGCGCATGATGTACATGACGAAACACGAGCATAGTGTTAATTTTGTTGCAATCTCACAATCGGTTCATACAAAAAATAAAAAGTGTGAAAAAACAGTGTTACAAAATATTAGCAACAATAACATGCTAACAACACAGGTCTTGTTCGTAGAGGATAGTCGATACTACAGCCGATATTCGACCCGGGGATCAAATGTCAGGAATATTGCTTAGCTAAATCAATCGTTCTATAGCTGCAAAATATACTACAGTTTAGTCGTTGTTCCAAACTAACGGCGAAGCGTATGTTTAAACCATAGGTCGTACAAAGGATCTCTCGGATAACGAAAAGACAACAATTGAGGCATATGCTGAGCTCGGTCATGCAGTAACTGCTATAGCAACCAGATTAGGACGGCATAAGAGCACCATCAGCAGGTTCTTACACCCTAGAGTGAACCAAAGGTGCAGATCTAACAGTGGGCGTAAGCCAGTCCTGACTATTCGAGATCGGCAAAGGATCATACAGTTGGCTACTTATGACCAAATGTTTTCTTCCAGGATCAGGACTACTTTGGGAGTGCCAGTGCACCGATCCACAGTGTACCGAGTGTTAAGTTCTGACAAAAAACTGCGATACGCGAAAAGGAAGCTATGCCGCGACTGCAAATGAAGCACATTGTCGCACGGCGTGAAATTTCGCATAGATACCAAACTTGGGATAACGAGTGGAAAAACACCGATCTAGTCGCGATTGTGGGCCGAAACAATTCCGACAAGTACCAGCGTATCGTCGGTTCCCAGTTAGAAGCCTATTTCGGAAGAATTGGGGGACCTGGCGCAGTTTTTAAACAAGACAGCGCCACGTTTCATACCTCGGCTAGCACTATAGCCTTTTTTAAAGACCAAGGAGTGCCACTTTTTGACTGGCCGACATTGAGTCCAGACCTGAATCCCATCGAAAATCTTTGGGGACATTTGGTGAAGCAGATTTACGCAAATGGTTGACAATATGATAATTTGTCGGACCCCAAAGAAGCTGTCCAGCAAGCATGGACTATTATTCCACTTTCGTACTTACAACAGCTCATTAATTTCATGAAAGACCAAGTTTACGATTTGATTCAAAGAAGGGACGAAAACCCCGTTTCAAGAATAGAATATGTAGTATCAAATAAGTCATACAGCCCTGCTAAGAATCGAAAACGCCGTAAGGCGTTATTGTTGCTAATATTTTGCAACACTGCTTTTTTACACTTTTTTATTTTTTGTATGAACCGATTGTGAGATTGACCGAAATTAACATCATACTTGTGTTTTCTAATGTACATCATGCGCTTAAAATTTCAAGCCATTCAAATAAACCCAGCCGAAATTATCATAAAAAAACATGAGTTGCTAATTTTTTGCAACACACTTTATATATATATATATATATATATATATATATATATATATATATATGGGCTGCGCGGCGAAATAAAACAAATGAATGTAAACAAATAAGCTCTAGGAGTGCAAACTCTGGCTCTTGCCGACGGCCTAACCCGTCACGATCCGAAATGAGACCGCCTTAGACAAATCAGCCAATGCGTAGCAGATTGGATACTTGGACCACCGAGAAAAAAGAGAAGGACTCAGGCGCTGTAAGTTACGGGACTTAAGCGGATCTGCAGTGTAGGTTTTGGCCTGGACGGCCACCCGGTTGGTATTAAAAAGCGAGGCAAGAAACCTGGGCGTCATTTTAGTCACCGAGCCTACCGGAAAGCCCTACGTATACCAGGTGAGAAACAAGGCTGCAAAAGTCGCCTAGAAGCAGCCATGTATCCTCTCACTAGAGGGGGTGACTGAGTCAAGGAAGAGACTAGACTCGGCCGCCAAACCAGCAGCACTCAACGCGACTTTGATTTGAACAGATCTGGCTTTCTTTGCGCTGCTAAACGAGCGAGGGTTGGCCACCAAGTGAATTGCGCATACTGAATTACATTGACGAACGCGTTATTGGTCCTAGCGCAGGTGCGATATCGTAGCCGGCAAATAAAGCGGCAGTAACCTTAACGGGGTCTGCTGCTCGATGTGACTTAGAAGGTTGTGCTTAGCGCCTAGGCCGAGGAAGAGACCAAGGGGCTCCGGGCATGGTACGACTGCCCGTATGAAGGGCTGTCCTGTTACATGACGCAGCTTTGGTATGTCATGGTAATGTTCAAACGTACGCGCACAAAATAGGCAAGGCGCCACCGACACGTCTGTACCTTGTGACTCCTATGGGATCTATGACGTCGCCCAGACAGTGCGGCGCTGCGGCGCGCTCGCCCATCACATTCCGCGAGCTCTTGTTCAGCACTTACAGTCTTCGCGCGGGAAATGGAACTGGAACAATTAGAACAATTAAACACCCACACGTTAAAGTCCCTGTCATCCTTACTCAACCTAAGCTTTCCAGAGGCAGCTCGCAGACAAGCTTTTCTGCCCGTGGCAAAAGGGGCCCTAGGGGCACTCCAGACGCTGTTTTGGTCGCAGGTCCCGCGGTGGTCGCATCAATGTTAATTCTTAGAAAAATGTTAGTGCCTGGCAAAGAGCGTTAAAGATACTAAATTCCCCCGGTGTCGAAAGCTTACGTACTGTAATAGAAAATTCCAAGGAATGTCTCTTAGCACGCACTAGAGCATCCCCTCCAGAGGACCCGATTTCCCTGGCAAGCTGGCAAGTGCCGTTGTGGGATATATAACTTGCCAATTTTCTTTAAATCAGCAGAATACGAGGATAAAGCACGCTTCGAGCAGTTTCATCTAGTGATGCTGGTGCATGACTCAATGCTCTATCGAGTGCTCTCTTAGAAGAGTTTATCGTCAGGATCTGCGTTGGTCTTCGCCTTGGGATACCTCTAGTGAAGGAACATGAGTGCAGCTGTAGCGAGAAGGTCTCACCCCCTAGGGCACCATGGATTATCCTGCATCCGCAGCTTAGGCCGTAGGACGAGACACGCTGCTTTGAATGATACCCTAGCCCGTGCTCTAAGGTCTTCTGGCTACCCTTGTGTTTTCAAACCCGCAGGTTTGTATACAGTCGACTCCCGTCGACCTGATGGGATGACCCTAACAGGCTTTGAGGGTGGGAAGACACTCGTCCGGGACGCTACCGTGACTGACTCTTTAGCGCCTTCAACTGTCAGTCACGGCGCTACCCAGGCTGGTTATGCTGTTTCGCAGGCGGAAAAAATAAGTGTCGGAAGTATGCATCTATCGGAGACTCTATGGACGTTCGACCTTTTGCCTTTGAGAACTTATGGGCCCAGGTAAATTTTCTGAGGGAGTTATTACTAAGATATGAAAGTGATTGAGATTGTCCACGGGGGATCTACGCGCTGGTGAATTTTTCCGGCAAAGGCTGTCATTGGATATATAACGTGCAAACGCCACGACGATGCTTGGCACCTTGCCTAGGTGGTCGAGACCAGGCCTAAACCTAGGGCTGATGTAGTTTGTCGTCACGTTCGCTGGGGGACAATTGTTTACACCCCGTTATGAATTAAATATAATATATTATAAGTCTCACCGCTGGCACAATAACATTTAAGCAATCGCCAAATAGCGCAGCATGTTCGCTTATGCTGCCGCTCTGAGCGTCCCTAATATAAAAGGGTGCTATGTGTATTTAGGTACACGTGTCAAGCAAATATTACATCCAGTATGCAGCCACAGGACTCCAAGAAGGTGCTGAGACGTCAAGTTATAAGATGCATACGGGTCTTATTAAAGTTAGTAATTTAGTAGTAAAAAACTAATTTAGTGATGAAGGGGTTGCAGAACTCGTTGAAATTCAATTCAGACACACTTTGATTAAGTCAAAGGTAGTACACACACCAGATAATGGGTATTGCAGTACCGCGTTCCGAGCCGAGGTATACTAGACGTGATCCACGTACTCCAGTCTGAGGTTGAGCAGGTGTTGTTATGCTGACGACCTCGTCCTCACGGATCAGGACGGGGCACCGGACCTGCTGCAGAGCCGTGCGAATGAGGCACCTGCGCATGTCGCCCACTAACAGGAGGCGCATAGCATTTACGGGCCCCGATAATCCAGACGGCGAATAATCGCGTCCATGGCCTAGTTAGTTATCTTGTATGGAGCTCCGACTTGGCTCACCGACATTCTGAAATTCACCGCGACAGAACCCGCCTGCGTAGGACCCAGAGGTTCGAAGTCTTTATCACGATTGGAGCGTACCAAACAGCCGTAGCGGGCCGGCGGCCCTCGTTCTTGCGTGAACGGTAGTCTAGGGCAGCAGCCAAGCGCCGCCCCTTATGGTGTAACCCCAACCGTAAGAAGAACGATGAACGTCGACATACAACCGACCTCTGGCAGAAGAAGTGGGACGTCCTACAAGAGCTGCAGGGTGCAGAGTGAGAGTTCAGGTATCGTAGTCCCAAGCGGTAAGGAACTTCAAGAAAATTCACGAAGGTCAAAAACGACCAAGTTTTGCTGTGGAGAATCTAGGGCCACCCATCTAGTCTGTGTGGCTTAAGATTGAGCTACGTTTTAAAATAGTAGTGGTTGTTGATTGTATTTACTCTGATTTTGACACGTAGGTAACTGAAATAACATAACGCTGCACTATGTAGGCATATAACTCTTATATTGCTCCCCCTTTGACAAAATAAAGATGTTCTGAATTAAATTGAATTCTTCGAATATTTTTTGACTGGTGATTCGGTCCTTCGACAATTGCACATTGCAATCTACTATTTATGCTGCACTCACTTTCCACTTTGAGTTTATTTTTCACAGCCGTTTAACGATTAATGTTTTTCATAACCAGACTACACTGTAGAATTGTAAATTATTCGTCCATCCATCAAAGTCGGAAGTTAGCCTAACCGCTATGCATATCAAATATTAGCATTTTAGTAGTAAATAACTCTTACATAACATTTGCAAACCATACTTCACTGTCGGATGTAATAACCATAAGCTGCAGAAGCTTTACCAATTGTTTCTGCAGCATTGGGTCTTTTAGAAAAGTAGTGATGTATCATATGCCGAGAAAAAATCAGAGGTGAGTTGGAATATCACTGAAGTATCTTGTTCTAACTTGTTAATATAGAATCAACTGCGCATGCACTTTTAGCAAAGGGGCATAGTTTTTTTTAAAAAATTCAAAAATAACGTATATATATATATATTAGTTGGATCGTCAGTTCACTAGAACTGAATTTGTGATTAGTGAAAAGTGCAACACTTTATAGGCAAACTTTCTTTCTACGAGAGAAATGCTTTGCTTTACCGCCATCAGTATAATACAGCATTATTAACACAAGGCTGACAGCAAGCATACATTAATCATGCCATTCGACCCTGCGTACAGTATTTACACTCGCGTGTCTCAGAGAAATGTCAGCAAACATTTTTTTGGGCGTCTCATCGGCGAGTCATTAGTAATGCATGTACTACTAGAACTGATAGTAATACTAATGTTAGTGCACAAATAGCGAGCCCTTTTCATGTCGACACTTGCTTTAATATTCTTTAATCTCATTATCGTTATGACTTTCTGTCGCTGCCTTACAGAAACAATATCTTCCGTTATTAAACTGGGTCTCTGTTTGGCACGGAAAAATGTATTTGCCGAAACTGACTTTTCGCATTGAGATGCATACCCCTGTATGGCTACAGCTTCTACAGTCAGCTATACAACAACAATAAGCTAAATAATTTTAGTTAACAGAGGTTTTGGCAATCATTGAGGTCACGATCCAAGAGAATGTAGTTCCCGTATGTATAACGACATGGATCTCAAATACCCGTACGGGACATCTTTTCCATCGCTCTTTATTCTGTGACCGGAAACGTGTCAACCCAAGACCTCTACGCTTAAAAGCTCTTCGTCAACGTAGAGGCACCTGCGACGTCAACGTCACGGAAAATCCGCAGGTCCCTGTGTGGTGCATTTAGTAGATTTTGCCGTAACAGGTAACAGCTAGACTCTGCACAACGAACTACCATACATGAGAGGCTGAATGCCCACCCCACAACTCGCACAACAAGACGCGAAAAGCAAACCCTTTACCCAGCTAAACAGTATGCTTTTCGGAATCGTTTTCGGTCATTAAAATCCAAAAAAACGAAACCCCAAATACGCACAGAATATTCTGAGAAACCTAGCTAACAAAAATCTAACTCATAAAACGACTAGCAGACGTCACTAGATAATGGGCCCTGAGAGACACGCTAAGGTCTTGCGAAGAGCGGTGAGCCCAGCTGTTCTGTAAATCCAACAAGACTGAACAAAAACTTACCGCCACTACAACTGACCCTTTACTGAGATAAGCCATCGTCCGCAATCTAGAAAAAAAAAGATACAAACAAACGCTATCGAGAGGTAGGACAATAGTAGCTAATCCTAATTGCATGATAGCAATATAGATTGGATTAAGTAAGATGAAAACGTCCATTCACAATATGCTAAATACCTTAGCTTTAAACATCTCACGGAGTTCTTGTACTCTAGCTTCTTAACAACCGCTATGTTACGATTGCGAAGGGGGGGGGGGAGGGGCGAAGTACGTCTCAAGACAGTGCAACAACGCTCCCCTGCATTCTTAGGTGTGCAAGGAGGAAGCAAACGATGCAAGTTCCATACAGTGTCCGGGCTCCTATACATGAAATCTCCCATCTCGAGCGTTGGACGTTTGGTGCCACGGAGTTAGTTATTTTGAAGCGCGCCAGGTGGCGCCTCTTGCTTTAGATGTGACTCATATGTTGCACGTCAACGACGTGCGGCCTCAAGTCTATATACGACGACCCACGTGCACAAGCAAAAGACATGCACATGTGTGGAGAATCAAAGTGAAACTTATACGGTGAGTAAACTAGGTAATGGGGTGAGAGGGAAAAACGAGAGGTGCGGCCTAGCCGTAACGTTAATTGGAATCAGACTAAAAGACCACTCGAGGACCAGCAGTCATCGGGAGTGGTTAGTCACCACTCTATTGGGTACCCGCGGAAAATCTCACCTTTGGGGAGATTCCTAAATCCCAGTACGTACTGCCTTCGCTTTGCTACCTCGGATCCTCACGATCCACTGCCAAATCTAATTGTTGTCAATTAGTAATAAGCGTTTGGTACGTAACAGTTGGTGTCAGGAGATTACGAAGAACTCGCTCTCCCGACGCAGTCAACATCGCAACCCGTGACTTTGCAACTCAACAGCGTTGCAAGCCTCACTCAGATCAGGTTAACGGCCTCTATCCGAAATCTCACATTGCCGTCGTAAAGACTGCAGCAAGTGCATCCGTCACTGTAGCAGTAGCACCGCGTTCATCGCGCCGCGCAGATCTATTTCTTTACGTTCAGGTCGGTCGTATTTGCACCTTATTGCTATGTTTGAAAAGTCCAAAGTAGAGCTAGCGCGAGTATAACGCGAAGCTAGAAACCTAAACCGTGCTTTGTTCACAAAGAAGAAGCAACAAATAAATGATTTTCTTCACGATGCTACACACAACGAGGACTTTTAGAAGACAGCGGCTCAGCATCTCCACAATGTTAAACTCGAAAACGAAACTTGAAATGGACACGCTCAATGATAAACTACATGTATTCATATTAAATGTGGAACAGAAAGATAGAGAGGCAACCAAGCGAACGATACAATACATATTTGATGGTCTCGACATAGTCCACGACTTGCAAGACTTTATCTCTAAAGTTGCAAGTAATGACGCTTCTCCACAACCATCCTCCCTTGCACTTTCAGTCTCTACTCACGACAATTCACACATAATTCCGAAGTTCACAGGAGACGCTGCTTGAGACCGTCTTGCGCTGCTTTAGTCGCAAGGATTTCGTTAGCAGCTTTGCAGTATTAACCAAACAGCGGGTAAAACATGGAGAGGCCAGTGCTTCCACTGCTGTCACAAACGTGTCTTTTTTAAGCTCCATGCATTCGTGATATCCCACTTGCAAAAAGATAGACGCCGGTCCACCAGCAGAGTTGATATGCTTCCCCTCCTCGACCACTATGCTGTCCATGTCTCCCTTCGCGGACGAACGTACTGAGATCGGAGTCCCATTGGGAAAAAGTTCTCTTAGCGCCGGACCGAGTGGCTCAGCGAGGCGGTTACCCAGTACTAGCGCTGACCTTTTCAACGCGGACGGCATCCTCCCGACGGTCAGTTGTATCCATTAGGGCTTCGCCGTGTTGATTAGGAGACAGCTGGGATTGAATTATTTTGCGATCAGCCACTTCACGCTCGAGTAACAGCAAGTATGCATATTTACGTCATGTGTTAAAATGCACATACTTAACCCGTGTTACACCATTTCCAGATATCTTAACGACAGATTACGACGACTTTACTGTGGTTCTGAAATGACGATACAAAACAAAACGTCGAATGAAAATGGGCAATGCAACAGATGACAGATGCGAGTTAGAATTGTACTAGTAGGCGTGGGAAGATTTGAGCACTTCAAAGTGGCACGGTTAGTACTGTTAGCTTGGTTGACTGACAGGGGCATAACTATGAAATATTTTATTGCGCCTGGCGGTCTATGATACTAAGCGACTGGTTCCAAGTAATTACTGGTCAGTTCTAGAATTTGCAGTTTTAGGAACCGCGGATGCTTCACCTAGAATTGTGAGAACTTGCACGCGATGACATGTTTAAGGTGGTTGCACTCTTCAGCGGGATGAACTGCAAATTAGTGATATGCCTCGCTGATCTGCAATGAGAAAAACGGGTCTATCTCTTTTAAGGCGGTTTTGAGGAAAACGGTGGCATCGATACCATTTGTGACCTGCTGGACAGGACGATTAGAAATGAAGATGAAAGGCGATGGCAGAGGAGATCACGTTCGTGGGTTTCTCGAGCTTGCTATCTCGCCCGAAGTGAAGTGCACGGGCTTTTGCGCCAAGTGAGCGCAAGATCATAATCATTATTACTGTGAGCCAGGGTCAGTGGGATTACTTTGGCAATAGAAATGTTTGTATAAGACCCTGTTATGCCTAGAAAGGAAACTCACGAGACGGAAGGAATAACGGCTGCTCGAAGGCGAGAAGAGAGTAGTCTTCAGCTTATATCGTGCGACCTTGGCGGTGAACCACTCACTCAGTAACAGCAAGAGAGTTGCCTTACACGTATTCGATTCACTCATGACGCGGCGGGTTTGTATCTAATTGTGCAACAGTCGCTTGCACTGGAGCAGGCCAACCTTGCCTTTCGGAGTGAAGGAGTGCTCCAGGTCGCACGCTCACTCCCGAAGAGAGAGGGAGAGAGAGCTTGGATACCAATCAGGTGTACGTCGAACCCTTTATCCAGCCACGCTCTCGCTTGATAGACAAACAAGATTCAACTGTCTCTTGTGGAATGACCCCCAGGTTCACACTGGAGGAGATATTCTGCGTATTGGTTAATCAGCGAATTGAGCACGTAGCTAAGCAGAACCCTTGCCTAGAGCAATTCGGCTTCAGCAGTGGGTAGATAACCTGTGATGTAATTCTCGCTCTCCAGTTAGGAATCGAGCGAGTTGTGCCACAACCTAGAGATTATCGTATGCAATCTTCGCTTTGCAAAGATCTTTGGCAGAGCCCTTCCTCAACTGCTGATGAAATTATTTCAATGGACAGTTGTGGATGGCCCTTTCTCGTTTAGCGTTGTCCTTGCTAACCTTGTTGATTACATTAGATATGAGTACGAGGTACAAAAAGCTATGGCGATGATGTATGCAGAAGAGATCATGGCCGAACATCGTAACCTAAATGCCATCACATGCACTGCTTCGATGGTAGAGGCGCTACTTGTTCCAAAGAAAAATAGGAACACTCAAGCTCGCCCATAGAACGGTCGGCGCTAGCACTGTTACTGAGGGAAGTGGATCGTTTTGTCAACTCTATTACATTATCGAGAACCGCTCTAAGCTAGCCTAAGCTAAAGCTGCAACGAGAATAGGCACAACAACGACAACAATAATAACAACAAGAACATAAGAAACACCATGTACAATGACAGAACAACAAGACCAACCATTGAGGCATTACAGTAGCAGCAACGATGACAACGACATCTAAGAGACAAAGGAACGAGAGCAGACGTACGGTGGACCCGATGAAACCCCGGAACACACCGTGTTGAGGTGTCCAGCATGGACAAAATGGGAACAACGACACAAAGCTCGATACAGATGTACCAGAAGGTACCCATTGTATTTAGGCATTATGCCACGCAATTCCGGGTTGCGTTGTATCACAAGCTTTTTCAAGGGACGCAGCTATCGATCAATTTAGGCAAGTGCTGTTTGAGTGACATCAAGTTTGTTTTGACGAAACTGCATTAGATTAGCGTTTAAGTTTACGATAAAAAATAGGGCAAAATGCAGAGGTTTCAAGAGAAACACATACACAAAGAGTAATTACTGCACGGTTTGATGCGACTATGCAAAAGAGCCACTTATAAACAAATAAACCAATTCAACATGCTTAAATGTTCGATTTACAAACTTAAAAACTCTTTAACACTGCATGATTACATGAAGTACAGGTAAAAAATGCAGCAAATAAGTATACATACATTACGTTCTGTTAGAAAAGCCATTTCATAAGTTCATTCTGAAAGAGTTTCAAGGATGCGAGGCATCTTAAAATGTATCCGCAAATAGCTTGAATTAGCTAGAAATACATATTCACTATAATGGAGCAAACTAATGACTGAGTGCATTTCTGTGTAGGCTGCTATAATCTGTCAATTTTAACAGTTGCATATCACCAAGTATCCTATTGCTCGGACAAGAAGCTGGACGACGAGCGGCGATCGGCTAACGAGATATTGCAAAGCCCGCTGGCTTGATGTAGACGGACCAACGTAATAACAGAAAAGTGATACAAATCTATTATGCACTAGGCAGTAATAGGACTAGCTAGATTTGTCGGTTCATCCCTAGTACTGTACGCACATGATCCGCTTATAGTGCGTCCCGTATGCGTGGCCCAATGTTGGTCTTAGGAAGTAAACTTGCCACATACGGTGCGTAAAAGTACTTTCGTAATCTAAAACTTCAAAGTCTGCAACACTCCGAAACAGGCGACGAGACCTGCACCAATTCAGCGTCACGCAGTCGACGCCCGAGTTAAGTGAAAGAACGAGAAATCAAAGTCGATGCCCTGCGTGTAAATAATTGACGTCGTTCGCTCTGCTCAGAATGTGTTTTCGTTGTTCTTCGAGGAGACTTTAAGAGGCGCGGCCGGTCTAAGACACGTAGTTGACGCCCGCTGCTTACACACACCGCGCCATGAGTCAAAGCCAGCATAACACAGCGACTGAGATTTTGACGGAGCATCAACGGAGGTGTACGATTACGCTCTACCTTGAGGTCTGTTCTCACCTGACGAAAAGAGGACCTGCCGGAGGAAATACAGCATGTGTGAACTTAGTCCTAAGATTGGGCTAACCTCACTTCCAGGAAAGGGACAGTTCACAATATGTGTGATAAATTGTCTTGTGGACTTTTTATCTGGTCAGCAATTGGTTCTTTTCCGTATATAGTACAACTACAAAATGAATATATTTTTGTTTTTTGTTTCTCTCTATCTTTATAAATATATATAGTATATATATATAGTATATATATATATATATATATATATATATATATATATATACATATTCTGACTATACTTGTCTTTCGTTGGCTAAGTCTAGCTGAGCGTCTAGTTGGGGGTGCACTGTTTTTGAGGAGGCGTAGCGACCTATTCAGAGATCGTTGCTGACATACTATATCATGTCTAGAGAAGCTAGATTGAGCTTCGTTCAACCGGAAACAGTGCCCGCCTCCCAGGAGTTCAGCTGTATACACGGTTCTTCGTTGGCTCGAATGGGCGACGTCACACCCCTCTGCAGTATATCCGGGACGACAACTAATCGGCCTCTGTGGTCCTTTGATGGTCTCCATCTGCTTTCTTGTTGTTCCGTGTGTAGTCCCTCAGCGCGCCACCAGACCCGCCGCCGATTGTGTCGACGACAAAAACCGAAATAAAAGTAGAAAGAAAAAGAGTAGTTGAGCTTTCGTTTTCGTAGGTCGGTCGGTCGGTCCTATATCGTTGTCGTCGTTGGCTATTGCCGCTTGGCGCTAGCTTGGCTGGCCCAGCAAAGCGCGTCCGTCATCCGTGATAGAACATCATCCTCGCTGGCTGCTGTACTCGGTGGCCTCGAAACACCGGCCCTACAGTGGCTCATTTTCGGCAGTTCTGGTGATGATGGGACCAGCGGCTGTAACAGCTTCCCGACTGCTGCTGCTGCCGCCGCTGCTGTGAACATCTCCGCTCACCGATTGGGCAAGAAAGTGTCTCCTGGGATCGGGCAGACACTATCGGCACGCACATCCTCTGCTCTAGCTCTAGTTCCCACTCGATCCGAAGTAAGTCGCTGTTGCTGCTGCTACTGCTTTTTCTTCTTCGAGAAACTGTGTGCCTTAGTCGGCCAACATGGCACAGTTACAACACGCATCGGCAGCCCCGACGGCCACAATCAAGCACACACACACGCACAAACATCAATACGATACAAAGATTACCACCCCCATCCATTTACCCAAACACCCATCCATCCACCCACCCGCAGCGTCCCCCCCTTAGTGCCCGCTGTCTCACCATTCCGCAGGCACACATAAAGATCAATAGCCATACACAAAGACACGGTTTCCGTTTAGCAACTGGTCACCGCTTATTGCTGCTGCTGTTGCTGCTTCTTCTATTACATAGCAGAACAGCGGGTGAAAGCACTAGCGCTATATGTATATGGTCAGCTCGTTTGTCTTAATCGAGGATATCGTGTACCTTTTGCAAATAGAGAAAGAAGGAAAACGCAAGCATCCGATCGATAACCGGTGACACTTGGTCACTTTGCCTCTGGTAATCATTCCATAACTGTGGTTCTATTCGATGGTAATCAGCTATATAGTAATCATTGTTTTCGTGCCTCGACAGACGTATAAGAAGACTCGTTTGAGTAGCCCCTATAAACTGCAACATATACATTTTTGACTTGTATTTCACCATTTGACGACTGGAAATCAGTATAGTGGCTGTATGATCCCAAAAATTCTGAGGCGATGGTCTACGCGCTACGAACTGCATGTAAAAGTGTCGGCAGATGACTAGATGGGAACGAAGTATGACGAACGAATTAGTGTTTTGTGATATGCAGATTTGTGAAAGATGCCTATCTATCACAATCTAGTGCGCTGTTTGGTAGATTCAATTGTCGGCCGGTCGCGAAAGAGTCAATCCAAAACTTTCAACATAAGTATACTGACATGTACCAGTTGACTCATAAGTGCTGCATATTTACCTATTAGCTAACAATGCAATGTGTTATTCACATTCATATAGACAAACATTCTGACGTATTACTTGTTGGCAACTGGAGATTTCACGAGGCCAGGTAAGCATCAGCAAGTATATATACATTTAATAGTCGGGTTTAAAGTCTTCCCGTTCAGATCAAACTGTCTCGGCAGTTCAATGGGTGTAAACAAATGTACGTCAAATCCTGGTCTCATACTTAATCTAATCAATCATATTTATTTCACTCAAATAGAGTATGTACAAAATAGTTCATGCTATTATTAAACATAAATACTTGTTGTTTTGCCGTTCCACCGAGAGAAGAAGTGTAAGGATCTTCGTTGCAGTGCCGGACAATCAACCGCGTGGTACTTAGCGCATTGCTGCGAGCAGAACCGACAAATACACTGAGTAGTATAGTCTTCATGAAACTCCCTACGGGAGCATACGAGGTGATGGAACCCGTGTACGATGTACCTGGTATATACATGCCTGTCATCGCAGGCCACCCCGGCCCACAACCAAGGAGACTTAAAGACGTCGAGCGTTCTTACCTCCGTCGCTGCTTCCGTGAATTTGCGTCGCCACTCTTCCAAGAAATGGTTAAGTGGCTCCGTCAATGGCATACGCAGCCTAAGCCGAAGCATCTCCACCATCGGCGCACAGTCCGACAATACATAGACGAAGCGGCTTCTCGCCTTGATTGAAAGGCAGAGTACTCGCTTCATGTATAGTGTGAAGCACTTTTCAAGCAAATTAAAATTAGCTTGAGATAGGTGTTGCCACACTCTGTCTAAGCTATACGCCAACTTTGGCAGAGTTTTTAACATAAACAAGCGCACTGCCGTACCGACGGACAGTCGCCGTACATCTCCGACCCCTCCGTAGAGAGCTGCCAGTACCGAGGTAACACTGTTTTCGATGTGTGTAGTAAACGATGTTCCCCTGTAGTGAATCCGGAGACCCAAGTATGGGAAAGAGTTTACAAACTCCAATGGCTTCCCGCAGCAACGAATAACGTCGTTTGCACCTAAACGCCCACCATACTTAATCTAATAAGGTGTTACAAGCTCCATACTATTTGATTTATTGCAGGCGCGGAAGACATCGCCTGTGATTTGCGAAAGATATAGTCGATTGCTAACGGAGCACTACTGGATTTCCCAGAATGGTTTAGGTTTTACGTTGTCCCGCTTGTTGAAATACAAATGCCAGCGTACCGACGTTGCAAAGGTATGACCCCTATGAAACCCGTTCTGCTTAGGCACGGTATTCCCCTCCTGGCCACTGTAAGGTACTAGTGGATATAGGCTTTATGGGGGTCCGCACTTACGCCACTGCGAGGAAGCAGTATATCTCTTAAAATATGTGCCGAATGTGACGAGGTACACACAGCGCAGCAAACATCTGGCAAAGTCTCGGCGTAACAGTGTTATGCGGTATGACCCGCCGCTGTGGAAACATACCTTTAATCTGGCACACATGAAGCTACTGACTTAACGAGACACATATTGACAAATCAACAAAACGAGTGCGTATTCCCTAAGCCGCCTAATTAATAGAAGTAGCCTAGCCTATATCCCACAGCACAGCATGAAACGTCAAATGGTCGGGTTACCATAACCGTGTTTTCACCAACGGCATTTTTTTAGTACGTGGTTCAATTAGCTGATGCGCCGTTCTATAGAACAAGCGCTTTGTTCAAATTCAAAAGACACTCCCGGATATCTCGGATTGCGCGCAGAACGCAATTCAATAACATTTGTGCAAAATGTTACGCTTTTAAGGATCGACGGCCACGCGCCGACATTATTGGCCGATGGACCTGCGCAGCTTAGAAGCTGGAACTCACAGAAGTGTATAAATATATATATATATATATATATATATATACAGTCCCCGAGAAAAAGATAGGCCCACCCATTTTCGCCACATTTCACGCATTTATTATAACCAATCGTGTACAGATCACAGTGATACATGCTCACAAAGTAACAGCGGAGACTTCCCTCAACATTTGGGGTCTCGGATTACTTTGAACCACGAGATTTCCACACTTGGCACAGCTACAAACCGCAACAAAATGATAATGCCGCTAGAAATATACATATCTTAACGAGTTAATTAAGCAGATAAACGGCGTTTGGGCTCATTTCACGGAACCCAGCAACTATATTTAATACTCAGTGAACTTCCCGTTAAGTCGGATAATCTCAAAAATGCGGTTTGGTATAGTGTTGAACAAACTTTGGATGACGTCCTGCAACCTGATCTGACACACTGACAGGTGAAATCCCTGTAGGCCTGTGTGTCGGGCAGCCGGAACTGGCGCTGCAGGTCCTCTGTGAAGAGCGGGGTACCGGCGAGTAGATCGACCAGACGATTGCGGCACGACGTGTGGAGACCGAGCACTCGCTTGAAAAAGGCGGGTTTCACTCGATCAAGCCTCGCGAGCTGGGCCACGCTCAAGTTCTCCCAGATAGCTGGATGCCGTACGATGCCATAGGCGCTATCTTAATGTTGAAAAGTCCCGACGCCGTGTTGAGGGAGAGAAGCGTGGGTTCCTCAAACCCGACGCTTGCTACGAGGGCTTTTCTGACCCTCTCGGCGAAGTGCTCGGTAAACGACGTATGTACAGTCACTGAAAAAAATATAGGGCCACCCATGTTTGCCACATTTCACGCATTTATTCTAACCGATTGTGTAAAGATCATAATGATACATGCTCACAGAGTAACAGCGGATACTTTTATCGACATTTGGGGTATCGGGTTACCTTAAAACACAGGATTTCGACATTTGGCACAGCTACTCTGCGAAAAAAATTATAAAGTCACCACCAAGATGCATGTCTTAGCGAGTGAATTGAGTGGAATAACAACGTTTGGGCTCATTTCACGGCACCTAACAACTATACTTAATATTTAGTGAACTTCCCATTACGTCGGATAACTTCAAAAATGCGGTTTGGTATAGTGTTGAACAAATTTTGGATGACGTCCTGCGAGAGCTCGTCCCAAGCCTTCACAATTGCTTTTTTTAGTTCTACCTGGTTCGAAAATTGTTTTTCGTCGGTGTAAACCTTTCGGGCGAGCCAGCCCCATACATTCTCGATAATATTAAGATCAGGTGAGACTGCAGACCAGCGTAGGACCTCAATGTGGCGTTGTTCGAACCATCTTTCGATCAACTTAGCAGTGTGAATCGGGGCATTATCGTGTTGAAAAACAAAGTCGGGTCCTCCCGTCAGCTCAAAATGTGCGGATTCTTCTAGTAGATCCCTATAGCGCGTCGAATTAACACAACCGTCTAAAAACACAATCGGCGACCTTGTATAATACCCGACAGCGGCCCAGATCATCACCGAACCGCCACCTGAGTGCCGTTTTGACAAAAATCGTTCTTCCTTGCGCACATCGTGGAAATAATAGTTAAATCCATCCGGTCCATCACAATTGAACTTTTTTCATCCGAAAAGAGCACTCGGTGCCATTCAGTGGTCCATGACATCGTAACCTGGGCAAAGTCGAGACGAACTTTCTGATGCTCAGCGGTCAATCGTGGTTTTCTCTTAAGTTTTTTTCTCGTGAGCCAAAGTGTCTTCCTGAGGAGGTTTTGCACATTTCGCACGTTCGTTTGCACACCGGCCGCCGCCGCAATTGCCTTTGCGGAGAGCGCAGAGTTCGAGGCTATCTTCAAAATTGCGCGCTTGTTTCGTTCCGAAATGGCATTTGGACGCCCCGGACTCTTTTTCACGCCGTATTTTTCACCCAAATTCACGAAGTTGTTCACTACTTGGCGAGAACGCCCCAATCGACGGGAAATTTTCAAATGTCGATAAAAGTATCCGCTGTTACTCTGTGAGCATGTATCATTATGATCTTTACACAATCGGTTATATTAAATGCGTGAAATGTGGCAAACATGGGTGGCCCTATATTAATGTACATATAATGATACATGCTCACAGAGTAACAGCGGATACTTTTATCGACATTTGGAGTATCGGGTTACCTTAAAACACAAGATTTCGACATTTGGCACAGCTACGCTGCGAAAAAATTATAAAGTCACCACCAAGATGCATGTCTTAGCGAGTGAATTGAGTGGAATAACAACGTTTGGGCTCATTTAACGGCTCGACAGAAACAAAGGCAGACCTCCTACCAGAAGTTTTTTCTTTGTTGAAACGATAGGCTTAGGCTGGCGCCTCATGGGTAACGAAAAGGCCCATATCAAGGCTTATAAGAACATCGGCCTCTCTAATCGCAAAATTTCCCGTCAATTAAGGCGTTGTGTCTAAGAAGTAAATAACTTTGTTAATTTAGGTAAAAAAAAGAGCTCAGGCGTCCAAATTCTATTTTGGAACGAAACAACCTGCAATTCTGAAGAAAGCGTCGAACTCTGCGCCCTCGGCGAGGGCGATTGCGGCGGCGGCCGACGTGCAAACGAACGTGCGAAATGTGCAAAGCTTCCTCAGGAAGACACATTGGCAAAATACACAAGAAAAAACAACGATTGACCGCTGACCGATGAAAGCTCGTCTTGACTTCACCCACGACAAAATGTCATGGACAACTGAGTGCCCACGATACGATGTCATGGACCACTGAGTGACACAGAGTGCTTTTTTCGGATGAAAAAAGTTTAACTTTGATGAACCGGATCGATGTAACTATTATTTGCTTGAAGTCCGCAAGGAAAAACAAATTTTGTCAAAACGTCACTCAGGTGGCGGTTCAGTGGTGATCTGGGCTGCTGTCGGGTATTATACAAAGTCGCCGATTGTTTTTTTAGACGGTCGTGTTTATTCGACGCGCTACGGGGATTTACTAAAAGAGCAATCGGCGCATTTTAAGCTGATGGGAGGGCCAGACTTCGTTTTTACGCACGATAACGCCCCGACTCACACCGCCAGGCGGATCGCAAGCTGGTTCGACCAACGTCACATTGAAGTCCTTCGCTGGCCTGCACTCTCACCTGATCTTAATATGATCCAGAATCTGTGGAGCTAGCTCGAACAATAAGTTTACACCGATAAAAAAACAATTTTCGAGGCTTGGGACGAGCTCTTGCAAATGTCATCCAAAATTTGTTTAAAACTATACAAAACCGCACTTTTGAGGTTATCAGACTTAATGGAAAGTTCACTGAGTATTAAGTATAGTTGCTAAATGCCGTGAAATTAGCCCAAATGCCGTTAATCCGCTTAATTAATTTGTTAAAACAGGTATCTTGCTAGTGGCCTTATAATTTATTCGCGGTGTAGCTGTGTCATATGTGAAAATCTCGTGGTTCAAAGTAATCCGAGACTCCAAATGTCGATAGAAGTTTCCGCTGTTACTCTGTGAGCATGTTTCACTGTGATCTTTACACGATTGGTTATAATAAATGCGTGAAATGTAACAAAAATGGGTGGCCCTATATATTTTTCGGGGACTGTATATATATATATAAGGTGTCCTGGTTTGATTGCCTGAAACTTTGGCGTATGGTCAAGCTCAGTGAGAATTTTGTTTTGTCATTTAAAAGGGGGAGAGCAAATGTTTCGTATATAAGTAAAATCATGTTTTAAATAATTTTTATGAGTTATGATTTGAGGAGTGGCTGTCCTGGTGTACGTTTACAAAATGCACAATTGCGTGAGAACGCATGTTTCAACTGAAAAATCGAGCATAGCGACGCATTCGGGAATTATACATGCAATAAGCTAGAGTAGGGACTATTGTGATTCTAAGAAGAGTTCGCAAAATTAAAAATTTAATCTTGCAGGTTCTAATTTTATCCAGGTTTCTCAGAAATTAAATTATCTGGATGAGACCTTCGGCAATCGCTGAATTTGGCGGTCCATACGCTTGGCGGCCTTTGCTATTGCGGCTACTTAAATTATCTAGTCTATGCAACTCCCGTTGAGTCTCTTATTGATCTGATCGGCAAGGTAGTTACTCCTGCTGGAACCATTCGATAGACGCCTGGTACCTTTGAAGGCATGTACCAAGAGCTTTGTCATCGCTGCCGAATGTGCTTATTGGCTGACGGACATTCGTTCTAGCAATACCTGAACTAAAATAAAGATTTTTTTAGCTTTTATAGGGTTGATGAGTGACTTGATTGACAAAGAAAGCGAACATAGTAGCTACGTGTATGCACTATTGCATCCGATATGGACATCGGGAGATTTGAGTAACTTTGCAACAACAGACGCTAGCCAATTTCTTAATATCATAATAGTGTCTGCTCTAGCTAAGCCCAGGCATAATTCAGCCCGGTTTTTCAATTGAAATATGCTTTTTCTTACAATCGTGTATTTTGTAAACGTATATCGGGATAGCCACACTTAAATCACAACATCACAACATTCATTAGAAAATCATCTTACTCTTATATAAAGCATTTCCGCTTTCCTTTTCCATTGACAAAAAATATTTTCTCATCGAGCTTGACCATAGCCCAGAGTTTCAGGCAATTAAATCCGGACATCCTGCATATACAGGGTGTTACAGGATTGTTTGAAGGAACACAAGTGTTACAAATTGTAGTAATCTCACTCCGAAACAAACCTTCTCAGAGACCATGCTCCATTGAAAAAAATATTTGCTTTAACGAGCTCTACAATTCTTAGTATCCATCTTCAACTAATCCTGCAAAACCCTGTATATAGATTTTTTCAACGTTGTTGCCGTTTCCAACCTCAGAGGGTTCCGAACCAACAAAAGCGGCCACAACATCTCTACTCACTCGTTCGAAACCGTAGTACCAACTACGTGTAATGTAACGAATTATTGCACGATGAATCTTATGGCGCGGAGGGGAAGCTACGTGGGACTTCAAAAACGATGATTTTCCTGTTCGCAATATTATTAGTTTAAGTACCAAATGAATGCACGGTTTTTTTTCGATTACATGGGAATGCGCTCCAATTAGGAGTTCGCGG
The DNA here is from genome assembly GCA_003439945.1 of Dermanyssus gallinae. Lineage (NCBI taxonomy): Eukaryota > Metazoa > Arthropoda > Arachnida > Mesostigmata > Dermanyssidae > Dermanyssus > Dermanyssus gallinae. The sequence continues at coordinate 556,351 of QVRM01007112.1, read as the reverse complement.
GTAGTTATAATTCATTCATGATTTATTCACCATAGAATTGGTAGTTACAGTCACAATACAACAGTGTGGTCTGACATTATATAATCAACTCTGGCTGTTAGGGAGGTTCCAACAAGTTCATTACATACAAGCATGTGGTACCGCCCAATATCGGACTGTCCACAAAACTACATAGGCATTCTTCAATGGTAAAACAATTTGGCTTCATGCACATAAATGGTGGTATCCGTGCCACGTCGTTCGGCACACAATTGTGCGATTCCGTTGGCAGCTTCCTTTCCATTTATCAGAACAAAATGCTGGGCCATCAGTGTAGTTTTCAATGGCAAACTGTATGTTTCTTGATTCTCTGAATGTTCGGTAGGAGTCCAATGCTTCTGTGTTGAACGGGACCTTGTTGTGAACTAAGTCTTCCGTGAGTGTTCTTTCTCCGCGCAGTTCTAAGGCTAGTGTGGCAGATGCGTTTTCAGGCAGTCCCAATATGCGTTTGACAAAGCAAGACTTCACTCTATCTAGGACTTTTAAATCACTCATTGTCAAATGCGGTGCTATGGCGGGTAGACAATATGTTATGGCCGGGAAAAGTTTGATTTTGAAACAGTTCATTGCTGTTTTTAGGTCTACGTCGCGTAGATCTCCTAGTAAGGTGATTGTGGCCGCCGCTTTTGCCCGCACTCCGTCAACATGTGTACTACATGAGAGCCTTGGGGTTAGGATAACCCCTAGGTAAGTGAAGCTGTTGACCACCTCAAGCACTCTCTCGTTAATTTTCAAGCGATGGTCTCTAGCAGCATATGATCCTCCTCTGCTGAAACGCATTACCTTTATTTTATCTGTGTTGATTGAGAGTTTGTTCTGTTCACACCATTGTATAGTCTCGTTGAGATAAAACTGAAGATGATTTGATGGCCCTGTCGACTTCCCATCTTGTTTCTGCTTAATAGCGGCTTCGACTTCGTTTTCGGTAAAATCTGTAAAATTATCATCGTCACAGGCATCTCGGTCTGGTAATGCGCACTCTTGTGTCAGTAGTCTTCTGAAGTGATCTACCCAGTCATTATCGTTTATCACTGGATTCTCTGGATTGGAGATAGCGACGTTGGTCTCCTCGGGAGAAGCAGCCACGGCTTCTGCACGCTTGCTGTTATAAGCCGTACACGCTGATCTTCTTCGTAAAGCAATTTTTTCTCTCTTTTCATGTGCGTGAATTCCTTTTTTATCTCTGCTATGCGGCGGAGTGTTGCTGGTGACCTATTTTGAATTGAACAGACTGCGTGCTTCATTTTCCGGCATTCCTCATCAAACCAAGGCTTGTGTCTCTGGATTTTTGCCATTACGTTTGATTTCACAGCGAGGAGAATGGACCATTTAATTGTTTTTCAATTTCGTTCACGTCGTTGCTGTGTTCAGCTAGCTGTAATGCTTGTTCCAATAGGTGGCTGTTTAGTGAGCGGTGAGCGTGCTTAATTTGGGACGTGACCACACGTTGTTTGCGATGCAGTTTGAACTCGACCTGAGAATGTTTACGATGAGCCGATGGGCGGATAGTGATGTCAAATATAGTATCTGTCGTCTGTGATACTGATGAGAGAATAATATCAACCGCGCTCTTTCTCAATTAAAATCTCTACCTATTACTACATTTTCATTCGCATCTGTGCAAAGTCCCATACAGTCGCCAATGTCCTGTATCACTTGATCTACCGCCTTTTCAGGCGGGCTATAAATACAGATTAAGTAATAATCGGTGAGCTCTAGTACAATGTGTCTGGCAGTGCTGTGAAGAAGCTTGGCATTCTCCGTTGTTCTTACTCCTATACATACGCCCCATTTTTGTCTTCCTCGTCCTTCCGTCTTAATTGCCAGTCCGTGAAATACTTTGTGGTGGGGAAAGGGGGTTTTTGTGGGGTCTGTTTCGAAGGTTTCCGTTAAGAGCAATATGTCGTTTTGCTGAATATGTTCGCTCCTGTTGTTCGATATAATTGGTTGAGAGATTCGACATTCCATAGCAGACATTTCAATGGAGCTGTTTTGTGCTCTTGGGGTGTTGGCTGGCTATTTTGTCATTGATTTGTCTTCATTTCTTTGTTTTCACTGTGATCTTCCTCCACGCTTGCCCTGTATCGTTTGGCGCCAATGCTCGCCCCCACTTCGTGCACTGCGCTGGACACTCTATATTGGTGTAACTGGCCGCGGTACGGGCGAAAGTGAATGCCGTCTGGCCAGACAGACGGGTCTAGTAGTTCATTGAATTTATTTGCAGCTACCTGCACGTGGTAACTGTTGTAATACTCCTGGTTCATGCCAGCAAGTTTTGTCACTTTCACTTCTGTGTCTGCCCCTATTATTCGACATACATACTCTTTGATCGCGTCCGCAGAGTGAGACAGTTCGACGCGGCTAACAAAAAGTGCTTTAACACGCGGACGATCTGGTACGCTATGTGCTTCTAGAGCTCTTAGCTGAGTCATTTTGTTTGTGCCGGTCGTAACGTGCATTTTACGTCCGCCTTTTCCGACTGTGTGCCAGGCAGGGTTGTGTGGAGTATGCACTTCGTTTGGTGTGCCGACGACGTTGTAGTGTTGGCTGCTATTGAAACGGAGACGCCGTGGAGTAGGCACGTCGCGCTTCGAACGTAACTGCACGTTTTGTTGCTGTTGCTGCTGCTGCTTCGGTTGGTATCTGTTGATAGCCGGTTGGTTGGATCGGTGGTCAGCTGTTTTTAGTGTTGTTAGTGCTGTGCTACTTTTGCCCAGGATCTTCCTTGTAAGGTCGTCGATTTATTTCCTAAGTGCCTGGAGTTCCGAGAGGCACTCGCACGGTGTAGTGCTGGTTGGAGTAGTGCTTTTGGCAACGTGCAAGGAGACCTCTCGCCAGAAGCATGACTTGCAGTTTGTGCTGTTATTTTCCGGTATCTGGAAGGAACAGTGTGTGTGCAACGGTTTGTTGCAACCCTCACACACAGTACGTTCTCTAACCTGAAGGATTTGTCCACCGCAGGTAGTGCAGGGAGGTCCGGGGTTCGTTTCGATATCCCCACACAAAAGCAACAGTGCTAGTAGCGCGGTTGCCCTTAGAAGTCGGGACTCCACAGACCAGTGCCGGGGTGGGTGAATGGACAGACTCACCATACTCAGTAGTGAATCCTGTAGTTGGGGCCTCAGTGATGGTCTATATAAAGTGTAGGGGTTGTCACCATCGCGTACTGACTCGTACTGTCTGTTAACGGTCTAATTTTGGGTACAAATGTAAAATACCATCAGAGCGCACAGAAAACGCGTCCGCACAGGCGCCGCCATCTTGAAGACTGTTGAAGAAGAGATATATATATATATATATATATATATACAGGGTGTTCCTATTTGTGTGTCCAAAACGCTAGGGTATGGTCAAACTCAGTGAGAAAATCATTTTTGCCAATGGGTGGAAGCCGGGAAAACGTATTGTTTAGGAGTGAGGATGGAATTTATAAAAGCAGTTATTCTGTCTTTTTTCTCCTATATAGTTGTGCAAAATCTACGTTTGCGGGAGAACCAGTCACCGCACAAAGGAACCGATCATACCGGCGTGTTTGGCGAAATATTCTGCACAATAAAGTATACATTACTTGCTTGCGTAGCAAAAAGCGAATAGCCAGATTAAGGAAAGTCATAAAAAGTCAAAATGTTACGTTAACGCTTTTTTGTGCAACATCGTAATTTTTTCCATTACGACCAAAAATGCACGTCCAAAAGACTACTCTCAGGCAATAGCAGATTTAATGCCCACTACATTCGTACCAAAGTGATGGTGCTGCGTTACGTAGTTGCCAAGTAACTAAGCTTTTTCGACAGTCATATCGAAAGCGAACATGCATACTTGCATAGGGTGTATGAGAAAGTTAGGTACGTATTTTGAGGTTTGGTAGAACTTAGCAAGAGAATAATTTTTTCTAATGGAAAGAGGGGGCGGAAACGTCTTGGCAAAATGCTACGGTTCTGGACGTGAAAACTTCAACGTGAAACATAACAACTATGACTGTCGAAAAAGCTTAGTCACTTGGCAAATACGTAACGCAGCACCATCACTTTGGTACGAATGTAGTGGGCATTAAATCTGCTATTGCCTGAGAGTAGTCTTTTGGACGTGCATTTTTGGTCGTAATGGAAAAAATTACGATGTTGTACAAAAAAGCGTTAACGTAACATTTTGACTTTTTATGACTTTCCTTAATCTGGCTATTCGCTTTTTGCTACGCAAGCTAGTAATGTATACTTTGTGCAGAATTTTCCGCCAAACACGCCGGTATGATCGGCTCCTTTGTGCGTTGACTGGTTCTCCCGCAAACGTAGATTTTGCACAACTATGTAGGAGAAAAAGACAGAATAACTCCTTTTATAAATTTCATCCTCACTCCTAAACAAAACGTTTTCCCGGCTTCCACCCATTGGCAAAAATGATTTTCTCACCGAGTTTGACCATACCCTAGCGTTTTGGACACACAAATAGGAACACCCTGTATATCTGAACGCCGAAGAAGAAATACGATTAAAAGCGAATGACTCAATATACTCAATAAGACAAACTCCGCGTTCTTTGCTGAGTTTGTCTTTGGGGAAGCATCGTAATCCGAAGGCTTCACTGCTCTGGTTTGTCTTTTTCGGTTACATTCCGCATTCTAGTTTTAAAGAACGTCAAAAACTGAATTTGTGTTTACTGGCAGAGCCCGAACCGGAGGTGTTCATCACGCCATCGTCGGCGGTGCTGAAGGGCCGCAGCGGGCTGACGGAACGACGCATCTAGCTGAACTGGTAGTTATAATGAGGTCTAGTAGTGCCCGACCGTTAAAAGAAAGGCTACACCGAGTTATGGCTTGCAAGGCAACATACGCGTTGGGGACCTGGACACACCTGTTCTGGTCCTGCGTCATTCAACCCATATATACATATATACTTACGAGTATATATCTTCCACTTTCCACTGCATTTCTCTACAGGCCGCTTATCGTATTTATTATCACCCATACAATCAATATCTTCGTTTTATATATTCATATTGTATCGGTATTTCTCAATACTAGTGCGTGTCTGGGGTGGCTCGCAGGCTCCGTCGTCGGCTGCTGTGTTTACACGCTGCAGACGTCTTATCTGGTGCATTGCCTTCTTTCTGTGGAATGAGCCCCTGGCTGCAATCCACACGCACAGAAGGCCGGCGGCAGCAAACTGACTGTTAAGCTGAGGAGACTATTGAAGTCTCTCAAGACCATAATGCTTGCTCCGTAGAACTACAAAGGCATAACGAAACTGCCGCTGCATTAAATGGCACTTGTGTCCAAATATTTATTGAAACATGGGCCCTATTTGAATCGCTAGAATTCCGTTCAGTCAACTGCTTTGGCCTGAAGAGGGGCACCAGATTCGGAGCCGATGCCCACCTCTCGAAAAGTTACTAAACGGAGTGTGAACGGTAAGCCCGTGAACTCCGTTAATCTTATTCGTATTTGCGGTGACTTTAGTACACTCCTGGACAAGCCAGACTATAGTCGGCCGATGGTGCTCCCTGAAACCCTGGCCGCGTTGCACTGCCACTCAGGCCACACAACGACCTTTGTAGGCCACAACGGATTCGATATATTTACGGCAAGCGTCAGCAAATACCGAATGCATTTTCTAAATGAGAATTACCTAGTAGAAGAGGGTGCTCCGTAAAGATGTCTCTATCCAGCCACTTGAGACAACGGATTACTATGACTCTTTTTCCAGCGCAATTTCCCGTGATACGCGTTGGTCCATTTGCTTGGTCCGTGTGGCCCTAAAAAGCAAAGCAGTTCAGGTACGTAGGCCGGGTTGCGCTACAAGACAGTTCTCTTCAAAATCGCCCCTTGCTTACATAAGCAAGTCTCCGTACCCAGTTATTTTCATGCCAATCATATCAACGTACTACATCAAAAACGGCCCGGAGAGGCCTCAAAAGTGATATCAACGGTAGGAACACTCTATCATCAGAGATGTCAACGATAGGAACACTCTATCTAAGGTAGGAATTGAGATGATTTAGGGGACCAGCAGCATTAAATCAACAAAAAGGAGTTTTATCCTAGGACTAGTTTTAGCACTAAACCACAGGTCCACAACAGCCTACACTCTAGTGATACGCTTGATGAGGATCTGAAACTGCGCTTCGACCTTCCGGCGACCGGCTATATATCAATAACATGGAGGACTGGACGACGATGGCGGCGGTAGAAACGGACAATTATTCACAACAGAAGTGCTCACCTTGTTTTGATATCCGCGAACCCACTCAACACTGTGTATATATTGTTGTATATAGAGCTATTGTGCGAGACTCTGTCTCTTTCTTGTCTAGAGGCATGCTCGCATGTTCCTTTCTTTTTCGCACTCTAATTAACATACATGTTGCGGCACCCGGCTTTATTGTACCACCTAATTGATGCTGGTAAACAATAATACCGATAATTTTCCTAAAGAGTTTGCGTCGTGAGCACTTGCGACGTGTTGACAACAACTATGCTTGCTAATATTTGCGGTTGCCTAGTATATGCTAGAAAACAACGAATGAAGGTTTGGAAGTAACCAAAGTTGTTTTTTATTGAAATTAATTTAATTATGAAATACTCATGTGTAATGAAGTTGTGGTTTGTAATAAAGTCGATTGAATGGTTGATACTCTATTTTACGCCAGTTCTGAAACTGTTGATATTGGTCACAATAGCTTGCATATTTCCACTTCAGTGCAATGAGCATATTATCTGCACAATCGATACCAATGGTATTTGACTCTCGTCTGAGTCGTCGGCTTTGATTGGATTAAGCGTCTTATGTAATTCTACGAAGGCCATACAGGTATCGGCGATCCATCAGCACACGCTAGATCAGTGAGCAGTTACACAATGCGAGATTACTGGGCTTACGTAAAAGAGAGCGAGCGGAGGACTTCATTGCTGCCAGACAAGAGCTAAGCTAGAGTGTGACATTCTTCCTTTGAAAAAAAGTTAAACATTGATAGCTTAAATGTCAATAAATATAATAAAAAATCAAGAATTAGTTGCTCAAACATATAATATAATAACAAACGTGAAGAATTGATTGCTTAAACAATTCAAGACTACGCATATTGATGTACACACAAGCATTGAGATTAACTCTTCGCACCTATACAGTTGAATAGGAACTAGCAAGTCAAATATACTTGTGAACGTCACTGCTCGACCTAAATCGACAACCCGAATAAAATAGTACGTTTCTTAAGGCATACCTCAATTCCTGTATAAATATTAAATATATTTGATGAACTTTAATCATGTTTAGGTTTACTAAAATACTAAATTGGTTTGAAAGCATTTTAAAATGAACTCGAATTGGTCGTAATTTGCGCTAGCACGAGGATTTCTTAAACTGTAGTAGAACACCCGGCAGGAAATTAAAAATAGTTAATTATGTGAGTGTTTTTTTTTTAGCAATTACGTTACATTCTTTTTGTGGAACAAAATATCAATCAATCAATTTCATTTATTCACCTTTGTAGGTAGCAGTCAAATACTTAGTCAAACAAAATCCGTGTACTTATACAAGGGTAACAACACAAGACTAGAGTCATTTCAGGAATAAAAACATTTCAGCCAAGTCAGCTTGCCAGGCTTCCCAGCGATTGTACTAGGGGGCAGTTAGCCGCGTGGTATCTATCACAAAAACTCCCACATCTAGAGCATTTACAACTATCGCAAGGGTCATGGAAACCCCGCTCCGCACAGAGCTTGTGGTGAAAACCATGAATGGCGAATCGGGTCACAACATGTCTGTTTAGCCTATGTGTTCCTTTCCACCCACTATTTCTCATTGCCCCCGTGTTAAGGAACTCTACGTCAATGTCCGCCACTTTGTCCTCCCAATCCCTGCGGTTTGCAAAAAAGGCCTTCGTCACGGGTAGATTGAAGCGACGTTGCAGGTCCTTAGAGAGCAGCGGCGTGTCCGCGAGGAGATATACGTTGCGGTTCCGAGCCGTCAGATGTAGACCCAGAGCTCGTTTAAGGAAGGAGGCCTTGACGCGGTTTAATTGTTCGAGGTTTTCTGCCGTGAGGTGGTCCCAGGTGACTCTCACCCCATAGGTCGCGATCGGAGCTATCTTGAGTTCGAACAGTCTGAGTGCCGTCTTCAGCGATAGTCTGTTCGGAGACTTGATCGCCCATGTCGCCGCCAGTGCCTTCCTGCACCTCTCAGATATGTGCGCGGAGAAGCAAGTACCGGTGACAGAGAAAAAAAAAAAAGGAAGCTGTTGACATACTTAAGTGTCGTTCTGTTGAGGCGTAGCGTGTCCTCGGCTGCTGTCCTTCCCCCTCTTCTGAACTTCATGGCCACGGTTTTGGAAAGGTTAATTGTCAGGCCTAAATCGGTGACCGCTTTGCGAAGACGGGCTAGTGCTTGTTGCACCTGAAACCTACTAGGCCCGTAAAGTACTAAATCGTCCGCGTACAAAATGACCTTGACCAGGTTTCTGGGTCCCTTTATATGACTCGGGAGGTCTTTTAGAAGTACGGAGAATAGGAGTGGGCTTAGGTTATCGCCCTGCGCCAGGCCCGTTGTCTGTATGAAAGGCTGGAGCTCCGCTACCCCATCGTCGATGGTGATCCTATTCTCCTGGAGAATTTGTGCGAGAAGCTTCAGCACCTTCATTGGGACCCCTACCTCAGCCAGTGTGCGCAAAGCCTTCTCTCGAGAGGGCCGAGTCAAAGGCCTTTGCGGAACAAAATAAAACCTTAGTAAGTCTAAAAAGTTTTAGACTCGGTAACGTTATTTTTCAACTAGTTAACTTACCGACTACATCGTTCCGTATTCCGTACGACAAAGGCTTAGAAGCAAGTCTACTTGTCATGCGGATGCTACTTTGGCGTTTAACGACAGTCCTCATTGAGACATATATTTGATGAAGTATTGATTAAGAAATAATAGCAAAACAATGATAAATATTGTTAAAGTTAGCACAACCTATAGTAGTTTTAACAGCACAATAAAAACAAAGATAAGTTAGGTAGATATATTACCAACCGTCGTTTATCTTTGTAGCCTACGAAGCTATCATCTGCCACGACCTATCTTTCTGCCAACAGGAAGTGGGTTGGTTTGGCCTATTTGTAAGAAGACAATAGGCCAATATAGCAGCAGCAGCAGTTACGGCGCCGGTGGCAGCATAAAGTCCTGGCTGGGTGTGGCCGTGACGACAAAACCGAGTCCTGCAAGATCACGGTTATCTCCCTCATAGCAGTGCTTGTGTGCCAGCGGCGCCAGACGTGTTCGTCGTGGGGCTGCAAGCAAAACCGCTGCCCGACAGACAAATCGATCGCAGATCACCACTAGTAGTAGGGCGTGTTGTTTTGGTCACTCTATCATGCCATATTTGTTCCTACATCAAGCAATGATATATACGGGCTTTTGCTCGTATATATTGATGCTTTATTTAATGAATTATATATATATATATAAAGCCATAGTCTCGTCATCATGGAGCACATATACATGGAGCTTGGCAGTTTGATACCCTACATATCACCTGCATTATTCAGAAAGATTAGAAATATTATGTTAAACTGTGTGTGTGTGTGTGTGTGATCATTACCGTTTAACTATGTTAAACGATGGTGATGTTGATTTTACTCCTTACACCAGCCAGATCGTAAGACACAACCAAAGCTATTAAATATGGTTTGCATGCTGGAACTGAAGGGAAACTTCTTTTAACTGACAGATTACTTAGACGCGTGACTAATTTGAGCAAACGACCAATGCAAAGCTAATTATTTAAACATATTTTAAGGATATGGTATGCTAGTTAAGATATGCTGGAACTCACGCCCGTGAGCCTCTACGAAGAGTGGTCAACGTGTAGGCCGTCTTGACTAAAAAGCTGTATATCTGCGTAAATAACAACTTTTACGTAGTAACAAAAATTAACACAGGTCGGCGTTAAATACCATCTTGTATATGCCATTAATATCTAAGTAGTCGGCCAGTTCTCGAACACCTCTTCTCACCAAGCTTTATTTGAACACTTCATAAATATAAAGCGTGCCTTAGTGAAACATAAGGTTACGATAGCCAAAGGTATGGTGCCACTGGACAACTGAAGCCTGCCCGGAACAAGCTTGCCCTAAGGCTGCGGGTCCAGGTCTCGCCCGGACGAACATCTTCAAGCGGTTGTTCTGGCTGCTTGAATCGCTGCTCGCTAACGAAACTATGAAGACGTCTCGCTTGTCAGAAGAATGGCAAATCAACCTTTTAAGTGTGATACCGAAAAATGATACCTTAGCACATTCATCGTACTGTGGCATAGCAAAGAAAAGCCTCATTTACAAAGTTTTATCTGCATTGATAGCGCGTCGGCTGGAAGATTTCTTAGAAAGCACTGAGTGCTTGCCAGAGCAGCAACATGGTTTTAGGCCAAGGAGATCGTGGCAGCCCGGAGCACATGGTTAAATATTGCAAAGCGAAAATAACAAAATTCCATGTTTGCGGGGTAGATGGACGTTGCGTAGACAGTATGGCCTGTCCTGGGAAAAAACAAGGGAAAGGGCACGACGATGCTCGTGATCCCGAAGGCGATTATCCCGCCGTAGGTAAGCGTTTAAAGATTATTTAGGGCAACCTACACCGCTGTAGGGCCCCATGATATGCTCGAGGTAGCGGCACATGAGCAGGACGCTGTCCTCTGCCTGTTGTCCAAGCTAAATGTAGCAACCACCAGGAGGAATAGAGACTGGATATCCGATTTGGAGGCAGTCACCGCGATATGGTGGACGGTCTCTGTACAGGGCCTGAGGACAGTGGGTCATGTCAAGGGTTCACCTGAGTTGAAGTGGATGGAGTGGCAGTTTTCTAATTTGAAGGGTTCCTAGAAAAACTCACCAAGAACGTGAGCGGCCAATGGAGCAAGACACTTTTTATCATCACTGACTCAAATGCCGCGAGCACGGCATGGAAGTCACACAATCTGAATCAAACCGAAACGGGATGGGCCGGAGGAAGCAGACGTGGGACAAGCCGACTTCCAACTAGCTAAGTTCAAGGCCTGCCGTACCAGATTGTCATAACCAAGCGCCCGCCAGACGTGCTGCTGAAGACAATCTCTGCTCTCTTTCTGGCCGCACGGCCCTGGAGGGGCAAAAATGAGTTCCCGGTTGTCCTGGAGGATATTCTAGAGATAGCACTAGAAGAGATCAGACGGGCTGGAGAACAGCTCGCGCCTAGAAATGCCGCTGGTCCCAACGGCGTATCCCCTGAAGTAGCCAAGCTGTTTATTAAGCGGTGATCCAAGGTTTTCCAGACTTTGACCAACAAACTGCTTAAAGAAGGGAGGCTTCCTAAGCTACGGAAGAACGCAAGTCTTGTGGGAGGCAAGGTGCACGGGCTCCACGGCCGTGAGGGACCGCCCTATCAAGGAGGTGGTTAGCTTTATGATGACCTCGACGGAAGCGTGGAAGGGGGCGACGGACCTGTTCGACACAATTTTGACGCTCAAGGCGGACAAGGAAACCGCTAGGCGGGAAAGATTAACGCGGCCGCGGGAGGTAGGTCGAGCATAGAAGCCGAGGGAGGTGCGAAGGGAACTGCAATATGCAGAAAGATTGACAAACCCATAGCTGAATTAAGAAGAAAAGGCAGTGACGCCTTTCCCATGGCTTCGAAGAAATGCCAAGTATTACCGAGGCGTCGAGGTTGGGGAGAAATCCTGGTTTAGTGGGTTTGTGAGCCCAAACTAGTTACGCAGGCTGCTAGTGACCCATGTGCATTCTGCATGCCCAAAACCTTTCAGAAAAAAAAAGAAAAACGACAATGACGGCTTGCCTGGTTCTTCTTAACATATTTCAAGTGGCCCTCTAAGATAAACAAAATATTGTACGTGCTGTGTTCCAACAGTAATACTAAAATTATCACAAGCTGTGTTACGACAAGAACCTGTAATTATCGACGACTAACTGAGCACGGCCCAATTAATCAGACTACAAGGGTCGCAAAAGGCGACAACCTCAGCCCGTTATTGTTCTCAATTTACCTGCCAGACTAAATCTAGAGGCGCCACTCTCCAGTGAGTACACCTATGTATGCCGATTACTTTGTCCTCTACTCTCGGGCGCGATTACACCTGCAATTGCTTGCATCACTACACTTATTTGTTATAGCTATTTAGTGATAAAAGTATCAAAAGCTACAATGAAGATTTGTTTTTTCATTTCATGGTATCGCTGAGCTTCCTCAGTCTCGATGGACGTCGCTCTCAGCCTTTTTAATTAAATACTACACCGACTGCTGCTTATGGGATACATGACATATGACCCCACCTATTCAAAGCAACTGATAGTACTCTACAAAATCAAATCCTGTTTTTTAAGAAGAGTCCTAATCGTCCACCGCACTAGCCGCAACTGGTTTGCTTCTCTGTTGGCTTCTACGCCACAATCTGTAGAGGAATTTAGAAAGCGTATGCCTTTCCGAGAACGGAGGCCTTCGACAATCATCCTGATGAATGGAAATATATATTTATGGATATTAATTGGAATGTTTGTGAGATAAGAGCGAGGACTATAGCTACTGGAAGGGTCCATGATGTAAAAATAGGTGTTTCGATGCTGGGTTTGCAATACATGGATAAGGTGTATGCTCCAAGCCGATACTAGTTTACCGTGCATGAGCGTAGAGAGAGATAGCCAATTGAGATCTAAGAATCTAGATCTTCAAAAATGTTTTTTGAAGGCACTTTGTTCGGGTTTCCAGTTTATATGGTCGGCATGTACGCACCTTAGCAATTTTTGCTTTAAGACGAACTTTTCCATTACAAGTTCAGTAGTTTCCACTTCCTCATAAAAAAATCAAAATCCATCAGAACCCTGGATTTTTATCGGTTACATAACACATACACCGGTATTTCTGGTGTCTGGGTCTCAATCGACCGCTTGAATCGCCTGAAGTACGGCTGTGAACGATTCCAGTTTTTTGGGCAAAGGTTAATTATATAACTTAATACGTATTATCGGCAAAACTATGCGTTTTTTATAGCTCATAAAGCGGCTCGGTATAATCCCTCACGTATTGGAAACAGCGCTTCTGCTAAAGAGGTTGTACGAAAATAATAAGAGCGACTCCATCAGGGTAGTATACATCTGAGCACTTATAAGGCCTATCTGGTACTCTGTTGTAAGGAACTCGAACTAGTCAAAATGTTCTGGCAAAATCGGCGTTAGCGATTGTTTATTTTTCTATTTATTTAATTTAACATATATATATATATATATATATATATATATATATATATTAGCTAAGATCGTAGGCATTTCCGTTGGTAAGGTTCTGAACAAAAAATTAAAAGCTGCGTGCTTGGAGGGTGGTATAGCGTTGTAATATTTCTCATGAGAACGCTCCGTTCACACCTCTACGGTCGCAATGGCACAAATTAAGGTTAGAATTGCTGCCCCATCCACACTAGACTTTCCACTATTCATGAACCTCATTATCGGGTTGGGGGAAATAATTTGTATTCTATAAAAAGGCCAGCGCCGCGTCGAATACGTATCCTAAAGGCATCGGCACTTCCGAAGGGATCAAAAGGTTAGAACATTGGAGGCCTAAGTGTGCGGATCTCCAAAAAGACTACACCAAAAACAAAACCGTGAACAAGGCAATTATATACATATATGTTATATCAATATCTTAAAATATTAGTGACTATATATAATAAAAACACGTCTGCTCGATATCTGTCTGATGACGTATTGCAATCCACGGGCCGTATTTCGTCTCTACTACAACGTTACACGGAGATGGCCCTGTATTCGATCAATCAGAGCAGAGGCTACATTGCAACATCTGGGCTGCCAGAGCAAGTGGAACAGTATTTTTAGTTAAGCCTACTGGTGAAAAAGTCTGTGAAATCCTATCACAATTGATGTGCCCCACCAACCTACACACAAGCTGGAGAAGAACCGCGCGATAGGTTTAGGATACGACTCATTGAATGCATAGTAACAGAGGAACTGTTTATACAGTCGGCAGATACTCAAACATTGTTAGTTTCGTCTGTGCCGGTGATAGCGCCAGACAAATAGACGTGAATCCCCTGCTGTGAGGCTGCGTAATGAAAGCCTCAATACGAAGAATATAAGTTGAGTCGAAGCGAGAACCGGAGGTGTTTCGGTCTTTACTTTTGAAAGCGGCCGAGAGAAGGCTCTGCTGCCGCAGTAGAACCCGCTCAGGCATGATTCCAATGTCCGCACGCCCCTTTACCTCTTCATTTACAGCAACGCACAACCTAGCCGTATTCTCAAAGTTTAGCAAGGCACTGACGCTATTGCGGCCTCTAAATTTTATTTCTTCTATATGTTTTCTTTAATTAAATTTGCGAGACTGCTATTGTTATTTTCGGTCATCATATAAATGTCTATACGTACAAACAATAAATAATTGTTTGTATATTTTATTATATGCTTATTAAACCTGGCAGGGTTTAATAAGTTCTTATACTTATTAAGCCCTGCCATAATATGCTATATAAAATTAAAAAATATATATATTTTTTATATAGCATATTATGGCAGGGTTTAATAAGTATAAAAATTTATTAAACCCTGCCAGGTTTAATGTGAATTTAATAAGAGATACAAACAATTATTTATTGTTTGTACGTATAGACATTTATAATATGACCGAAATTAACAATAGCAGTCTCGCAAATTTAATTAAATATATATATATATATATATATATATATATATATATATATATATATATATATATATATACTTTAAAAATATAAACAAGATCCTTCTTGGTGTAAACACAAATCGCGGTGAAAAAGACTAAGTAAAAATAGTTGCGTGTACACATGTGTATACATGATAACCAAGAAGACTTCATATGAAATTACTTTGCGACTACGGCAGCGGCAAAGACAGCATACGTCTAATTAGGATTAAAGAGCATTTACACAATTACTGTTCAGATCTGCTCTGAATGTGGTAAGCCAACTTCTTTTGTTACTTGTTGCCTGCTAGCGAGCGTATGTATTCTGACTCATGTTCATGGACCGGATGTACCAGCGAAAGTTGCTTCGTGTCTTTAACCCAGTGGCCTTTAATATATCTCTAATTAACATGCTTTCCTTAGGCGTCGAGTGAGGCGTACTTTACTAGTGAAGCGCTCGCTTCACCAGAAGCATCCCATCCCATCAGGTGTACCTTAGATTTTTTACAGTGTCATCATGACACACTCCAACCCTTTTTTTTGTTCTGGGAGGTTTCGGGAATGCATGATGCACATGCGCCACTAGCAGCCTGCGTGACTAGTGTGAGACTCGCAAACCCACTAAACCCGGATTCCTCCCCACCCCCCTAGGCTCGGTATTACTTTGGCAATACATCGAAACCGTGGGAGAGGCGTCTCTGCCGTTCTTCTTCAATCAGCTCTATCCCTAACTATCATCCCGCATGTCTACCTGCGGTTGGATAGGGGGGGGGCACTCCAACCCAGTTAGCGAGAAATGTGCCGGGTCTACCTAACAGCTGTCTGCATACTATTTTGAGTGAGCTTAGACTGACTGGAAAAATGTTAGTGTTGGTGAAAACTCTATTTAAATATATGCATCGAAATTGTTTTCCGTCTTTTTACCCGTGCCGCGCTGATATTAACGCATTGCTATTGTTGAATTCATTTGTGCATGCTATGTGTCGTAATTGGATGATGGAGCAAGAAGATTTTAGGACCTGGTACTTAGTCCCTGTTTTTTAGCCTTTATTTTTTAGGCCAGTGGCGCAATTGAGTGCGAGTGCGTATACGTACAAGGCAATGCTAATACACAGAGACAATTTACATAGACAAACTTGGTGTTTTCAATTGCGTACATTACTTAGTAGTTTTATACAAAACGAATGCTGTTTTCAGTCTACAGATCGATATCATACTAATGCATCTCGCTATGAATCTGCATATATATATATATTCTGAGCAGCTGCACCATGCAATCTTTATCGCAGATGACGGACAGGTATAGAATGTAGAATACGATTTCTTTAAATAACTTTTTATGTGAGCACCTTGGAGTGAACACTTGTGTCCGCGTGAGCGTGTAGTCACGGGTACTCTAACCTAGGATTAGCCCAGTTCGACAATGTGCACCGAACAGATGCTGCGTTTCTTCATTGAATGTCGAACGACAGCCTCTAACGCAAAACGTCCGATGCTCTCGAGTCTCCCGTCGAACGGTTAAGGCTTTTACTCACGCGCGAATCAACTTCATTGTAAGCAGGCCTGGTCCTCCCATTGTCTCGAGAGCCAACGGACAAAATTGGTGCGGAGAACCAACGCCAGAGTATTTTCTTATGTAGAATTATTATTGCATGACTACTTCGCCTTTGTTAATGATAGAGCACACTTATCTCAAATATTGAGGTAACATCTGAGCTATTACATGCCCGTGTGAGATGGAATATATTGCATTGTCGACATAAAATCTAAGCGCTTTGGAATGTGCTCTATATAAAGCGCGAAGATGTTGAATTAATCTTCATAGCATCACGCAGTATTTATAGGTAAGCTAAGGGAAAACTTCCTTCAGCCAAATTGCTTGGTTACATTCTCATGTCTTAAATCTACTTGAGAGAATCGTCAAGGGCGAGTTGAGCGGTAGATGACCGCTCAAAAAGAAGAAAGCCTGAAAACAGGTCTTCGGTATACTTGTTCTAGTAAGCGGCGGCCAAGGTGTCGTCCAGCCCTCCCGGAGGTCTGGGGTCGTTTGTTTAGAAGGTGTCATATATTTATATATAAATCATTTTTTTTAGGGCAGGCATTTTTGCGGTTTGCTCGTCGTATTAAGTATCACGCGTTCATACCTAATACGACGAAGTTTGCGTTGGTAGCAGACAAAAGCTCGTTTCAGGCATATTGCAAATATGCAGCAACAACAATACATGTTTCTGAAATTTTAGCGAAAATGATTTCTCAGATAATATATTAGAGTAATAATTAAGAGCAATAATGATCTCAGTAATAAATGGGCTATTACTCTTCAAAACTCTTCCCCAGTCGGATGGACCCGAGTGAGGTTATAGACGTCTTTAATTTTTCAAGAAGCACTGTATTGCGCTACGGGTGCTCAAGCGGCTGCTTGAGATGCAGAACAAGATCACAGAACAGCTTAACAAAGAATACGTAAAAGGGTAGCCCATGGAAAGACTCCAGAATGAATTGAAGCTGTGCAAGTTATGTTTTTGACGATTCACGAGTTTCCTGATCGTCGGATTGTTTTAGACGACCGCACGTGCCAACCGTATGTCATAAAGGTCAGTTTCGAGTCAGTGGGAGATTAAGAGCCCACAGATTGAACAACTGCTTTACAAAATGTTGGAACGACTAATTGCCTTCACCGGCAAAAAAGAGAGGTTACTTTCTCCTTCGGCAGCTCTTGATTTATATCCAGCGAGGCAATGCCGTAGCCGCGCTAGGAACGATGTTGAAGTAGTCAGTACACCTAAATAATAATATACTATATACATTTAAAAAATATACAAGCATATATGTAAGTCTTTTGGTACAATGATATGAATAAACTAGTAAAAACAAAATACTTGCTCGGTGACATTTGCTTCTAAACTCTCTCAAACACAAAGCAGCACACCGTCTGCGATTCGTCTTTAGCAATATTCACCGAGAGAACAGACACCAATCGCAGGAACAACCGCTGGCTCTTCCTGGATCCGGAAAATGTCTCTGTTGCCTAGTAAAGGAAATTTTATATGTCGTTCACGGGCCCCACCAAACTTAGTTTAGAAAAGCAAAACCATTAAAAACTTGTGGCTACTAAATAGCCTCTATTTAAATCAAATTACTATGTGCGGGGTTGGTTGAGGAGATCCAACAAGTATCGGCGTGTTAATATTGACATGCTCAGTGTTTTTATTAAGCAAATATTCGCAAACATGGATAAACATCTGCCATCTTGAATTTGTATCAACCGAACACTCGATCAGGTCAGGTTGCAAGAAATAGACCATGCTGCCTGTTTTGCTGGAAAGGCAAAGCGCAGATCAGCTGAAGTTATCTATGGGAAGTGCACCCAACACCGTCTTTCTGTGTGGCGATGTATTGGACGGAGCAGAGCAACTGAAACTGACCCAGCCAAGTTCGTTGCCAAACACTCAAATCGGAACCGGAAGCACTAACAGCGACCCAAATCGCAGCAGGAAGCAGTAAGAAGCGCTCAAAGTGCAATGGAAGTCGACAGAGTGCTAGGTGGGCGGGTGGCTGGCAACAGAGAGTCAAAACAACCTTCTGACCGAACTCAACTTGCATTGTTATCCGACAAACCGCTAGCGCTTCGGAGACATGAGGTCGATTTGTGAATGAAGACCGCAACGCACGGCCAACGGCGACGGTCGCTAGCTGTTACACAGAACAGGTAGACTATATTCTGAATTGTAGCGCGGATATCGAGAACATATACGTAGTTCTGATCGCTAGCACGAGGGCTGTTGAGGACGACAGTGCAATCGTTACGATTCTTCGTGCAAGACTTATTAAGACAGCACCAGCGAAACAGCAAACAAGTCCGAAAATAAGCGGAAGCCCGAGCCATAACCCAATAGTACTGAGCAAGATGGCTTAGTGGCAAAAACCTTTGCCTTGCATTCGGGAGGCCTGGGTTCGAGACCCAGACTGGCTCCTCTCTTGGTACTCCTAAATTGGTTTTTATGGTTTTAAATTTAAACAAGGTGAATACTGGAGTGGATTAAAAATCAACCATGATCGAAAAAAAACGGGGGGGGCACAGATGTCTCAATAAAAAGAGACGGTGCATTACCATCCAACCCCCCTTCCCATTAAAAAACCGACTACTTTATAAGAGTTTGGAAACCTTTGACCTCGCAGAGATGTCGTGGCATTATGAATATTACAGATCGTTGAACTCTGTACGATTACAACAGAAACCTAAGCACGGTTGATATGTCTGTCAATGCGTATAAGACCAATTACGCCCGGCGGGATATGGGCCCGTCTAGAGTGTACTCGTGAAAATGTTGCTTGCGAAACTCCAACCATGTGGGAAGAAGCGCCAACAGTCTAACTCTGTTCGCGCAACTAAGAAAACTACAGAGAGTACGACACGAGACAAGGAACGCTAAACGCAACCTAACCCCGACGACGACGACAATTAGCCAGGCAGCTTACGACCACCGGACGGGAACAAGAGACACAGAGGTCAGATGGCCAAGCCCCTAACCACTACTACACGCGAGTCGAGAGGGAGCCGTAGAGAGCAGCACGTCCGGGAGATGAACGAAAAGGCAGCAGCAAACACGGCAGAAGGTCTATTGAGGTAACCTCTGGCCGTCGGGGGGCTTCCAGCCACGCTTTCCATTCTTACTTGGCTAAGTTGGTCATCCGTAGTAATAGTAGTAGTAGTCGTCGTAGTAGTATGGAGAGGATCTGTTCAAAGTAAGGGTCAGACGAGCGCGCGTGTAACGTAACGCCGAGCGGCAGAAAGAAAGTGAGCAGCTCGCTTTCACCAGCGAAACGGACAACAGCAGCAGCTACAGCCGCACCGTCACCACCACCTCATCACCGAGAAGCCGAACGAGAGTCGGAGGATGTGGTCGTCGGAAGATGAAGACCAAAAATAGCAATCAAAGACACTTCAGAATCTAAAACTCGCATGGTAGACGCATGCTTTGAAATGAGCCCAGCTAGAATTGGATCTGTTGGCCGCAATGAACGTCGAAACGATGGGTGTGCAGCAAAAAGCAGGCGCGTCCAGGCAGGTGCCACCTCAAATACAAGGATAAAAAGAGACCTAGCAACTAGAAATAACCGACTAGTTGCACACAGAACTCACGCAAGTGGCAGTGTAAGTATACTCAGAAGGTCAACGTTTGATCACGTATGGCCGAAGAGAGCGCAGATTGGATAACGTCATTTTACATACTATTATATTCAGTGCAAATCGTAACAGCCGAACTTTGTAGGTGGCTAATGCACGGATATATTACATATTATAGATTCACTCCTCAGTGTGAACTTTTATTTTAACAGTGAGAGAAAAAATGTATTTCTAATAGCAGGAGATATAAGCGGTTAGATATCGCAGCTTGAGCACAGGTTCGACCTTAGATTACGAGTTTTTGAGACCCGTAGAGAGTTTCACGAGCTGGCTGCCTTGAACATCTGGAAACGTTGAAATCAAGTACGTGCTGTGTAGCACTAACGCATCGAAGGCATTTTAGGAGATATTTCGCACATCTCTTAAGATGTCGCCATTGAGTACCAGCAACCATCCCAAAAAGAAGATAGCATTTTAGAAAATGGTTTGAAGGACATAGAAGAATAAAGCTTTTAGTACATTGTACGTCTAATCAATGGAATTTTGGTGGCGACTGATTGGCGAAACGGTAAACTGTCGAAAAAAGGCAATCTAGCAACTTTTTGCGACAATTTGGCGGTATGCCAAATAACGGTGACGCTAGGAGGATAATATATTTATTCTCACTAGTGCCATCAAGCTATGGAGCGCACATACATGTGAAATTGTAGGTGTATTGAAGTTTGTAGAGCGAATCTGTTAAGGTTTTACTATGATTATTTATTTGCCCTAATATTACAATCACTCTTTCACTTTAGATGCGGGTACGACTCAGTGGATACACCTAATTTCCTTTTTGCAACGCCGCATAGGTTCCTTCTCCGATAGAAGTGTCCATGCTGGCTTTCATTCCTTAAACGTACAAATGTAACCAGCTGGTCTTCTGGAACGTTACCATCGTTGCACTCAAAGATTACTTGTGCCATTTTCTCTGGAGAAACAAGAAAGGATAGACCACACTTTATGCAGATGTGGTCTATCCCTTTTTGTAGATTAGATGAGCATTGTTGTTCTGCTAATTTTTGTCGCTGGAGAAAATACGTTAAGTATGAGCAAAGGATAATCTAGCTAGCGGTAGATATGAGTAATCGAATAAAGTAGTATTCTAGTAGCCAACACTAAAAAGGAGTGAATTTGGTTATGCCGGAAACCACCCTCGGGCAAACTTTGAATAAACTGCCAATACTGTAATGAGAACACATTATAGCAGTTCGTCAAAGAGCCGGACTTTACATATTATCGTATAGGTACTTCTTTAGCCTACTCTTTTGTGGTATCGTGTGAGGCTAAACTTTGCATCCATCGAAGTCAGCAGTTCCATCTCTACATCTCGGAACCCTTTGAATGTAAGTTTCTGGGCCCTACCAAACCGTGATTACACTGACATGATGCCTTCGCATGTATATGTATTCCCAAACTTTTCATCTGCACACGTACAGGCTCCTAATACATCCATAATTGGTGATAGCTCTAGGCCACCGGTACTTGCCGATTGACCTCTTTTTACAGGGAGCCAGGAACAAAATATGCGTAATACACATCCTTTGGTCTGAATAGCGTCAGTCTATATGTCCAGCATATTTGTAATATGATTACAATGTATGGAGGGAGCCGCAACTCTCGCTTTCAGTCTTCAGTCTGCTGGCGACGTTCCATGCGTTGCCGATTCTCTGTCGTCACCTTTTTCTTCTTTCTTATAACGACCTTCATAATATCAGAGCCAGCGTCCGAAAGTAAATCTCTCGTCGCATTGCTCTGCACGTCTAGTCATGACCGAACTGTCTGCCTCGTGTTATCGAGAGCCCTGCATGCAAAAACCGTGTAATCCACCTCAGTCTTTCCGATATTTACCAGATAGGTTTGAGAGTTTCTATGACCGGTCAGAAGTTGCACTAGGTAGTACGTAGTTTCGGTACCATGTCATGATATCATGATTATTGACCTCATCCACGGGCCTGGTGGCTCCCGTTCCGCTCTAATCCACTCAGCCTCCCAGCTCTCGAAAGTCTTATGTCTTACATCGTTTTTTTTTTTAAATGCCGGATCCCGGTATAAGAAGATATTCTTCTCTAGCCGTTTTGGTCAAGTTATCATGCAGGCACATACCAGCACAAGGTCTGTAGACACCGTTCTGCACACTCTGTAGATCTTTATGGCCAGCACCCTCTGCACCTTGTTTAGTTTTTGCTAGTCCATGTTTGGTTTTTGGTGCAGCTGGTCCTCACACCTTCACTTAGCTAGGTACGATTAATATCAGGCATCAAATATGCGCTGCTACTCTTTTTTCTCCAACGCATTCAGAATAACCCCTAAATTGCGCTATTAAACGCATATTTCACATTCACATTATTAGAAGGAAAAGATTACGAGCCCTGAGGTTTTTCTGTCTCTCCTCCTCAGCTATAGCGGGTATCTTGCTGATGACATGGAGAGTTCGCCCCCCTTTACGGACCCTGCACTGGTTCTCTGAGAGCGACACTTGCCTGTTTTCAATTGCGTTGAATCTACTCACGAGTGAGCGGGCCTTGTCAACCGCGTTAAAGAGGCAGAGGTACCTGTAGGCTGAGGCCAAGCACGGTTTCCTCGTCGCCTTTGATAGAGTGCCAAGCAGGCCTTTTTTTAATCTTCTGGAATCCGTCTTTCTCTCAGTGGTAAGTCTGCAACCGTTTTAAAGGCAAATACCTGATGGCGGTGAATAAGGATATCTTCCTTATTGGCCGCCATCAGGTCTCTGACTTCCTCCATCTGCGGCTGAAAAGCGTGAACCATAATTGGTCAGATCTGGTGGGCTGCTCGGTGCTTTCGTACCCAGTTTGCCCATTATAAATTTGTTGGGTTTTCCCCACACATTCTGCTCGATTTTTTCGACCAATTGATTCCAGCATTAAAGTTTACTTTTTATGGTGGTGATCTTCAGATTCGACCGCTTCGTCTTCTATTTGCACCGGGGATCGTCTGCTTTTTCCCACTGCTCCTCCTCGGCCAATTCCGTTCTCGTCTTTTTGGCTTTCCCTCACTTTGGCGCAACGCTTCTCCGCCGCGGGTTACTGTAGCTATCTCCTCGTTAAGCGTCTCCGTCCTCATGCTGTGAGCCAAGAAACTCGGCCAGTATCTCCCAGTGGAAGGCCCGTATTCTTGAGTTACCTTTTATTTTTGACCATGAGTGTAATATATCGGTGGTCAGTAAGGTTCTCTTCGTATTTGAGGACCTCACATTTCACTACTCTGTATGTTGTGCCCGTGGCGCTAATCGTCAGATCCATAAAATCCTTCTGGCACCTGCAGGCGAACGTCGCTGCGGTCATCGGGTTTTTCATCACTAGAAAGTTCCGCTACGTTCGACAATTAGAAATCCTGAGTGGCGATTTTTTCCTACCCCTTCTGCTAAGTGATCTGTTTCTCAGAAGGGTTTGAGACAATTTGAGGCCTTCGGAGGAAATCGCAAAAAGAAAGGCTGGAAATAAAATATTTTTTAAAGTATATCTAGGGTTGTTCCAACAGTCCTTGCGACTGCATGGGCGAAGAGAAATGCTACTAAGCTTAATCCAGCCGACTCGCATATTTACTATTCCTGTTAAGATGCGTGTCTGCTCTGATATCTGTGAGTCGCACTCTAGCGCAAACTGACCCCTATAAGAGTTAATCTCTGCCCGCGCAGATCTTTTGAGCAAACATTCTCGGTCACAAATGCCACTAAGTAGAATGCTGCCACGGCCATTATTCCAATAATGTTTTTAGAAAATTGCTGCATGCTAGGTTTTCTGGGAGCTTGGCTCTGGCATCACCAGCGGCATAGTCCAATAAAACAACAACAAAATATACTATACATACGGCCTACCAATGTGCTCTTCTCTAATATATGGAAGGGAAAATCGTTACTGTAGTCATGCATGACTAATAACTCAAAACAAGGTCATTTACAACAAAATTCCAGCTAAGAAGATAATATACTCTGTCTCGTTATAGCCGCTTCTACAGGCCTTCACAGTGCAATACAACAGAGTTTTTATTATAACATAATTACGAGTACATTTGATAGAACATTGCCCGCTAAGATATACAAAATCAGACCCCAATTTAGACGGTTGTACAACGATGATATCTTAGTTATTCTCTTACCATAAAAAACGTACAGGATGAGCCGTTTTTGCTAAAATGGCTGTTCACTAACGGCAGTGGTCTTTTTCCAATGAAACCAACTTTTATCTTAATGGCAGTGTGAAGAGGCAAAACTTTCACATGTGGGGCTCCGAAAATCCAGGGTATCCAGACTGTAGCCACCAACAGCGAGCGAAACCGTAAAATTATTTTTTTGTGGCCAGAATTGGAATTGACTGATGTGGACAACATATGGTTTTAACAAGATGCGTCAACAAGTCAAACAGCAGGCGCAACGATCGAGCTGCTCTGCACAAGATTTCCGGTCGTGCTATCTACGCAAAATGAGAACTTGAATAGCCGGCATGATTCCCTGAGTTAAAACTTGGATCCATTTTTATACGTTTTTGTAAAAAATGCGTCTTCAGAGGTGCTCTGAATCAATAACTGAGCAGAAAGACCGTGTTCGCAAAGTTAGTGCTAAAATAAACCACGAAATGTGTCAAAACGTCGTCAAAATTTATTCGAATAAGATAGGCTATTGCCAGCATGTAGCAGGAGGGCATTCACTGAATGTTGCAGTTCTGGCATAGCCCTTGAGTCTCAGCTTAACTGTGAATAATTAGTTAACTTAACAAAGTAACTAAACGTGTTTTTAAAATCAAAACAGTGTAAATATATACAAATAACCAGTGCTTCGTTGTCCCCACTTTACATAAACTATGTTGACTATAGCGCTAAGACAGCTTAAAAATAACGTGTTTCTCTGACTGCACTACTGCACAACTCTCCTAGAGATGAAGCGTGTACTCTTAGACCAACAAAGCTTATATGCTCATCCTACGCATTATCGAGAGGTCAAAACTTTCGTTCTATTAGCGTGGCGGTTCTTGTTACAATATGCGAATGCGGTTTAAGCTCGTTGGAACGCATAAAGTTAACGGCGCGCTACTCTTAGATAATGGCAAGGCCAGCATCTTTGCATATTATTTCGTGCCTGTGTTTGCATCGGGGCCTAGTTTTTGGTAAGATATAGACTTGGAAGTTGTTATAGCGAAGCTGGAACTGAGTTGAGTTGCAGGCTTGCACCAACATACGCCAAATATTGCTTAAGTATTTTTTAAATTACGCTGAATTTTTATTGATATACTCATGCGGTTCACTATTATCGCAGATGTGCGTTTTTATTATGAATATTTACACTTATACGGGACACTCCTAAACACCATGAATTTACCGACACGTCACATAACGTTGTGCATTTATGCATAAATGTGACAAAACGCTTGTCGATTAGTTGAAGCTATCTTTAAATATTTCAATTTTGTTTTTTAAAGTGCGTTTTATTGATAGTATGTGCGATGATCATGACTTCATTTGGTTTTTCCATAAGGCTAACGCCCGTGTACGGTTTTGCACTGATACATCCAATCATTATCGACAAAGAAAAAATATATTGTGTATAAACACATGTACTTCACATGTTTGTACCTAAACATATCTAAGGAAGCCCGGATTGTGACACATAATTTATATCTTCAAAAGGCTTATTTTTTGCTAATTCCAATTAAAAAAATGTCTTTGTACTTATTTCAAACATTCCGTGTCTGATGATACGTTTCTTTTTGTTTTAAATTTGCAACATTTGCTCCTCATAATCATATGACAAGGCATTTGACCGTTAGTAACGGAAATTCCAAACGGTCCTCAAATTCATACCTGCTAGCACATTCGTGACGGTTGTTCAACAGTTCAAAGCAGCACGCAAGATGGCGCCCTGCATGCAATTAATTTTTTTTTCGTTTTTTTTCTTTTTTTTCTTCTTATAATTCAATAATTGCAATTAAAATTATACTAAATTTGGAATAATATAAAGTTCTATCGTAGGGTAACACTAACTAATAATCATCAATGGTTCTGATATACATGCATATCTAGAAAGGCGAGAGAGAGACACATTGGGAGATTCTGGATTTGCTTTTGTTAATGCTTAAATTTTCGAACACTTTAGCGTAGTTCTACAACTAGGCAACTATTATACCTACAATTGTTTGGACGTAATGAGAATGACTATGGTTTGCCCCTTGCCGGCTCCTTATATAAAGTCTGTTATGACACCAGGGTAGAGTTAACATATCCCTGTGAGAAGGTCGCATTAACGGATGTTTCACAGGCTATTCATTGCAAAAGAAACTGCTACTTTTACCTTACCAATGAAACTCATAACACGCCTCAGTTGAAGGAAGGTCGACAAGGGACGCTTTATTACGATCTTGTTAGAAACTCCGACCTAATGCTACACATGCCTAAGTATCGCTACTTTGGCGTTCCGCACCAACGACTTACAGACTCAATAACTCACTCGGATTAATAGCGTCTAATAAAGAGATGGTTGCCAATAAACCGGCGATTCATGAATAATGGGAATAAAATATAGATACCGGAACAGTTTGCAACCTCCCGACACAAGGTGATGAACTATATATATATATATATATATATATATGAGAAAAAGCGTACACGTAGAAAGCTTATGCTGCCCCTTTATTATAGCAGCAACTTGAAACGGAGGCAGTCAATCTAACTTAGTGGGTCGGAAGTAGTTAATTTTTTACAAGAAGCACACTCAAACGTTTCGCCAAGTAATAAATTCGGTACATGTACGAGTATTACTCGTCCAGTTTTGATGAAAATCGCTACCGTGCGAGTTAATTTCTATTTACGAAGCAACTTTGGCAGGCAAGGGTACATTTTAAGTGGCAATGATGCAAATAATGCATTTTCATTTTTTTTCTTTACGTTAGCAACATGTTACCTTTAGCGGAAACAAAGAATCCTAATTAAAACAAATCTTTTCTGTTGTTGTCTCGTGATAAGCTATGTTGCTCTCTTCTTCAGATTCTTTAATCCAGCGGCCCGGATTTTATGAGAATTTGAACGCTATGCTGGCCTCGGCTGCGGACGTATTTACGAGGCTTATTGTGCCCGGTGGTAAGCGTGACCACGTAGCCTAGACCAGTTGTTGGCCGACAGTAGACGCTGTTAGTGTCAGTCACAGTGTCGTTCCAAACTAGGGCGTGGCCTCTCACAAAGTCTGACACTGGACGAAGGTCTTCCCGTCTAAACACCGCCCATCATTCTTGAGTAGTCCAGTAAACGCCCGGATACATGGAACCTCCTCAAATGTCAGGCTCGGACAAAGGTATCATTAGCGGCTGCGTTCGCGACGTACTCTACGTAGGCATGGTGTCACACAATGTCCTCCGAAGATAACAAGGCGTTTGCCACACCCACTATATGTGCGGGTGTGTCGCATACGGGGTTCGCTCATACCCACGTGAATGCATGCAAGTGCATCGTCAATGGGGATACCAACGGTATTAGAAAACAAGGTTCAGCACCTGGTTGCTTCTGTGGAGAGAAGATTTAGCAGAACTTCTTGTGCGCGTTGCAGCGCACTGTTTCAACTGCGCCGGGTTGTATTATGTCAGCTTAATAGTTAGAAAGTGACGGAGTCACACTCTGCACGCAAATGATCTCGTGCGTCGTCGGGCAAAAAGCTGCTATTTTTATTACCCTACGACGTTAGCGCTAGTTTTGCGTTAGCGCCATACGACTTTGGCTACCACCTCTGAATCGGTTCCTGCAAGGTAATTAACTAGATACCGCGCACTTAACAAGGGTTTAAGAAAGTAATTTAACGTCCTGATTGCGAGGTAGGAGGAGGAGAACTGGCGGTTCTGAATAAAGCCTCCTTTAGAATCAGATGCGTTCTCTCATGTGTTTATTTTGATCTTCCGGAAAACCTTTAAATTGAGGGAAGTATGCACTGATGTTACGTACATTTTAGGAACTGGTCATTGATGATTGTTTTACAAAATGTAGTTAGCCTGAAATATTTCTGTAGTTTAGAGTTAGTAACCATAATGACATGCGTTTATTTACGCACGCAATCATGTTTCAATGTAATGAACAATATATCACAAGATAAACAATGCATTAGTATTGTAGACGCTACACACATTCATAGCACGTTGTAGAATCACAAGTGTATCAGAATCAAGTCGTAAAATCATTTTGGAGGTGAGAAGGGACAATCATCACAAAGTTTGTGTTTTAAATTGGTTTATGGGATTAATTTCACTAAAATATAGTGCTAGACACACACTGTTACATAATATTGACTACACACTTGGGCCATAAAACTTACATATATAGTCCTCGTCGGGCTCGTAGAAGCGAGACCGGTAGTGAGGTGGCAAGTGGGCATAGTGAATACTTTCGGTCAAACAAAAACTGTTGGGCTTACCATCGCTAGTTTTTCTTTCTGCTCCGCTCTGAATTTCTTGTATGCCTTCATTTCTGGAAAGTCAAACCTTTTTGGTTGTTTTTCGAGAAGATGGCTGATCCACGGAGCAGATACACGAGATGGTTCTCAACGGTCGTGTCTTGTCCAGTTGGTTTCATTTAGTTGAGCACTGCCTGGTCCTGCGTACAGTGCGGCTTTTCGGTGTAGTCGTAACTTCCTTGGTTTGTATCAGTAAAGTTCCACAGACGAGATTGTTGACCTGCCTGCCCTGGAGCCATGTTGCTATTCGTGCACACTCCCGGTCACTTCACAAAAGACGAACAACGGAAACCATTAAGCTCGGCAGCTCTTCTTGCATATGCCTTGTCATAAAACGGGATCCGACGAATAACCCTCGCCTTTAGGGATGAGCCCGCGACTGAACAAGCTTTGCTCTGTTCAGATACATGTTTAACAGTTTAGTGCAGCGTGGTGCAATTGCCAACTTGAAATAGTAATTAAACATTTATAATAGTAGCTTGTAACCGCGCCGGTCTAGTTTTCCCTAAGGCTTATGTTTGATCCAATGCTGTTGGGATTGGAGCGTATGGCCTCAACTGGCTAATGAGAGTCTCCGTCTTGGAAGACCTGAGATCAACATTGAGAACAAGAGGTGACTAAAAGGTTTGCCCTATGCAAAGCCGGTGGTTTGTGCTGAGCCATTGCCAACAGTCACGTCGTTGTCAATATTGATTAAATTCTTCTGAAATATAGCGGTTATTAGACGTAGTAGTTTAACGGGATTTCTGGCGTCAGCTGAGCCAACTAAGTTATGTTGTCGTTATATAAGGCTTTTGTTTAGGTCAACTTAAGTTAGCTTTGGAGGCGATGGAAACAGCGCCTCAGCTTGGCTTTATGCAACATATTGCAAAGTGAGCAGCTTCAGGCGTCTCGCACGCAGATATATATTGCTATGCTCTAGTGCTTACAAAATCGCCAGACATTCATACAAAACTTTTTAGATGGTTGATAGCCGCTAACCGCCTTAAAGAGGCCCTAGTTGCAGGCATTTACTTAAAATGATAATTAGGTATTTAAGAAGATTCGAGATACCTTTCTGGCCAGAGACTTTAGGGCATAGGGTTATCCGTACCATTATTTACTGTTTTGCTGTGAGCTTTGTTTCGATAGTAATTGTTCTATTACAATAGTAGGTTCAGTAGCCGCCTTGACGCGCGCTAGAAAAGTTTCAGGTAAAGAGGGGCCGTTTAGGTCCAGTAGTCTAGTTGTTACTCTTCTTTCTTCTCTACTACTCTTCTATTGACTGGTTTTGTGGTGTAGATTTTACTTAGGGCTAAGAGGGAGGAAACACGATTCGTACAACCTCAAAAAGTTCGAATTGGCGAGATTCATGAGCAGGTTGTAGCAAGAGACGTTTCCGCATGGTTTCGAAGTAATGACAAATCCGAACCTTAAGAGGAACGGAAAGACGGGTTTTAGTGGGTGAGAGTCCCACACCAGAAGCTGTCGGTTTCTATCTGCTTGTGTATAATGCATTCCCAACTTCAAAAAAGCAAAAAGCAGGGTGCAGTCCACGTACTCCAGTCAAAAGTTGAGTGGGCGTTGACCGGGTGGTCCTTTGCACGGGCTCCTCTTCGATTGTGTCAAGGTCTTCGTTAAAGCCCACAGCCTCCGATCTGTTGACTTCATTCGGCACGCTGGAGGGAGGGTCCTCTTCTCCTCCTCAATAAATGGGCGTTCCAGTTTCTTTGCTAATGATTGCGTGAAAGTGGATATGTGGATGGTTGACACCTTAGAGCTGGCACACACAAATACTGACTTAGTTCGGTATGTGCGGGCTGCGTTTAGAAATGCTGTTGTCGTTATGTGCGATCTGTACATTATGTTATCATAACGTTGCATACAGTATGCAAACGGCATCGTCGTCATCGCGCATCGCAACCTCGGAACTATACGCAAAACCGCTGGTATCGTAGAAGCGTATTTTTAAAACAAGGGCCTCTATATTACCACCGCTCAGCTCAAGGGAAGTGTAGCTACATATATGACGCGGACTCTCTGTCGTTCTCAGACGGCGAGAAGCCGCTTCAGTTGCTCGCTGGCACTGTGTCAGACTCTACCTATCCATAGTACTATTAACCGAAGATCTGGGAGGTTTGGAGTGAACCTAAGAGATGCTGCGGTTTTCAGAACATTAAAACCCGGAGTTTTAGTCGGTAACGCCGGTAGTCTTGCGGCGAGTCCGACACTGTTCGACCCACATCCAAAGGTGGTGCCCGTTCGTGCGTAATTTCTCCCCTCTATAAAAAAAGTGTGTCAGACTTGGGCGGAGGTACCGGATTGCCGAATCATTCCAGCATTTTTTTGTAAGATTGGCAGGGCAAAATCGTTAAAGCCTCGGCTAAGACTGGGTACATTGAAAATGATTTACCTCGGTATCTTTTTGCCGCATGCTCTAACCATCTCTATACGCAATATATATCGCGCATGATTACCACCGCCTTGAATGCTTTCCATTCCAGATTTTCATCAGCCATGTGACTAGTGCCAATGCCGGTTCTGCTTGCAGACTTATTCTAAGGTCCACCCAATGAACTGTCAGACGCCCCACCCCTACTCTACCTCTCAACATAGGGTGTCATTTATTTGCACATATCTTGGAAAATGCATATATATATACATATATATATATATATATATAGTATGTGCTTAAAGCTGACCAGGCAGTAGCCCAATGGGCGAGCGAGGACTACATCCGATGGGCCGCAGAACAGGGAGTCAGGTCAATGAATGCGGAGAACAATGGAAGGGTCGGACACTTTTCGCACAAACAGGTATCGATGCCTGCTTGTCTTAACGCCCTGCAGCGGCAGCGATTTTCCGCCGTTTTAGTGGTCTTGCAGCTTGGCCTGACTTGCTTTCAGGCGCTCGGCAAACAACCGCCAGCACTAATAGGCTGTAGGCTGCCACGATTAGCCCAAGAATAGAACAGACCAACAACAACAGCAACAACGCGAACAAAAGCTAACCGTGGCATTTGTTGATTCGAGCGCACACCAGTGCTCGAGGTAATGACCGACTAAAGACTAACACTGTGTTCGTATAAGGCCAGCATGGATAAAAGAAAATGTACGGGCAAACAAACGCTGCACACATAAGCCCTTTTACATATCGTTGTGCGCAGATTATAACTAAAACAATTTCTCCGAATATTATCCGTTCAGCTTTTTCTTAGTCCACCGAACGTGTTGTGACCACAAAATGACAAAACTGATAGATACTATATTATTTAACAAACGACGACTGATGATTGCGTAGTGTTATATTATATCGACAAACGAGTGCTCTGTTCTTCTGGGCTTCTCTTTTTCATCAATCCGAGCAAAACGCTAAGCGGTACTCCGTCTACGGTGAAGTCTTCCGTGAGAGCCCGTTTGCGGCATATTTTAAGCGCGAACGTAGGGAATTTTTTGGGTTGATCTAGCACGCGTTTGATATAAAATGCTTCTTTAGGTCGTTTATTTTGAGAAAAACATGCGTTTGCAGGTAGGTCGTATGGTACAATAGGGACAACTTTTAGCCGGAAGATATAAATAATAAATGTTTCCAAGTTAATATCGTGAAGTTTACCGAGACGGATCACAGTTGTCGTTGCACTGACTTGTATTGGTTCGACATGTCTAATAAAAGACACTTGTGGTGTCAATGTAACGCCGAGATAAGCAAAGTGGCTGACAATTTCCAATGCAGCCCCGTTAATTGTGATGCGGGGGTCGACTGCAGTGTATGCCCCTTCTCGACTAAAACGAAGGACGTTTGTTTTAGCTATGTTGATTGTCAATCTGTTCTCTGTGCATCAGTTGGCCGTTCCATTCAGAAAATACTGCCGATGTTCACGCGACTTGACGAGAATGAATAGGTTATCCGCGTAGAAAGCCTGCGGAGCTCTTTATAATGCACCTAGCAATCTTATTGGAGAAGACCCGATAAGATTGCTAGGTGCATTATAAAGAGGACTAGAAACATTTCCATAGACCAGCCCTATTGCCTGTGTTATGGTGTCCTTGACATAATACTATCCGCTCTTAACTATTTTGAAGTTATGGTGCAGCGGGTCCCGGACAAGGTTGTATATTGCTCCTCGTATTGAGAATTTACTACGAATGGTCTCGAAATCACGGTCGCTTGAGACAGAATCAAATGCGGTTTTAAGACCTTTTAATGCGGTATACGTCATTCGTTCACTTTGGCGACGTCGTTCCACATAGTCCAGCAGGATGTTGACAGCATTCGGATGATCGCCCGGGGATGAATCGTTGTTGCTCAACGGATAGGTTTTCTTTAGCGCTGTTATATAACGTTGACACAACGACTCATAAACGGTGGTATAGTAGTAGAAAAATCCACAATTTTCCAGTACGTTTAGAGAACAGACTGAAAAACATGGGACTTAGTTAGAGAGATAGGCCGTGATAGTGAATAATAAGGTAAGTGCTGAAAAGAAGATGGCTACAACAGGTAATAAATGCTGTGTGCCTTGACTGGTGCAGATGCGTGAAAAAGGGCAGGCCGGTGAAGTGTTGAGCCTAATCAGGCGGCATAATATAATGTTTGCAAAATTATTTCTCACCTGTAAACAAGCAACGCCGTTCTCTATAGCCGGCCAGCGAACGAGCGTGCGCAGGCTCTGTGTGCCTTTGTCTTGTGAGCGGCGGTAGGACGGCGGACACTCGAGCCTGCCGACGGGCGCGCGATGGGCAGGCGGGCCCAGTGCATGAATGAATGCACGAATGCATGCTCGCATGCATGAAAGAACAGCCAGATAGATGATTGAGACGTGTAGTAGTCGCTTATTCATTTCACACAGGACCACCCCTGTCTGACGGCAGAGAGGCAGGCAGTTAGTTTCCACAAGCACCATCATCACCACCACCACCACCACTGAGACCATAGAGCCATACACCTCTGTTTTCTGTTAGCTGATCTCTATGTCGTTTGGTCTACTGGCATCTTCTTGATTTCACGATCTCGACTCGACATCATTGTCAGCATTGCCGCCGTTTGGACGGGTCCAGTGATTGAGATGCAGTAGCAGCAGCAGCAGCGGCGACAACGATTATGATCGGTCTTCCTGTCGATGGGTGACGCTTCAGGGCCAACGGGATAAGCTGTGCTGTCCAGCTGCGCCGTTTCCTTCGCGCAAATGCCGCTTCGCTGCAGATGCCAAAACTTGGCCAGCCAGTGCCTACACAGCCAGAAAACGGTTGAAAACGAGAGAGAAAGCAAACCTTTCATACTCGTTCCTGGCTGCTGTTTAGTTAAACGTCTCTGAGAATGCTGATCACCATCATTATTTTTATTGGGTAGGAAGGCCTCTGTTGTTGTGGTTGATGCGGTCGTTTAATTTGTTATTAACATTATTAATATTGGTATTATTAATAATAGGCTGAGTGTGATTACTGTCTCAGTGTGCGGGTAGGACAAAGAACCCTACTGTTTGTTGCATCCTGCTGCAGCTTCCGTTGCGGCCTTTATCACTTGAGAGCGTACAACAACAGACGACAACGACGCTATTCAATAACGAAGCCTATAAGGCCATTCAGGGCAAGCATAGAAATCAAACAAATAAGTCTAGAGAAAGGTACCAAACAAGGGGATTATCGCTTTCCATCTGCATAACGAGTTGTCTTCTCTAGATGTGCGTCTGAGAAGTTTTGTCGCCTTCGGCGCTTTGCTTTGTTTGCAAGCGATCGGGGAAACCCCGGACAGCGTTGCAGATTTAGACCCGTGTTGACCTTAAGGCTATTGTCTTTACTTCGCGTTTCCGGTAAAGAAAAGTTTCCCCATAACGTATTTGCTTCTTTATACGCGTAGAAATGGCACACGTGACATAAAGCACATATAAGAAAAAAGGAGAGAAAATAAAGCCACATTTTTGGGAACTAGCTTGACAAGATTTCTTTGTGTTCGTTGAGTCGACAGTTTCTGGCAGGCCAGTATAACAACGATACGCCGCAGAGGTGCAGCAATCCCATACACCAAGGGCGCTAGGGTTGTCGGTGTCTAACGTAACCAACCAGAAATCTTTCAATCTGCTTCACATACTGTGTACTGTGGCCTGGCATGGCGTCCAGTCGTCACCGCATATGACTATCACTGCATGCATTCCGGTGCCATGAGACAGTAGTGCATCGGTGTGCAGCCGCCGTTTGTCTATCCCACCTTTAGCTGCTTTGAGCGGCGAGCTAGGAATCATCATCATCATCATCACCATCATCATTATCATCATTATTGTCGCCCTGTCGCCGTTGTTTTGTCGTCGTTGTTGTTGTTGTTGTTGTTGTCTTTGTTACCTGGCAGATAACGAACGTGGACCCGCGGCGGTCCTAATGGCCGGCCTCGGAGACAAAGGCAAACGCTCTTCCACCGCCACCATTCAGCAGCGCCGGTTGACATTGTCCCGAGAACTCTGTTTAGCCGCGCTGTGCTGCTGCCAACAACAATTGTTGTTGTTGTTGTTGCCGTTGTTGTTGGCGTTGTTGCTGCGGCGGCACGTCTCTGTCACCCAGTTGCTTAATTTCCGCCCGGGGTCGCTGTCGTGGCATGTCGTGTAGCGGCAACACGAGACTAAGAAAAAATCGACTTGTTGACTGACGGACTGTCTAAATAGACCAGCAAAGACACAGGACGTGTCTACGCTGCGTTGCGGGTACGTGATTGTTCAGGTTGACGCAATGCATTTCCGGTTGCTTTTCCATCAACAGCTGTTTCAACTTGAACTCAAACTCGCTGCGTATAACTGTAGACTGAAAATTAGTGAGAGCCTGGCACAACGGTCAGGACTCGCGTCCAACAGCGCAATAACTTCTTCTGCGGGCCATGCAGCAAATGCCGGCCGCGTGTGACGCTATCCGACCACTTAAAATATACGAGCTTGAAGTGTCGGCCAAAAATAAGAGCGCGAATCGAGCCAAAAGTACCTTTATTTACTCTGTAAACTCGACAATCGTAACCTTGCCGGCGTACGCTTACGCACACTGACCGAACTCTGAGAATGTTTTTAGACAGAGCAATATAAGAAATGTATCTTTAACCATTGAGCCCGGAACGCATAGACATTTTTTGGTTCAAGTTCCTCTGGCGGCCGTGGCTACAGGAGAGCAAGGTAACTCTACGATTGTAGTAAGCCTGTTACTGCGGCAATTCGTAACATTCCAGTAGAACAAACAACGAAAATGGAGGGTACTGCTCTTAGTACTATGATTGCTAGAACCCGGAGCCAGTGGAGAGGTGTGGAGAAGATACATCCCTTGGGACCCGATCGTTCTCGTGTCTGATCGCCCACTCTTCGAGTGTCAACCGTGCGTGTCTGAAGGAGCGTTTTCTCTCTCCGGACGGGAAGGCAAGTCCCACAGGATGCACGTAATTGTCGTCATGACGAAAGAGGGTTTCTAACTATCTCTTGATAACATGATATCGACCCCAAATGGAAGTGATAGTTACTACTTAAGTAAAGATCGTACGGCCCATATTCACGGCGGGCGCAACCCGTCTTTTGACCGATGCCTAACAGATTCGGATAACGTCGAACATCTGAGCAATGGCCTAAGTCGGCGATATCGCTGGTGAGTCAACAGGCGGCACGCTACCGCTACTGTATTGCGAGATGTCGTGGCCACAGCAGCAGCAGCAGCAGCACCACCACCAGTGGCGGTGGTGATTAGCTAACTCTACAAGGAGAACCTGCTGCTGCTGTTGCTGCCGCTCACGGTAAGTAGCTCTCAGCGTTCCGGATCAGCTTGTCTCGCCTCGCTGGCAGGTAATAGGGTCTAAAAGCCATCAAGCCCACCATTGCCTGCAAGCAGCTACCTGGATGCTAGCTGGCTGGCTGGATGTCTGGGCGGCCGCAATTTGAAGAGCATGGAGAGAAATAGGACACGAGGGAAAGCAGAGGAGGAGCAGGAAAGGGAGAGGGAGGGTGGATGGGATAAGATAGGAAGAAGCGGCAGAAGAGCACAACGATTGTGAACGAGATCAGATGAGCAAAAAGATGAGCGCGCTCGTGTGTAAGAGAGGGAAAGGTGGGATATAGGTAGAAGGTCATGGAAAAAGGAGGCGTGAGGTAGGCCAAGAAACGGACTGAAGGAAACTGGGCGCGCCTCGGAAAGCGCGGCTAAAAACTAAAGATGAAGGAGAAGAAGAAGAAGATGAAGAAGAAAAGGTTCAAGAAGATGAAGAAGGAAAAAGCGGAGCATCTAAGAGGAGAAAAATTTGCAGTCAGGACACCTCGCTCATCTGTCATCCTGCCTAGCACATCTCGCGGTCGACTCCATTTCGTTTGCCGACAAAAATTAGACCCTAATTACAGTGCATTCGGAGACAACACACGAAAAATAGAAACTGTGTATGTGTAGTTGTGTTTGCGTGTGTGTCTCTGTGTGTGTGAAAGTGGGAGAACGAGGCTGCGTTAGAGATACACATCATTCACCCTGTCAGTAAATAAGCGCTCATATGCCAGCCATACGCTCCACGCGTGCGTCAACACCATGCGGGGGTAAAGCAGCTGGTGGTGACCGTCAAATCATCTCTCATTGTCTTTGTCCTTTTATCCTGTTTCTCTTCTTTCTCTTCATCGGGTGGTAACGTGGCGGCGTTGAGCATCCGCCCATTGGAGCTGAACCTTTTCGGGCTGACCTTTAGTCAGCGTTTAACGTCCACAGGACTGCATTCGCATTGCTTCGTAAGAAGGACCCCACGCATACAAATGTGCAACAATGGGTAAAAATGTTAACAATAGAACATGATATTAATTTGCCTAAAAGCCATTGCACAAAAGGACACCTTTACTCACATTACTATAATTCGCGATCATGGCCGTCGCAGCTGACAAGCTGCTATTGAAGCTCTCTGACAACCAGATGAGTACAAAACCTAACTATGTTTACGCCAATGGTTATGTTGCGATTTGCAATTGGGTCTGTGTGTATGTATGTACAAAGAAGAAATGTACAAAGGAGCCATTATGTACAATGGCTTCTTTGCGACCGGAATTATAAATAAGCATCAGGCATAGTGTTAGTCATTGTGTCCAACTATCACAAACATACAAACATTTCTATGCGATTCCATTTAATGTCCCGCTATGACATAGTTTTTTAACAAAAAGGTACAATTGTTTTAACACGATAAATATATTATTCTGACAAGAGAAGTTAAGGCCATAGAAGTAAGCATTACCACCAATATAACCCCGTTAAACACGCATTGAGGCATTCTTCAGTGTGCAAAAAACTTACCTAAAACGAATTAATAACATATAATGATTTAAAAATCCTATACACATTGCAGGGTACGTTTTCTGTGTAATTGTATGCAATCCTACAAATTGTTCATACATCTTGGCTCGGCCACTCTTAAAAGCACGCTCGTATGTACACTTAGAGGATACAATCGTTGTTTGGTGGACATGGTTGTTATTTATGATTTTGACAATAAATGATTTGCAAAAGTAACGTAAATGCCGTATATAATATACACCAATCTTCTACATAATTTCTACGCAAAGAGCTTCCTACGCCTAAGAATGAAACGTTTTGACGTAAAGCGAAGCTTATCCAATTTAATTTCTTCCGATGTCTATCTGAACGCTATTTGCGAAACTCTCTCAAGCAGAAGCCGTACGACACAACCAATTACAGTGTGATTTTGAAGCGAAACGAGGTATGACCAAATACGGGAACGCCGATTCCGAGAAGTTTTAAAGTTCCGACGCAATCAATTCATCTAGTTGATGACAGCAGCAATAACGCCCCGTTGCCAATTTTCTCTTGATGCAAAAGCTGACAGCGCACTAAATCTGAGATACGATGCAGGATCAACCATACATAGCACATTAAAATATGTGAATGTAGGCAATAAAGATATGAATCTCGATGACGAATTAATAGAACTGTATATTCAATGAGAAATGTCCAAACGGAAGTTTCTTAGTACTCGCAGAAGGCTGTTTGTCAGGAAAATTATTCAGGAAAGGCAAAAATAGTTAACTACTATTGAAGACTACTCTGTTATTGCAGCAGCCGCCAACGTCTAATGTGTTGTTTAGAATTTGGCATGCAGCTTATGTCACGATAACAGAGGGGCTTTAGCATGAAATATGTATACTAGACGTGTGTAAGTTTATGTAAACTAGTTCAAAGCAGTTTACATAAATCTGCATTTCCGTACACAGCAGACGTCCAATCAAAGCGACGCAACAAAACTATACTTTTTGATTGATCAGTACTTGCAAATAGATTAGAATTAACACCCTAGCGTGTTGCAGCGTACAGGCAGCGCGAATACCTCACAGGGGAGCGGTTGTCTTTTATCTCGCGGCTTCGCTTTAGCTACAGATTTGAACGTTTCCTACATTTCACTACTACGAGATACCAGAGAGACTAGAGTTGTTTGAAATGTACTCTTATTATAACGTATTATCATGACGTCAATGGCTCTCCTAAATAAATATAATTGCGTCCAGTCCCGCTGATGTTTAATAGCTCTATTAGATAATCCTAGGTTATTAGTCTTAAAATCGTCTGTCCTCGTATTTTTGTATTGTATTATGAAATGATTCTTGAAGAGGCTTTTTTTCTGCTTAAATTGTATCGGTGCAATGATTGATTGCTTTTCTCCATCTCGCAATACAGCAGCTATCGGTAGTAGGTTACGTAAACAGTAGAAAAAAACAGCAAAAACGTTAGTGCGACGGAAGTCCTCCTGCCAGGACCATACCCGTTAACTTTGTCTGTTCTGAGTTTTAAGATTTGATAATTTATTAAAAACTCCGTAAACTGATATTTACCAGGTTTGCAGAACAGGCATTCTCGACGCACACCGACGCTGCGCCAGACGCTGGTAGCGCGCCTAAATACGTGGCTGGCTAAGTACGAC
The DNA here is from genome assembly GCA_003439945.1 of Dermanyssus gallinae. Classification (NCBI taxonomy): domain Eukaryota; kingdom Metazoa; phylum Arthropoda; class Arachnida; order Mesostigmata; family Dermanyssidae; genus Dermanyssus; species Dermanyssus gallinae. Next base: position 517,116 of record QVRM01007112.1, on the reverse strand, counting down.
ACCTGCAATTCACCTTCAAACAAACTGTATAAGGTTGCCACTACTACTACTACTAATACTACGACTACATGCGGGCCGGCGTTTAATCTTAGCGGATTGTCTGTACGCATAAATGCATTTGGAACATGTGTACGTGACATTTTACGAAGAAAGTGGTCGTTGCGCAACTATGGCATATACTTACGAATTGGGAATGGTCTCTAGGCTGCGGGTGCCCTCACTAAGAAAAAGGCCTTGCCAGGCCTGTGACCTCCAGCCTAAAGGCGGGCTCGACACACATGTCGATAAAATATTTGCATGCAGGCAATGCAAATATGAATAAGTCAAAAGTTAATGTTCTAAATCCTCACATTAATTAAGATCATATTATGTTAGACGGGAACATTACGGTACGAGATAAACCGAAATAAAGCAGTATAGGCTGGAAGCCATTGATTGCGCTTCAATCCAGCTATGTGCTGCTCATGAAAGCTTAACGTCAGTAGATCAACCTCTGCTGGACACGTGCTCTCGCATATCAAGTAGAGCACTCCGAATTAGGAAACGGCCGTTGCACCGACTCGCCACATGCCAAGGTCTCATAAGGCATTTTACTACGTGCCCACCATTTTGTATTGACCTGTCTTACCCTTTGACAGCTAACAGCGCGAACATATTTGCAATACACGTTTATAATAGTGGCGTCATCAAATGGTCCCGTACGTAAAATACTGATAATAGTTTCGTCAATACGTATATCTGCTCTAATAGATATCTATGCGGACAGACCTTAATTTGTGCAGCCATAAAGCGTAGTAAGACTCAAATGCAGGCGCTTTAGAGACATTTGCGTAGGTCAGTTGCTGTGTGCACAGTCATTTCGTCAGACAATGGCGGGGTGCCTACTTGTGTGTGTAAAACTGTCAGCCAGAGCAAATTCTTCTGCGGCACACATGCTAACGTTCGACCCTTTACGCCGCACCAATTAGCTTGCTGAAAAAAACTAGAATAGACGTACGGAAATGAAGATGGCTTGCCTATTCAACTGCAGACCTTACTAACATAATGTGGTAGGAATAACTATTCGAGAACTGTTGAAATGAAAAGTCTTGTGTAAGAGTGAAATCTACGAAGAAGCCATCTAAGGCCAACTAACGTTGTGCCTCTACTAATTTGCATGGGCTCGTAATAAGCCAATTATAATCTGAACGACAATTACACCATCGCGAGCATGAAAATAAGCGGCAGCAGATGCGACGGATCAAACACAGCAGGCACGTCACTCTGAGCGACGTTGATATATCATATACCTCGTTTGAATAAGTAGTATGTGTTTCACTATCGGTATAGCCTGCGTGGAACACCTGAATTAAACCACTACCTGCCAAAGTCAAGTCACACATCTGCACAGGCAACGTATTTATTTCATCTGTTTAAAATGCAAAAGTGTTACTACCAAGAGAAAATTCAGAAGGGGGTATGATTTTCCACATGTCTAGGTTTCCAATATATATATATAATATTGGGCCACGGAAAGCGAGAAATGGCATTGCAAGCAAAGCATTTTGTTCAACAAGCGACATGCAACGGTACACGCCTATTGAAATGTTTGCAATTTTCGGAAGCGAACCAATACCTGTTTGCCGATTTGCATGCCAATGTCAGTCAAGTTTCGCATAAACGTAAAAAGACGACATAAACGTTTATATGTTCCTTACGAATAAAAATGCCATGATTACAAATAAAGACATTTATAGCTGACGAAGACGTCATGCTTAATGGTTTTCGATTGCTTTTGGGGGTATATTTCCGAGGTAAAGACGTGGAAAACAAATTGCGGCAACTGAGAACTTGACTTTGCACTCGGCAAAGGTACTGCTTGAAACCCCCTGGCTGCATTTATATGCATCGGACAACTACACTCTTTGAAGCGGGAGTTAGCGCATACACGCACATATATATATATATATATATATATATATAAAGTGTGTTGCAAAAAATTAGCAACTCATGTTTTTTTGCGATAATTTCGGCTTGGTTTATTTGAATGGCTTGAAATTTTAAGCGCATGATGTACATGACGAAACAAGTATAGTGTTGATTTTATTGCAATCTCAAAATCGGTTCATACAAAAAATAAAAAAGTGTGAAAAAACAGTGTTGCAAAATATTAGCAACAATAACATGCTAACAACACAGCTCTTTTTTGTAAAGGATAGTCGATACTACAGCTGATATTCAATTCCAGGGATTAAATGCCAGGAATATTGTCTAGCTAAATCAATCGTTATATAGCTGCAAAATATTCTACAGCTTAGTCGTTGTTCCGAACTAACGACGAATCTTATGTTTAAACCATGGGTCGTACAAAGGATCTTTCGGATAACGAAAAGACAAGAATTGAGGCATATGCTGAGCTCGGTCATACAGTAACTGCTATAGCAACCAGATTAGGACGGCATAAGAGCACCATCAGCAGGTTCTTACACCCTGGAGTGAACCAAAGGTGCAGATCTAACAGTGGGCGTAAGCCAGTTTTGACTATTCGAGATCGGCGAATGATCATACAGTTCGCTACTCATGACCAAATGTCTTCTTCCAGGATCAGGACTACTTTGGGAGTGCCAGTGCACCGATCCACAGTGTACCGAGTGTTAAGTTCTGACAAAAACGTGCGATACGCGAAAAGGAAGCTTATGCCGCGACTGCAACCGAAGCACATTGTCGCACGGCGTGAATTTTCGCATAGATACCAAACTTGGGATAACGAGTGGAAAAACACCGATCTAGTCGCGATTGTGGGCCGAAATAATTCTGACATGTACCAGCGCATTGTCAGTTCCCAGTTAGAAGCCCACTTCAGAAGAATTGGTGGACCTGACGCAGTTTTTCAACAAGACAACGCCACGTTTCATACCTCGGCTAGCACTATAGCCTTTTTTCAAGAACAAGGAGTGCCACTTTGTGACTGGCCGGCATTAAGTCCAGACCTGAATCCTATTGAAAATCTTTGGGGACATTTGGTAAAGCAGATTTACGCAAATGGTCGACAATATAATCATTTGTCGGACCTCAAAGAAGCTGTCCAGCAAGCATGGACTAATATTCCACTTTCGAACAGCTCATTAACTCCATGAAAGACCGAGTTTACGATTTGATTCAGAAGAAGGGACGAAAAACCCGTTTCTAGAAAAAAATATGTAGTTTCAAATGAGTCATACAGCCCTGCTAAGAATCGAATACGCTGTAAGGTGCTATTGTTGCTAATATTTTGCAACACTGTTTTTTCACACTTTTTATTTTTTGTATGAACCGATGTTGATTTTGCAATGAAATCAACACTATACTCATGTTTCGTCATGTACATCATGCGCTTAAAATTTCAAGCCATTCAAATAAACCAAGCCGAAATTATCACAAAAAAACATGAGTTGCTAATTTTTTGCAACACACTTTATTTCTTTTTTTTTTTTTACAGGTTACAACGGGTTATAATTGAGAAGTTTATTTCCGTATAATACATTAGGTATATGTTACACACACCCCTGTGTAAATGAACGTGTTAACTTTCAGCCTATAACAGCCCTGGTGTGCACCATTCGGCAAGCGACCCCAAAACTGAGATCGCGTTGCCCCGCTGGACGTCAATGGAAAGTCTTTGGCGCAAAAATTGTGCGGCTCTCTTGTCCCCAGTAGTTATCTTTAATCGTTCGCCCAATTTAGTAAGTATTCTTTCAGTCAAGGGGCCCGGTGGTCCCAAGGTTTCGAAGGCCACTGGGCTGAAGTTATGGGCTCTTGCCAGTTCGGCATATTTGTTCATCTTGTTCGTTTCTGCTTGGGTCGCGGCGTGACCAGCTCTAAGTGAACCGAAACACACTTTATATAGTTCTATGTAACACATTTTATTGAGCTAATTGTGTTGCATTGAAAATATAAAAATAAAGGTTTGTGCCACATACGTGCATATGCTTTTTTTCACAACATAAGGCGATAATGTTGGACACCCCTTGTGATATCACCTAGCCCGTCCACTTACTGAGCTTACCCAGTTCGATGGTTAACAGGGTCCTTGCTGATCTCGTGGCTCTTGCCTTCGCTACGTCGATACACTGTGGTCGATGTGCCTTTTTGCACGACGCTTTGGGATTGCCATTGAGTGATCTGTGTGGACTGTGTATTATAAGATTGGCGACGACAGTGTAAGCCCGTTCTGGTTGCTCTGTCTGTCGGTCACTGGTTTCGGACGGGGTCGCCAAATGTTACCGCCTGCACTGGCTTGTATTAGGTAGGGGTTGGTTGGCTAGCGTCATCTGAGACCGTAGAACCTGGGTGGAGCAGCCAACAACAGTGGTGGGCGCAGAGTGATTTGCTTACTAGATGTGACGATCCCTTGAGGCAATTGTCTTCGGGCTAGCTTTGGGTTGCTTATACAGTATTGCTCCAAGCTGCCCAGCAATATATGGTATTCGTGTATGGTGCATGTGTTTGGCCGCTGTCTCATGTCACTCCGTGCCGCGTCGAGCTGCACGTGACGTCTACGAACTGTCCAATCTTTTGGCCGCGCGGGTGTGTTCTCTTTCTCATCTATTAGCTTTAGAAAACATTCAAATTGACCACATATGAGGCGTGGCTTAATTTTCTTAAAATTGCACTCATTGTCGGAGACTAGCGGCGTTTACTTGAGTCTTGTGGTCAATGGTTTTAAAAGACGCTCATAGAAAAGTCTATAGAAGAAACACACGAAATGCTGCTCACAGTTCTATGTGTATTTTAGATATAGTTAGAACTGAGACATGCATATGTAATCATTTTTCAATTTGTAGACCTGTTCCCTATTTAAGAAATATCCATTTATCGTAAATTAGAGCTCTAGAATATACAGACATATTGATATAGAATATCTATAAGAATAAAGTTAATGATTGCGTTAAATAAAATAAACATGAGAAAAAGTAAGAATGCTTGTCGTCGCTACATTTTTAGTTCTGTAATGTTATATTTCGTTTGCGGCTAAGATGCCTTTCATGGCACGTTGGTTATTTTCTCAATACATGTCCTCTATTATGTTAATAAGAGTGCAACATAGCTGATAATGCACGCTTCACTGTACTTTCCGTGGCAACAAGGGTGTGTTTAAAAAAAGTTGATCACTCGCAAGTGTTTTCTAACATATAACGATTTGTTAATAGACACCTCGGCACGTTGAAACCGTCCAGCTCGGGTAGCCTACCGGTTCACGACATCTATGGAGAAACACTGGTGGAAGGAATGGCGCCCTCCGCGGTAACTCAGACCGGCCCTTAAGAAATGTTTTTAATAACAACAACGCCTGGTGTTCTTTACCAGACGCTTGGCGCAACATCTGGCTGTTAGACTGGAACTTCTTGAGAGCAATGCGTCCTGCGTCGCCGAGAATGTTTACCATCGCGTGCCAAAGTTGCTTGGCCTCGCCAACCATCCGACCTCCTGTCAGCATATCGTACATGTACAGGTCCTCAAAAATCGCCACGTTGGCTTCGGTCTCGACATGCCGTCGAGCGTAGGCCTGAATATCCGTAATGGCTTTATGTTGACTCTTCTTGACCCCGAACTCAGTGGACGTTATTTGCAACAATCTCTGGCCTTTGTAGTTGCGTTTGTCCCGGAAGCATAGGAGAAATAAAAATTGCAATCTTTAGGACGAACGCGCATCATATGCTGTAATGGGTAGACTTTCTGCTCATAACAGCATACTTGGGTTACTAATATTGTATAGACCTGCTCATCGCAGTGTCTGGAGTAATAGCAAAAAAATCCAACAAACCAGGACAGAAGATATGTTCACTTTTGTTTTGCATTTTTTTGCAATTTCATACATAACGACTAAAGAAATCACCGACGTAACTCAGCATAGTACGTCAAGGCGAAAACTCCTAATGAAACTCCTAGCACATGGTAAGGTGGTTTACACTTGCCCAAAGCAAAATGGCATAAACAGAATAATGCCAATTTCGTTTCATGTCCAACGTATTAATTACTAGACGCGTTGGATGTAAATTTTGCTTCCACGTACGACTCACCCAGGTTTCAAACGGCATTATGCATCTCAGTAGTTGTCTTGAATTCTAGACAAAATTCCGTCCCCTTCATTCGCCGTGAAAAATATTTTCAATGCACCGGGCTGGACATGGTACGATATCTAGGCTTTCCCCAACGGTCCTCTTAAAAGCATCTCGCCAAAGCTCTTAAAAGCAAAACCGCCGACTCTCAGTAGTGTGGTTTAATATCTACTGCGATCGAACCGGCGACCCCTTGGCATACGAAAATATGACTAGCGCGCTAGATCCGTAAATCAAGTCGCCACTTACAACTCCGTAGTTGCCCAACTAACACTATTACGACTATTCTCTCCTTTTTTTGTTTCGTCCTTAATAGTAGCTGGTAGTCAACCATAAGCAAAGATATACAAAGAGGCTTCCTGCTCAGATAGATATTTCATATATAACGAAAAGCGTCTCTCAGCTGGTGTAATTAAGTAAAGTTGGGTCAAATTCTCCAGCGTGAGGTGGTTCCATAGACTATCAAATCCTGAATAATCTTACGCACGAAGAGCCCCACTGCTAAGAAAACGGACATTATTCGGACATTGCCTACTTCCCCTAACGAGAGACAAGTGCCTTTCGCGCTGCGAACGTCGCTCTTGTGTAGTAAACCCGAAGGTCAAGATCTAAGAAATATAAGTAACCCCAACGGTTGGCCGCAGGAACTTAAAACGACTCTGGTAGCCAACCAACATCGAATGTCATAGCTTTGGTCTTCCCAAAGTTTATTTCAAGTCCCTTTGAGACAAGAAACGCCCCTACCATAGATATAATACGCCTGATGGCACCTAAGTCGCGGTGTGTAACCACGATGTTATCTGCATACGTTACCACCGCGCTTTTTTGGCACTCCTGTCAAACCGACAAGGTCAGCGAGGAAAAGGGTAAACCAGATACAGCTTAGCGGGTTTCTGTGAAATTCTCACATTTGGCTTAATCTCCAATATACCACGCTTATCGTCTACCAATAAGGCGTCTCCATCAAATAAACTTGCTATTAGACTCAGGAGAGAGCCACACAATTCCGCTGTTGAAATGCTTCAACCAGCAGATGACGAGGGTCAAAGGTCTTCAAAGATCAAAGACGCAGTCAATAAAGACTGTATACAGATGGCATCTGGGTTGTGCCACAGCTTGCTCGATTTCTGCCTAGCGGTATGTCAGGCTTTAGGCATCCGCCCCCTTTTTATAATTACAATAAACAAATCAAGAAGAACTTTCGCCAAGAGAGGAAGTGTCTGGATTAAATGCTCACAGTAGACCTGATCGGGCCCTGAGCTCATTCTCGTCAGGAGAGACCACAGGGCCTGGCACATGTTCTCCACCTCAAAAGGCAGATTCAGTATAAGCGTATTAGACACGGCCGCAGCTTCACAATAACCTCCCTCTCTCTCTCTCTATATATATATATTATATATATATATATATATATATATATATATATATATATATATATATATTACTAGGCCAAAAGGCGTGTGAAAATGCTTTTTTACGATTTTATAAAGGCCGTCTTTCCGAAATAACAAAACAAATATTTAGATGCAATTTACATGAGCCACTGCACCAGCGTGCAGTACTATCACCACGAGGTTTGCCTTACATAATATGAACACCGAGGATACACTTTCTCCTGCTTTCGGATAAAAAAAAGCGTGCTAAAAATCTACATATTGATGATGGCTAACCGCCGACTGAAGCTATCAAACGTGGTGAAGTACCTGAAACCTTGCGTTAGCAATTACATATGACAAAAGTGAAGGCAAACTGTCTACCACGCAAGCTGTCTAACATGAATGAAAAACTGACACAGTCAGCTTCGGAGATCAATTAACAGTTTTAAGACAAAATCCGCAGGAGTTCTTGGACGGATTCGTAACCGTTGACCAAACCTGGGATTTTGCGTGTGCGGCCGTATTGTCAAAACTGTTGCGTGGTATTGCGATCATTTTTTCTCAGTCGTCTGCTCTTGCCGGACCTATGGATAAAAGTCCTGGCTCCGTCGTCGTCGTTGTTGGAGGTGTCGCGCTCGTCCTCGACCTCGTCAGGAGGCATGAGCATCCGGCATCAGCCGAATCAGTTTGGAGCTCCCTGTCCCGCGTTGTCGCCTGTTCCTCGTAAACTATGGCGGTTTTCCCGATGGCCTCGCTACCCCTCGTTGCGTGCCCTCATCCCTTTCTTCACTTCCCAGTTGTTCCCTCCTCGAATCATTGGAGGGCGAGACACAGAGGGGCCAGTAGGCTTCCCTTTCCTTTGCCGCCATGGCTGCTGCTGTTGCCACTGAGTGTCGTAAGCTCGTTCGCTCGAGTGCCCTTGCCCCGTTCCCTTCCCCTCTTCCTCCTCCTCCCCCCCCACCCTCCCCCTCAGCCTTCTTCTTTCTGTAGTCCCGCCGCCGCCGCCGAAATGGGCTCGCCCAACACTCGACGACGACAACGACGACCACAGCAACAACAACAACAGCAGCAACAACGATGACGTAGACTTCCATTGGTATTGCCGCTGCGGCTTCTGCTGCTGAGGCTCGCTCACACGTGGCCTGAACCTCAGTGAGCCCGAGGCACCGAACGCGAGCGCGTGCGTGCGTGCGAGATAGCCGACACATAGGTGGAAAGGGAAAGAGAGAAAAAGAAGAGATACCGTGAGAACGGTACGGGGACGAGGAGGTAAGGAAGACTGAGACAGGCAGGCAGGCAGACAGATAAGCAACAGGACTGGGCAAACAATTCTATATATCTGGTCAGCCTGAGGCTCAGCTGGTGGTGACGGCAGGGGCGGCGGTGGCAACAGCAACAACAGTAACACCGGCGGCGGCGGCAACGGCAGCGGCGGCGGCTGCAGCAGCGGGGAGCCAAGTGTACCATACGGCAGCATACGGAGTAACTCCGATTGGCGCTCGCCCGTCCGCTTGGTCATTCTCTCTCTCTCTCTCTTTGTCTGTTTTTCCCTGTATCTTTCTCTTTCTCTCTCGAGATCGCCCACCCACCGAACGACCATGACGACCGACCACAGCTTTTTGCCATTTGGAGTAGTACGCAACGCCGTCCACGAGATGTACGATACACCACCAACGGTACAACAGCAAGGCGGGACGATGACAGAGCGTGTGCTCGTGCGCGGTCGTCTGCAGTCTCGACAGGAAGTGAATAATTAGCGCTCACCGGAAGTACGGTAACGCCGCCAGCCGTGAGGTCGCCGGTCGCCGCTTGAGTAGATTCGCGCACACGCGCGAATTCTATCATCGAAAGTGAAGTGGGCATCATAACGTGTGCGGGGGTGCGGGTGTGCGTGTACGTGTGTGGACACGTCACTCACGACTCATAACGTCAAAAGAACGCCGCGTAAACGAGTGAAGGCAGTCGAAGTCTGACGCTTGTGGTGCAGCGGCTATCGTCCTGCTGTTCCTGCTGTTCCTACGCGACCGGTTTACATCTGACAGCGAGGAAGCTGACCGGCAGTCTGCGCCAGTTCCACGGGGGCCAGTTCCGGTATTTGCCGTCGATGTGGGGGGTCGGTGGGGGTGTAGCTGTGTGTTTGTGTATAAAGAGGTGTGCGTTTTCACATGTGCGAATGTGTGTGGGTGCCTTTTTTATGGAGTTTTGCCCTTATCGAGTGCATGCGGCGTATGAACGCATACGCGTATGAGGCAATCCCAGTAGTTCCAAGGATGTGTGGTGCGGCGAATCGAAACAGCTGTTGTCCTTGTAATTGAGCAATCGGAAACAATCAGCAGGAATATTCTTTTCCAGCCAGTGTAAAAAAAAGGTGTCTAACGTACGGAAAGTAAGAAGAACATTATACACCTTTCTTGCACTTTTTGCCCCCCACCCCCCCCGCCCGCTCCAAACCCGCTACTGCCATAACCGCTCAAAGCTTGTTCCGCGTGTGCTTCATTGTGCTACACGGCCGTGGTCGTCGTCGTCATCATCATCTCGTTGACAGTACAGTATACTGCCGCCTCTAATTAGCTGATGAGCGTCGTTGTGACCTCTCTGCCGATCAATTATTGCCTGCGTCTGTTCAATATTCGTTGGCTGTGTGTGTGTGTGTGCCAGCTAGCTAACCGGTAGTGAAACAAGCTGAGCCAAGCAAGGAAAGAGAAAGGAGAGCTTACAACCAATCTACTCGTGACGTGCGTAGGCGTGTGACGCCGAGGCGCTGTGCGACAGAGGAGCGACAAAGAGCTGCGCGAAAGCGTTTCAACATCGGAAGAGGCCGAAGCCGAGGACGGACGAGGGTTGGCTGGCCGGCCGGCGGGACGCACATCCAATCTGCCAGCATGCTGGTTATGGCTAGCCTCAACAGCTTGACTAGTATCGGCAACAGCCTAAGCAGTATGCCCAACCAGGCGTCGCTTTACCAGGCCGCAGCCTTACCGGCGGCAGCTTCAGAGCCGGCTGCCCAGGTGTTTGCCTCTGCCGATACCACGCAGCATCAACAGCAACAACAACAACAGCAGCCGCCACCACCGCCACAACAACAACAACTGCCACTTACGGTGCGTTTGAAATGCTTTCCACCAGCACGTACTACTGTCGTGGGCTTTAACTACTTAGGGGGGGGGGGCACCCCCAAGCCTTTGTCAATGCAACCCCAAACGAGAAAGTTAGTTGGTTTTCTATCTTCTTGAACAAATACTCTATCCATTGTATCGTTTGTGTATTTGTTGTAGGAGTTGTTAAAAACATAGGAGAAGTCATAATTATACAGTACTTATGGCGTAAGTAACTGTAATGTAAGAAAAAGTAAGCTCATTGTCGGTGTTTTGTACACAATTTACTGTATTTTATGTTCTCTACTACACATCGGGTAGGGTGGAGAGGAAAATTCTCTTGTTCCCTTATGGTCACTCCTGTTGTTGCACTTTTTGCTGCCGCAACTGATGCGAAGCGCTGGCTACACAGCGAAATAGTACAATACCGATGTGGTTCCTCATCGGCTTTGAGGTCTCCATCGCGAGCACTGCCTCGGAATGTTTGCAATCTGCTTGGCCACATAGATGTCAACGACCGAAGGCAGGGTGCGTATTTAATAATGCAACGCTGTATGTTAGAAGGCAAGTCGCATCTATGTTATGGACAGGGTTCTGAGCCCACGCCGTGGGGTGATTACGTTTTTGTGGGCTTTTATGGGGTCGCATTCCACGTATTATAAAACTTGATTATAAACGGGTACAAAAACGTCCCCCGTACGAGTTCGTAAAATTGCTTGCAACCGGGTCATTTTCTAAGCTATTGTCTCACGGTCGGGCCGCCGATCGGTGTTTATATGATTCAGATATACTGTCTGTGTAGCGTCTCCGGCCATACGAATATACGTTGCACTGGTGAACTGCAAATAAAACGTTTGCGTCTCATGTTGCGATATGTGCCCACAGGGTCTCCTAGAATTCGTCCAACAAACTTTGGGGTCTAGTACAACTCGGCGAAAAATCAATTTTTTCTAATGGGACAAGATCCGAAAATGTCTGCATGTTACACGGCTTCTGGAATACCATATATATATATATATATATATATATACTCTAACGTAGGTGGTGTTAGTCACTAGGCGTTGCCACACATTATGCCAGGTGCGAATTGCGAGGGCAATTATTGATTACAAAATTCAGTGTTAGTTTGTGCTACGGTGAGCGAGGTCCAAGGCCCAAAGCTGATCCTAGGTAGTATTAATTACAAATTCCTTTCCTATAGAAATATGGATTGGAGGACTTGAATCATTGTTCTCGTCTGGCGTTGTCGCACAACATGCCAGCACGGCGACATCGTATCATGCACGGTGTAATGTTCAAGTAGCTTCCGTTATTATATGCTAGCATAATTTATCAAAACATTACACTTATAATCGAGGAGGTGCGAGGAGGTGGCGCGCCTCATATTATTTGGGTGACGAAAGTTGTTGACTTGTTCCCGGCACGCACTAAATGGAAATACGTACTGAGCCGTTTTTTTGCGGCCTAGAGTATATTATTCGTTTCATTCATAAACGCAGTTAAATCATTAGCTGGGCATTTGTGCCCTCGCATAACCAAACTCCGGTGAGCCCCAAGGAAGCTTCAGACCTCAATGTAAGCGAAAAAAATGTAAGCACATCTCTTGCTTGGACTGGAGTTATTAGGCTTGCGGCTTTAGGTGCCTCTCCTAGTCATTTGCTTTTGTTATGTAGAAACAAGTTGGTGACTTACGCTGGTGTATAATGCAGTCCTGGTAACATTGTCAGTAGTCTTCTTCAATTTGGTTTTTTATTTAAAAGTGGCATCTGGAGGATAACTATTTAGCTAAGGGAGTTACAGAGTGATTCTACTGAGCCAAGTTCTTATGTATGGATAAAGGTAGCGCCCTGTGTACACCAACACACAATGCTTTCTGAGTTGTGAACATGCAACTGGCCCTGTGCCCGCTTAATTCCCACTAACGTCGCCCTTTTCCCCCTTTCTTGTGTTTTTCGCTCTCGTATTTCTGTATAGGAGTTAGGTTCGTTGCGTCAAACCTGCCTCTAGTTCAGGCAGGTTTGACGCAACGTTCCTTACGGCGTAATTATAGCGCAGTCAAACAGAGCCAGACTTTGTCGCTCCTATTGGACAGGCCAACACCGGCAGCTCTAAGTGTTCACGCTCATGTTCACGCGGAAAATTATACGCTATCGTCATGAGAAAGAAACGTCACCGCACAGGTCTGCCATCGGAATATCAGTTTAGTTGCTGGTCTAACATTTGTGAACACCCTCCTTGCTCGTAGCAGTTCTTGACGTACTCAAGATTGCTGCTTACCGTATGAGTTCCGCCGTACAACAGACAGGCGTGGCAATTGGGTCGCTGTGGAACATAATCTTACATTTCACCGCCGGCCATCACATCTTGAAATTTGTTAAAGCACACTTACTAATATTTTTCGATGGGGGCATTTACTCAGACGTCGATATCACGAATGGCTAATACAAGGGCCATGCCTACTTACGGTCTGCATACCATAAAACAAGCGAAACTTTTCTGAGCGGCAGCTCATAGTTAGTTTAGCAAAATCTCTTCACCTGCTAGATGTTCACGAATTGCACGGTAACGCAGTAAAGAGCCGCTTTAAAAATAAGTTATAACCGAGAGATTTTGCAATTTAATTATGTTTATTTCTCTCAAACTAAGTAAACCGGGCAAGATGGCTTGGTGGCAAAGCATTCGGGAGACCTGGGTTCGAGACCCAGAAAAAACTTTAAAAAATGTTTTTATTTATAATTCATAATAGTTTGTTCATTATGCTTTCACGCTTCCGGCGAGAGAAGTAGTGCAACGATTTTTGTTCCAGCGCTGTGCATTTCACTGCATGGCACTTGGTACATATGTGCAGGAAGAACCGGCATGTGCACGACCTATACTCCTAGTGAAAGGCGGCGTTTGAACATACCAGGTAGTGATAACCATGCACTATGTCCCTAGTGTATACGTGGTGACTGTCACATGCAGGACCAGACCAAGAATACAAGACATGGAAAACTTTTTAAGCCTCGACCTCCCATCTGACCTGTTTGACTTTAGCTTTCCACTCCGAAATAAAACGTTCTTAAGGTACTGTACGCGGCATCTTCAGCTTTAGGCGGATTGTTCTAGTAGCTAGTGGACAGCCTGACATGAGATAGACAAAGCGGCTCTTTCCTCGGATAGACAAGCGAATCACTTGCTTCATGCAATGAAAAACACCTCTCAAGCTGGTTAAAATTCACCAGAGTAAGGAAGTACACACCCTGTCAATACCATACATCAGCCTCGAACAATCTTAAGTACAATAAGTCTAACTGCTGAAAAACGAACAGACACTGCCTTCGGACACTGCCTATTTCCCTGTAATGAGAGGCAAGTGTATATTATATGCGCTGTGAATGTCGTTCCTGTGTAATGAACCCGACGGCTAAGATACTGGAAAGAAATAACGAATTACAATCGCAGAAACGCGTAACGTCTCTAGCAGCTAATAGATCTCCACACCCGAGAGATTTTTCGTTGCTGTAAAATTTGTGCTGCAAGATTTTGCTTTGTTGTCGAACCAGTGCTAAGCGTATTCCGACAAGATGTTTTTATTGGTCCGTCGTAGGCTGATTTAAAAGACTTTTGCGTACAACAAAAATTTTAATTTTCCAGAGCCCACTGTAAAGGATTTGGCCGTCACACAAAACTGTGGCGGCATTTTCTCGCTAGCTGTCAATAAATAACCGCTGGTAAATGAAGCTCCTCATTCACTTATAACCGGTGGTAGCCAGTCGTTCTGATACTCTGTGAAGAGGTTGTGGCGCGGGCCACCCAGCATGTCAAATATTAGCGGCATGAAACCGTAAGCCCAGGCCAGCTCGCCAGCGCGTTGTCCTCTCAAACCGTATAAGAATTAAGCCGTTGGGGCGGTAACTATCATCCCTTAGTGGTGCTGTTGTCTCCTAAAGTACACTTGCTAAACGATGCTAAAGAGATCCTCATGACGCCCTTGAACATATGTTAGGAGTTCACATCGTTTTTCCGTTTTTTCTTTTAGTTATCCTTATATAAGTACTTTTAGGCAAACATTCATGCTGATTGGGCTGCAAAGATCGTCATGGCAATCGGGAAATTGCAGCCTCTAGAGAATTGCGCTGTTTTCTACTTACAGCGCGTTTGCCCTTTTTACATACAGGCTAGACCAGTTAAGTAGAATCATTTCAGAATAGAGAATATTGAATCTGCTTCATATCTTGGTCGACCATAATGGCACGCCCTAAGACATATACATAAGAAACGGGCTTTATCGACAAATAATTAAACAATAGAACTAGAAAAGCGGCTTTACCACTTTTATGCATGTGCTTGTTAATTTGTGGTGTTTACTAATTTTCTGCTTATTCTAAAATCAAATATTCGACAAGCTATGGACATCCCATAATGCAATGAAGACCCCCACACAAGATGCATTCCGTCTACAAATCAGGGAGGAACTATTTCCACATTACAGGGCATGTTGACGAGCTGGCGTAAGAAGGCTGCGTAAGACAAATATAGTACGAACGCTGAGCTAAAGTGTGGAAAAACTAAAACGTGTCTCAGATCTAAAATGGCTTACTATGTGGCCTGATTGGATAAAAGCGTAGTTGCATAACAGGGCCTGAAGGTGCGAGTTATAATTAGCGGCTACGGGAGGACCGTGTGCATTTTAGGGCTTTGGGCATCTTATGGTATTTTATTTACCTACATGTGACACAGATACAGGGTCTTTCAGAAAGGTTTGAATAATGATATAGGGAATTGAAGAGCTCAATAAAGTAAATATGGGTTCCAATGGAACATGGTGCAACGAGGTCGTTTAGAAGATAATTCACAAAACAATTAAGTATAACCGACGATCATTTTGGTACAAAATATATGCGAGGCGGAGTAATCAAGATTAAGTTCATGCATAAATGACCTACTCCATCAGATAAGTCACTTTAGGTAATGTATGCATGCACTCAATCTCGGCAGGCCGCCGAAATCTTAATTACTCCGCAATCACGGCATTTGCCGATCGTATTAGCATCACATTGTCATAGATTTGGCACCAAAATAATTTGCGCATTTGCCTGAATGTGTTAGCTGTGAGCGCTATGAAAGTTCGTATGGTTATGACTTTGAGGTATTGGGCGTGAAGGCAAATGAAGAACTTCATTTTTTGAGAATTCGTTTCTAAACCACCATGTCGCTTCTTCTGGCTGGCGTTATATGTTCTTTATATAAAGCATAATTTTCTGACAAACATGACGATATGCACTATCTTCAAGGTACAACTTCTGATGGCTTGTGGTTTAATCTAAGTTCTTCAGAAGGAGGCTACAGTTACGGGGGATAAGTTTAGTATTCATGACAGAATGAGTAATACAAATGATGGTTACCTAAGGAATACTAGGCTTTTATATATATGGTTTATTTCGCAATAACATTGCATTTCAAGATGGTACATAATTTCAATACAATTCATTCCTTTTATACAATTTAAACACTTCAGCGACCGTCCCACCGGGCGAAAAAGTGCAAAGACCGCCGATGCTTCTGGCAGCTCGCTGCGTAATACTAGGCTTTTAAAAGTAGTAATAATATTTTTAGTTAGGAGCAAAATAAGTGTATGAGTTTGACAGCGTTCTTGAACGTATAAGTGAATAATATAGAAGGTGGGGATCACCAAGAGGCCGCCAGAGCTTACGGACAACCATATTATTTTAGTATATCTAGAGTCATAACTCCAGAACTAGGCAACCATTGTAAATTTTGATTAAAATATTCCTCGTGCCGGTCCCAGGAATACTCCAGAATGTAAAACGTGCATGCTGTGAGACTTTTCACTTCCTGCTTGAAGGAGACACGAATCAAGTGGTTACGAGGATTGGGCAAAGCCAGTCTGTCTACTGTCGCGTTTTCGCTTCGGCGTTATAAAGCTCATTGGCGCCTTCAAAGTCTTGCCAACAATCTGACGGCTTTCTCGTGGCAGACACCTCATACATCTAACCAGAGGTGTTCGCCTTAAGTTGATTTTCTTCAAATGCAAAACAGCGTCTTTATGTTGAATTTTCATTTTATCTGAAGCAAATATGCTTAAAGTACCCACCTCCACTAATAAAACGATAGTCAGAATGAAGTGCTTGAACGTGCACAACGTGGCAGCGTTATGCTAGTGCAGATTTTTAGGATCTTGGTCCCTTACTCATATACGAGAGCGTTGTTTGTGCGTTTAAATGCAGAATCGACGACCCCGACAAATCTGTGGCCTAGACACAAGGGCCTTTAAGTTCTACAAGATCTCGTTTTGAAGTTTTTTTCACAAAAGGCTCCGAGAACACGGAGAATGCGAGTCACTCGGCTGTGTGCAATGGAGCGACAGGTACACTAAGCCTATTTAGATTGATGGGTTGTAGTTAGAGAGAGACCGTCTTGCAAGGATACTTAGAGCCTGTGAACCGATGCTCTAGATGACGGGTGCTGCCCCGACCGGCGGAACAACGCGTTGATATAGGCTGGTCCTTCAGCAGATCTCCTTCCACACTCTATAATCAGCTATGGAGCCCTTTGGTCTGTCGTTGCGGCATTGCCGGCAATACAAGGTAATCTGCTAATACTGGGTCATTAGATTCAGGGACTGGCTCTTGCCAATGACATGCGAGACATCAGGTGACTCTTTACAACGAAGCTCCGACGCGAGATTTTCGAGTATCAGGTCACGTCCTTCGGTGACACCGGAGCGGTTAGCTCGCCACACGAAGGATCTTGTTCGACATCCAATGCGGTAAGGGTGGCCGCAAGGACTGCTGAGCTGAGCCGCAGACGTCATTAAGCATATAAGTCAAACCTAAGTCAAGTCGTGGAGCACTCATTTTCCTTCATTCAATAATGTATTAACATTTAGCGTGGCTATTATTAATTAAGAAAAATACCTCCTAACACCCTGCTAATGAAAGGGGTGGTTGCACTCTTGCTGTTGATTCCGCGGTTTCTTCAACCTAACCAACCACCTTGGTTCGGTGCATAGCCAAATTATTGAAGGTACCAAGGGTTGAACTTTATCTGCTATAAGCTGAGAGTCTACTTCAGCATAGTAGATGTAGCATAGTAGATACTAAGATGGAATGTTTATTTTAAGCTAGCCCGTGGCTGCCCGATCTAAGGCGCCACTAAACCTAAAAAAACCTAAATCTCTAGTTGGTATTTGAGGTACGAGGTGCAGATAATAAGTAAGCTACAGTGAACATATTGATTGTATGTTCGCACAGCATTTTGCCTTGTGTCCATTCATGACATGATTGATCCTAGGGAATTCTTTCTTTTGATTTCTCCGGATTCTAGCTTGGTTTGCTGCGTCTTTATAGAATTGCATCTTTCATGGATGGCGGATTGTGCGCGAGTTCTTCACTTTATTGTCTTGCCTTAGTTTAAACCTTCCTTTTATGTGCTAAATTCAAAGATATGAAGGATAGTGGGCTCAAAATCAACGCTTAACGTATGCATCCAACAAACATCAAACTTACTAAGATAACAAGAATAGCCCGAAGTTGAAAATATTGTATGCTATTTAGAGCATGCAGCAAACAATTGGAGTTTGATTGGGTGCAACAGAAATCTCAATAAGACTGCTAGTTTGACAGTCTTGAGAAATGTTCTGACATATATTTTAAGTCTCACACAATATTCGTGTAGGTTTGATGTTCGATGTTTGATGTTGTACGCCCTGCCATTAAATTAATACATGTTTGTATGAGAACATCTGACCAAAGCTAGACATAGCGACACCGAGAAAACGAAAAGGTCACTCGAGCTGTACTCGCCGATAATCGCCGAGATGTTTGTCTCTATTGAGTACTAATACCTTTACATGTACTTCTCCGTTCTTATGTGGCAAAGTCTATAGACCGCACATGTTAAGACATTTAGGTTTTCCCAACAGTTCTTATGGCATCATGGTCGCTGAATCACAGCGGTATGGCTTGGCATTTATTCTTAATGAGCTAATCGGCTAAAGGGATCCATGGCTAGCACACCAACCGCTAGACTACGTCGCCACATACACATATATATATATACTCTGGCGTTGGCTAGCATTCCAGATGTCGCTCGATATTAAACGAGGAAATACAGCATCTTGCACATTGTTGAACTTGGCTAATTCTAAATAAGAGAACCTGTGACTACACATTTGAGTGGAAACAATTGCTCACTCTGAAATGCTACATTAATATATATATATATATATATATATATATATTTATAAATATATATATATATATATATATATAAAGAACATTGCATCAAATGCACAATGTTGCAAGATGCGCGTATAATTTAAACATGTTGCATTTTCATATGCGGCTGACGTCTTTGCTAATTATATTCTCCTTCTCCTAGCTTCATTCGTGGACCGAACAACATTGCTACCGCGCCGCTTCGCCACCGATCGTTCTATCCTGCTCCGCATATTCGGAAAAACTTTACAAAGTGGTTCAACGAACATGTGTTTTCCCTCCGTCCTTCTCTCAGCTAAAATTATACTCACTCGTCATATGTTGACAGTCAGGATTGCTCACGCCTGAAAATGCCCTAACTGCGCCGTGCTTCTGGTCCCCTCAAGCTAACGGTACGCGCATGTGATCATCATGCTGTGAAATATGCCCCAGGCGTGCTGTGCCATAGAAAACATGCGCATCTTTTGTTTTCCAAGCACGTAGCGTATATGCGTATCGCCATTTTCTTTCATCTTGTCCTTAACTAAGTAAAGACATGTATCAAACTCCGAAACTGCGTTGTCAGTGACCATAGTACAAAAAAAAATTTAGTTTATATTATGCGTTTGAGAAAGCCTATATGGGAGATTTCCCTGCGATCATTCTCGTTTACGTCGCTGTATTTCTCTTGAAACTGTAGCTCTTTTCGAATTCTCCTATGCGCCCACAGAAGAGAGCATTTTAACGTGCTTCTTGGCCAAAGCCTAAAACAGTCCCTATTCGGTAGCAGCTTGTTCTCTTCGACTCTTTGCTTGCATAAACCCTTTCGGTGTAGCCGGGCTACCTTCGTCCATGAACAGCAAGGCGAATCGACCTTCTTCGCGTTTTAACTAAATATAGAGAATCAGCCGATTATAGTTCTGCTAGTGTAATATAAGCCTCAGCCGGGTGATATATATAATTTGGCATAATTTATTGTATTCCTATATATAATTGATATATGTGACGTATATGTTTATAAACATTTTTGGTCTAATAATATTTAAATTAGAATTTGTAGTAATATTTGGCAATAAAACTCCCAATAACTTTCACTACTTGATATTCATAAAACCACACACTAATTATGCAGATTAACAATTATTTATAGAAACTAACGGTTCACGTGCAAATTGAAAAGCATTTTGCTGAAAGAGTAAAGCAACTTCTGGGTGTCGTCAAAGAACGGTCAGAGAGTGACTCGCAATTGTTGCGTAAAAGAAGATTGGTGAATAACCCAATCGGTTTTGGTGAAATATAAGATAGATTTTTTCGCTGGTTGGTTAGTAGCTTGGACGGCTGAATTTGTCGACTGCAATGATGCATTTGCCGCGGTTCGAGTGAAACTTCCTCGGAGACTGCCGCAACTGTGATAACATGCGTGACAGTTGATTGGGGCACGGTGTATGCTTAGAGGTGTTTCAGTTACCTTTCCGGGCAATCGCGACCCTGGCTAATATCTTCATGGTGTTCGAATTGATGGCGTCATCGCTATGTTTAGTTGTTTATGTATTACGTCTCTCCCTTTTGGAGAAGGCTAGTTAAAACGGGTCCTGCTCAGGCACTTAGCCAGGGCAGATGGCCTCGCCGCTAACTTGGTGCGTGGCAAGCCAAATTCAGCTCCACTCTTAGTTTTTGCTTTGGTAAAGCGGTCAAAGACGGTCACAGGGACATGGATGGTAGAGGAAAGATCGGACACCGCGATTTGGTGGACAAACCGTCAAAAAGGCATTACAGCTCGGTACAGGGGTCGCGGAAAGGGGTTTACCTACCGGTCCACAGGAGAGCGGTACATAGAGATTACATAGCTACCTCTTCCCCAACCAAAGCCAAAAAAGTTTACCGAATGCCTCGAGGCACTGGACGTCAGCATCACAACACGGAATCGTTTGACCCGGATATAATATAATATGTTAGACATTTGTGATAGACAATATATATATATATATATATATATATATATATATATATATTATATATATATATATATATATATATATATATATATATATATATATATCGTAGCAGCATAGACATTGTGTAAAACTTAAAGAAGAAAGATGTGTTTAGTGGGTATGGGTTTCGATGGAACAAAGTTCAGCCGGTGAGAGAACCCGTGAGTGACCCCAGCCAAGTGATTCGAGGTGAACACGCTACTTCCCCCTTGTACTCTGTGGAGATTTGGCCACTAAATTGAAGCCTAAGATGGGGAACGTGCGTCTGGTGGGTACCAGCAGCAATACTACATAACTTAGTTTAACCCTCTGTTAAAAAAAAAAAAAAATATATATATATATATATATATATATATATATATATATATATATATATATATTTGTGCTGAAAAAGCATTGCGGCAAGTGCACAATGTCGAAGGGTGCGCTTGTTATTTAAACGCATTGCATTATTGTACGCGGCTAATGTCCTCTCTAAGTATCACCTGCCTGACCAGGCGCTGAATCTCGTTTGCGGATCGCATAACTTTCTCATCGTAGCCGCTTCGTCATCAACCGTTATTACGTACCTTCCCTTGCTCCGCATATGCCAAACAACTTAGCAAACTAGTTCAGTGGACATCTGTTTTTCCTTCATTCTGCTCTTATCTTATATTACCATCTCTCGGTGTACGTTGACGTTACCTGTTGATATGCTCGCACAAGAACGCGCATTTGAGCGTTGCACCAACAGCCTGTACTTAGGTTAGGATTGTTCATGCCAAGTAATGTCCTGAGTATGATATGTTTATAGTGGTGTCCCAAGCTAAAGCTGCGCGCATGTGATCATTATCCTGGAAAATATGCTCCAGACATGCCATGCCGCAGGAAACATGCGCATCTTTTGTTATTTAAGAACGTTATTTACACGCGCCATTTCCTTTCATATGTCTGCTTTTTGCTAACTAAAGGAATGCATCAGACCTTAAAACTGTGCTGCAGTATATTATTTGGGGCCAGTATTCCTTCAGAAGGGCCCAGGTGTATTCTTTCATTCCACTGAAAAACGTATGTACATACTAGGTGAATACGTTGGTTGCTAAGTACAAGTGTTAGATTTATGTTCGTCTGATGTTATCTTTCATGAGCACTTGTTTGACATATGATGCTGTTTTAACACTGCGCTTTGAATCTGCAACATCCAACTAGATTTTTTTGCCACGCATGTCGTTGTCAATTTCGTATTAGCCTTTATTGACTTCATTTCATTAGGCATGCATCTAGAGCAGACACTAAAAGCAACTGTATAATTTCTGTGATCAATAACCAGTAGCGTAATGTAATATTACATATACATAATAATCTGCATATTTTGTAGCGGGCCGTCTGAAAAAGCATAATATGTTAGAGTTTCTTGCAATTCGTGTCCACACCGTTGTAGTTATACCGTTAAGTAAGTGATATATGACTTAAAGATAAAATGACTGATATTGAGACTTTTCAGGACGTAGATAGATTAGCCACTCAGGATTCTATCCCAGAAGGTTTTGTAGATTAGCACACACCTCGTACTATGCGAACGGTTTGTTAACGAGTTGAGCTAATCCGATAAAAAGCATACGAAAAATAAACTTAATTCCGATATGGTGCAATTTTAGATTGACTTTAGGAGCCACATTGTGCAAGAACGTTTGATATTGCAAGAAACATTGAGTCATTTAACAGAAACTGGGCGGATAACTAGCAATCGATAGATAAATGCATTGTACTTTCTGTTTTGACGTCAAATATGGACGAGCAACAATCACTTACGGCATATCTGCATGGAGCCCTAATATATATACATGGAATATAAAAGAGGCCAAATTTACTAAATGAGCTTTGTAGAAGATTTCAGGGTGCGCTTAGTAGTTAGTCTTTGGCAACGCGGCCTAGGGAACTAGTGCGCTAGGTTTGCGACAGGGTTTCCATGTACCGGGGTGTCGCCGATTCGATCCTTGTTGATCGAATTCACCTTGAGCGATGCTCACTGAGAACAGATGATGAACCATAGCGCCTTAAAATGTTGGGGAAACCTTGGATATCTCAACATGTTCTGTCCTTTGGAGACGATCTTTCTAGGGATCTGTAAAATGAATTAAAGTTGTTAAGTTGAAAAAATGTCTGGTTGACATAGATAATATTGTGATCCCGATTATATTTAACGCGATACAGAAAACAGATAATTATTTTTTTAAGAGAACTGAAATCAGTGACGCAGATATGACAACAACGCTACCTAACGTTGTTATGCAACACAACGATGCTGAAATGTATGTATAAAGCATGTCACGATTAGACGTGTCTTAGACGAGTCGCTTCTAAATAAAGTTCCCGCAGTGTTTACAAGGGTAACCCCCCTCTCTCTCTTTCTCACACACATACTACATAAGTTCAAGGTTAAAAGATTCAAAACGTGATTATAGGAACTGCATGAGAAAAACATAGTTGTTGTTCCGTAAGACTAATGCCAGTGGACGGTTTTTTCATGTCATGGATAATTTTTAATCCACTCCGGCATTTACCGTGTCTAAATTGGAAACCTTAAAAACAATTTAAGAGTGGCCGGTTTGGGTCTCGAACCCAGACCTCCCGAATGCAAGGCAAAGGCTTTGCCATAAGCCATCTTGCTTGGTCTAATGCTTCAGTTGTTATAAAAATTATGGTCAGTCGTGAATCTAAAACAACAAAAAAATACGAGCGCTCATTGCGGAACTACCTCCTGACTGCATATATTCCCATATTATATCAAACATCGATGTTGCGACTGCATTGCATAAGCATTTATAGCCCACACCGAATTTGCTAAACTTGAAATGCAAAAGTATAATAGAACAGAAAGCTAAGTCAGCAAAAGGTTGCTGAATAAACGGGTACTGTTCTTCGAAAGGAAACCTTCTTTGGGAGGGACTACGTATGACTGATATGCAAAGCTTCTCTCCGTCTCTGGCGAGGAGTCCTGATAGATGGCAGGGCATGTCAAAGGGTGGACTCGCAATTTGATTGTCCTCTAGAGTATATGCATTGTAAAGCCTTTTCCGATGTATATGATCGTTACCAGTGGAACTGCGTTCCCAAGAAAAGGCGCACTTGACCTGCTCTTTCATCTTTCAACTTACGTTGGATTTTTAAAGATGGGTAACTCATAAAATTCGTACTCGAAAGGATATTCTGGAGCATAGTCTGCGTGTGCCCGGAAGCGGAAATGGCTGAGGAAGATCTCGACTAGATATTTTAGCGCAGACGTGCCCGCGTACGACGCTAGCGTGCTTGTACTAAAGATCTACATTAAATAAAGCGACTGAGCTTAGTACAATACCAACGGCTATTGCCAGGAAAAGGCATCGACTGCGACAAGCCGACAAACAAGTGTGGTCTCGATAGATTTCTATGTGCAAAGTTAGGAAATGTTGAGTTACATACGGCGAACAATAACACCATCTTTACGCCGACGCGCCTAGTTTAGTTACAATTAGGCTGCTAGAGGACAAATCGGGGCTGATCAAAATTTAAATTACCACAAAGTCTAAAAAGCTACAATTTGTACAATTAGTCTGAAATGATGTCCCACTATTATGCACAGCATGACAAAGCAGCGGAGGCGCGAACAGTTGGCGGTACTTTATTTTAATGCCAGTACTCCCACGCCAGATCCATTATTGAGTGCTTACTTAACCAGAATCTCAATATTGCGTCCTTTTAAGTAGTAGAGGTGACTAAATTTCACAGGGCTTTCCCAAGAGGAAGAGTAGGAGATCCAATAAGATCTAGTACGAGCACTGGGTCGAGCCAAGCTTCAAACCGACACTTGAGCTGTGTACTCCATTTAATCAATTTTGCTTTCACTGCTAATTTAAGACAATGCCTGCGGGGACGTGGATGTTCCGATCCTCTACCAGGGCATCGCGTCGGAAGGCAGAGTGAAACATATTCACCCAAACTGATAATTTTAAGGGTGCTTTCAAGAGTCAAGAAGGTGTTTTAGGCAGTCTAATCCTCGAAGTATTTTTATTTAAGATCGAGTTGCTACCCGATACCGAGGTACGCGGTCTTCGTCTCTCACTTCAAAGTTAAGCGAGTCTGGGCACAAGCCGAGAGCTATTCGTACTTAGGCTCGATCGAATAGGTCAATGTTCTCAATCAGACCTCCCGTCACTTATTACTGACCGATTTTTTTCAACATGCTTGTGGGGAGGGCTTTCGTTTGTGAGCTCTTTCCAGTTATTTTTCTGACGTTTGTCTGCAAGTTGACCTGAGCTCTGGTTAACAAAGGCAAACGATGGGCATCCTCAAACAACTGCAAAGCTGTAATTCATTTCCTAGTCACATTGTCGTGAGAAGAATTCCTTGTTTTCTCGTAGTTTTTTTTTTTCGTAGTTGAGTCTCAGTACACATTGGCTCAGGATAGCACTTACAAAGCACACTAGACGGAGAGAGCAGTGTTAGCAGTGGGACATTATGCGTTACTTACAAAGCGTACTGTTGCAGCCACTTTGCTGTGCAAGAATAGGATATTTGTGCAAAACCACAAATGAGTTGAGTTGCAAGATATAACCGTTATTAGCATCTCTGTCAGTCTATGCAGCTGATATTTTCCACCCGATATATAATTGCGACAATTTCTAGAAGAGAAAGGCATTCCACGATGTATTAACCTCATGTACTCGCAGATACTTGAAAGTGCTACGCGTGTAACGCCACTGGCTGCACAGACCCGCGGAACCTTCAACGGCACTAAATGGCATCTTACGATACTTTCGGAAAGTGGAATTTTTATTTATAATTGTGTACCATTTTGTATTCCAAAATTCACACGCTGCATCGCTTAGCCCACGTGTAGGCGTATTTCTGGCAGAATATTTTAAAGTATAATAAAAATATAGTTAAGTGTCATTGGACAGTATGCCCCAGTGAGTTGTAATGGAAGATATAACTAAAAACGCAACAGTGGCAGCTTGGATACCGTTTTAAGAAATAACGGCGTTGCCATGCGTGGAAGATAATTCTGGACGGGTCCTTTGTCATTTTTTTTATTGTAAATCTGGATTGTAAAATATATATATATATATATATATATATATATATATATATATATATATATATTTATTATTTATATAACTTTGCTAGGTTAGCACTTTGAAGTGGACAATTGTCTCCGCGCGAACGTGTGGTCACGGGTTATCTAACCCAGGGTGAGCCCAGTTCAACAATGTGCCCCGTGAACAGACACTGCATTTCTTCGTTGAGTGTTGAGCGACAGCTTCTGACGCAAAAAGTCGTATTTGTTAGCCTCTGCTAACCTGGAGGCATGACCTGCTCGGTCCGCACTTGCAACGACCATCGAAGGGGCTACTGAGTCGCTTACAGTTGCGTCCCAAGCAACGTGCGGCCACGATCAAAGGGTGTCAGAGTCACTCGTCTGATCTTTAACTATCATCGCTGGATAGACCTGGGGGTTCCTGTGCACACGGAAAGCCAGCATATCTCAGTGCGCGCCTAGAGGTGTCATTTAGGGAGGAGTGACATGCCCGTCGGCCGGCACTGAAGGCGCATGATAGATCGTGATGGGTCAACGACATCGCTGAGGCACGACTAGGTCAACAACAAGCCGCAGTCCTGCGGTTATGCGCGTCGGCTCGTCATCCAAAAGCGTACCAATTTGCGGATACGGCAAGGCGTGTAACCAAGCTTCAACAACTCCATGCCAGGCTCTATCAGCAACGGAATGTGCTCTATTAATCAGGCTTGCTAGTCGCTTTTTCTGCAGGAGGGCTGTCCAACTGCCCTGGTTAGCCCTATAATCGGGAGCGGAATCGAATAGCGATGACAATCCGTCGGTCAGCCTTTGAAGTTCAACGTGATAAGCGTCCCAGCCATCACTATCCAATAATGCCTTAAATCTGTCCGCAGCCTGGGTCAATGACGACGCAGGTTGTGGGCAGGCAGTTGCGGGTCCTGTCGTCATGACCGCGTCCGGCACACCTAGGCCGCCTAAAGAAACCGGCAAGAGCCTACGACGATGTTAAAAGCGTTCCGAAAGTCTAGTTTGATTATCACCGTCGGCACTTTACGCAATTACAAAAATGCACGAGCCCAGTGGACTGTTACCTCGGTACCCCCAGGGTTAGCGAGTCCTAGCTGGTATTGACCAAGAATTGCTGAAATTTTAACCCTGCTATCGTAACAGTCGATTTTGGCCGCCAATCGGCGATCGACTGAGAAGCAGGCGATCGGACGTATTGAGCCATCTTTTTTTTAATGCAAGCATTCTCGCCTCGAATATGAATGGTAAAGACAAGATGGGGCGAGCTCTATCTAAACGCATCACCCACTTTAGCAATGGCGTCAGCAAGTCGTCCGGCCTTGTTGCCCAGTACATCAAACAACGAGTCCTGCAACAAACGGGCCCTCATGCAATCTAGGCCGGCAGCTAAAATTCTGCTGAAGGTCTTCATATAATTTAGTATCTCTTCACGCGAGGTTGAAGAAGGCGGTGTGACAGCCGGCTGTGTGGGTATGGAGAGATCCAGAGGCGCATCTGAGGCGTCCAGAGTCGATTTCATGCGCGTGTACATATATGAATATACTTTGCTGCCATACATCTTACAATATGAGTTTCGCATGAGATTGACAGAAAAAAACAATAAACATCAATACAGATCAATATCACAAACAAAAAAACACACAGAAAGAGAAACATAAGCAAACCCACAATCAATGTTCCGCGAGCGTCTATAGCCGTTCGCCTTTAGAAAACTACTTTCGCGTGAGACATTAGGTTGCACGTTATGCAGGAGCCGGGGTCTATTCTGACCCCAAAAATATTCCGCGCTCGATCAAGACAGGCCTCCTTGAACCTGGGTATCAGATTTTTTGACGGCTTTATGGTAAATGTACTATAATTAAACATAGAAACAAAATGTGCACTAAGAGTTAATGCTTGACGAATGGTTGGTTGCTTTATGATATGTCTTGTCAGCAGCATTATTAATCGAACTCAAGCAGTTTTGTGAACATCGTTTTAGTGATCTCGTCAGTCAGGTGGTTGTCTGTCGTATTGTCAGTATAATGATTGTCAATGATGATTGCACACAGAAAGAGGTTCTAGTCGCGCGTTTATTTTGGAAAACGCGACTTTTGTTAGCTTGCAATGTTCAAGCATCAACTCAACAGATATCAATCGTTGGGCCAAATAAGCAGAGGTGCAAGCATCACACAAATCGATCTTAAATTCATATCGATACATTTGCATTGATATTAATTATTTAAATAAAAATATATGCATTTAAATAAATACATGTAAATATTTAGAAACACATTTATTTAAAGAGGTAGATTAAAAAAGATTACGTCATGCTACAAGTTATGGTTCGATCCTAACGGGAGCTAAGCTCAACTGTAGTGGTTTCACAGGCTTTGAAGTAGGATTCATAAAAGCAAATAAAATCATATTCGTCTATTATAGAGTCCAGGTGAATAGGGAACGTTGCACAGTGGTTACTAACATGGGATATGTACTATTCAGCTTGCTTCAACCTTTTACCGAAATCACTAACATCGACTTTTAAGGCAACGCTCTGCTACAAGACGAGTTAACCAATGAGTCAACGTGAATGAGCTACGTGACTCGGCAAGTATATTGGCGCGAGACAAAGCCCATGCAGGAGAGCTCATCAGCAATGATGTTCTGCAGGCCACCGGTAGGGAAAGCATATCATCTCACTCTAGCCAAAATCAATACCGGTGGTCGTGCAGGTTGGTGTGCGGTTTGAATCCACATCGAGCGGTGCAGCTTATTCATACATCAATTTGCCGTCCAGGCTCAGTCGACCCGCAACGCTAGCGCTGTCTACAACGATCGCTCCCTTCATCGTTCAGTGGCTGGCTTGAGAACGAACGAGCAACTTCTTTCTCGCTACTCGTTGCCGCCGACGTTCGATATATACATAGACAGAGGGGAGGAGGCTGGATCGAAGGTTCGCAAGTTGGTCACAAAACTCGAGGGGTTTCACTCTCCACTCCATTCGTGGCTGTTAGCTTTTAGTTAAACAGCAACGTACACACACACCCAGCCACAGACACACTCAAACAAACCACGGCCAGCATGTGTGCGCCACTGACGTAACTTCATTCTGCCTGCCATCATACTGACCGTCAGACGCTGATCAAATTGTGCCGCTACTATTGTCTGCTCTGCGATCACCTTCTGTATGTCAATCATCAATTTAGTGGGTTATCAGTACTATTGTGGTTATTGCTGCTTCTGCCGCACGCTGCCTGTAATAATGATGACAAGCAACCATGTAATAGGCCGGACGTACGGGTACGTACATGGTGGCTTGCGTCCTGCATACTGCTTGTGTAGTTTGTGGCTTGCTACATTTATCTAGATGGGGCACAGTATGTCCTTTTAAGTAAAAAGACTAAGTGATGGCATACCGTAGTCTTCCTTCGGTAGCGCTAGGGTAAAGTGGGCTTGATTATGCCTGCCCCTCCCCCCGACAAGCGTTGAAGATATTGTCACGGTTGTGTAAGGGAAGCCACACAGAAAGAGGCTGCGAGGTTTAAGCTCGATCTAAAGCCTTCATTTCATTTTGCTCAGTGGGATGAAGTGACAACAGATGATCTGTTGCGAGAGTCAGTTTGGCATATTGAAGCGAGACAAGACAAAACGAGCTTCTTTTTAATGCCACCTGTCCCATCCGCTCGAATAGAATTCAGTTAAATAAACCGTTTTTTTTAAACCGGACAACGGTTTAAATTCAATAATTTATCATTGAGGTTATCAATTCCATACTTAACAAATTGTCGACAATTATAACAACAGAGGGTATTTTGCAGAAAAGGCTATTGCAGTTTATCCGTATACCTCTTTGATTCGCATGGTTTGGCAAATAAATCGATCAATCGGATCGGGCCTGCAGTGGGTTGGCAGGCCGCACTATGCCGATGCAAGCATGTCCGGTTTGTGCAAACAAGCCATTTGTCATCTTACGCATTCGCAACCACCGATGCAGACCATCCATTTACCTATCCATATTTCCGAGTTTGACCTTGGCCGTTTCTCATAGCTCTTGCCTACCTTTCTCTCACTTTAGCACTCAGGTAATTGTGTCTCTCCTTCCATATATATATATATATATATATATATATATACAACGGGTGTGTAAGTGAGGGAAAATATGGAACAAGCAACCCAAAAGTCTTCGACTAGATTATACTCGATCTCCTTCGGGCTTCGATATGCAGTAAGGCATATCTTCGATGCACCGAGGATTGGGCATGCGGAAAATATGCCTCACAGCGATTTCAAGCCTGTAGGGTACGGAGGATTGTCTAGTGCGTCGAAGACTTTTCCACCTTCATTGATGGACATGAGCCCCGTGTTCGACCTCTTCTGTTTCGGATTCGGTCTGTAATCTGATATCGTCGACGGGCGAGACGTCGGCCGCTGAAGAGAAAAGGGATCAAGCCGACCGACGAATGCCGACTCGAAGCCGTTCTTCTGTGTTCTATTTGCAACTCGGCAATGGCTGCTAGACCCACTGAGGAACAGCCGGGAAGACAGACTGCGGCAACTCGTCGTGGCCTGGCTTCGGGGTAGAATAGGAGGGGGAAACGGTAAGAGCATTCACTAGCGGAACCCTTCGAGGTCGATAAAGTGAAACAGCGGGGCTGACCGAGAGATCAAACAGTTGATAGTTAGAAAAGACTCCAAACATTGGCCGATGCATACAGGCAGTGAGCCAAAGATAGAGGATGCTAGCAGCGTTGCCGTCACACTTGCCGTTACCGGAACGATTCCTCTAAAGTTTATTAAGTGAATAAACATACACGCACCGCAAACGTAAATAGGCACATATGCTCATAGTTTGTTCTGAGTTAATAACACCGATTTGTTTCTCCTACGCACATGTATCTATCTATCTATCTATATATATATATATATATATATATATATATATATATACAGGGTCTCTAATAAATATTTAAAGATCAATATGATATATTTAGAGCTCGTTAAGGTTAATATTTTTCCAAGGGAACATAGTCTCTGAAAAGTCTTGCTTCGGAGTGAGAATAAAATTACTAAAATCCGTGACACTGATGTTGTTGCCCGCTATAGGAGCATGACATGTGCAATGGCGAGACAACCAGTCATTCTTTAGAGAAATTAAGCGCGTTGTCCTGTGAAAACCTACGACCATTTGCATCCTTCAAAACTAACACATTTAATAAACCGACCATTTTGCTACTAAATTCGTGGCAATGCGAGACGTGACTGCGGAGTAATTAAGATTTTTCGGCGGGCATGTCAAAATTGAGTGCATGCATAAATGATCTAGAGCGATTTCTCTGGATGGAATAGATCATTTATGCATGAGCCCAATCTCGACTACTCTGCAAGCACGGCTCGCATTGCAATATATTTTGTATTAAAATTATCGTCATGAAGTGCGCATTGGCCTTCATTTGTTTGTTTTGGGCACTGTAAAAGGCCGTAGGGTTGCGATTTTGAGGCCTTCGGCGTTAAAGCTAATATAGAAACTTTATTTATTCCAAGTTTTCTTCTAAACATAACAGTCCCCCATCTTCTGGCAGTATTGTGACCTCAGTGTATAAGAAGGGGTTCACGAAACGCGTCGCGAATTATCGTTTCGTGTCGAAATGCTCCGTCGCACTGTTTTTAAGAAAGTTCTAGTCTGATACATAGGTATATGACCGTAAACAAGTTATTCGATGCGGCACAACCTGATTTTAAGCACGCAAACGATCTTGAAATATATAGTGCGCTTGACTCCCCATCAGTGCACACAGCACTGCATTCGGCTGTGGTTTGATTTCGGTCTTCTATCATGGATGAGTCTGCACAATGTGCGCATTTCGGTAACTAGAGTGAGTAACTTCCGAGTATGTATACTCTATAAGCTCAGATTAAAGTCTCTTAGCCAGATTATATCAGCAGCATAATGCCGTTGACAGCATCGACGTTTATCTATCCATATTTGTGATTCAACCATTTGTCACTGATAGTCGCGCTATCATCAGCGTTTTAAATATAAGCTATGGTAAACTAGGTAAAGTCTGTAGTTTTCAATGTGGTATCTTTCACATTTAAAAAAAAATTAAAGTAATACCAAAGTAAAGGAATTATAATAGAAATTCCAACATATTCTATTTCTAGTTTTCTATAGACGCAAGTAAAGCTATGGGAGAGGCTTAATGGCTCTGCAATAAGATTTGCGTATAAAATAAAGACGGAGTTCCGTCGGATATAGAGCTCCACTGGAGCTTAACGATCTGATATTTAGAATAATCACGTCGACAGTTACTTTTAGGCCCCCAGGTCACGTCTAGCAAGACTGTGTCGGTCGGTGAAATAAAGACTGCGAAAATATAGACGGCCAACGTGTTTCCCTCTTTCAAGTAATTTGAGACTAAAAGCCTACTTTTGTTGAGAAGATATACCGGTGTTCCTTTATTCGCTCTTTTGCATAACGGAATAGAGAGCGAAAATCAGTAAAGTTGGTCACAGTCGGAAATCTTCTAGTATCCGTCGCCTCATTAAATAGTTACGTTTGAGATTGATCTTCTGTCTTCATAGGCAAGCGTGATATAAACATCTCTATAAACATGCGCGAATAATTGATAAACGCATCAAACATATGTTACACATAATTTTCATATGAATCGAAATTCAGGCTTTTCCAATCTGCGTATATTGAGGTTACACAAATTGCGTCGTGGTTGGTTTTTCGAAAATTCGAGCCTAAGCGGCCGGTCGAAGTTGTGACTAAAGGAAATCTTAGGCTAAAATGAAATTATTTGTCACAGCGTCAGTCAGCGCATCGTAAGTTTGTAGCGCCGATACAATATCGGAACGTATTTGCTGAACATTGAGTACGTCATTTGAGGTTAACTCAAAACTGTTTTAAAGATGAATACGTTAATGGCAAACTGACCAGGTGTTCAGGGAAACACCCAACTGAGAAACGCTTATCGCAGTGTGCACAGTGCCGCGGCATTTGGCAATACCAGCTAAGACCTCTTAGACAGCGACATA
This sequence comes from Dermanyssus gallinae, assembly GCA_003439945.1. Taxonomy (NCBI): domain Eukaryota; kingdom Metazoa; phylum Arthropoda; class Arachnida; order Mesostigmata; family Dermanyssidae; genus Dermanyssus; species Dermanyssus gallinae. The sequence goes on along the minus strand of QVRM01007112.1, from coordinate 484,291 downwards.
TTACTACAGTCACGTTCATTACAGTCAGGCCCGAATGCTCAAAGCAAGGCTGAAATTAAGATCACTGGATTGATCACTTGAGGAATTCCTTGGCTGGTGGGGCGGGTGCGCAGTCGCAATTGCATAGGTCTAATACACGTATATATCTGTGTGTATGTAAGATGGTTATTGCATATTACACATATGAGTTTTCTCATTTAATACAGGTATACATACAGGTATGCCTATTGGAACTTGCAGTATCGCATGTGGTTAATTAAGATAAAAATGTTCTTCATTGTCATCACGTGCTGACTTCTAAAGTGCATGCCGTATAATAATAATATGACAATGCTAGAGAAAACTTTGGACATGGGTTTTTAAATGCGACAAATAAATAGTGATAATAAAAAGTAAACAAATTGCATTAATTCATTTTTAGCCATGAAGCTTAGATCGTTCTACTATGTACATTGTTTGCATACGGCTCGGTATCGGACGGTATGACGTATTATTATTGCAGGTCTCTCGGGAGAGTGGTCGAGACGAGGAGCCGAGGGAGGGGGGAGGAGGTGGGAAGCAGCCAGGCCCTCATGGTCTCGACGCACCCTCACAGGACGGATTACAAAATGGCATCCCCCTATCCAACCGCAGGTAGACATGCGGGATGATAGTCAGGGATAGAGCTGATTGAAGGAGAACGGCAGAGACGCCTCTCCCACGGCTTCGATGTAATGCCAAAGTAATACCGAGCCTGGGGGGGTGGGGAGGAATCCGGGTTTAGTGGGTTTGCGAGTCTCACACTAGTCACGCAGGCTGCTAGTGGCGCATGTGCATCATGCATTCCCGAAACCTCCCAGAACAAAAAAAACGTACCCAATTAACTATCTTGGCTTGTACATACGTAAAACAATTAAATGTTATTTGGACTACGAGAAAGATTGCCAGTCAGTCCTAAAAGCCAGAAAAGCTGCTAACCTCCGGTGCCTGGTGCTTCTTCTTTGTGATAGAGTAGAGTTGAGGTGCGCAGGCCCGCAAACATGCTGCTTACATACACACCATCTCGTACTGCTGCACGTACATACAACGACAGCCGGCAGACAGAACACAGCTCGTGTGAGAATATACAGAGCGGATACATGAGAACCAGAGAGAGAGAGAGAGATTCCGTGACACACATGTGGAATGCCAGCAATTAGATCTCCACGTCCCTATATCAGTTAGGCGATCCGGTATATATATCCGAGGATACTGCCGACAAGCTGGCTTTTTCCTCTCCATGGGCGTGGTTGTTTGCAGCCGACTCCTTCCGAGGCGACAAGAAATTCCTTCCTATCGCTGTTGTGCCTCGCTTTTCCATCTGGCCGTCGGTCTGTCTGTCTGTCTGTCTGTGTGTGCGTTTGTCTAGTTTTTCTTTCAGCCGTCCATTCATACATCCATCCATCCGTCAGGTCGGCTTGTGTTTTTGGTACATGTTAACAAGGCCACCAGCACGCCGACCATAGGCCACCGCATGCCATGTTCAATGGAGGAACAGGGCGAGAGTCAGAGGCTGCGGCGGTAATCTTCATTTAGCCAATCGCGAAGGGCTTGTCGTCGAGCTGATTGATGGATGATCATCGCAACTGGCGGCCATTGATGGTGGACTGTAATGGTCACAGATGCTGGTCACAGCGTCCAGCTCTGCGCAGCCGCACCGATGCGTATCGATCGAGACTTCTCGCCGCTGTCGTCTGCGGCCGAGAAGTCGAGCTTCCCCCTCTTCTTCTTCTTCTTCTGTTTCTCTGGGTGCAAAAAGTACAAGTAGAAGCCAAAGCAACGACGACAATTGCAGCAGACGTGCAGTCACCTCTCTAGAGATTACTCCAGATCTGATTAAAATTGTCACCCCCCCCCCTCAGCAGCCTATATCGCTATAGATGAACGACAGCAATTAACTAAAAAGGCAATTATGAATAAAAAAGTATTGCCTGTTGACTTTATTTGCTTGTTAAAAGCTTTTACAAAAAATTAACTCCTAATGCTTATGTTAATAAAGCAAGCAATAAGCTGTTTATATTACGACTTGTTTACAAATTTGTCTAACCAACATTTTTCGATTACTGTAAGACTGTAACGGTCCTATTTGAACGCAGAGCCAGATGATCAACTTTTTGATGCAGCCGCGCCTCCGGACTTCCTTCGTAGAGTTCCAGCAGGTAGATTTCGTGGCAGGCGAGCCAGTCATTGATTCTTTGCCTCGTTTGCCCAGCGAGCGCCTAACTAACCACTAAGTGTGTCTTTGGAGTGAGAAAGCAAGCATTTCAACGTCATCGTATTTGAGTCGAACCTGTACTAGCCGCTTCAGCAACGACTTTGTCTGCACCGTAGAGCTGACTAAGCCAGCGGCGATAGCGATGGCTGCAGGTGAGTTCGCCTCGGGTTGAACCAGTCAGTTTTTCCTTTGGCTGTTAGTGGGGTCGTTCATTGACACTCTTTCTGCTTCTCCTTCTTCATTTTAGTCTCTGTTTATCTGGCCATCTGGCTGGCTGTTTATCGTCGCTGTCATCCGTGCATTGTCAATCAGGATGAGTCGATCTACGAGGCCAGATCCTAGCTCTCCGATAGCACCGAAAGCCTTACACATAACACATACTTGTGTGCTACCCACGTATCAGCCGGCAGCAGGCGCCGCTCTTCATATGTGTACCGTACACAGACAAGCATAGCGATAGCAAGCGTTAGCAACGACGGCCAAGCTAATTGAATTGACCAAGCCATAACGCTGAGCATCAAATGGCACCAACTAAGCGTCTAGTGTTGGCCGGGGCACAACCGAATCGCAGGCCGACGCGAACAAGATGCACCTGTCCACCATCACCACATATTATTACTACAGGCATCAATAAGTACCGTGAACGGCTAGAGCAGACAACAGACAAGAGACACAACAACAACCACAACAACAATAAGAATTACTATTATTATTATTATTATTGTTGTTCTTGTTGTTGTCGTGTCTCTTGCGTTGTCTAACATCACTACATACTACAACAAGCATTAACAAGTATCGTGACTAACAAATAGACCAGACAACAACTCTGACACACAGCAACAATACGAGCGCTAACATTAATAATATAATAACCGTTTATTATTCAATTGTATGTGTACATATCACAATTTATTTATTAATTCAAAGGGATGTATTATATTATTATGAATATCATGAATATTGCTTGTACGTTGATGCCCTGCCGTCGTCATCTTAGCGTTTCCGCGCTGAAGTTCCAGCGAAAACCCTTTGCCTGACAAATGCGGTATTGGCTTTAAAGGGCTTATAGTTTAAGAGCCAACGTGTATGGTCCCTTCGGTCTATATTTTTACAAGGAGCAGTGCTTTTTACACAAGCCTCACATTTGCTTCTTAAGCTAGAACACTGGGAACGGTCCGTGCGTGGTCCGGTCAGTGCTGCCGTGGCGAGATGTGTTTTGCAAGCCGGGCTTCGGGCTCATACAAGTGGCGCAATAAGCCACTGCAAACCGTATAGCCGAGAACAGGCATGCGTAAGCCATGCGCATGTCGGGCTCGTGATACTAAGCTATGCGGGGAGCCTCGGCAGTAAATACAGCAGATCCTTCTGCTTCCGTCCTGTGTTCCAAATTTACCTGCTTTCATATTATGCGCTAAAAACTATTCTCTTCGCCGTCCCTGCTTGACTAAAAACCAATGTCCAATCCTTCCCCTAGTTCCAAATTAAGTTTGGTGCAGTGTTACACGTCAGACCCTCTAGTGACAATGGAGCAAACCGACTAACGTCGTTTTGAACAATGCTTCAACACACAATACCATAGTTATATGAATTCACTCATTTAAAAGAGGTGATATGAGAGCCGTGGGTATTAGTCATGATGCAGTGTATCAAATTCTACATCAACATGTATGTATAAAAAACGTAAGCAAAGTTGGCTAGAAACTTGGAAGCCTGGGTCCACCACGTCACTTCACAACGGAAAGATGTCACCAGGAAGTGGACAGTACGCGGCGAAAGGCCTCCCGCCAGCGTAACGAAGCAATTTGAAACCGTGTTTTGGCAACGGTTTTCTGAAATGCAGGTCATGTTTTGTTAATGAACTACATTTCTCCAGGAAGAGTAATTACAGAAGAGTATCACGCATCACCTTTGAAGAAGTTAAAGTATAGTGTGGATTTTGTGAATCGTATGAACCCATCTGGCCCTGATCAAGGAGCGTTTATGTGCGCTAAAGTGGAACTTTGTGAAACTGTGAACATCACACGCGGTGCTCCAACGAAAACCGCCAGACCCTTTGCCGTTGCTAGAATCAACAAAACGACGCGCAATAGCGCCAATCGGTGCTAAGGGCAGCGCCACAGTAGCTGAGCTTAACGGCAACGGCAGCAGTGACGGTGGTGGCCTTTAGTACTATTCATACCATTCTATGGAAATTTAGGCTGTCAGAGAGTGAAGCTAAAGAGGGGAGATTGTTAACCCGCTGAAACCAGTAGCGGGTATTGGTTTCAGCGGCTTCACAATCATCTGCAAGGATCGAGTGTTATACTGCTCTAGATGGGAAGTGGGAACTTTCTCATTCCCTACTCGTCGCAATAGTACGTAACAGTATTTTACACTCAAAACAATACCGGTAACGGCAATAACTAAAAGGTTACAACATCGCCAGACCACTACAAAGACGAGGAAGACAACTATGACTTCCAATATGAAGAAGAACGATTTTGGTGTGGGCCTCTCGACTATAAAGATGAACATTGTAGTAGTCTACCTTCCTCCTCTACTTGATTCGTCAGGGCCGGCTAACACGAAGAACTCTGCCGTATCAGGTTTCGATCTGTCTACGTCAATCATCATTGGTGGCGATCTCAGTGTCCATAGTAATGGCGGGGCACTACTGAAAAAGGGGAGGTGCTGCTCCAAATGCTAAAATACGTCGGTCTGAGATGTGCAACTGCGCGCAAAGACCATACATATATATATATATATATATATATATATATATATATATATATATATATATATATATATATATATATATATATATATATATAAGTCATAACGGAAGCATGGCGAAGTTAAAAGCTTTGATGTTTTTGAAGGGGCTGCAAAAGAGTACCTAGCGGTGTCGGCAGTTGTAAATTCTTCTGATATCCGGGGAAATCAGCGAAATGAGCTACACTTGGTTGTCACGAGGCATGTAGAGAGCTGTTATTTTTGAATGAATAGGTTTATTATTCGCTTAGCTTGTCTGCCGTAGTTTGGGTCTAAGGACGTTGATTTTTTTGCTGGTGGCATAAAGGTTATTGATAATTATTTGACCAGGTGTGTTGAGCTTCAGGGGTCTAAATTGAATATTACATGATAGGTGGTTTTTGTCTGTCTATTGCTTATATTCGTGCGACGAACTTTTTGATCCATCGACATAGCATATCGCGACTCTCCACCACCGTCGGAAGCGGGCTAAGCAAAATCTTCGTCTATAAAGACTCTCATGTATCGCACATTAGCCTTTCTGAGAGTTGCACAATTGGCAAGCTTCCTGGTCAGCGCTCGCAGCGGCTTGATAGCCGCGCTGTTGTAGCACTGACTTTAGAGCAAACATTTAGTTTGAGTTAGAAGCATCTACCTGGATATGAGGTTATTAGACGCTTTTTAAAAGCTTCAACTAATCTATTTACTTCTTGTATTAACCAACATTGTCCCAGTTCGACCGGTAGCACTCCTACTTCTGGGGCCGATAAGTTCGACGCGGCAAACTTCGATTTCGTCAGCGCAGCTTGTCCTGGTGAAAAGGCCTCACTCACCAGTACGTGCCCGAACTTCTGCAGTGGCAAAGGTGTCGTCCGTGACTACCCGTGGAGCTTTGGGTTAGGGGACCCACAGGAGTCAGCCAGAACGACACTCGATCAGAACTCAATCTCCATCGGTCCATGCGGGTCCTGTGAGAGACGAAAATAGCTTATATTGAGACGATTGGCAATCTGTCCAATAGGCAATCATCTGCCCCACGTTTAGCTGTGACACCGATCTGGTGTGGCTTTTTTATGGCTACGATAACTCTTTTTGGCAGTTGGAGAGTGTTATTCGGAACGCCTGTTCACAATCTGTTTTGTTAGACTAATCACCGCATGTACTGAACCCCGCAACGACTATTGTCTATTTATAATTACATTTTCGTTAGATTGAACTCATTTCACAATTAATCGGCTAATATCTGGTCATATTCGCGTGGTCAAACACACAACGTTCAATACTTGTTTAGCATTCTTCTGTGGTTTATTTATAGATGTTCTAGATGGAAGGTTATCTAGAACATACATGGAACGGCGCGTGTACAACAATAAACTCGTGCCATATTGTTTGTATCGCCTCGTCTATAAATGATTTTTCAAATGTGCAGGTTGAAACTAGTTTGGGGACAATAGCCTGGCGTATGGCTTAACTTGCGTTCGAACTTTGTCAGCTTCATGAGCGCCCCTTTCAGCAAAGAGACAACATAATTTATACCGATCTGTTTCTGACTCGTCACAGAAGGATCACTACATCAGGATGCACATGATGTAGTGCATGCAATACGTCATAGACGGACATGACGTAGATGAGCAGATTTCGCATATCCGAAACCCTCCATAATTAGCTCGGTATTCGAAACTATACACTTTGTTTTGTACGTTAAATCAGTGGCTTGCACGCACAAAGTAGACCTCTACGCCTTGTATATGTAAACTTGATTTAGTATGTCGGCGAACACGCTAAGAAACACGTGACATTATGACACATGGCAAAAGGCAAGATTTACCTGCTGACGATATGAAAGCCATATTAGCTTTCACACGTTGTTTGTAGACTCTGTTTTCTTCTATACATACGTTGTCTGTTACTTTGGAACGCTAAAACGATATAATTAGTTGAAGGTACTGCCAAGGTTAAAGTATCGTCAGTGCTACCAGATATCCATGTAATAACAATACTTGTTTTTGTTCAATAAGTCATCGTAAATTCCTTGGTGGATTTCAACTGTAAGCTTACATAGTGGTACAACAGATCGGTCTATAAAACACAAGCTGGGATAAAATACCACAAATATATATATATATATAATTAAGAGGGTGGCCCAGTTAGCACTAACTGTCTTCCGTTGATCTCGAGTGTTAGAGGCTAATGTCCGACGGCTTGGTGGTCACGGGGGGCAAAGCGATGCGGTTATGGGTGACCGTCACAGGCGCCGCAGCAATTCTGATTTGAATCTTTGAATAAAGCCGTTTATGCGTAACCGCCATGTGTGCCGCAGTCAGAGACCCAGACACACGGGCCTATAGGCGGCAGGCCCGTGTGCCACAGAGGCGCAGAAGCCAGTCGAAACAGGCAGAGTAAATGACGTTGGCTTGCTCCTAATTAATCTATGCGTCCATCCGTCTATTGAACGCCGCTCCTGCTGTGACTGCTTCTCCTCGTCTGGGTCGAAGAAGACGAGCAAAAGAGAGAGGGCGAATTACTAGAGCGGCGATTGACCACAATGTCGTTTTGTGCAGCAACGAACGCAACACATTTGGCCTCCCCTGGAAATCGAGGAATCCAACTCGATCCACCTACTAGCAGCTACTCATTTATTCACCCTCCTCCATATTCGATCTCTTTCTCGAGAACTCGAACTCGGCATCGCCGGCGGCCTTCGTGTCCAAGTGGCCATCACGATGTCCCCGCCGCCGCCGCCAATGATGATGATGATGATGACAAATAGCGCCACTGGCGCGGTCCAGCCATAATACGCAAACGTTTGTAGTAGTGGTAATGAGAACGTGAGGGGTGGACGTGGATGGCCGATGCAGACGACGAAGTTGCGTGTATGCAGTTAACACGCAGGCAACAACGGGGGCGCCGGCGATGGCGGCGGCGGCGGCTAAACTCGGACTCGGTGTCCCTCAGCCGAGTGTCTTCATTTGGTCACTTCTGCTGATGCAGCGGGTTCAGCTGCAGCTGCTGCGCTCACTCTGGGCTTGCGATTCCAGATACCAGAGAGCGGCGGCGGCGGCAGCAGCAGCAGCAGGAGTTTATCAATTAACATAACGCAACCTGTGCAAATACTAGCTAGCCATACCATCTGGCGGAGGTGACGACAACAACAGCAACAACAGTAAGGATCATCATCATCAGCATCATCATGACGCTGATGATGATGGTGGTGGTGATGATGATGATGACGACGACGATGATGACGAGAACAACAACGATCACAACAACTGCAATAGCCACGGCAGTGACGAATAACAAGAATCACAACGAAACGCTAAAAACAACCCTCGACACATTTAGATACACGTACACACACTGGGCGGCAAGAGTCACTGAAAGGTTTAGGCATTTTTGCGTAAACGACGACAGACTAGGGAATACAGTATTCTGATACTTTTTAGGCAAACATTTAGCGTTATTTTCGATATATCTCGCCAAAAAAATGTTCCCTCAGCTTGTCGATGGTGCCAAGTATACTGGCAAACACCTTGCTCTTCAGAATGCACGGACAAAGTCCAGGGCGTCAGTGTGCTTAAGGAGGTGGCTACGAAACGCCTGCCTTCTAGGACATCACGCGGCCATAAAAAATGTTTCAACCATTTTCATAGTAAAGCTCCACTTTCTGAAAGAGTGAAATGCTATAAAACGACGGTGTAGCGATGCAGTTTGGTATGGCTGCAACATTTGGAACAAACCCTCAAGTGGCTCTTACCTATATATATATATATATATATATATATCACAGGAGCCACCATTCGCCATTCATGAGCTGTATAAAGGCCAAATTTCGCTCAAAGCGGTAGCGTCGTTTATTATTGTCTGAGTTTGCTTCAAAGAAGTGAAGAAAACAAGGTTCGATTTTTAGAAGCCAAACATCGCATCAACGAATCTGCATCACATTCTATGTTAAAACCAAATTATATGTTTCAAAGCAGTGGAAATGTTATAAATTGCATATGGTGGTCGCACAGTGTCCCCAAACACTGTGGTAACGCCGATTTTATGACGGAACTGAAGAGATTGAAGATGACCTCCTTTGGGAACTTTTTCGACGTCAACGTTGCAAGGGTGCATGATATAACAATTATCGAATTACTAGCTGAGGTGTTGGAGATATTTTATGAATTATTTGTAACAGTTTTGGCCAATATTTTATGAGTCAGAAGACTAAAACGAAATCATCTTCTACAAATGTTTGCCACCTGGTTCTATGGTCAATAAGGTATATTACCGTAAAGTCTTAAGAAGATCTCGCGAAAATGTCCGATGCAAAAAGCCTGAAAACTTTGGGATCTTCCATCATGACAACACGCCGGCGCACACCTCGATACAGATTTTGCTATATTGATGAAAATTCGATTCCCATTGCAATCAATCAAAGATCTGAATGATTATTTTTATTGCACATGGATGTTTATGCTTTAAAGCATATGACAAGCGTGTGTACACTGACGTGTAACCAATGTGTACGGTTGTGGCTCACATTAGCAAATCTTATAAAATACTGTATTGCAAATGGTAATGTATCATGCCAAGATGAAACCCACGACATCTTTAATTGAATGTACTGGCCATCACTTTTAGGTCAGCCCAATGTCAGGATATCGACATGCACTGCGCTGTGATTATGCATATAGTTGTATGGGAATACCGTTCGTTGAGGCACTGATAAGCGTGATTTTCAAACAGCCTTACTATTTCAAGCTTTCCACTATTGTTCAGCTACAACATTTCTTATTGTACAGTTTTAAATAGACTAAATAGCGTTACGAAACAGCTAACAGGCACGTATCACGCTGGACTCTACAAAAAAGACTTGCAATGTTAAGCACAACGTTTGGAGCTCTCGACAGAAACAACAACGCGCCAGCTTGATATTGATGCGAGCATGGCATCTGTGCACATATTTCGCCTCAAATACATAGTTGAACGATCTCAAGCTATAAGCGGCTAGACAAACATATAGTTCACGTGTAACTATCTATCAATGGCGCTAACCGTTACGTAAAGCTGCCTGCGCTTTGTAGAACCAAACACCCTCTCATCGATTGCTTGGCCTAATTTAAGAAAACGATATATTACGGAACAGTTTGCTTCAACTCAGGCGAATATCATATAATTTTGCTGCGAAGACTATGCTATATAGTCTTCGCTACATAGCATAGTCTTCGCCGCTGTATATCACATTGCAGGTGATATACAGCGTATTTCTAGATCGGGTACCTAGAAATACGCTGTATATCACCTGCAATGTGCACCCAGCGGCAGAGAGAACAGAGAGCTCAGATGATCGCCCTGCGCGACACCGGTCAACTGGGCGAACGTGGGAAGCTGGGAGACCCCGTCATCAATACGCACTGAGTTTCCTGAAGCATAGCTTTGATTAGCCGGAGTAGGTTGAACGGGACTCCGCACTCAGCGAGCTTTACCAGGATCTTGTCTGCAGGCGCCGTGGTCGTTGAACGCCCCGTGCGAAAACCATCATGCACTGACATGTATGTAGCAATGTTTAGGAAAATGGATTGCATTGGATATCTAGGTAATTATACATATATAAGACCATTGCCTTACAGAATAGAGCTATGACTATTTCAGAAAGTTCGCTTAAGAAAACTAACTAACAGTTAAACAAATCTCCTCGCTAATCATCTGTTTCTCATTATCGTAATTACAAGTTCAATTATGTTTATTTCACTCAAATTGAGTATAATATACATTTCAAAATGTTTCTTCGTGAAGCTCTATCTTGTTCATGCTTCTGTTTCTCATGATCTTAATTTGATATGATGATTTTGGCCTGCAATGTATATCTATACTTTTTAGAGGATTTAATTTAGGAACGTCGGCTACTTAGGCACGACCTAAAACAACTTAGTATATATATATATATATATATATATATATATACGCTTTTTTTTCTCTACGCACGTATAAAGATATAATATATATAAAGAGATGATGGTTTTGATGACAGCAATATGAGATGATATGGTGGGAATAGCGGGTGTGGCTTTGGGTTCGGCGTGAATTCAATTATCTCTCCCCGCGTGTCGGCCAGTGACCATGCGAATATATTATCTCCGCGCCGCTCTGTTATTGTTGTGATCCCCAGCGAGCAATGGAGTATATTGTATAAATAATCAGCCTTTTTTAGCACCATGCTATCAGCGTCGTGATTGGGTGTGACCGTATTTTTTGCTTTACGGCTTGCGTCCGCACACATCAGATAACCAGGAATATCTCGTCTTGATCGTATGAGAACTGTTTTAGTGAGAATTTTATTCACGTTTACATTTTTATTAAATGACTTTTTATGTTATACTGTTTTATGTTTTTATGTTATACTGTTTTAGTTGCTGTTAATGTTATAACAGCCATGATAGAAAGCAATGCTAATGGTCTACCAGTGCACTTTTCTGCAATGCATGGAGATAGATCATCTAGTCGGGTTTATGTTTAAATGATTGCATCATATTGTTAAGTGTTTACACTCGATCCGTCGTCTCCTATTTGTTGGTCTCTAGTAAAAACTGTGTACAGACTGACATAACGTGTTTCCAGTTTTGTTTGGGCTTGAAAACCAGCAAATTTGCTTTTGGAATAATACCATGTTCTCGTATTTATTAGTACCCTATACATGTAGCGTACACGCACGTGTATAAGTGAACTAAAAACAAATGAAAACACGCGCGCCAGCAGCATGCGCAAATCTCATACACATACAAGGGATGGCCGAATCCTTGTAGTACACGTGTTTCCAGAAAGAGAGAGAGCGAAATACAGAGGCAGCCTGTGAATAGTAGTCATTCATTTTACAGCATTTAGAAGTAGCTGGTAGCAGCCTGGGTCCGCTTAGCCAACCGGAAGACTTTTTTCCAATCTGAAAGGCTAAACCGAGCGTTAAATGATGATGAGTGGGTGATTCGCACGCTACGCCACCACGTATGTTAGTAGAAATTTCAACTGTTGGAGCAAAACAAACATCCTCTTCAAATTTTACGTTGCCTAGGGAAGCAAAAGCTTACATACTTCGCCCCGACACTGTGTTAAGCGTGGTTCGGTTATTTGACAGGACTCGATTTCAGAATGATGTGTAATTTGTTGTCATTTGCGCAGGGGGCGCAGGGTGAACGGAAAACAGAAACTGCTGTCTCAATTTGGACCAAGGAAAGAGTACTGATTGAAAATGGCCGACGTGGGCTTCCTGTCGCAATATCGCTTTTTGCGGCGCATACTTGGTGTGATTGCCTGCAGGCGCAGATACCTCGACATTGCAAACACGGCCGAAGATGAGCTTTGCAGGTGCTCGTTTGGTAGTGTTATCGCTTGTTGGAATAACGTGATAATCATTTATGTTTTAGAAAGTACAGGGAAATGGATATATAGCTGATTCAAAATTTACATATGGTGTACTTGTGGACACGCTTAAGTTCTTGATACACATAATGATGATAACTTCATCCGGACTTTATTGCATCGGTGTTGAAGCATTCTGGATTAATATTGGCTATTTTGTTCTTCCAAATGCGAATTAATTTGTTGTATGCTGACGTTACTGGTAAACTGTATTTCCGTTTCAAGTCATTGATGAAGAGCGGTGTATCCGGCAGCAAATAAACACGAAGATTTTTACAAGACGAGTACAATCTAAGCATTTTTTTAGAAAGGCCGGTTTGTTGCGATCATGCTCCTCCATAAGCCTGTGTGACAGCTGCTGCCATATAATCTGTGTGTTAAATAGACCAAACGCCATCTTTATGAAGACTAACTGGGGCTTTTGTATGTCAACAAGAGCGTTCCTCACCTTGTTGGTGTTGTGGTTTGTGAAGGAGCCGCCGCTGAATGGAATTACGATTTCAAGTCTTTGGCGTGTCTGAGGTCTCCTGAGCAGAGCCGGAGGGTATCGTTAGCTCCACACAGCTAGCACATCAAAGTCGGAACTATTTACCCTGGGCTTGAGGCGATTGCTTCCGTCAATCTTGTAATTATTTTGTTCCTCGTTGTGGAATCTATATATATATATATATATCACAGTTCTATGGCAACTTAAGAGGGGGGATGAGTGCTAACTATGATGGTCGTATGCCTTCTCAAGCACATGCAACACTGGCGGTGAGCTATTTCGATATATCGTATGTTGAACACTTTATCAACTAATTATTATTTAGCCATGCGCTGCGTCAAAAGTATTGAAATGTGTTCTGTAGGCGTGACGTATTTGGGGTCAGCAAGAGGTGGTTCCTTAAACCATTCAAACAAATATCCCAAAAAATTGCTTTCAATGCACTTTTCTGTACAATTGGGCAATCACTTCATAACGACCACCCCATATAGCTATTGCATAACAGAGTATACATAATAACAGGACCTTCTATACGACAATACAATTTTTGTTGACATCCAAACCCTCCGAGACGCATTTGTGGGGATAGTCGCATAAAAGTATAGCTCTTAAATTCCAACGTGCAGCTGCAAATTAATATCTTCGTGGTGCTAAGCCAATGTCGAGTCGGTAGTGATCAGCCCTGTCATGTTAACGAGTCGGCAGCAATCACAGACCTTCTATCGTTACCATTTTTTTTTACAAACGTTGCAAACCCGGAATCGAATTAGTTATATATCTCAGCGTAAGAGTGAACTTGTGACCAGTGTACTTATTTTTGACTTATCATCAATTATATCAACGTATCTCGTCATAAAAGGAAATTTGTCGCACAGAAACTCATAAGGAATTTAGGCGTTACGTTTGTAACGTTTGTCCGCAACCAACAGCACTGAGGTATAAACTCTAGCACAAATGAATCCCACATGTTTAGCTGATACGGCTTGACACTTCTTCGTACGCACATACATCAATAAAATGCGAAACACATTTACAACAATATATATATATATATATGATTTGAGTCTAAACGGCGTTTGTTATTATGGCTAACGCCGGTGTATATGGCGCGTATTGCAACTAGGATGAATCATGTTGTTGTTGCTGCTGCTGTTGTTGCTGTTGTTGTTGGTTGTTGTTGTTGTTGTTGTTTGGTCATGGTGGAGCAGGCGCAGGTGGCCATTTCTAGCGGAGATGAGCAACACACGTCAACAGTGTCGTCTGCGTTGGTCTGCGGCGGTGGAGCCGGTGGAGTTGATCACAACAACAAGACCGTCGTCACAAGCACACCTGGCACTGCTGTTGACGGGGAGCACCACAGCAATCAAGCAGCCGCCTCGATCTCGGCGGCGGCAGCAGCAGCGGCGGCAGCAGCTGGAGAAGAGGCCCTCCAACAGCAGCAGCAGCAGCAGCAACATCACTCCGATGAAGTTCCAGCCGGACTCAGTGAAGAGGAGTTGGCGCTCAATCAACAGCTTTCCGAAGCTGCCGCCGCCACCCTTGAAGCTCTGAACGGGCCCAAACGGCTGCACGTGTCCAACATCCCATTTCGTTTCCGGGAGCCCGATCTACGTCAACTTTTCGGCGAGTTTGGCGTAATCCTTGACGTCGAAATCATCTTCAATGAACGCGGTTCAAAGGTACGAACATTCATTCGTACTGTTTCGTTATGTTTGCATCTCATCATCGTTCGTAGCAAGACGTTTATAGCGTGCACGTAAAAAGTATACTCGCTTATAAGTAGCAGAGCAAGTAAAAACTTACTTCTAATTTTTGAAAATGCAAAGGTTGTAACGAACAGTCCACTCGAGAATAACTTAATCTATTTTGCCACGTAGCCTTCTACCCGTGTAATATGACTTGTGCTCTCTTAGTGCAGCTCTAAAACTTGGACTCTATATATTTGCATACTCTATATATGTTGTTAGCAGCGGACTGAATTAAGTTGTTTTGGCTACACTTCATACTTGTCTTATTGCTATACTATAGCATCTGACATGCTGTTATAGCTTTCTATTGTATTTCCTCTTCTGATTATTGCCGCATACATAATTTATATTTGAACCCAATTGAACCGTACTGCAAGGAGAAATATCATGCGTCGAATATATGATTTTTTTTAATAATTACGTTTAACATACCACATAACAATGCGACAAAAACACAAATCTGGCGGCCTAGAGACGCGACAATGTGTTTGTTTTGCGTTGATGTATATAGGAAGGACGATTTATTTAAATACAATTGAGAATAACCATTGCCTAATATTAGCACCCGCTCTGTTCGGTTAACTATTACTTACTCGGCTTACTTATGATTACTTTCATACAATCATAAATAGATGTAGGTGTTGGACGTTTTGCCGACGATCAGAATTTAAGGGACGCAAAATTTCCCTGGTGAGCTTTTGATGACAACAACATATAGTCAGTAAAGAAGTTAGCGAGGGTGACCGAGTTGTGCTCCGGTGGCAAAGCTTGATCCGGCCAGATGGCAGCCGATAAAATACGACCATACAGGGTTTCACCCGAATCATTCATGCTGAAGCCCTACACGTCCATGGAATTGGAGCGAACGACATGACTGAATGCTCACAGGCATGCTACGGCCTTTATAAGCAAGTCGTTGAAGCCGCAAGATGGACTGAAGGGCGACCGGCTCCCCGGGGCTCTCTAGCCTCGTGGGCCATATTTGCCGGTTTATCGATATCTTTACCGCTGTGGTCTGAAATCGTACAAACATGTCACTGACACTGTGCTGCAATATAGCTCCACGATAGTTTTGATATAATTGAGAAAACCGGGCCAACACAAAATTATAATGCATGACGGTTTTATTTGCAGGGTTTTGGCTTTGTAACATTTGCATTGGGCTCGGACGCCGACCGCGCACGCGATGCGCTAAACGGTGCCATCGTCGAGGGACGCACTATCGAAGTAAGCTGAATCTAGACAAAAAATAATGTAGTAGCAAAACATTGAGCGGAATCAATGTGCGGGTCTCTTGGACAAGGCCTCAATCAGACATCCATTTGTTTAAGACACCCTTGCACACACATACTCATGCATTCTATTAAAGCATAGAGTTTAACCGATCGTTGATATGGCTTGATAGATATAATCGACGTACTTCAACGCATACCAGAAGTCGCGGATTCAAATTTGAGACTCCATTTGAAACCATCTTCTTAAAAATGTACACAATCTGTTGATATTTATCTTATTCTAAAGTATAAACACCCGCCACTGTGGCTCTCCAATCTAAAATTCTATAAATAAGTAATAATATTAACATTGTACGTTATATATATATATATACTCTCATAGTCGTCATCATAATCGCCCTCCACCAGCCATCACTACAAACTTCATCATCGACGTCGCCATTGCTGTCATCGCCGTTACGGTCATTATTATTATTATTCGTTACAGTGAGGTGTAAACGTGCACTTCTTGTTTCCACTTAGCTCTTAATTCTTATTCCATGGAACCGACAATACAACCGGCGTTTCATCGGCACACTGCAAGAGAGAGCAGCTACGGTAAAAACTCGCCTTCAGGCCTGTGAGATCTGCCCAGCTTACTGATGAATCTCTTGGTTGCCTTGCTTACTGGATCCGTTGTTTCCACGTATATTGTGTTGTTTTCTAATTTACCGCACGCGCCGCCAGTCCCGATCTGCAAACTAGTATGTAACGTTTAAGCATCTGACAATTTCGAAGTCGCTAGGCCAATCAAACGGCTAAATTGTGCTTCTGCATAAAGCTTAACTTCAAAAGACTCCATGCGTAATTTAAATTACCAAGGTAAATGAAATATGTTTTAAAGACGGATGGCGCTTTTTACCGTAACGGAACATAATATTACAACTCTAATATTTTTTCACACAAGCCTCAAGCAAAATCCAAATATTTTTAGAAGATCTTGTCGACCTTTTCTCCTGGCTGCAGGAGGCTGGCTATCGATAGTTTTTTTTGTATGTATTGTTGATACGACTAATACAATAATTTTTATCGATAACGTGGGCGGAGTAAAAAGTGAGAGGTTGCCAGTTGGAAACTGTG
The DNA here is from genome assembly GCA_003439945.1 of Dermanyssus gallinae. Lineage (NCBI taxonomy): Eukaryota > Metazoa > Arthropoda > Arachnida > Mesostigmata > Dermanyssidae > Dermanyssus > Dermanyssus gallinae. Next base: position 467,341 of record QVRM01007112.1, on the reverse strand, counting down.
CACATTCTACGAAATCGAATCACAAGGCAAGCAAAAGTAATGTCAACAGTTGCAGAAGTAAGTTTTCTTTGAATATTTGTTTACAGGGCCTTATATGCTTGTGTACCATGTTATCTGTACTATTTGATGCTACCCGGACACACATATATATATATATATATATATATATATAACGACGCCATGGGCAAAATGAATACCTCGTAATCGAACCTATTTAACTATAACTATTCTTTTGCAGGATAATGATCGGTGAGTCATTAAAATTATCGCACATGATACTGTAAGCGTTGAACTTGCTTTTTAGACTTATTGTATGCGAACATGCATACATTGTATTTAGCACTTGTAACATGCTCCTTGTTCAGTGCGTCGTGTATATATGTATATCTTTCGTATTTAGCATTTGGGTATTTATTTAGTGCTTTATATATATATATATATATACGTCAAGTACGCATAACTGCTGCGGCAGTTTTTATACAATATCGATGCGAGACTTTCAGTTGGTTTTATTGGTTCAGATTGGCTTTCTTGCGAGTGCTTTTTTTGTCCTAGTTGTTTCCAACGTATATGTAGCATAATGAGATCATGAACCCAGCTGTGAAAATGAGCACGAGTTCATAAAAAGACAACTGAGTCGAATGTTTCTTACGGCTGACTTACGTTATGATATATTTGCATTGTTGACGTGCCCTATGTTTAAACGTTTAAAAATCGATTTGAGATACACACTACATTTTCATAACGTGTTTTCATGCATTCGTAAACTGTTTTTAATTCAACGCATGCTACAAGCAAGCCAATCTAAGCAAGTTTACTTCGGCTTGATACAAATATATTACATTTTACTAAGTACAACTAGCACGCAGAATGATATGACAAGTCGTATCTTAAAGTACGTAACTTTTGAGTATTATTCAATAAGAGCCATTCACATTGTGCATTTGACTGACTTGGCTGATTGTCGAATAAAGCTAATGGATTTAGTGCCTAATAATTCACCTGTTTCAAGGTATACCTCTAAAATGTATATGCTGTACTTCCATCCGTTAGTGTGCACTTAATAGTTGCGCTATGTGGCACACTGTGGTGTAGTTAGCAATGGAGCGTCGGCCGCTAACATATATATTTATATATAATTTATTTTTCACTTGAAATGCATACCTAAATATACACGTCAACATTTCATATCAGGGGCGCTTAGAGCAGCGGCATATATATTGCTTACGCATTCGTATCATCAGTGTATCCTCCAATACCTACCGAGTATTTGCCTTCCATTAGAACAACCCCTTTATATATATATATATATATATATATATATACATTAACAACTGTCCACATTACTCTTTAGAGTTCCACAGGACTGGTAAGGTGCTAACTATCTACGAGTATGCTGTTTATTTGAAACATGCCGAACGTTGCGTTATAGAGAAAACATTAAAAACACATTAGTGTTTCCTCAAATTTAAGTATAAAAGAAGCAGGAAGTTTTAGCTCCTAAACTAAAACTAACAATACATCTTTTGTATGTGCTAGGCTATCGATCTCTAGTAATACACGTTGTAATTTTATGCAGACAGTCGACGACTTAAAGCTAATTCATGTGATTCTACTATTTCGTCAGGGAATCTAAATATAATCCCGAACATGTGTCTTCCAAATCGTCGCGGTAAACGGGTGACGTGGCGAAGAAGATTCGTGGTCACTTTAAATTAATTATGACACTTGGTCTACATACACTCAATACATATTAAGTGTATACGTCCAGCGGCATGCCAGGAGCTTTTTCTGCTAGACATGTTTGTGCTAGCAATAGAAAAAATATCTGTTATCGCAATTGTTGTTTATGTATTGTAGAATTGTGCCATAGTTATTCCAATAGAAGCCAACGTTGTGAGGATTCTCCATCGTACCCTCGTAGACCGCTGCATAGCTTGTTACTCTTCTGATCGCGGTTAATACTATAATTATAGAACGGTAACAAGTGCGTTCGTGGGCATCTTACCAACCTATGTATATGATTGTGCTTATTGTTATTGTGTGAGAATGATCGCGATAGTTTCAAGTGGTTATTTTTAAACGACTTCGTCCATAAACCCTGCGTTACTGCTCCCTTTATGTTCGCGCGGCATATACATATATGCACATACTCGTACATCCGTATTGGTGTCCGTATTTTGGCATGTTTAGAGGCTGTTGGGGTTATGCTATAATGGGACGATGGTCGATAGTGGAAGCAGGTGAAGCAATTAATGCTCGGCGACTCGAGTCGAAAAGTCGGCGCGCTTCGTAGTAGAGATATACGAGCGAATCTTTTCGAAATAGCGCGCAATTTGTTTCTATCGTCAATACCGTGCGGCCAGTTTGACGTCTGATGCTGTTATCTGCATTTTGCACGAAATTCATTATTTGGGCCGTGCCGTGGTCGGCAATACCACCGGCGTGACAGCACCGTGGCAATTCAATGACAAACGACTTCAGTCTAATGTTGTAGCTTGTTTGTGTTTCCTATTTATTCACCAATCAATGGGTCGTGATCTACCCATCATCGATGAATTGATCGCCACGATAACGCCGCCTGAATTGTACACTGAGCAGGTGAACAATGCCACTGCCCGCGTCCACACAAAGCGGGCCGCGTCACTTGCAGCCTCGAGTAAGTACGTTTAACGCTTTTTTTCTCCATCTCATTCGGATTCGTTCTGAATATATATATATATATATATATATATATATATATGAATATATTCCATCCCAAAGCTCCCTGGCGCAGTACACATCTAACTGTGCTACCTCTGCCGAGGCCTCGGTCACTTTTGTGGTGCTGTAATGGGTGACCTAAGCTTTACTCTGATTGTTTCCACTGCCAGCCGCAACCCGCTAGCAGGTTCGGCATCGGCAAGCAAATAACAAAGTACAATTTGACAGCCCGCATTAAAACGCGTGGACACATGAATATTCGGTTGGAAGGTGCCCTATTTAGACTATACTTTTTGTTGACGCTTCTTATCACTGTATTCCCCTAAGTACCGATATACGAATATGTATATAGTCATCATTGCGATGGGGGTCAGAGATGGCGTCGCTCGGTCAACATGGAGTGAAGAGAGTGGATAGCACAACAAGGAGGAGACAAGCCTCATCCCGTGGGATTAGAGGAGGCATAATCTGTTTGCCGTAAGGTCATAAAGGCTTCGTACACGGGAAGAATAAATCCGCTGTGCGGAATCTCTATTTACCCTAGGGGTGTCGAATAAGTGACACTCGTTGACCAAAAACCATGCTTGACGAAGGCCCCAAACCAGGCACTCCAGATGCTTGCCGGCAAGTCCTTTAGCACGCGCCATATCATAACGACGCAAAAATGAATGGACCCCCGATTGCGTACGTCGTCGGATTGACAAAGAAGGCGTGATATCTGGCCCACTCAGTTTCATCACAGTTTCTCATAGCGTGGGTAGGGGGGGGAGGGGGCATATCGTGCAGGTATCGTACCGTATTTACTAACATACTTACCTACTATAACGTATTACAGCCGCTGCCGCAGCCGTTGCTGCCGCCGCGGCAGCGGCAGCTGCCCATAGCGGTCAGAACGGCCTGGCGCCCCCATGCAACTCCACGGTTGCTTCTGCCCTGTCTGCAGCTGCGGCGGCGGCAGCAGCAGCAGCTGGAGGCGGCGGGGGTGGCGGGGGTGGTGGTATCGTTTCGGCGCTCGGTTTGACGGCAGCCGGCCGAAGGCTTTCTCCAATGAGCGCACCGGTGACGGCCGTGGGCGGCCAGCCAGGACTGCCTCCTCCAGCGTGCTCGGCCGGAGGGGGGGCGTCGTCGTCGACGTCGTCGCTGACGCTTGCCTCACGTCTCGCTGCGGCATCACCGCTCGCCGCTCTGACTGCAGTCTATCAGGACCCCCTGCTGGCCACGTACGCCGCCAACGCCGCTGCCTTAGCGGCCCAGGGTGCTACTGCTCTACCGGTGAGTGGTGAGAATGGATGAATGAATGAACGAGACGAGACGCGCTTGCTGGTGCTAGCGCTACGGCTGTTGCTACGCCTACCGCTGCATCATTAGGCGCTAGCTTCCTGCCACTATATATATATATATATAAATATATATATATATATATATATATATATATATATAAATATATATATATATATATATATATATAAATATATATATATATATATATATATATATTTATATTTATAAGTAGTAACATGCTGCTGGATATCTATCTCACATATACAAGCGTAGGTGCACACTCAAACACCCACATCCTTTCCTCCCCTGCTGACGGCAATCCATCTAATGGACGGACGGACGGACACCCGACCATACTGACGGCCGGCCGGCCAGCCCAACATACAAATGTTAACTGCATGGACACATAGACACGCAAACGCATGCCCGCCCAACCTCCACGCCGAGCACTTGCTTCCCGCCCGCCCGCTGCTAGCTTGCTTGCACGCGCGGTCTCTCGCTCGATCTCTCACATAAACTGCACCGCTATCATTATCGGCACCTTCTACATCATCATCCTCATCATCATAATCAGTAGCGACGGCATTGCAGCTGCAGCAGCAGCAGCAGCAGAAGTGATCCCACGAGCTTCGCCACTATTGACATGGCCATCATGACCACCGTTAATATGCATGCAAGCTAGCTAGCTACACGAGCGAACCACCCAGCAGCTCTTCAGCAAAGCCACTTCGCAACAGCAGCAGTAGCAGCAGAAGCACCAAAAGCAAAAGCATCAAAACGACGTAATGATAATGCTCATAGTGTTGGCGGCCACAGTTCCGACGGACAGACAGACAGACAGAAGCAGTGACATAGGTCGAACCGACGCCGCGCTAAAAGCCTGCCACTTTGCTGCAGCTAGCAGCAACCCATTGGCTCCCACATATAGTGCATTACACTGACCGTACTGGACTATAAGATGACTAAACCGACTTAATTATCGCACCTAATGAATTGTCTTGAAAACACACGCATTTGGGTTTCCACGCTTTTCGAGTAAAAAATAACACACAGGGACACGTATGGATTTATGTTTATTATGCGTTGTACATAAATATTTAAATATTCACGTCACCCTTTTATTGCATATTAAGGACGCTTAGAAAGCAACAGAGGGCCAAACATGCAATGAAATATCTGGGGTTCCCCTAACAGTCCTTGTGGCAGCAGCGAGGTCGCTAAATCTCAGCAGCAGTATAGCAATTTATCATATTATATTCTCAATGTACATCGCTCAAAGAAAATTCGATCATCAACAACAGGGATCGAAATGGCGACACCTTGGTAGGTGATACCCGTGACTAGCAGACCAGCTTCTTAGATTATGCTGCCACATGTATATATACATACATATTAGTGTAAGCAGTTCCGCCGCATGCGAAAGTAGGCTCTGTCACGTTTATGTTTGCATATCAGCAAGGCTGACCTTTGCCACTGTTGCATCGAGTAATGTGCGGTTTCAGTTTTTCAAGTTAATTAGAATTTCTCTAGCTAGAAAGGTTGTGATGCTTGCCCGGTTCGAACCGCTGGTTTCAAAACAATAGCAGCGAGCGACTGATCTTGCTTTCTGCACTTTAAACGACGCACGCGGGCGAGCAGAAAGAATGCGTTACATAGCATTTGATTACTCCTAACGGACTCCGCTCGTCTATCCTCTTTCGTCGGACACTGCCGGTCAGGTCGGTGCTACTCAACCCACGTACTCGGGTTAGTCGCCTTCTGCACTTGAAGCGACCTGCGAGGGCAAAGGACGATGCTTAACTATGGCAAATTACGTAAATTATATAATATTAAATTAAAGATAATAATAAGTACTAATGCAATTGTTAATGCAAGGTACTTGTCAGACCCATCTAGGATGTTTGCAAAATAGTATGAGATATTAGATACGAACACAAAAGTGTTTAGCGTATTTTTTATTTGAGTACAGAAATAGTAATTTCTAATACGCTCTATAACATTTTAGCACTGTTTTCATATAAATTAGTGTATTTTGTATTTCGTTCACTCTATTTTGTATAACTTAAAACTATAGGAAACTAAAATTAGTGCACGCTCCAATGTTGGTTTATTGTTCGCTGATAGTTGTGGATTACTAGCATACACTTTACTGTTCAAGAAACCCCGCAGGTAAATCACAATATCTTGAAGGGTAGTTAGTATATGTTCTTGTTGAGCGAGATAACCCGTTTGGGAAAATGTATCCTTAAAAGCTCAATTGTCTCGCCGATCATAGTAAACAATGATTCCTTTTGATAAGAGGCCGCCCAAAGCTGTGACATATGACAAAAATAACGGCTCTTCATGAAAAATCGTAAGGTCTCTCGGTTGCCTATATACAACAGTTTTGTTTATTCGCACTTCTATGCAGATAGAAATGGGCTTCGTATAAGATCATATTCCCTACAAAATCACGCTGCATCATTTTGGAAGCCTAATTGGCGAAGTATAGCAACTTCTGATGACCTGTAGGCTTAAGCTCTCGCGGTAGCTGAACCTTATATGGATTACAAGCTAAATCCGGTCCCAGAACACACTAGGCTATGGTGCGGAAATACCCGCCGTATTTACGCCGTAAATTGCACGAAAAGCTCGCCAGCATGCGCGTTCAGAGTTATATCTCAAAAAGACAGTACACTATCATTCTTATATAAAAAAGATAGTGTACTGTCTTTTTGAAATTTCTTCACCCAGCGACTTGAACGTACTATGGCTGCTCGATTTTCAGAGCTCGGTGTGCGACAGCTATTTGTGCGTCTCAGATAAATTGTCTAAATTATATTTCTCACCACAAAAAAGGTTTTCATAATTCAGGGGATTTTGAAACATTATATTCCGAGTAAGAAGCTCTCGCTAAAAACCACACAAAAGAGGCACAGCGTTCGTAATAGTGTTCGAAGTCGTCAACCTCCCCAGAGTTGCACTTACAACAAAGTATGAGGGGAAGTCAGCTTCGCCAATGCGATGCAGGCATTGTGAAAGCTGCCTTCGTGGCCCGTTAGCAGTCGCACGCATCAGTAAGTGAGTAAGCCGTGATGAGGCCGTACCATGCTTTTAGGTTAGGGAGTATGAATCTCGACTGATATATAGAAAAAAAAGCCACCAAGGCGACTCGGTTGAATTGCTTTCCAGTGTTGGTCCTATTTGCTAGCGGTATCTATTCTGCTGATTGGGGCCCTTCGTCCCGAGACTGATTGAGGGGCATTTTGAAGCCGTGGCTTTGACTCTTAGGTCCTAGGAAATCTGTATGAAAAATGGCTGCTATGGATGCTGTGCGACTTGCCCGAATGCCACAGGTATTTATGGTTTGTTAAGGAGGCCGCATGTTGTGGCTCTGGTAGTCGTAGGTAACTTGTCAACACTTCCCCTTTCTTTATCTCTCTCCCCCTCTGAACATGGGGCCTACAAAGCTAACAACGACGAATGTGCTCGTCTGAGTAGGTAGTTGTCAGTACTTGTTGCCGGTAATAATGTGGGTTCCTTAAAGAGAGAAAGGAGAGTAGTAGTAGTAGTAGTAGTAGTAAGCGAAGTAGCACTACGTAGGCGCTTTACATTTGGTATTGTTTTGCGAGAGCCTTATCCAGGATGACGTCCTGGTACCTGAGGTTGGGGATCTACTAATAAGAAAATGTTCTATAACCATAGTGGTAATAAAAAACATGCTTTACTTTGGGTTACACAAAGAATAAGTAATCGGCATCTATCCGTGCCGATTACAAAGCTCAGCCCTAAGGTTGTTTCGGGACTGAGCTGACACATCCTTATCACATCAGAATCACAGACAATTTATGCCACACCGTTCCGCTGATGTTTATACACGTTTGTTTTAATTTTATAATATTCCAACGCTAACAAACTGCGTACATATGTGGACTTCTTTCTAAGAGAGAGTAAGAGTCTCACGTCGATATAGCATTCCACTCGACGTTTTCAGAGTGACACATCGAATTTATAAGGAGCTAGCACGCAAATACTAGCTTGACATATACTTTAGTATTTGACCGAACGTGTGCATACAAGTTCGTTTAGAGAGTCACAAAAGACGCACACGAATGTTGTGCTTGACTAAAACTCTGACAGGTTTATTTTCAAAGTGAGACTGTATATTCATTTGTATCCTAAATAGTATACTTCTTTTAACTAGACATTGTAGACAATTTAACTTGTTATTTACTTTACTAAAGTTAATAATACCTACGCTACCTATATCGCTGAATTCTTCATTGGACCTGCAGCTTAGCAACATGAAGATAAATTTTGGATGAGGAAAACATCATACTTAATTAGGAAACTGATTTATTAATAATCATGAAAAACTTTCATGCAGAGCGCTATACATAGACGTATATATTTAGAGAGATAGCTAGAGCGAGAGAGGGAAAATCAGACTTGTAATTAGTGCTGCACATAGGCGATGCGCCGCATTACACTCGCTGACGTGGCATCAGTTTTTGCTTGGATTCTCAACATTATTGCTTTTAAGGCTAATAGAATGGTATACTATATACTTGCTGTCGCTAATCTAGGTCCTTATCTAGAGAAAAAAAACTGCATGATGTCGTAGAATAACCACACAACGACTTGAATGAGTCCTATACCTTTTAGCCATCTTTGGGTCAATGCGCTACAACAACAACTACTACTACTACTACTACTACAAATATTCGCACTTCATTTGCCGAGAACATCCCACTAACGGCTCTTTGGTGTACATGTCGTGATATGTTTCTTTTATGTGTGGCTCTTTTTCGCCCGTTGTCACCAACAACAATCAATAACAATGAACGACCCGGGATCGCTAACCACTCGACGCTTTGTGGCCAATGCGCAAACTACTAACAGCCCAGCTACGCAGCATCAGCGGCGTACGGCATGTCGGCTGCTGCTGCTCGACAATACGCTGCCGCCGCAGCTGCCCAGCTCGCATGCGCCGCCCAAGCTGGTCAAGCGAACCACGCGGCCCACGCGGCTCAGGCGGCGGCAGCCGCCGCGTCACCAGGCCATCACCATCAGCAGCAGCAACAACAACAACAGCAGCAGCAGCAACAACAGCAGGCGCAACAACAATCGCTGCCGCCGCATCCACAACACTCTCATCATACGATGATGCATCAGCATCACCATGCTCATCCTCATCATGGCTCGCAGTTGCAGGCTGTGGCCGCAGCAGCAGCGGCTGCGGCGGCCGCCGCCGGAGCCGGAGGCGGCTATCCGCCAGGGGCGGCGGGTGTCTACTCTCCAGGCGGGTCGGCGGCGGCGGCCACGAATGCAGCCGCTTCAATGGCGGGATATCCGGCCGCTGCAGCTGCGATGTACTACGCGGCGATGGCAGCCCAGGCGGGTGGGGCTCCGCTTTACGGGGACAGCCTCGATCCGTACCAGCAGCTGACATCAGCCGCTGCAGCAGCAGCGGCGGCCGCCGCGGTCGCCCAGGGCGAAATGCCGCCTCTCTCGACAGCTTCCCAAGGATATGCTACGGTAGGTGGTGAGATTTGATCGAATCCTTGCTCTCACGTGTCGCTTGGCCTCCTCTCTCTCTCTCTCTCTCTCTCTCTGATTACCATAGACGACAATTGTTCGACATTGTTCTCGTGCTGCGGTCAGTTAGTGTTGGGGAGGGAGGGGGGGGGGTTACGTAGACTCCATCTACTTTACTTTCCGTCAGGCTAGGCCAGTTGGTGACAAAATTATAGTATTCAATCACTTGATGAAAATATCATGAACGTTAATTACATCGAGCGGTTAATTATCAGAGGGCTGAAGAACGGCTTTAAGTAACACACGTTAAGTCGGTCCTTGACGTCTGCCATTTTCCGTGTATATTAAAACCCCAGATCTCTCTAGAGATGACAGGATGAGACCTGGTGGAGTTACCCTGACCCCCTTTGAGCAATGTCGTATTCTTTCTTTGAGGTGCAACTTGTCACTCGCTAGCCCCGCCGATGGTGGGCGCGGCTGCGCCCCTCGCTTTCAGGTGGGCTGAAGCTAACAATTGCAGTAAATACTTAGGGAGCGGCTATCCTCACGAGTTTTGCTCGTGACCATTTGAAAGGAAGAATTTAGGGGGCTTTGATTCATTTTCATCTAGGGTGCTCCGGCCTGTCGGTAAAACTCTTAATCCTTCGATCGGAGACTCATGGACGCTGAAGTGTTTGTATCAGGGGTTGTCACTTGACACACAACGAGGGCTTCTGTTAGGTGTTGAATAGAACTAATTTTAGGTTAGACAACTCGTGATTACAAAATGAAAATGTGCATTTAGTGCAGTATTTCCGCAATCAAAGAAACATTTCGTTGAGCACGCTTACTGATTTTATTGCATTACAATTCATATGATTGGATGCAACAATGCGCATAGTTGTAAATGAAATTTGCAACCAATTTGCTATAATTATGTTTCCCAACTACTACAATTATTTCTCCCAACTATTACTACTATTACTCTGTGTGCTGAATAATGAGAGCAGTGCTTAATAAGCACAATGTGTCATTGTTGGTGCTTCAGAGAACAGATAAATGTGCACAGGCTAAGGTATGTATTATGTTGTTTTTCAATAGCTTACATACGATTTACGCTACTGGTATTTCTGTTCATTTTCAGGCACTGATGGGATCCAGTGGAGCGGGCAATGCATCCGGTTGTGCTAGCTCACAATCGGGTTTTTTAGAGTCAACTGCAGGAACAGATAACCTCTTACCGCAGCACCAGCAGGCCGAAATATTACGTCGTATTCAGCAGTCGCGTACCCTTCAACAACAACAGCAGCAGCAGCAACAACAACAGCAGCGTGGTCTTTACAAGAACTCGGTTCGCTTTATGCCGTACTGACCTACAGTCAAAAGCATTATCCAATACCCGTTGGTATAGCGCCGTGGTATCTGATAGCTTTGTGTATCTGTGGACAAATGAGGTGAAACTCACGCACTGGGGGATACTGGACTCTACGTAGCTTAACGCCAAGACAGCATTTCAGCACACCTATAACACGAGTCAGAGGCATGGAATGAAACGTCAATGACTGCAACTCTCATTATTTCTGACAAATTTTGGCCAAGCACAAAGTTTTGTCGTAACACATATCGATTGCTCCGTAGAGGTTTTTAATAAAGGCGGTATATTAGACAAGTAAGCGGTGAGAGAGAAAAGAAGCCGGAGGCTATACAATGGTCGCAAATAACTAAGGAAAGTGCAAGGCTTATTCGGATAGTGATTAATTTTCAGACTCGTACAGATATACGACACATAGTTACATAGCTGTGTGCTGGAAGAGAAATATAATAACGGCACTGCAACGTTACTAAACGCGAAGTTTCCGCGAGGTATGCAAATGCCCTAAACAAACTAAGCGATATACTTATATGGCGCTCTGTCTAGTATGCATTTTAATGATTATATCGTATCAGCAACACTAGTAGCAACAACCACAGAGCTGCAGCAATTGTTTTCAACCAAACCATTTAACCCATCTATGACAAAGGTCATAATAGTATGGACAGAAACAATTGTTTACATTTAGTACGTAACGTGTCCTATTTCAAGTTCCTCAACATGAATTGGAATAACACTCTTTAGAAGCTTTCATTGCCGGTACAGCAGCATATTGAAAGTAGGATTTTCCAAGGGAGCTCGAAGTGATTTAAAGAGTTTGTCACGCTTTTCCAATGTGTCTGTATACGTTTCTATGTGACAATGTATAATATTACGTGCAACATAGGGCCGTACAGCAGTACAGTGCATACAACTACATTAATTGTATTTATTTAGATAACGCTGTTTTTACTCTACGTATATTCTTAGTTGAACAGCAAACACGAAAATATGCTATGTGGAGTGCCTGATTCTGCAGCGGCGCTGTACTTTGCACTGCAAAGCTCTATAAAGTTGTTTGTCGTAATTATATCTTATCACAGAGAGACGCCAATACTGCGCTCCCTAGCTGAATTTAATTTAGGAAAAACGTTACACAGAACCTATCAAGATGCATTTTACGATGAGCGTTTGTGTACGAGAGCTTTCGTTATCTCTGCTGCATGTGTATGAGAGGAGGTGGCACACGCTATCTCTATAACGAGTGGGCCGTTCACATTGAGGTGAACCTCTGTACACCATTATCGGCCCGCTATCACTATTTAGCGTGTGGTCGCGACACGGTTCCTATTTCGGTCGGGGTCTCGCAGATCTCCCGGTGACTTTATACATTCAACAAAACATAATATGAGGTTAACGGGCACCTATCGAGTCTCCCACCTCTCTGAAGGAAATGGCCACTATCACGAACGGTAGGCCAAGGACAACTCTTTTCTCTATTTAATATTGTTCTTTGTACTATTTGTGTAATATTTGTATAATCACTTACTTACATTAAGTCTGTAGGAAACACTCAACTTAGAAAATTGTTTACGCCGGTATGACGCCGTAGCCAAACAAGTGTACTCACAACTTTTTTAAAACTGCGAACTGATATGAAGGAAAGGTCGTAGTAGGAGAAGGGCAGTGAAAAAAATATATAAAAGGTCTCCAGGAAAAGTTTGAACAGCGATGTAGGGAATTAGAGAGCTTGTTAAAGTGAATATTTTTACCATTGAAATATAGTCTCTGAGAAATCTTGTTTCGGAGTGAGGGTGATATTGCTGAACTCCGTGACACTGGTGTTGTTGCCCACCATAGGAGCAGAAAATGTACCATTGCGAGACAACCAGTTTATACAAAAACTAAATACATTGTCGTGTTGGTGAATTCTGCTTTTTTTTGAAGAACATATAATGCCGGCCAGAAGATGCGACACTGTCGGCTAGAAGATAATTCGCAAAAAATTAAGTAATTTTTTTAGCTTTCACGTTCAACACACAAATCGTAACCCCAAAACCAGTCACAGCGCTCAAAACTAATACATTCCGACAATTGCATATTTCGTGGCGATTATCTTGGCACCAAATATATGGTAATGCGAAACGTAATTGCGGAGTGATCGAGATTGAGTGCGTGCATAAATGAGTTACTCCAGCAGATAAATCACTTTAGCTCATTCATGCATGCACTCGATCTCGACATGCCTGCTATATTATTAAGCTTAATTACTTCGCAATCACGGCTCGCATTGCCACGTAAATCATACTAAAATAATGGCCATGCACATTTGTCTGAATGTGTTAGTTTTGAGTGCTGTGAGTAGTCGTATGATTATGATGTTGAGGTACTGGGCGCGATGGCTAATGAAGAGCTTAATTTTTTGCGATTTTTTTCAAAACGACCATGTCGCACCTTTGGGCCGACGGTGTATATTCTTCAGAAGAAGCACTCGAACACAACTATGTGCTTAGTTTCAGTATAGAAGAACTGGTTATCTCGCAACTGCACTTTTTATGGTCTGATGTCGGGCAACAACACCACTATCGCTTACTTATCTTACTTATTTTAGTAATGTCACTTACTCCGAAACTCGACTTCTCAGTCCTCTCAGACCATGTCCCATTAGAAAAAATCTTGACGGTAGCAAGCTCTACAATTCCCTATAGCGCTGTCCAAATCTTTCTAGGGGACCCTGTACATATTTTTTACGTTTTAGTAAAGCTTCGGTTGCGCATAGGAATAATTAAGTCTTAATCATTAGAAACACAAGGCCATACAAACACGTGAACCGAGGGAAGTTACGCCCTGAAGCATACGACGACATTCACTAACATGTCGTATTGTTTAATACTACTATTATATATATATATATATATATATATATATATATATATATATATATATATATATATATTATATATATAGGGTAAGAGCCTATGATTAAAATGTAAATTGTGGTTAATATGACTCAGCTTGATAGATGATTGGCTGGGCTTTCCTTTATTATAAAATGTCGTATTATAGAATTAAATAATTTACTTGCTAAATTAAACTCGATATTATAGAAGTGTACACATAATCGCCGTTGCTATAGCTATCGAAATTGCCTAAATATTTAGTTGTCTATTTTCTGGCGATCCAGTACGTGCATTGACTGTGTGGAAAAAGCCAGGCTTATCTGATTTAGTAAGTGCCAGGCATACAAATGGGCAAAGAGTCTGTGAGGCCAGTGCACGTTCACTGGCATCTATTATAGCACGCCAGCTGATTTGTCCTGTGAGTCCTATATCTTCGGCAATAGAGACCAACATGAAACGTGCTTCCCGGTCGATCGTTTCTCTTTGATGTATCTAAACGTTTACGGAGGTGAAGACGCAAAGCTCTTTCATCTGCTGTTGTAAGTTTTCATCTGTTGAATGAGTTGTAGCTTGAATGGCATATCTCGGACACATGCAAACTGAATACGCTAGCAGTCTTTGTACCGACAAGCGATTCAAACAGATATTATCAAAGATCAAATAATATAAGTCTGGATAACCAAACGAATCTTGTTTGCTAAGGGTTCTTAAGAGAACGCCACATAAACGTCTGTATTATGTCTCGACACAACGATAAGCAGCTTCGGTTTCAGCTTGTTGGCATTGGTCACTAAGTTGGCTTCCTATAGAGAGGCTTACGCAACTTGCCAGGTTTCACAGACGAATAATGTATTACCAACTGGTTAATTATACTCGTCGCTACTCACGTTGCTTGGCCATAAATAAGGTAATTAAGGTTATAATTATAATTATAACATCCGCAGGTTGATGTTGATACCGCTAAGTCACACCTTCCGTTGCTAATATTAGTTTCGTAGCTAAGAAAATATTATTTTTAAAGCCTCATTCAAGTTTCCGTTTAGGTCTCTACCTTTATGTATTCTGGAAGCTAGTAAAAGCAAATCGCCACAGTGACAGAATCAGATATAGCTGCAATCAATAATGAAAAGACCCCAAACGAGCAAAACAACAAGTGCAACAACAATGACATCAATAGAAGTGTAAATAAATATGTTTGTTAAATAGATAAGCAAAGCTGGTGTTTTAAATTAATTCATTACTCATTGTACAATCTTAACTTAGAACAGTAGGCATGCTGGTAAGCTCTACATGTCCATGCTAATTATCATATAACGATGCTTTCTCATACAAAATAACTCTGGTTTTCAGCAATTTATTACCTTATAAGCATATTTTCACTTGACAATGTTGCGCTTTTCGAAACGTCGAAAATGAGTAGGAAAGTAGCACGAACGAAGGACATCCTTCACTGTTGCAAAAGTAGGCCTTCACGCTAGAAAGTGCGGTGTGTCTGGTAGAATAGAAGAAGCGTGGTTAAATATTCTACCACCCCAGCGTATACTCCCGATCATATTTCTTCAGATAATCTTTTCCGCTCACTTCAGATTTTTTACGAGGAGACGCGTTTGACATTTTGGAGGATATGGATTAGTCATCTTGACTACTTGCTGGCACTGAAAACGAGAAATTCTAGATAGATAGATTTTTCCCATTGACATAGCTTTGGACGATGGTTATAGAAACATGTAGTGCATATGTCAGTGACTAAAACGATATCGTGTATGAGAAATAAACTTCTGAATTTCCGACCCACAGACCCTCTGCTGTCTAATCTCGTGTTCAAGCCCGCAAGTATTTTCGCCAGACAGCCAGGCAGTTCTTACTATCCGATCATTCCATCCACTGGCACGAGCTCACACCATCTTAGTTACTCACTGTTACGTAAGTGCGTTGTTACCACGTTCACATGTTTTTCACTTCGTCGCTCTTTAAGAGGACATTCAGGCTCTAAACAATTGAATAGGAATATTAAATGTGAAATACATGACGCATGTGATGATCGGGCCATTAGCAGCTTTAAAATTGCAATTAGTAAGCGTCTACTTGCGCCAAATTTGTTGATGCAAAATTTGAGCGAAGTGGGTGAAACGGGCGATAACTCTGATACTAGGACTCGATTCCGGCGCATGGCATAATTTTTAAAGCAATCAATCTTAATTTGCAAATATGGATTAAGGTTGTGATACATAAGGAAGCAAAAATTATTGAGTACAACTCTCTCCACAGACGCGCCTATCCGCAATATTTGTGCAAGGGACCAAAAATATCGGGTTTCTGTTCTGAAAAATGACATTCGATAATAGCTGTCCCTCGTCTACAGATAAAAAAGTTATGTCTAAATGACTCCTTTGCAGTCCCCTGCAGCCTTTCCCCACAAAAAAATTCCCTACAGTGCTTAGTGCTAACATTTACGTAGTATTAGGTAAGTCAAAAAGTTCGTCGGCTTTTTACCCGATTTTAAAGAGCCTTATTTATGCAGACAACAGTATTTTTATTCAATGATATATTGACCGTTTTGTTCGATAACCTTCGCCCATCGCCTCGTTAGATCCATGATTCCTTTCTCCTAAAACGTCTTGTCCTTCTCGTCGAAATACTGAGTGAGGTGATTTTTTCACAAATGTTGTGCCATCAAGGGAGTTCTGGAGAGACCTGAACAAGTGATAATCAGATGGTGCGAGGTCGATACTATAAGCTAGGTGCGGCAGCACATGCCAGTCAAACTCCGCCAATTTTTGCCGGGTGGCCAAACTTTTGTGTGGTGTCGCCTTATCATGTTGAAAAGTGACGCCCCACTTGTTTGACAATTCCGGGCGTTTCGTTGCTACTGCAGCCTTTAAATCTTCGAGTTGTCTGCCGTAGACGACGGAGTTGATCGTCTGACCCATTGGAAGCAGCTCAAAATACACGACGCCCTTACAGTCCCACCAGCAGCACAGCATAACCTTCTGATGAATTTCGGGTTTAGGGATAGCTGCGGCCTGAGAACCTCTGGGGACCCCATTTCTTCTCTGTGTTACGTTTCTGTAGAGCATCCATTTTTCATCGCCGGTTATCAATCTCCTTAGAAATGGCTCATTCGAGTTCTTCCGGAGGAGTGCGTGACAGGTATCGACTCGCCCTTCAAGCTGCCTATCATTGAGGTCGTGTGGTAGCCAGATATTCCGCTTGCACGAGAAACCTGCATCATGGAGGCGATTCCAAACGGTTCCGTGGGAGACTCCCGTTACATTTTCAATTTATTTTATGGTCAAACCTGGGTTCGAAGTAACCAGGCTTATGACTTCGTCGGTCTCCACAACATTGGGTCGTCCTGACCTCGGTTCATCTTCGAGATTGAAGTTTCCAGCTTTGAAACGGGTGAATCGGTTTTCGACTGTGGATTTGTGTACTGCGTTTTCGCCGTAGACTGCACATATCCTCCGGGTTGTTTGCGCTGCACTTATGCCTTTACGGTAGGATAACAACATAATGTGTCGAAAATTCGTATTTTTGTCCTCCATTGCAAACAGCTGCCAATTCCGCAAACGAAACGGTAAAGTTGGAACCGGTATACCGTCGCGCCGCCACGGGTCTGCTCCTGAATGTAAACACCCAGCCGCACTCTCAGGCGGCCCTGCTGCAGAGCGCGGGAATTTCAAAAATGTGGTCCCAGAAAGCCGACGAACTTTTTGACTTACCTAATATCTGTTTCAAAGTGTATAAGTTTAGAAAATATAAGAGCATATATATATAGCTGAGAATTATACTGATGGCCCGGCCTTTTGTTCACGTAGATGGAAAGGAGCCATGCAAAGGAACCGCTCGCAAATCTGCCGAATAACCTGACGCGGGTACCACCATTACATATGTATGAAGCCAAGCTGTTTTAATATTGAAGAATGTTTGTAGCTTTTGTGGAGAGTTTGATATTGGACGCTATCATATACTTGTGTGCCCAGAAATTTGCGGAATGTCCTTATCATCCAAAGTTAAATTTATATTTTTTTTTTATGTTGTTAGAATTTATTTAAGTTCATTAGCTGTAGATATCATTTTTGACGCCGACTTGATTCGGCTACAACGGAAAGGGAAGTCCGTTGCCCGTAGGCAATGAACCAATTATCGACGCGGCGTTTCCGCGTTGTATTTCAACTGATATTCTTTGTAGCAAGAACTGCCATGCCCTTCTATCGCCGGTTGACGCGGCGACTCTGGATCCCAGCTCCGTTAGAAAGCTCTTTGTGATTTTTCCCATTGGGCCTAATGTCTCGAAGGCGATTGGTTGAACGATGAAGTTTTGCTCCAGTTCACGGTACTTTGCCAACTTGCGATCTTCAGCGAGGCGAGCGGCTGCTCCGACCTCTCGGCTGGTATGGCGAGCATACGAAGCGGCCAACGTGCAAGACACGGTGACGTCATACACGAGGCAGCGACCTTCATTCCATGGAACTAGAGTCAGGCCGTCCGGACGCAGTTGGCTGTTGGCTGACAGACCGACCGGCTCTTTGACTGCAGGTATGTGGGCTGATTGCATTGCCCGGTGTATTACGTCGATCAGCGCCGAATGCCTTGAAAACCTACCGGCGCTCCTTTTGCAAGCCAGAGCATGCTCACCCGTAGAAGACACCGGTAGGTCACATCTAGCACAGTTATGTGCGAAGCAGACTGATTCCCCCAAACGCAGGCCGGAGACGATGCGGAGTGTGGTATTGTCCAGCATCGTCCCCAGCTGCGGTGAGGGTATGGCCTGAAGCCATTTTCCGCTCATCGGATCGATCACGGCTCTAAGCCGCGCCTGCTCTTTAACGTTGTTCGCCTGGACCATTAACCGCTCTTGGATCGACTTCACTACTTGCAAGTCCAAGGCCGATTGTGAAATGCGCTCCGGCAGTGGACCCCATTTTTCTGCATAGAAGCGGCAGGCTTGTTCCGATTGGGCGATGAAACTTGTGTAGGCATCCGGCGGTGCGATCCCTGACACCAAAGTCTCGGTGTCCTTTAGGGACCCGAGGTAGGCAGAAATGGCAATCTGCGAAGCCATGCGAATCCCCATTCCCCCTGCAGACGTTGGGAGCGAAGCTTGTAACCACGAGGTTTGCCTAAGCTGAAGCAGGAAAAGGGCTGGATGAGCGTCCAAGAGTCGCAGTCGAGAGCACCAGCGAACAAGGTCAGAGCCTTTTTTGGTTAAAGATACGCCAATAGAGTCGTCGAGAATTGGCGCCCCTAGAAGCTCGAGTTCGTGGTCAGCAATCAACCTGGCAGCTGGTAGAAGATTGCGCACCATTTGAAGCATGGAGCCGAGACGAGGGGTTCTTTGAAAGGGAAAGAAAATTTCGCATTTAGAGTCGTTCAACTTGAGTCCTGAAACCGCCTCGAACTCTATAACCTGGGCAATGTCTCTCTGCACCGTCGAGGCGTCACCCGCGAGAGTTCCGTCGTCCAGAAACCAAGGTCGAAGTTCGGAAGAAAGGCATACTTGAAGTTCATGAATAGCAATGCAAAATAAAGCGGGGCCACAGGGGTCGCCCTGTTGAACACCGGAGCATGACTCGATAAACTCTCCCTGCCAAATTAGCTTGCTCGGAAGCCTGTACATCTGGTATACAAGCGGGTAAAGTCGAGGAAGGTGAGTGCGCACAGCCTTAAGCAGGTGGTCCCGCCTGAGCATGTTAAAGGCGTTTTTGAAGTCCAGCTTGACGAGCACCTTGTTTGGAGCACTCCTGTTGTGGTCAACGAATGCCCGAGTTGCATGGACGGCCGCTTCTGCACCCCCCCGTATCCCGCAGCCGAGCTGATGAGGAGAGACCATCGCGACGATGTCTGGCATGCTCTTCCTGATTATGATTTTTCCGACTAAGCGGCGCAAAGTCAGACCGACGGCAATGGGTCTAATGCCACCGTCTTTCTTGCGCAACGCAATAAGTGAGGCGCCGTAGAAAACAGGTAGCGCAAAATCAGGCAACTTGCCATTAATAGCAAGATTGACAAAGCGTACTAGGCTTAGAAGAAGTCGGTTCTCCTCGCCGTCTCTGCCAATAAGGTCCTTCAAGTGGCGCGGTCGAAGGCCATCAGGGCCGCCGCCTGAGCTGTTAGGAAAGCTCCGGATGGCGTTGAAGACGTCCGTCGCAGACACGGTGATCTCATGGGCCTCTCCGGCAGATGCGGGAGGCGGGGAAAAGGATAAGTCAGGTGGACTTGGCGGATGTTTGTCCAGGAGAGCCAGCCTTGTTTCGGCAGAGAGCGGCGCTACTGAGTCGGTTGATAAAAGGACCCTTGCTGCGGAGGAAACATCGCCGAGAGCGAGTTTTCCCTGCACAACTCGAACCATCCCAGAGTTCTTGTGCGACGAAAATTCTTGCCGACTAAGTAATGTTGAAGCATATGGGTTAGTTTCGGAACCATTTCCCGCCCGGAATCGGTTAAGATTCTCGCGTAGTACCGATGTGAGGGTGCGGCCGCGTTCCTTCTGAGATGGTATGCAAAATACTGCAGTTGGGAATTGCAGTAGTCTTTTATAAGAATCTCTGCTTGCCGTTGAGCAGACCTCATTGATCAGAGTTGCAAGCTCCAGAGACATTTGGTCGCGAATACCCCGGGGTACACAGGAAATCATCTTAGATGCGCTCTTTATTTTAGACGTCATGAGGATAACGTCATGCAGTGACGACTGAGGTGTGCTTGCAGTTGAACTTGCCCGGGGTACGTCTCTTGTAGGAAGATTCGGACCGTTGCTTGCGCGACCGCTGACAGTGGGAACGGCCCATCTGCGGATGTCTTGTTGTGACGTCATTGTGAGGCCGCAGGAGACTCCAGTGCGTTGTCGCCCGCGACAACAGGGGAGGTCGCTGTCAACGCGGGATCAGTTTCGGGTGCGCACAAGCAAGTCAAACTTGAAGCGACAGCAGACAGCAGAGCGTCTTTAAGCTGATCGCGCAGGCCAGCGGTGAGGTTGTTTGGGGATCCGATAGCGGGCCCAACGGAAGTGACTTGTGTAGGCGCGCCAGGGAGAATGCACGAGAATGCCTTCTCGATAGCGCTACTTATGTGTGTTACAATGGTTTCGATAATGGTCGGTATGATCTTTTCAGTAATCGCGAGCATTATCCTGTCAAGACAGTCACCTTGCGGTGGAGCGATAGTATTCGGTGAGAGCTCCTTAACATCCCCTCCTGTTTTTTGGAGCTGCTTTACGGGTCGTGAAGAAGCCTTAGCCCCGTTTTGGACAACTGCAGAGAAAGACCGTTTGGGTAGCGAGGCCGATGGCTGGACCTTAATACCGTTTTGGACAACCGCAGAAAAAGACCGTTTAGAAAAAGATGCCGACGGCTGTATGTCGTTCACGGGTGAGCAGATTTTCACCGTGGGAGCGGACGCGTTTTGTTGAATGCGTAGTGGGGCTGACTTCCTAAGCTGTTCCATCCGGTGGAGGCGATGAGGGCACGATCCCCAAGTAGACTCATGAGCCCCCTTACAGAGACAGCACTTCGGGGGTTGAGTACAGTCTTTGCGGAGGTGATTCGTAGAGCCGCAACGGCGGCAACGTGGAGACGTCCACGGGCATTTCGGCCTGATGTGGTCTAGGCTGAAACACCTGTAGCAATGGTGGGGCTCTCTGTAGAGCACCACGCCGTGAGTTTTCAATCCGAGACGAACCTCGGCAGGAAATTCGATGCCCGTAAAGGTGAGAATAACGCTGTCCGTCGGCATTACAATGCCAGTCCTGGCGCTTTTCGACCGCACCCGGATGGCCTCGGTCACACCCAGAGACTGCAGCTCGTTGGCAATTAAATCCTCACTGAGTGACGGATGAACGCCACAAATTTTGCCTTTAACAGTAGATCTTTGGCCACTCGTTCGTGATTGAACAGGAATACCTGCGAGGTGAGTTAGACTCAGCAAAGTAGCCCTGTCTACCATATCGGAAGCCACAATAATGAGTTCACCGCTGCGAGCAAAGCAGGGCTCATCGATTTCACCTTTTATGTGCTGGGCTATATCAATGCACACTTTTGTAAAATTTTTCTCGAGTAGCTTGTCGTCGGCTGAGAAGAGAACTGCTTCAGTGCGCTCTTTAGTTACAATATTAGGAGCAGTCGTCTTTAAAACCGGTTTACCGCCAGCACCGACCTCAGTCCAACCCTCATTATCGCCATCAATCAGAGCACCATCATCATCATCATCTCCTGCCACATGAATATCATCAAGTGGAACGGATTCTCCCCCGCTGCCAGATGACACTGTCTGCCCCGAGACGATCGCGCTGCTTTCGTCTCTAGATTCGCAGACGATGGTAGCAACATCCCCCGTTGTCTGGTCGATAACCGTGCTACAACCAGCAACATAACTGGCGCCGGTTGTTGCAGCACCTGACGTTGACAGCATAGTGGCAGTGCCGACGTCTCTCGCCTCTTTCGACGATTGCTGCTGCTGGGGAGGGCTGGTCGCCTGCCGTTTCTTCTTCTTTGTGCTGCATCCCTTTCCACTTGTTGACGGAGAGCCGGCAGCGGCGGCGGCGATCTCTGCAGTTACGGCCGTTTCGGCGCCAACATTTCGATCACAGCTGACTGGCGAATCGTCGTTGTTGTTGACGTCTGCCGGTGGCGTTGTTGTTGTCGTCGTCGTACCTGCTATGGGTTTCCCAGATGGTGGGTCGCCCTTAGGCGAGTGTTCAACGGCCATGACGGGTCAATTCACAGCACAAAAGATGCACAAAACGAAGAAGTTGAACTGCACCAATTCTCAACGTCAGGTATGATCTAGAACACACTGAGATACACCAATAAAACAGAGAACTGCGGAAACACTCCTTACCGCTCGAATGTAAACATTCGAGAAAAAAAAGATTGTAAGACCAGAAGATTGTAAAGAAAAAATTTATATTGTAAGACCAAAAAGCCACATTGTGACACCTTGTGAAAATTGAATCAACTGTCTACCAATTTTGTGGTGAAATAAATGCTGAATTGCTTATATATATATATATATATATATATATATATATATATATATATATATATATATATATATATATATATATATATATATATATAATTTTTTTATTTTATGGGATTGCCTTTTACAGACGGCAAATTTGTTTAAATTCAGTAATTTCTCATTGAGCCTATAATTTTAATAAATACACATTTCCAACAATTGTAACAATTAAGGGCATTTTGCAGAAAATGTCTATCGCTCGTGCCTGTACATATATATGTATAAAATTACATTTTTTCCCATATCAGCGGTTATTACCATTGCATCTAGGGCATGGCTGGCTGCTGCATCAAGGGGCAGAACCAGTGTTAGAGTGGAGCTCAATCGTGCGTTTAAAACGCTTGAGTCGATACAGGCTCCAGCATTGCGGGAGCTGTATTGGCGCTGGAGCTGGCTCAGAGTGAGCTATCCAACAATGAGCCGGACACGAATCGCAGCTAGAGGGCAAGCCTGCCCAGCAAGGGTGAGTTAGGTGACTCCTGCTTCGTCTACATCGATACGTTCGATCTAATTTAGTTGTACGCCTTTCGAAATCGGCTACAGTACCAGGAAAACCACTTAGCACTCTGGATTTCCATAAGCGACAGTTGGCAGGAAGGTCAGCGACCTGATATCTCCGCCTCTACCCATCCGCTCGGAGGCGCAATTCCTTCCAAGGGACTATCTCGGAGGAAATTGATACAAAACGTTATTTGCGAAAAGCATTTAAAAAGCGCCATCCAAGCATTTGTTGCATTAGCGGAATTAAAGACTCGACAACAAAATCACGTTTGTCATGTTATCGATTTTCAGCCTATACAGGATTACACTGCTTTATACTGCGCACTTTCTGCTCATGCATTATAAAAAAAAACGGCCTTCTGGCTATAAATGATGATGTTCATTATGTGCGCAAGACCACCAAATATGTGCGTCATAAAAGCGCACGATTGAAGTGCTAAGATCATTTGGACAACAAAATTGTGCCATTGGTTCTCGTCGTCGATACGTCAAACTACGTAGGGCTGTTATTTTACAAGCGTGCCATTCGGCGACTCTGCGAAACATTGTACTGCTAAATTTGTTTAAAAAACACTATACCAGAAACGAAGTAAATATATTACGTTGACTCCCAATTGCTTCACCAACAGACTAAACTCTTCACCGTCCTCCAGCATAGAACTTAGCTTAACTGCAGTAAATAAAAAGATATTGTGTTGGGACTTGGAGAGTCACAGCGACTGTATATTTTCGGACATTTTAGATGTACAGCTTTTCCTAATTCGCAGTCTCCAAATCTTGCTGGATGAAAGCCTGAGCTGAACAGTTTTAAGCAGTCTCGATAAGTGTGTCATCTAAAAAATACTATACAAGCTGTCTTTGAGAGAACTGCCCCTGGCTCAATTAACGTGGGCGATCTAGCAATTGTTTTCCTTCCTGATATATTAAAACCACTTTAATTTATTTGGAGCAGGACACCTATGGTGCATAGGACTACATCAATATAAACAAGAAAAATAACGTTTTTAAGGATGACAATGGTCTCGATGAATAAAAACTAGCGTCATAGCTTGCAGGCAAAATAATTAGTCAGAGACGAATATAGCAGAAACCATATTCTAATAATATATGTATATTGTATATAAACATTTAAAATAATTTATGATTATTATTTATTAGGCACAAAATATAAATTAAAGAGTTTATGATTATTATTTATAAGGCTCGAAGAAAACATACGTTTATGAAAAACATGTTTTAATGTTTTGTATACGTTTATATAAAACCTTTATTATGTTTGCATGACATACGTTTATGCAAACATTTCTTATATTTCTGTAAAAAATCATTGTGCACGATTCGCTCTACTGACCCATTTCCATGCATCGTATATCCCGGACTATAAAAACTCTGGCTTTAGATCAGCCATCTTAATCTCATACAACCCAGTAGAGTGGTCGACCGTTTTAGTGCGCTCGAACGCCTACTGCTCTCTCTAAGGAGAGCAATGGCGCACAGATAGCACACCTTTTCTTTAGGTAAACATATATAAAGTCCTAGAGCACGTTACGGAACCATGGCTTGATCTTATCTAAACGTTCTAATTGGTTTACTGTTAGACTGTCTCATGTGAGAGACACTGTACTTGGTCGTTCGTGCAACTTTTAAATTGAATAATGCTACGGCGGTTTTCCCAAAAAGTTTCTAGGGATGTTATTTCTCTACCACAGCTACTAGATTTTTTCTACTGCGCTTGGTAATGTGTTGCCTAAACTATGATCCGTTCGAGGCAATCTTACGGTATACGTATGTAAAGCGAATCAGGAAGTAAATATCTGTACTAGCCAGACGCAACGAGTCTGTTACAGCAAAATGACCGCCTCGCCTGAACTTTACCAATGTCATCTTAGTTTATACGATAAATGCAGTCGGATTTTTTACTTGGGTCTATTTCTTTTTATAATAATCCAGCAGTGCAATATATATATGTATATATATATTATTTTTTTGTAAGGCTAATAATGCCCGTGTACGGTCTTTTCATAGCATGGCAAATTTTTTGATCAACTATTTTTTACCTTGTCTAAATTGGAAATCATGCAAACCAATTTAAGAGTGGTCGGTCTGGGTCTCGCCCTTACTCCTACCGAATGCAAGGCAAAGGCTCTGCCACTAAGGCATCACTAAGCCATATATATATATATATATATATATATATATATATATTAAATTACAGCATGAAAATCCTCTCCTGCATCTACCTAAATCTGCTGAATAAAGTGAGGCTCAATAATTGGAACCTGAACACCAATATTAGAAGTGGATTCTCTACAACAAAAAGTAATGTGCTATTAGGCATAATTTCATTCAACGTTGGTCTCTACGCTAATTATTGGGCATTTTTGGGCGGTTTCCATTGGCTTTGATTCTCTCACGAATGTTACGTGAGTTGTTAAATAAATTGAAGTAATATTATCATTGTTTTTTGTTGACGATTATTTTCGTCACTAATCCGATTTTCAGAGACACCTTTGTAGAGCTGTTGTACGCGTGGCGGCTTCTTCGTCTACGCTGCCTCGCCCTTAGAAGTAGGCGTAGGCACGTTTACGTCTATCCCGCTTTAATACTATTACGTGCTAGGTGTGGGAGGGGACGAACCGGCCGTTGTTCTTGCGGGCTTGAAGTAGAGTGCTAATCCATCATTTTGTTAGCTTTTATTTTCTTTCTAGTTTTAGTTTGGCACTAAACATTTCTAGAGTTCTGCAAAATAAATAGAAGAAGAAACGGTACAACGTTCGCTCTGTTATATATATATATATATATATATATATATATATATATATACATAGCGTCGTATGTATACTCGCCTCGCATGATGCACTTGTATTTTTGAAAACGAAAAAGCATAATAAGACATGTTGAATCGCTTCGTGCATAGCGCTAGCCTAGAGCATTAGACTTGCATTGCAGTGCTAAAGAGGAGTCTTTATAACACATATGCTTTTGTGCACACATTGCTCGTTTGACATATGCCCCTAACTACTATGTTATTTAACTACACATAAACCATAATACAAAAGTGTAGTCCATGACTTAAATGACATGATTTGATGACACCATGACATGATTAGTCCATGACTAATCAGAGCCGTCAATGGTATCCTAACTGGACGACGATTTACTTAACACTTCTCGAGATGCTGCTTAACAGTTATTTTATTTGAATATTCTTTAAAAGTTTTAGGATTTAAAATGTTGTCGATGGCGTCGAAGCAGTAGAAGTGAAAAGCGGAACGAGAGATGCACAAACAAGGAGAACGTATGGGCCTAGGCCTAAAAGTAGGTTGCGATATGTTTAACAAACACTTGAAGCCAAAACTCGCTTGTCTTCCAAAAGAAACGATGACACACGGGTTCCCTACAAACCGTCAGGGACGAGATGTTTGCCATCAACGCGTCTACAAATTAAGGTGTTCCCTGACTGTAGGCTAACTTGTGTGAATATTTACCCCGCTTCTCAGGCAACTGCTCTAATCTCTGAAAGGTGTCAAATCCCATGATTACTATTTCGAGATCACTTTGTGCAATTTTGCCGCAGGGATACAACGGAACATATTCATGACACGGGACTCCGAACTGTGCCAGGAGCAAAAGTAGGAGGTATCCGCATTGATTTTATCTCGGCACAGAGACCACGCCTTAGAGGCATTTATTTCGGAATAGAGTTCAATATGACGTTCATCTCTGTTAAGTTTTGTTAGCTGAATTTGACTCAGTCCACAAACAATTTTGATAAATTTATTAGCGATACAACAAAGCTATCTGCCAACAAATTATGAGCAATCGTCTTCCTGTCCATTTCCGCCAGGAAAATTATCGTGGACATTCCACGCGACCTTTTCGGCACAGTAAAAGCTGATTCGATAAGGACATAAATGCCGCATACTATAAATAAATGCACGCCTGTAAACAACGGGTAATAGAAAATGTAAAAAAACACGTACATATATGAAATTACTAATAGAAAAAGCCATTCCACGTTGTCGTAAAACATTAGCATAAGCGCAAATACTCGTTTAAAAACACTGAAGCATATAAAGATGTAACGTGATAGAGTCAATAAAATCAAAATTTAAAGACTAAGCGCGCTGTCAGAGACGGTAGGGATTTGTTAAAGGCATTGTATGAGCTAACGATTTTCCCTACCACAAATACCGACGAATCAAAGTGAGTGAATGTATGTACTCATGCGGCGGATCAATGACGTCGCATGGGATCATGCAGTTCAAATAACCATTACGGTTTACAATTAGTAAACTGCAATAACAGCGCTTCTGATAGCTGATAAGGCCAGAAAGACCCGAAAAACGGCCGAATATATGTCAACTAGGACAGAGCTACGATCGAGTTCATCCCCGGAGACACCGCCCCGGCCGGGCAAAATATCGGTAGAGTGAGCATATCGCCCGACTTTCAAAAGAATATATCCACGCACGGCGACTCCTAACAAGAGCTCGAAGGGCCTACGCAATACAACTAGCAGTATCCCTACGCTTCAACGGTTTTAAAAGCCACGATTTCAACTCCGACGGGAGCTCTGGAGCTCTTTCAGCCGGTCGGCAGCTCCTAACTGAAGTTGAGGATGGCATGTTTCCTCCGGATTTATCCTTTAATATTATATCCAACAGCAATATAAATCGTAACAGCCCACCTCTGAGAATCCACAATACGTACTAAAACTATACACTTAAATCACATGACATGGTCATGAGCAAAATAGAGGACTGTCTCAGTAATGGGTAAAGGGGACTTTACATCACTTAACTTATTCAAGGATAATGGAATCACATTTTACACCGCACGCAATGTCTTAATTAATATATCATTTCAATTGACAGATATGGTAATAATTATTATTATTAGGTGTCGTATAATTGAAATATTGGTAATTGTGATACACGTGCATATTGATAATTATATATATTTGTTCAAAAAATGTAATATTAGTAATTTATTTATTTTTTGTGTTTCTTTACAAATGTGCGCTTAGGCGGGTTGTGATATTTGCTTATTTATTGTAAAATTATCCCATATTTTATTAGTACCATTAACCGGTACAGACAGTTCAAAGTGTTTATTGTGGAATGTAGGATCCCTTGGTTCGTTATGCGCGTTAGCCAGCGAACGACATTTTACGAATGTTAATACCGATACCTTTGTTGTTTCCTTCCTAATGTTTCCAAGCTACATCGCGAGAAACCGTGTTAGAAATCAACGACCATTGCCTAATATGTATATACATATAGTCCACCAGAAAAGCAAGTCACAGATGTGTTACATCAATTAGGAGAATGCGTCATACTATGTGTAAACGCGAAAAAACATCATCGTCGCATGTGACGCAAGCAAATTTGTCGAAGCAAAATAAGCACCAAGAAGCATTCACGGCAGGCACCTGGAACTTCAATTATAGAACGACCGCAATTTCGCTACATACCTAAACTGGAACCGGCTCAAGTGCTGTCGACGTTGTGTTATCGTCAGCGTGCTAGCCTGGGACAACAGTTTGTGAAGTTAGGTCCACATCTTCAGCCCACCGCAAGCACTGTCAAGTAAGATTTGAGCTCACGCGCACTCAAAGCACACCAACAGTGGCATCTATGCCACAGTTGAGCCTACTTGAGTACAATAAATATGCACATGCTCCATCAGGCCAAACAACTCATGCAACCTTATGACGACATCAACACCACCGAGAAGACGATACGATGGGCAATCCACGTATCAGGTACTACCAGACGATTAGATGAAGCGGGTGTTTCGGAATATGAAGCAGACAAAGAAGCGCCATTACAAAGAAAATTGACGCCTACAATTGATATAATATAGTGTAAAGAAACCCTAGCTGCTCCTACCAAAGAGACCTAAAGCTAACCCGCTAATTATCGACGAGGAGTGGCAAACACATTGAATTACCCAGGAGAGTTTATACCTTTTACTAAAGCGGAAGTTATGCAAGCAATCAAGGTAAAGAAAAACAATATATCTGCAGGATTGGACCAGATACTCTATAAACACTTAAGATCAAACCTTAATACCGCATGCCCAGTTTTACCAATTCAAGTTAAGGTAAGATACTCGAAGCGTGGAGAAGGAGTTTCTTGAACCAAATATATAAGCAGAGTGGAGACGCTACTGACCCGACAAATTAACGAGAGATCGCACTGGCGCGCCCCTGTACAAAATACTTACATCACATTAAGACCGCGTTTCACTCTGTCCCAAAGGACCGTCTTTTAGAGATCATTCGTAGTGAATTTTTAATACGCGGAGCAATGTACAACCTTGCTCGGGACATGCTTTACTTAAACTCTATTATACTTAAGAACGGAGATCATTACGTCAACGACACATAATGTACATAGCAACCCTACCCGATCCTCTATGCAAAGCAAAAACTCCGCGCCCCTTCTACGCAGATGACCTAGTCATTCTCGCAAAGACGCGTGAACGCCTGCAGTATTTCCTAAATAAATCAGTTAATTGATGCAAAGATAACTAACAATCAACTAAGCTAAAACAAAAGTTCTTCGCTTTAGCCTAGGAGGGGCATACGCCGCAGCCGACCGCCGCATCAAAATGAATGGCACTGCATTGGAGATTGTCAGCCACTTTCCTTATCTCGTCTTACACTGACACCAAGACTCTCTTTTAGCAAACAGTCGAGATAATACTAGCCAGGGCAACAACAACTATTATGGTCCTCGGTGAACTTCGAGATAGAAGTTCACTGAAGACAGCGCTAAATATATTCAGGCTAAAAAAATCCTTATTCTACGATGCGGCCTTCCTGCAATAGCACTATTTCTCACTATTAGCGATCTGAAAGAGCTAGACCGATTAAAGGCACTTTATATCAAGCGCGTTAGGTCTATCCAAAAAACGCATCTGCACACCTTCGCTCTTATACTATGTCGCGAACGAACCCTTACAGAGGATTTTGCCCTAGACGGACTACCACTTAGTGGGGCCATACTCACAATATATAGAGAGTTTCGAGAGATACGCAACGTGAAGTTTCCATTCAATAACTATACGGACGGAGCTGCGTCTTGCTTGGACAAATGGACGAGAGGAGCCCAGAAGAATCGAGCACTAGTTTGTCCAGTGACATAGCATGGATACCATCACCACATGTGTTTGAGTGGATAGTGTTTTGAGGCCAATGGTTGCGTATGTAGATTATGTGGATCATGAAATATTGATAGATACAATATACTTTTATGCACCGAAATAGACGCAGCGTCGCGACAATCATTTACACACTACATAACTCAGTGTAGATTTCGCACAACGTCTGATGTGCACCGCTACCAATATTATGGCGAATATATATGTATGTATATTATTACCACACTCGTTATTACTTCTGTTAGTGACATAAAATCAGTCTAGCCATTATCTTCAATTGCGAACGTTAATTGGAACGTCGAGTTTCCACTTCAATTTAATTAACTGCATCATGAAAACAAATCCGTTTGCCAAGCCGAAGTGAGACTTGTTGTAAGGTTGAACCAAATCACTTATATGTCAAGGGATATCCCGTTTGTACCTAGATAGATTCACATCTACTTAAGAATCTTCTCAGAGACTACTTAGCCAAACCACGCATTGTCCGCTAAGACGATTATCATCGTCAATAGGTTGTGACTTAATGCTTGTTGCAGATGGAAACGACTTTGGCTGTAGATGGCAAGATCATCTATGTAATAATTACGTCGACCTGTATGTGATTGGTTTAGATGCGCAATAAAATATTAGACATTAGAACACTAAATAGGAGGGGGCTAGAGAACGCAAACCCGTTCGTCCGTTCTAGGGCTGGATGCTCCGCGATTCCATCTTTATGATAATCTGGTTTGATTATGGAATATATTTCATGAAACCTAACACCCGTAGTGAGACTCCTATTTGTCCAAGTTTAAGCAGCAAGAGTTTGCTTGACTTCGATCGCTAAATAAGCTGTACATATACTGTCATCTTCGTGGTAACATGTTTTCGACATTCCTGCGGGGAGCAGTACATGCCATGTCGTAACAGTTGAACGTCCGAGGCGGAATCCGTGCTTTTTGTCAGGGGGTGCCTCCCTGTGGTCACTGAATGGCGCCAAGTAGTCAATTTACTTAAAAGAAGTTCATATTTTATTTATACACATTACATGATGGCAAAACCCTAAGCGATTGCTCACTTCCATTCCATTAGTAAGACGAACTGTAAGGGTCCGAGTAAGGTTACAACAACTAACTAGTAATTGCCTATTATGGGCAGTCTAGCCAGCACGCACAGATCGGCATGTTTGCTAATAGACTTTGGAATAAACCAGATAGGAGAAAGATTCGGAGAACATGCATATAATTTAATAAGAAGAATATAACAGAGTCATATTCTCCGATTCTTTGTCCTATATAGTATTTGTATATAATGACACCCGACAGACGGCGACGATACCTGCTCCATATCTGCTAGTCCACGTATCCTTTTATAGTTTTTACCAAGGACTTTTATGTGACCTTGGTTGCACGGGATGCGTTTACGATCAAAAGACGTGGAAAAGTCATATAGAAGTGGCTTGCTGCCGGCAATCTCACTGTTGTTAGCTCGGGTTCAGGGCCGACCTCTGATTGGAGTGGCAGCACATCTTCTGCAGTAATTTCACTCCTCTGTGGCATTCGCGTGGCAGATAGAATTAAAAAGGGGGTCGTTTTATTACGACAAAGAAGAACCTCGCGATTATTACTGCACATAATTCGACGTGACGTGGCCGTCATACTAGCATTCCACCTGCCCTAATGACCGTCTATACTATCGACCTCCTGGCCCAAGGAAACCTCAAACGGATAGGAGGACCAGAAAGACCCAAAAGTCCACCTTTGAGTGCTCCCAATACGAACCGCAAATATAGGCTAAAAAGGCATGGCTATGGTCAAAATACGGGGCGCTTTTCATAGTGAGCTAAGGGGAGTGTACATCACTTAATTTATTCAAGAAAGTATGGCATCAAAAATTACTCCGTAAGCAATGTCTCAATTAATAAGACATTTCAAACATATAATTATTAGTATTATTGCATGTTAAACAATTTTACATTTATAAGGTCGGAATGTATTAGTATTATTATGTTGAAGAAACAGCCCATACATATTACTAATATACTAGATAATTGGGATGACAAGTACTACTACGTATGAAACACGAATGTTCTGTAAGAAGCGTGTGTTTGAAAATAATAAAATGAACTAATGACCCTTAACTCTGCCTTTACAAATGTTTAAAGGGGCGCCTGACCAAAATAGGCATGCAATCCTCTGTCCAAGGAAAAGCGCAGCATAGTTTCCTTTTTTCTCTCACACCCAGAGTTTGATCACACCTTGAATGTTTCGACGTTCAGCGAATACATCCCACCGACACCTGCACAGAGGTGCTAGACGCGGCGGACCGCCTCAATGCAAAAAATGCGAGCTTGCGAGTCAATTGCTTCCTATGGGGTCTAATCCTCGCCCTCAAATTCTCTGTCTTTTCAGATCAACAATTCGCTTCTTTGAAAAACACAGAGGTTCGCATCATCAAAGGCTACGCTGAACAGTTGGTGAACACTCAAGGCGAACTGTGAGAGGCGCCAACTCTGGGAGAACCCAGCGAAGAGCTGGTTACAAACTCAAAGCAACGCGAACAGAAGCGGTCCATGACACTGAACCAGGAGCCAGGCTTTAAAGCCTTGTTTCCAATTTAATAGACTGACCCGGTGGCTCGTGAAGCTGGAACTGCATCCGACATCAAAATCGCCAAGAATACGCGGGGAACGCCCTGATCATAACTGCACAGCCTATCGAATAATCGTCTTCAGTTGCTCAATTCGTATGCCGCCTTATTTAATATCTATATAATTTTTATTACTAAAACATGGCTAGGTATAGGTAGAAGACATGTGACATATAGTGATTTAACCTGTGATAATATACTCTCGAGGAGGTCGTTTGTATATTAGTTAGAAAAACGTTACAGTTTTGTGAAGCCAAGTTAGATGATGATATTTTCAACTTATTTTTAAAATCGTGTTCAGTCAGGATGGCAAATTTTTATACTGTGAATGCTGGCTCGCCGTCGGAGTGCAAGTGTCGTATAAAAATATTAAGAATTTCATTTGAATGTATATGTGATATTGCTAAACCAATTCTAACTCTTCGGGATTTTAACCTTCTAAAAGTCAACTGACAAAATGTATTTATTTTAGGTTCTCAAACCATGAAGGCTACTTTTATAAATGGTTGTACAAGAAACGGCTTATATCAACAAATTACTGAAATTACGCATGCACCGGTAGATGCAAAAGACACAGTCGAGCAGATTGGGACAAAACATAGCATACACTCAATTTATGTATCTAGTCGTATAAACAATCATCTGTCGGATGAAACAAGCTCAACCTTTACATCTATACGACCAAATTATAGCAAGTGTTGACACTCACTCCATGAACTGTCATACCGTAGATATAAGTATAATTATTTTGATTATCAGATGCACGCTATAATCGAAGAATTTAGTCCTAAGCGCACCGGTAAGCTTAAATAATACTAGAATTCGTGAGTATATCTCTAATCTAAAATTACTTGTTAAAAATGACGCAAATCCGCAGTATGCGATTGAAATGCGTGCCCGAGGCAAGAAAAAGCTTTCGGGTATAGGAAGAATCCGATCTCGATAAGATTCTAAGTCGTATTTCGGTACGCCAATAAGCGCTTAAAGAGAAAGAAGATATACCTGCACTAAAGCAAGTAATGCGGTTATCACTATTCACTTTCTCCCCGCCAACGACACTAAAGTGCTCGTATTTATTTGTATCAAAATTAAATATCTTAAATAAAATAAGTAAGATCCCATCTAAACGTAGTCTCACTCCAGACCTTATACCTCCACCATTTTATAAAAAATAGCAATTTTTTTTTATTAATAAGACACTTTCAATAATTAATGCTAGGTCTACGAAGATGGTGTTGTACCTATTTTTTTCAAAAATCCGTACTACGCCTGTATATAAAAAAAATATCCATGTCGAATGTTGATAACTATAGACATGTAGCACACAATAATCAATAGCGTGTATATGATTTGAGAAACTTCTTATGGATCTTATATTTAACTTTTTGCAGTCTAAGTAAGTGCTTGACAGACAGCAACATGGTTTTACTAAGAGCAAGCCTACAGTAATGCAACTCGAAAAAATGATCCAATACTGGGCTATTTTTATGTTAACAAAAGGTAACCATTTGATTGTATTTACTTTGATTTTAGGCCTAAAGCCTTTGACGCTTTACCAGTTTACACTTTCAGAGAAACTAGTTGGCTTAAATAGAGACGAGCACATTCTTTTATGGATGCCAAGTTATCTAAAGACCCGGACATCCTGTGTACGTGTCAAAAACAGTTTCAGTCGGTATGGTATGGGTTCCTCGGGGGAACCTCAAGGATCATGTCTAGGCCTCTTTTTATTCTGTATATTCATTTTAGATCTTAAAATCGTTATACCCGGTCAATCATTCACCACAAACTCTATGCGGATGATCGTAAATTTTATAGATTATATGGCACATAGTGCGTGAGGGAAATAATTCAGAAAACAGATGACTTTATTTCCGATTGGTGCGCCAGGAATAATATAATAATTACGATCCCTAAGTGCGCCGTTGTGTGTCTGAAGAATTTTAGAAGAAGGATTTTATCATTCACATTACGCAAATTGTTCAATTGGCTAGTCTATATATACATATATATATATATATATATATATATATATATATATATATATATATATATACTAAAATTGATTTTTCGATTCTTCGGCTAGTCATATATGTAATACGATATTTCGTTGCTTTATTATTGAATGCCCAATATTTTATGCCCGCCATTATATATTCTTGCAGTTCCTAAATTAATTTACAGCTGTGAAGTCTGGCCGCCGTATTTAAAGAAACATACTGTGCAGTCTAATTTTTGAATGTCTTCGACGTGTTGCATTGAGGCGTCACGTAAAGCATTGCAGTCTCGACTTAGAACCTTTCTTAGAACGGCACTCGAAAGCAAATTTTAAATGTCTAATGAGTTTCTCATTTTATTTTACATTTGCAACAACAATCTGCGCAGTCCTCAAACCATACCGTCGAAATTGCACGATCTGACTGGATCAACAACATGTTTTCGCGGCGCATGGCGAGAATGTTAAAAACCATGAACTCGTGATATGAAATTACGAACTGTACTATTGCATATATCACGAGTTTTATTAAGTCCTAAGACCTTGTAGATATTGCATACAACGTGTTTGTAACGATTTATATAATTATCTACTGTTTAAAGGCAAAAAAGAAGCAATTAATTGCATGGATAAATCACTACGTACGCGGCAAACGGAAGTATCTGAAACACACAGGGAACACCTGCAACTGAACCTTTCATTTGTTGGGGTGGGCTTGGGCAGGGCCTCAAGTTTGGGTTCTGCTCCCAAAGCGGTTGTCGTACAATTGTTTCGAAGGCGTCGTGATTGGCCAACACTAAACAGCGATGCCGAAATGAACGAGACTTTAGACAGATGCATGACTGGCTGCTTCTAAGCACCTTCTTAGGTTTCTAAGACCATTTACTCTAGCAAATTAAACATGAACAAATTCGTCAAAGTACATCCAAAACTATCAAGTCAGAAAGAT
The DNA here is from genome assembly GCA_003439945.1 of Dermanyssus gallinae. Classification (NCBI taxonomy): domain Eukaryota; kingdom Metazoa; phylum Arthropoda; class Arachnida; order Mesostigmata; family Dermanyssidae; genus Dermanyssus; species Dermanyssus gallinae. The sequence goes on along the minus strand of QVRM01007112.1, from coordinate 431,348 downwards.
TTGCCTTTACTTTTTTGACAAAGTATCCACCGAGCAGGTCTCTTGGTGAGCGTAGGGTCCCTAGATTTTAAGAAAAGGGGTAGGGCCTCCCCAACGGTTTGGTTTACCATCTATTACCAATGAGCATCGCTTAAAGAAAATGCAGAACAGCGATCGAACAGGCGGCAATTGGGTGGTTACAGTACAATATCAAGGATACTTGCTCTGAGATACTAAGGACATTGCCCGGCGGAGTTACGACAAGCGTTAACTTATGTAGTGCGCCCATTCTATCACAATCAAAATTATTTTCTCTCAGTCTGTATTGCTATTTCCTTTCTTTATCTCCCTCGATTGACATATTTATATATATAAACGATGTCGAGGCAAAGAAAATATGTAAAAAAAATGAATTCTCAGGATAGCTAATGGGTGTGAGGGCAGGAGTCGCGGGCCCAGCAACTGACAAACATCCTTTTAAATTTTCCGTTGAGTATATATACATAAACGTATGTATATATATGTTAACGTTATGATTTCTACTTAAATAGATACATTCATTTAGCACGCCCGTTATATCTACGCAATGTTAAACTCGGTTTGTATTGCCTGAGGTCCAACGCTTTTAGGTAAAACAAGAGTAAGTTATATGTATTCCTCTTTAGTGAGGGCATCGCCAACCATACTTTGCCATCTGATCATCCCTTTAGAACTTGTTTTGGTTAAGTTAGAAAGCGAAAGTCCACGCAGCGAGCTGCCAGGCGCATCGGCGGTCTTTGCACTTTCTTGCCCGGTGAGACGGTCGCTAAAGTGTTCAAATTGTATATAATGACGATTGTATTGTAATTATGTACCATCTTGAAATGCAAAGTTATTGCGAATTAAACAATATGTATGTAGAAAGCGAAAGTGTCAGTTTTGGACAGGCTAACAAGCTGACCTCAGTGTAAACTCATTATTACCTTGCTCACCAAACTACTTTGTTTATGCAAAAAGGTGAAGGAAATAGAATTGTAGCCATAAGTAACATCTATGTTCACGAGCAAAATGTATCCCTGTGTAAACACAGTTTACTCGGAAGAAAAATCACCACAATAAATATATATATATATATATATATATATATATAAAGTCTGAATTTCCTCAAGGAATGAGTATGTCTCATTTTGTTAGCGGAAAGATCTGAGTAATATGAACAACGGAGATATACGTTTATTTACTTTGCCTGTTATGGTATTCTGTTCGAAGTTAACAATTGGATACTATGGATTTTTATTTGCTCTCGTAACTCCGATAATGCCCAACTTGGCAACTGCGATGCGTTGTTCGTATATGGTGTATAAAGTTTTTCTCTCTTGTTTGAATGAGATTGCTATTTCCGAATGTCGTATTCGTGTCTGCGCGACTCATGTCTTGCTATTTACGCCGCTTTCTTTTAACCACATTCGATACTGCTAACAGTAAAACGTATTTTGCGCTTCTAATTAATACTAGCGAGTTTATAGGCAATTTAGTGATTATTTATTAATTATACGGTATGATGTACCTTCCACGAATCATCCAAAGTGTTTGTATTCCCTTCAAAACTGCTCCCGCGCGCTGCTATGCACGTGTGCCACCTTCTGTCCCACTTTTCGTAATATTTTTTAAACGCGCTTTTTGGAATCGGAAGGAGTTGCGCCTGTAATTTGTTCTTTATCTCTTCTATAGTATTGAACCGTTGGCCCTTCATTTTGATCTGTAAAAGCAAAAAAAAAGTTGCCAGCTCCGGCAAATGGAGAGGTTGCAGAAATACAGCAGTCGCGCTTTTCAAGAAATAATCCGAAATTGGTAACAATGTGTGCGCCGGTGCGTTGTCATGATGGAGAATCCAAGAAATGTTTGCTCAGAATTCAGGCCTCTTGCGTCGGATGTATTCTTTTTTGAGCGCATCTTGACTCCGTCGCGACAGTATTCCTTCTTGACCATAGAACCAGCTGGTGAGAAATCATGGAAGATGATTCCCTTGTCGTCGAAAAAACAGGTAAAAGAACCCTGGTGTTGAACCTGCTCTGTCTGATTTTTTTCGATCGACCCTATCTTGGAGGCACCACTGAGACACTTGGGGTTTAATCTAGATGACGTAACCATATGATCATGATTCAACTCCTGTATATACGCTTTGAAGTAATCCAGGGTGGGTCTCCTGCCACCACTTGAAAGTTCAATTCGGACATTTGCCAACAGACGTTTACTTACTGGAAATTCAACATTTTAGGAGCGAACGCTGCCAGTATTTTGACGCAGAAAATGTTGGTCAACACTAATACAATTGAACCATATGAAACCCTCAACGATCTCCCTTATAGAAATTCAGCGATTGTTGAGTACGATATCACAATTGTTTCAACGTTTTCTTCTGTTATCTTCTGTGTTAATGTAAAAAGCCTTTCCGAACGAAAATAATCTTCGGTCTCTTCACGCCTGTTGTGAAAGCAACGGCATCGCGTATACACAGTGCTTTGAGGAACCCGATGAAGATTCCTTTTTCCTCAGGCTTCTTAAAAATAACCGAAGCTTGTTTTTCTTCACTTGAATGAACTTAACTTTGACAATAAACGCATCCACCAACTGGCCGCTGATTCATGGAGCTTCTAAGGAACAGGTTTAAACCGAAAGACCTTGGTGCTCTCGATCTGGCGGCAAAATCCAAAGAATTAGAGCTTGGCGATCCGCCCCCCTTTACGCCTTATTAAATCCAAGAGACCTTGAGCTCAAGCAGGACGTACACTTTGCCTACACAAGTATTACAAGTGTCATGCAATCCAGTACGGCGACGCAGCTAATGATAGAAACCGTTAGCGAAGTAGTCTGCTAGGATATGTCGATTCTCAGAAAGCGGTGTCATCCACGCACTATCCATCATTGCAGGAGGTCTACAGAATGCTTCCGGAACTGACCACATCTTCCGCTCAAAGCTTTGACGAAACTGCAGCACTGATGGTGTTGGTGGGAGTTTAAATCTGTCGAGCAGATTCTTAATGAACTAAGGTTAGTTCTCAACATATAATAGCTTAACCAGTTTTAGGTTATTCGGGTAAAGAATACTTGAGAAGTCCCACACGATACGACAAAACCAACTTTGCTCGACTGTGTAGTAGAGGATCATCCGCGTAGTTATGATGCTTTTAACCCAGGGATAATGTTCCTAGACGAATCCTGGTAGATCGCTGAGCAAGACCACAAATATGATGAGGTTGAGGTTATCTCTTTGCAGCTAGCCTTTTGTTTGCAAAAACGGTTGGTGCTTAGAGACACTCTCATATAGAAATATGAAGTTGGCTTTTAGAACACCCTATATGAGTCGTATATTTCTTGGGCCTACTTCTGCTGATTCGAATTTCTGTAATACTAAATAGTCTTGAGCCGTGTTAAACACCGCAGTTTATGCATACAGCGGCTGCCGTGTGACCCTTACAGATGTATTAATGTCACATGTGCACGACATAGAATGATAGGCGCCGCGCTAATAAGCTCGACATAATATTATAGACACAACTTTTCTTCGCGATGTCTCGCTGCAAGGATACACAAATCAGGTCGCCCTTGTCTTTTGCGATAGTCTTTAAGAAGCACTCCTACCAGTTTTCCCCATTTTCAATGATATTTTAAATAGTACCGCCCAGGGCTATGCCATTGGAGATGCTATCTTGATGTGCTCATTTCGAACAAGATCGAGGCCAAACCCTTTGTAATTTTCTAGTGTCTCTATAGAGTCTCGAACCTCCACGAGAGAAGGGAGCATCTAGCTGTTCGGATAGAAAGAGCTCCTATTCCCGTGATCGAATTTTTTTTTCTAGAATTTGGGGAGCTATGGGTAACTAAAGAAAGACAGAACTGCTTTTCAAAATACAACGTGGTTAAACGGCAACCCTTCTAATTAATAGCAAACAATGTTTTTAATCTAAGTTGTCAATAAAATCGACGGTATTGGCAATCAAATTCTTTATGTCAGACCGATCTCGGGAGAGATTCAGAGCCCAAATTACTTCTGCCTGAATGTGCTTGATCTTCATAGCAATCTGCACCAAGCCATGGAGGAGAATGGCTCCTCCGCACTGTTTCTCTAGGAGGAAACGAGCGGGTCATCGCAGTAAGATTGCTGCAAAGAGCACAACACAATAGTTACAAACAAGGCAGTTTTAAAGATGGTATTACAAATATCCCGGGAAACCCAGAATTAGCCTTGGGCCTACGTGTTGATCAACACTTCAGGGCTAAGGCCGGACACTCTGTTTCGCATTTGCGCCATCTGGGGCCTTTATTTGTTCCAAATCCTCCACACAAAACCTGTACGGTTTTGTTGGTTTGCATGATATTTTGAACGGATTTTATGACACTTTTGCAAGACGCATTGCTTAAATATAAGGTACATAATAATGAGTTTTAAAAATATACAAAATAAGTAATGTAAGTGCACGCAGAGACATCTAAACCGCGTCAGATTTAATATAATATTGGTCTGATCCAAACAAAATGCTGATATCATTACAAATGGGCGGCACAACGCGCATACTCGTTTTATGACAATAAGCCTCACGCTGGGCAGCAGGTGGAGAGGTCTACCGCGTAACGAAATCAGTATACAGCAGAAGTCTCCAAGAGGCCAGGAACGGAGAATAACAGAAGACAGAGAAAATGCTGATTTGGAAAACGGCTTGCACGCCGAACAGGTGGGTCCGAGTTGGCCACAGGCCTTACTCAGCCTGCACAATCTTCAATGGGGAAAAACTCCAAGGCACTCAAAGCAAGGGCTCAGTGGGCTACCGAAGACTAGTGCTAAAATACCTATAGAATAACATCAACGTTGCATAGTTATCCGTTTTCATAGAGCATATGTATGAAAGTAAAGCAGCCCCTTATTAAAAAACAAGTATATTCATATAGATAATTAACGGAACTGCACCCTAAGTATTGTGAGTGGTTTTTATTACGCATAGTGATTACAATTATTGTAGGTTGAAGGGTCTTAAATAAGAAGTGTACTTTCAGCAAGCAAATACATCTGTGATCCTGGGCAGTATTTTACTACGCAACCATTTTTGCACGTAAGAATGATTGGTGCCGTTGGTGGCATATGTGAAGAAAGCGTTTTTATCATATCACCTTTATTGAAAGAGGAGCATTACAATAGAAGCCAAGTCGTTTCGAAAATGTGAACGACATACAATCCTTTAGGCAAATGCGTTGTTTACAACGTTCACACGGCCAACCTCGTAAGAGTGGATGGAGACGCCGCTCCGGAGGTTATTTGGTCTTAGAACAAAATACCTAGTAATACGATTTTGAGGCGTTAGCTGTTTAAACATGCGGTAATCGGCGTGGGGTTGGTATTTGCAAACACTATGCAATGTGGTATGCTCGAGTGGTAGGCAACACCGACGAGCAACTCGTTTTACAAATTTATCTTGTACGAATTTAAGTAGGTACTAGATACGGCAAAGGCTACTATTGCTACCCTTACAATGTACTAATGCAGACCGGTGTCAAAATATTTAGTTGCGCATTCTTAAATTCCAGATATATATCAAACCTCGCCCTTGACTAAACAAAAGCAAGTGTTCACAATTGTAGATAAACGTGTTATCTGATTTTAGTGCATACACTATAAATGTCACGATACGCATATGGACAAGGCTGCCTTTTCGGCTTTTAGTGGCTAATAGAGTAATACCTCATGTCTTCTAACAGGTTTCTAGAATTTTACTTAGCTTAGATGAACTTCATGAGTATGATAACGGTGACTCGTTTTTCCCTTATATGGTGAGAAGCAAAGTTCGATAGTGTAATTAATGCCTTAATTAGTTTCTTATCAACCAGAATTGTTCAAAATCTTGAGTAGCGGCGCAAATACTATTATTTTAACTGCACGACGAAAAGGTTTAAACACCATGCCGTTCTCTTCCAAAAACAACTGTTATAGTGGCGTACACAATATTTTTTGTTCGGAATAAAAATAGTTCTAACTAGAATCAGCAGAAATAACTGAAACGAGTGTATAAAATTAGTAAACCTCTACCCTATTGAAGTTTATGATTTGAAATCATTGATGAACTCAATGACTCTACATCATTATAGCATAAACATAGTTGATTGCGGCCGGTTGAGAACACAGACCTAGGATTACACATGCTCAGTGACTAAGAGATGTCACCGGCCCATATATGCTTTGTGCCAATTAGGAGTCGCCTCACAGCATTCCCCAAAGGCCCCCCGAAATTACCTACCTTATTTGAGTAATGTCTGGGATTACTTGCTACTGACCGTTATGTGTCCCCTATATATGTATACATATATATTTATATTAGCTGAGAGCATGGTTTCTCATTCATTGGTCATATTCAGATATCGTTCTAACTGCAATTAGCTATTATTGCTTCCGACAGAGTTTTATTTATAGAGGAGGGTTAAATGCTGTTACGTGCTATTGCTGCGAGTAGGGAAAGGGAACGTTCCCACTTCCCATCTCGAGGAGTTTGGGACTCGACCCCCGCGGATGTTGGCCCACTGAGATCCACACCCACTAAACGCACCTCTTTCCTTAAGCTTCACTCTCTAATGGTCCGAATCTCCATAGAACAGTATTATGGGCCATCAGGAGAAGTGGCGAGTCCCACTCGGATTATTTAGTCGGGGTCACTCGCGGACTTCCCCAACGTTCAACGTGCCCTGTACCTGCGAACCCGCGTCATTCAAGTCACGTGATCTTCTGGAAAAATCTTGCGCTCCTGAACCTTCCCAAGGTTCCTTTCTCCTTCAACACCTCCGTAGCCATAGCTTTCACCCAGGAGTCGTGCCGCATACGCCCGAATGCAGAGTTGCAACTAGTGAAGGTCGGAGTAATCCTGTCGCATTGTGTTAACGCTTCTCACGGATGGCAGCTCTGATACGCGCAATGACAAGTGCGCACATTTTTACCTGTGGAGAATTGTATGCGACTCAGTCTCTTCGTTGTTACATTTAAATTGGATAGAAGCAAACATTGACATATCACGGTCCTCTATTAGTCGCATATTTTATTTTGGATTAATTTGTTCCATCTCAAAGTTTGTGCTGTGGAAGAACGCCGTCGCCTCGTCCCGTCGGCTCGTCAGCAGGCATGAATCCTAACTAGAAGGCAGAAAATTAATCACCGAAGCGTTCCAATGGCACACGGGGCAAAATATAACGACTACCGGCTACTTTTTGCTGTATGTTTTTTGTCTGTACTAACCCCGCAGGCGAATTATGCAGTCCACTAGTAGACGTGGCGTGAAATGAAAAAAAAATTTCCATGTGTGCTATTCTTTGCGATAATTTTATTTTACTAGACATTTTGACGACACTGCGTGTATATGGGTGAAAAAGGAGAAGACAAAACTGTGGGCATAATTGAAGCAAACCAAAATTATAGCTGTCGCAGTGTGACATGTCCAAGCTGTAGCAGAACCTGCTTAAGATGTTTCCATTTAAACTTGGCCAGTACCTTCCGTGAAACCCTGAAGACGTGTTGACGCGCGCTACCGTAAAGCAGAATCACCCCCTCCATGAGCAGCCCAGACAGTTTGCTTACTATGAAGTTGCGTAGGCTACGGGGTGTCTCACAGCACACGTCACTGTTCGTGGTTTTTACGTGCTCGAGGAACACATTAGATGAGTATTGGGCCAGGGAAGTCAAAAAAGACGGTAAGCATCATCCTTACCTGCTGAGGGCACAGCTTTGAATATTTTAAGGAAGGTGACGACGCTGTGGTGATGCCGAAATATTTGTTGTTCTGCTAGAGTGGATTAAGTGTCGCAGTCCTTTTTGCCGTTCGCTGGGCTTTTAGTGTACATCTTATTGCACAATTGTCCACACTGTTTTAACGCTGGCCTTCACGTCATTCAGCATTCGCATTGTAAGCGCTGATTACTTCTCACCAGGTCGTTTAACTTCGACAAAGGCTAACATTGTTTTTTGCCCGCTTGCTATTTCGCGTGATTTAGATCGTCCGCGCCAACTCAAACGAACGGCACCCAATGAAGAATCGGTGGGTCTAAAACAATATGTGATCTCAGCGTAAATCTAAACTTCCACCTTAGTCACTGGTGTCCTGTTTGATGGCTTCGGAGAAGGCCCTTCCCGCATGTGAGCTTACTACAGAAGCCGACGAAACTGATATTGGGTGACTTGCCGTTATCGCGTGGAAATTTTGCGGACTCGTTGCGAAACGCTTTAACGCGCATATAGAGAAGTTGCCACTTATCGGTCCGCATGGGATAAGCGCAGACTCTGTCTTATCCCGCTTCTTTTTTTCTTCCTTCAGGATCATCGATCTTTTTAAAGGAAACAACCCATCGACGAGAAAGTTCTTTAACAACGACTCAATATTGTTCCAACGAGCATCCTGGGAATTCTCATAGGCAAATTTTTGAGAGGTGAGTGGTCCGGTAGCACCCGACGCTGTTATTACCTAAAGAATACTGACATTTATCAACGAGACCACTATTTAGGAAATCGTAAATATCAGAATGCATTAAAGCCAAAACAACGCGCAGTTTTAACGCTGGGTGCGTAAGCAAAGCGAGCAAACAAGTTAACAGTGATTTTTAATGAGTGCTAAAATCCGCCTTACTAAAAGACTTGGAAGTGTATACAAATTAAAACTGCTGAATACAAGCTGCCTTTTAGGGCTCTCTACGCAACCTAATAAAGCTGCTTTGAATCAACTTGCTTTGATAAACGTAAACCAAATAGTTATATTAAAGTCTAGAGACGGTAAGAAAGATGGCGACTATGGGCGGAATTTTATCCATTTCGACAAATGACTGTATGCCCTCTCTCGCCACAACTGGAGACAATTCTGAACAACTACAAATCCCGCAGCGATTACGCTTAATTTCTAGGGGTGCCGTCGCCGTAAACTGCACTCCTACTTGCGACTTTCGACCCACGTAGCGTATGCACGATACCACGGCCCTTATCAGCCGGATGAATGACAGGTGGCACTCATGACACATCGCTATAAAAGAGCGCTAATTAAATCAATGCTGCCGGCACACAACCCGACCCGGAAGAATTAGTTAAGCCTGTCAAGCAAAGCAATCTCCGGCCCCACGGGATGAGCTTGTATTTTAGCCTGTCCCTTGGGCTTCACGCTATAGTTGCATGCACGCAGTCCTGTTCGTACGCTTAGCCGAGCCGTAGAGAAGTGTCTAGAGTCTCCATTCTAATGATGGAGCCCGGTATATGGTTAAACATGTAGCAAAGGCATTAGATAAATCAATAGGCAATTTTATGACGAGCAGTATTACGAGTTTTGCGAGTGCCAATTTTCGCTCAATATTTGCCTTTCCATAGTTTGAATCTAAACATTTAATTGCTGCATCGCAGTAATTACATTTTTTTTAGTTAAACTGCACTCGTTGTCGGCGAATTTGCCAATGGCTCCCCCCGATTTCCGTGTTTGACCCCCAAGAGACTGGAAAGCTGCGAAGTAGCCTAAACTAGGCTGCAAGCTTATTCATTTTAGTAGCAACAGTGTGTGCTGATCATCGACAAGAACAGAATGTATAGCACAGACAGAAATAAAGTGACGCCGAAAAGGTCGTGGCGGAACAACCACTAGCGACTGTGTATGTTTTCCAGGCGGCTGAAGGCGGCTGTCTGAAGTTGAATTAATTAAAGCTAAACTAGCGGGAGTATCTGCATCAGCTTTACGTTTGGAGCGTTTAGTACTTTTATTAATCTCATTTGTTTTAGTACTTTTATTATACTCAATTTGAGTGAAATAAACATAATTGTAAAAATGAATCTCCTTTTCGATGTTAGTCTCTGCTAGAATATGTAAAGTCTGACTGTTTTTCCTCGACCGCTAACATTTTTTTAAAGTGCTGATTTTAGTTACTTGCCTATTGTAATGCGTTTGAGCTCAGTGGATGAATACATACACGGCAGAACTACAGCATGAGAACGCACAAGTGGCACAATAATTTGGTAGACATTATAGATCACAATTTTTGTGTACGCTTCAATAACCCAAGGAGCCAGCGATCAATCCTCCAAAAGTCGTTCGTAAGCAGATTGTTTGGTTGGCAGATGGCTAAACAGGTGCATGTAGAATGAAATAATACTTCCCTATTTGGCGAATAGTTAAGAGTACGTATACTTAAAACAATACATCTATGACCATGATAATTGAAGCACACATCATTTTATGCGACAATGAAGATAATTTTATGCAAGCAAAAGCAATATTCAACACTGTAATCACATTTTTTGTTGGTTAAACATTCATAACCAAAGGGTCTACATACGTTTATATTATTCCTTTGCACTCTCTCTGCTCAAACACATGTATATTCTCCCCCAGACTGGAAGCCCCGGCCGAGGAAGTGCAAAAAACTGTTTACAGGCCGGATTTTTAAAGGTTGCGCTGGCTAGACCCTCAATATAACTGCAAATAATTCACCGTTATTTACCAGATAGGTTGCAGGTGAAAGCCACTGAATCTATCACGGTTATACTGAGGCTGGGGATCTAAGAAAGCCTAACATTCCAATAGTGCTGTAACACTGCAAGGGTCGAAAAGAACTGAATTTTTAGGACGTAGTAAATGAGACACTCTTGGTCGTTAGTAACTGGCCTCATCGCTACGAACGCATAAACATGTGGCATCAATTTCGAAGGAGACATACTTCTTTGCATGAAGGAGTGAAACGTAGAAAGCACATACCGATGGGCATTTGGAAGAGACTAGAACTAACAAGCGAGAGCAAGAGAGGAATAAAGGCTCAGGGAGAAGCTTTAATGGCTCCGTCTTTCAAAGACGACCCAGCGAAATATTTCCGGTATTGGGAATGATCCAGGTGGATTGTCATGAACGCAGCCTCGTAAGCTTGATAACAATCATCATGCTGCCACCGCCGAAGGATAGCACAACAACGTGGTTTACCGAAAAATACATGGCGGCAAAACAAGCTAGTAGGTTGGCACGAGAATAGGTAGAGATTTTTTCTCCGAGGATGAAACCATTGGCATCTTTGGTGGACCATTTAGTTAATGTTACTTTTTGGCGGAAGGGACAAAAAGAAACAGTGGACAAAGCTAAGACATTTCAAGTCCACACGCATGACTTAGGCGGAAAAGGGGAAGTCAGTGCTTTGTACAAACTGGGATGCTGGTATCGAAAGCATGGATGTATAAGCTGTCACAACTCCAAAATAATTTTTAAAATATGAGGAGCCTCGAAATCAGATGACGAAAGATGCAATGATACGTATAATGCAGGACATATCAGTCAAAGGCAAGGATGTGTTGAACATGATCGGCCGAACACCACGGGAAAAACCACAAAAATATATGATAAGAAACGAGAGCTTAACAGAGACGTTCTTAAACAGCATAGATTTTTGAGAGGAGGATAAATGGCCAGAACAATTGCTGAGGCTATTCATACACATTTTAAAGCAAAATACGGTAATCATTTTTTTTAACTTATGTCTATTGATTGCATATATAATCTGAAGAGTCTCACATCAGTGACCCACTACAGAGATGTACATATTACGCTTTAGACGTTTTTAACATCCGATATGCCCACACTTGTACATGTTTTGCTGATCATTACATCAGTTGTCCCATGCTGACTTACATCACTATACTACTAGAAATGACAAATTTTACCAGATTGGCAATTTAACTGTCAGCCATTCGGGTTGACTACACGTTTCCATCGTCACCAAGTTTAGTGACGGTCTTAATCCATTGTACTCTTTCCATTTTGAGTTTTCTGCATTCGGTAACGATGTGCATAGCATCATCATATTTGTTACACTGCTCGCACATGAGTGATGATTTTACTTTGATTTGGTTGAGCGTGCTTCCGCTTAGACCCTTGGTACGTCTCAGACGGTGAACCGTACTTGCACATCTATGGGAGGCCCTGCTTAAGTCATGTGGCCCTGCAAAGCTTATCCCGATCCCCATATTAACACGCTTTTGTGAGATCCCATTTGCCAGTTCGTCCCATTTTCGACAACTGTGTTTCCACGCTTTAGGCTTGACATGACTTGGGGACGGCGGCATCAGGCCGCCAATTGAAAGCCATTAATTTGGTTTAAGTTGATGGTCTAGACCCCATAGAAAGTGAGCAGTTTATTATGCAATGTAATCATTTTTGATTGCTGTTTCTTCAGGGTACAGTTAGCGGTGGATCCGCCGGTTATAGATGAAAAGGGTCTAAAGTTTAATTTTGAAAGAACTGTGGCAGCCAATTTCGAAGAAATGTTTTCTTGGCCAAGAATTATGTGCGTTGGACCAGGGCGACAGAAATAAACTTTGTGAACAAATGTCATATTTGTCTACGTTGGCAGAGATTTAGTCAATTACTGACAACTCAGAGTGACATTTACATGTGAACACATCCATCCTGTTGACCACCTAGCCGATCTCATTTACCAGGAACAATTCAGTTATCTTCGACTAGCTTCTATCCAGTCTCAGTCCCCGTCGGTTGCACATAAGAGACGACGATCTCTACCCTGGGTCTGGTCACCGCGACCAAACTCGTTGTTACCTTTCACACTATGACTCTCCAATAGGCTTACCTGGACATTTAGTCCACGTCTGTCAAGCTCAGCTAGTGCTTCTAGCACTTTGAACATATCGTTTCCAGAAAAATCCAATACTAGCCGTCCCCTGCAGCTCCGCAGCACTATCTGAATGTTCGCTTTCCTTACGTCTCTAGTTTCAATATAGCCGAGTCTTGTGCAGGTCAGGTCATATTACTGTAGCCTGCCACTGTTTACAGCGTTACCAGACGTACATGCGCTACTACAGCTTCCGCGAAAGGAAGTATACAGGCGCACGTTCACACACCCACACGATCAACGGTGCTCTAATTTCAAAAGAAGTTATCTTTAACTGTTGTCCGGACACTTCAAACAAAGAAACACTAGGCGTGTTTATGGATGATACAAGAAATTTCGAACTGACCAATTCAATCTGTACGACAAATCCGGTCAGGGACGTCTAAAAAGAGCAACAAATTAGAAAAAATTAGACTCAAATCAAGGTTCTGATTAAGGACAACTAAAACATAGTATATGTCATTCCAGAAGAGACTTTGGGTTCAAATGCCGTGCGCTTCCGTAAGATCCTTCGCGACCATCTCGGGCTCACCAATATATCTGCTCGGACTCACCAATATATCTGCTGCGTATCTCGTCATGTGTCACAGGATGAAAAAGAGGCGCGTGTCCTTCTGGCGCGGAAATAAATCAACATATGACCACGGCCAGTCTTCTTTGTTCTGGAGACTCGAGTCATAGGTGCTGAGGCGGACATGCAGTGGTACTTTCATTGGCGTATAATTGTACATTAAGTGACTTGCATTAGTACGTGTTTTGACGTGCAGTAGACACAGGACCAACGGGCGCTAACGCGCACCAATCTAGCATCGAGTATGCAGCGTACTTACAACGAACGTGCATGCAACGTACACGCAGACATCTGAACATTTCTACCAGACTAATCGTCTGTTGTGTTTGGCAGTTCCCGGCTTTACACACTCACCAGCCCGGTAAAGTGTCCGAGGACTGGACAATAAGTTCCCGGCGTTGTGGGAGACGGGAGGACGCGAACGAAAACGTTCACAATCTTGCTAAAAAGTAGTAGCCTTCGGAGACTCTACGTGTTCGTGATGCCGGTTTACGTATAAGCCTATCAGTGGCTTCCGGCAACACGGGGTGCTCCTGCTAAGGAAAGACTTAGAACAGAACAAGACAGCGGTCACTGCTTTGAGCAACCAATTTCCCTCTATATCGGAGGCGACCCAAAGGGACCCCCGTATCTCAGTCGCATCTTGGTGGTAAGGCTGATGAGCTCAGGTGGTGAATGGATAAGTCGGGTTTTTCAGTGCTGCAGAAGGCGCTTAAGCAAACGTTTAGCCTAGCTAAGGACTATCTGCTTCTCCTGCCCCCCTCTGTTAAATTTGTCGCCGATGCGAAGGTGCATCGGTATAAAGCAGCAGTGTACTACATCTCAGCATGGGCGTCGACCGTTCGGCCGGCACCGGCTTCCGCCAGTCGGATCATCTTTGGCTGTGAGTCAAAATGTGTCGGGCAGCCAATACGTTTTCGAAACGAATATCCCGATGTCTTCTCTCGGAGCCAAACATCGTAACAGCGCGGCGGATGGCGAACGTCAACAAGTATGATTCAGTCAACACGGATCGCGCGTCTTAGCCCCGCGGATCTTGACAAAAACATAATTTTAGAGGTACCTAGGACGGCTCTTCTCGGAGGGGACCAATAGGACCTATGCCATGGTGGACGTCAACGGTGAAGAACGCCCGGCGGTACCGCGCTAGGGCCAACAGCATTTTACCACGTGCCCGTTCATGGATAGCTCCAGCTGCTCGTGCCCAAGAGCTTGAGTTACTAAATGCTTACAGGAAGCAGCGCCACTCGAAAGATCACGGTGACGCGTGCCGACAAACTCAGTGCGAAATTCCCCATTCTCCTAGCATGACATGTAGCAAATACGTGATGTCGACACGTTAGGAGAAAGGATTTTAGACAACGCTTTTCTTCCTTCGGGGAGTCTTTTGTGTGGCCCCCTGATAGGCTATAGTTATATAAATACTTACAGCTGGTCTGCAACTACCGAACTGGGACTCTCATCCCTGGAAAGTCAAGCCAATATTGACGAATGGGGTTTATGATACACGTTCACTTAGAGGTAACTGCCTATTCATATATAGCATACAAGTGTATTAAAGTATAATAAAGATCCTATTTTGTTTGGTTTGGTGTTAATATAATTTGTTAAATTTTATTTGCTATATTTCATATATGTTGTAACTATAAATTACGTGTAGTATGCCCTGAGAGCTACTTAAACCATAGTTTATTGGAATAAAAATTAAATCCCTAATTTATAATCAGTATCGTGATAAATCAGCTACTGTTGGTGTGTAATACATCAACACACAATCATAACCATCAAACGTTTCTTAATTTTTGACATACATATTTTCAACTATATTTTACGTTTTGATTTGATAACTATTATTTAAATCTTTAATTGGCGTAACCATATTCCGTAGTTTTTCATCACCTATATTTTCTTATATTTCTTTGCTTGTAGTACTTTTTAACTTTTGTTCCTTGCGTTTGGGCTTTATTAAAATCTATGTGTTTGTACTGTCTTGTTACTAACGGTAAAATCAATTGTTGCTTGTGTATCTAAGTCATCTGAAAAAAAAAAATTCTAGTAAGTTTGTAAGCGACATTTTTGCATATGATTTTTTTTTATATCGCCCTTTTTAATAAAACGAATCAAATTCATAAATATGAAATAGCGTTATTTAGTTTCATTTATTAAAATTAACATTTTTTATCTATTTCTAGATGATAAAAAACAGGATTATTATTCATTTCCAATGTAAATATTGTTCTTAGTTAGTGGTACGATTCGATTTAATCCATGTCTCAAGTATTCCTTTATTGTTTTCAAAGGGTGGATAATAATATACATTGTTATTTAAAAAAAATCATGTATCCAATATATACAATGCACAATGTAAGAGGCATAGAGGGCAATTTGCCATATATTAGCGTGCAATAGTGCTATTGCGTGATATATGTAATGGTACAGTTTATACTAATATACACGAGTTTATGGTTTTCAACATTCTTGCCATGCGCCACGAAAACATCTTGTTCATTCGGTCAGATCGTGCAACTTTTTTTGGCGATATGGTATTGCGCAGATTGTTGTTGCGAGTACTTGAAACACATGGGAAGTCTATTTGACTAAGAGATTTGTGCATACATTTTAAAATCTGATATCGAGTGCCGCCCTGATATATAAGTAGTTAGCCGAGTCTGCTACGCTATAGCTTACATTTTAGTGCAACACGTCGAAGGAATTTAAACTCAACTTTTCAATTGCATCAATATGTTTCTTCAAAAACGGCCTCCAGACTTCACAGCTGTAAATTAATTTGGGAATTACAAGATTATTATAAAGTCAGACATAGCGTTGTACATTTGAAGATAAAATAACGAAATATCATATTACATATAAGACTAGCAGATTAAATAGTTTGCGTGATGTGAATGTTAAGATTTAGCTCCGGGGTTACCGTTACCCCAATGTCGCAAATGCTGTTTTCTCGAGGTATCTCTTCTCTATCAAGAGTGTAGACGTAGTCCGCCTTCAAACACACAACGGCGCATTTAGAGACCAAAATGATCATATCATTTTTGGCGCACCAATCGGAGTTGGAGTCAATTGTTCTGTGTAATATCTCCCTCTTGTTCGCTGTACCAAATGGCCCTTAGAGTTTAAAATCATCGTAGAGTTTGTGCTTAAAGGTTTTGGGTATAACGCTTTTGAGATCTGAAATGAATATACAGAATAATAATGGGCCTAAACGGGATCTTTGAGGCAAGCCCGAGGAACACACCCCATACCGACTAAAACTGTTGTTGACCCGCACACAAAACCTCTCATTCGTTAGGTAACGTGATATTTATGAAACAGTGTTCATGTCTATATTTAAGTCAACTAGCTTCTATAAACGCTTTGAATGGTTTACTTTTTTACATGCTTTAGAAAGTTCACAATTCAAACATTTATTCACCTTTGCCAGGTAGTATAAACACAAATATATATGTATATATATATATATATCTTCACTGTATACAATAGCGGCTAAAATTGCACCATTGGGCATGGTCGTGTCACATTGGGGGTTGAGCCCACAAGACATCCGGTATAAAAGTATATACTACACGGACTATATGGCTACAACCCAATTTTCTCCTATATGAAAATAGACTAGAAAGTGCTCATCGCGAATATTTTAAGATCGGGTCAGTCAGGCTACCTAGGGAAGGAACCAGAGCACAGGAAGCGGCGTGGTATCTTCCACAGTGTGCTTCGCATCTGGAGCACCTGCAATGCTCATCTGGTTCGTGGAAGTCCCGCACGATACACAGTTTATGATGAAAGCAGTGTACGGCATAGCGGGTTACGACGTGACGGTTGTAACGATACGCCCCTCTCCATTCGTTACGTGTCATAGCTCCAGTTTCGAAGAATTTATCATCGATATCCGCGAACTTTATCTCCCAGCATTCGAGGTTGTCCTTGAAAGCCGTCGTCGTTGACAGATCGAAGCGGTGCCGCAGATCTTCGGTGAACAGCGGTGTGTCTGCTAGGAGATATACTAGGCGGTTCCGGGTCGAGATGTGTAATCCCAGAGCCCTCTTGAGAAAGGAGGCCTTAACACGGTTAAGCTGTTCGAGGTTTTGCGCCGTGAGGTCCTCCCAAATTACACGTATCCCATACGACGCGATCGGGGCTATTTTGAGATCGAACAGTCTCAAGGCGGTTCCGAGTGACAATAACTGCGGCGATTTTATTGCCCATACGGCGGTCACTGCCTTCCTGCACCTCTCGGCGATGTGTGCGGTGAAGCTGCGTCCGTTACAAGAAAACAGTAGCCCTAAGTATGGGAGCCTATTTACGTACGATTTAGAAAGTTCAAAGTAAACGCAGACAAATTATTTCTTTTTGTTAATACAAATGGCCTGGCCTTTAACTAATTCAACTAGTTGCGTTGCTGTGGATTTGCCTCTAGTAAAGCCGTGTCGCTGTTCATCAAACATTCCCTTAGACTGCATGAATTAAATATATGATATACAAGTTATGTTTCAAATAATATACACGCTGTTGATGATTGCGCCAAAGACCTATAGTTATCAACATTTGACTTATATCGCTTTTTATGACCAGAAGTAATTACGGATTGTCGAAAATAATCAGGCACAACACCATCTTCGTAGGAGCTAGCATACATGAATAAGAGTGGCCCAGTTATAACATGCCTCACTTTTTTTTATAAATTAATAGAGAGATACGGTCTGGCGTGAGGCTTCATTTAGATGAGAATTGATTTATTTTTAAGATAATATATTCCAATATAAATAAATACGGACACCTTGATGACGTTGGCGGGCGGAAAGTAAGTGGAACACAATGTTACGTAAACAGTGGAAAATAAATTTTTAAGGACATCCGCTTTGGATGTCATCAGTGATAACCGCATTACTTTTTTTGGTGCCGTTATATCCTCTTTTCCATTTAAGTAATACCTTCAATATCATCATATAACTTGACTTCACTTGAACGTTTTTCTAACACTATTAAGAATACAAATTGAGCGACAATTGTCTCCTGAAAACGTGTACACTTGGAATAGTACTCTATCTCGTATAGAGTGGGTCGGGATCACTTCAGCAGCGTGCCGTTGACGAACGCCGCGTTGCCGCGTTGGATGTCGAATTCGAGGTGCTGTCTCAAGAAAGCCGCAGATCTCTTGTCTCCGCTTGCGAGGTTTAGCTGCTCACCGACTCTGTGGAGAAGTTTGCGAGTGAGGTTGCCTGGGCCGCCCAAGGCCTCGAACGCTAGCGGTTAAAACTCTTGTGGGTTTCCCCGCCACCCCCATTGAAGGTACTCACCCCCGCCACCGATCATTGAAGGTGCAACCCGTCACCGACCATTGCAGGTGCTAATGAGTCGGTAACAGGGACATCCCAGATAAGCATCCTGCCCCTACTGAAAAGAGTAAGAGTCATTCAATGCCGGCGCTTACCATCGTCGGCGGAGAGGCCCTGTTGCTCTAGAATGCAGGGGAATCTACTTCACCGAAGCGCTCGGCCGAAGGTATCGTTAATACCGGCATGCCTGGCCCGCCGTTCCGCACTCATTATGCACGATAACCCAAGATGGGCTAATTTATCAACGAGGTGGCCACATTTACATTGATGGGGGGAGACAAGGTCACAGGCGAGACGAACACCTACCCCGATTCAGATTGTTTCGTTGTCCAGGAGGGTCCCACTGGGGCACTTGGAAGCGCGTGCAACCAGGTCCCAGATTGTTTAGCAGCGATCGCTCAATGGCGAGCCTTTGTGGAGCAAGTAAGCCTCGATACGCTTCGTCATATAAGGATGTGCTCTAGTTATGTTAGCTCAAAGGGTTATCCGGAGCGCCCCTGCAAACTGTCTTTAGCTCCTCGTACAGGCGTATCTTGAGCTCCTTGTACCGCCGGCCTCGTCTAATAGTGCAATGGCATTGTTTTGTGATCGGAAAAGAGAGGAGACTATCGCTGGCCCTGCAGGGACGAGCAGATCCCAGACCCCCCTCTTTTACTGATATACAAAAACCACCTCATCGGGAGCCCCAATTACACCGAAGTACTGAATGCGTATTATCACAGCTTAATTCACTATTTGTAACATGTATTCCACCAACACCTAACCACGTTTCATTTATAAAAATGGTCTCAATAATGTGTAGGGCGATATATGAATTGAGCAACTGAACACTACCGTCCTTTCCAATCGAGATTTCCGGAGCGGGGGAATAGATAGTTTCTAATGGATAACTGAAATAGAACTTTTTCTGTTTTTGCGGAACCTACGGATTAAATTGTCCGGAAAGTATGAAATTCCTTCCGCCATTCTACGCCCGTTTTTATATGATAATTGTACAAGATCCAACTGGACGGCTATGTCCAGGTGGTTGGCAATATCACGGGAGATGTGCTAAGCAACCGACCGAGCGTCATAAATTCCAAAATGCACTCCATCAATATGCATACTTTTGGTTTTCTTTTGAATGTAACTGAAATCTTTAAAAACAATAGTACTTATATTAAATTTACATCTCAATTGTTGGTTACTATACTTACACTCCTCTTTATATCCCACTGCAATGGGAATGGAGTACATGATTAGCCGAATATTATTTTTGTAGACGAAACTGACGAGATCGTTAAAAGCGCACTCAATCTCGGCCGGCGACTGCATGATAAACAAACGGTACTTTGTTTGTAAACAGGCGCGGCGCAGCAATAGCTAGCCATGCCGATGCAGCAAACACCAACAAAAGAGGTGCAACGTGACGTGCCTGCATACGTGCATGTGGACGGAGAGGCGGATGCACGCATTGCTGGTCCAACCAACGATGCAGGCGGTCCGGCCCACCGTCCAAAGGCGGGATGCGGGAAGCGCGTTGCATCAAGTCCTGTGGAAGACACTCGCAGCAAAGATATGCGTATATCACAGGCAGTGGCTCACTCAGCGACCGTGGGAGTCACAAGCGAGCCTACCGAGGACGGCGGTGACGGTGAAGACGTTCCGGACGAATCGGAGTTTATCACGGTGACCCGGTCTAGGCAAGCTCGTGCGCCAAAGGTGGTAGTAGAAAAGAAAGGGGGAGTAATATTTTCAACGGACGACAACTCCTTGGAGCTACATTTCAACGATGTATGTGACTTTATCGCTAAGCATGTCAAAGGAAAGATGGAAGTACCGCGTTTTACAAGAAGCAGAGAGCTTCTAATCGTGGTTGAGGCTGAAGAAGATAGAGCCACGCTAGTATCGCTTCAGGAGTTAGCCAACGTAAAAGTATCCGCGAGGATCAGTGGAGGCCGATCCACAGTGAACGGTAAAATATCCGGTGTGCATCCCTCAATATCGGAAGCTACGATATTGGCTGCTCTACAGCCTTGTGGGGTTTCCGAAGCAATACGGGTGAAAACTAAAGACCTGAAGACGAGTATAGTATCGACCTCCGAACAGGTTATTTTGACATTCGCGGGCGGAAATTTTCCAGCTGAGGTTCGGTTAGAGTTGAAACGGCACGGTGTCGTCTTATATCGGGAACCCATGTAATGTTTTAAGTGTTACAGCATGGATCATTTTGCAGCCAACTGTAAACTTCTTTTCCGAGATGCAGAAAGTGTGGCTCTACGGAGCACCTGAGAAAGGATTGTAAAGCCCAGGCTCGGTGCAGCTTGTGTTTTGGAGAACACGAAGCCATCTGGGGCTCATGTCCACATAGACTAAAGCGCATGGAATTATTACAAAAATCGTCTCAAAATAGCATTGGGAAGCGCTTGGATGCCCCGTTAGTACCACTCTGTACACCTGTGGGCCACATACAGGCATCTGATAACTTTTCAAGGCGCACTTGGTCCTCGGTAGTAAAAAATGGGATCAAAGTCAACGAGGCGATATCCAAACCTCAAAGACCCAAACCACCGAAGGATCCAGCACTAACAAGTGCCCCACCTGCGACCGTCGAAAATAATTTGAGTGAGCAGCACGTGCCGCTGCTGAAAGTGGAAGATATAACGCAACAGGTGATTTCAAAGATTATGGCGATGTTGGAAGATATCATCGCGCAAACAGTGGCTAGGACCATTCAGGAAGTTATCCCGAGTATTCTGGGAGGGATGATGGGCGCCCCGCCTTTACTGCAACCCACGACCAATGACGCTGATAGCGCCAGACCTACACGACAGGACAGAAGCGCAGATCGTGCAACGACATATTCCTTATGCTTCAAGTCGACCTGACATCTGAAGACAACGGTGAACAGGCCCCTTGCGTACGAGAACCGGCAGAACCAGCAAAATCCAGTAGTGGGTGCGCGTATTCAGATAATTATGTGGAACTGCGAGGGGGGGGTGTTAGATCTGCTAGGGGACGACGCATACAGAGGGATAGACATTTTTATTTTGACGGAGAGGGCGCGAGAGCAGTTTTATAAACGGGGATTCTATGGGTACCATGCACTGGCGTCTTGTAGAGAGGGTCCGGGTAGGCCAAGCGGGGGAGTATCAGTGTTTGTTAGACCATTGGTAGGAGAAATGAACGTAAAACTAGTAGCGGAAAATCTGATTGCAGTAGCTTCACCCAAACTAGAAATAATGGCCACCTATGTGCAACCGACGGGGACGGAGTCAACGGAAACGATGATTGAGCGCCTCTTGCTGGGTATAGAAGCGTTACCGAGAGAGGCTCCAATAATTATAGGGGGGACTTTAATGCGAGATTAGATAGAATTGATTCGGAAAGAACGGTAGCCTTGCTAGACGTACTGGATGAAATCGGTTGCTGGGTAGTCAACAGCGCGAATGTGTTTACATATGAATGCCACTCTGGTTCGTCAGTCATTGACCTGTTTGCAACAGATATGGATAGAAGGGACATAACGTTTGCAGGGGAAAACAATCCATTACAGGAAGGGGCGGGACTTAGAAAGCATATACCGATGGGCATCTGGGTGAAAATTAAGGGGACTGTTCAAGTACGGGGAAGGGGGGAAAGCTCAGGAAGAAGGCTTAATGTTAACACTCTATTACAGGGGCTTAACAAAGTATTTCCGGTGCCAGAGGTGATACACATAGATTGCTACGAACACAGCCTGGTAGGGTTATTAAATTCTGCGATACTACCGGTGCAGAAGAGAAGCGAAAGACCTTGGTTTAGTGAGCGGTGTAGGATGGCTAAGCAGGCCAATAGGTTGACGCGGGAATACGTAAAAATCGTTCCGGTTATGCGGCCGTTGGCCTCGTTGGTTAAACGGTTGGTTAAGGCATCTTATAAAGAAGAAAAGCAAAGGTACTGGGAAAAGAAAGAATGGGCAGCAATAATTATTATTATGGTTTATTAACACCCAGGTTGGGTAAAATTATAAACATATACATCAGACAGAACTAGTGCTTTCTTCACGTCATTGAGTCTTCTCTCATCTTGCTAGTTCAGCTATTGACTGAACTGCTGGACATGCTGCGGCGTGGTATCTATCGCACTGGGCAGAGCACCTCGTGCACTTGCAACACTCCTGAGGAATGTGGAAATCTTCTGTGCTACATAACACGTGATGAAACCCGTGGGCTGCAAACGCCGTAGTTAAATGCCTGCTCTTGTATCCGGCTGCTCGCCAGGCCGTGCTTGTCATCGCTACCGTTTTATATATGGGCAGCAATAAGGGAGGCTGAAGTACGGCCATATACATGGCTGAGGCTAAAGGGGGAGGAGGCAATGTTCAGTAGAGACGGGCAGGCTAGTCGAACATTTTGGGAGGATTTTGGCCGGGTCGGATACAACCCCGAAAACGGTGGTAGAATATGAAGGCCCCTGGGATCAAACGACAGAGGAAGCTAGGGTTTGGATAGTGAGGGCAATCACTCTTAGGGGGGTAATTGAAACAATCGACAGAGTACCACGAGGGAAAAACGCACGGAAATGATTTGATAAGGAATGAAAACATGAAAGATACCTTAGTTCTCGCGCCATGCTGGCAAGCTCTACTCAATGAATGCTTAAACACTGGGGAAATTCCACAGGCCTGGAGGGAAGCGACATTAATTGTCATTCCCAAAGGAAAGGGTATAGAAACGGAACCAGAAGCTTGGAGGGGAATAGCAATAAAGAGCTGCCCATACAAGATATTTTCAGGAATAATAGCTGGGAGATTGGAGTCTTTCTTAGAGGAAAGGGGGTAATACCAGAGGAACAGCATGGATTTAGGAAGGGAATGTCAACTCACTCAGCAATTGAAGGGCTGCTCCGAGCAATCTGGGATACTCTGTTCAGGCCGAAGAATTGCTTATATGCTCTGTTTGTAGATTTAAAAGCGGCGTTTGACATAGCGCCAAGGGATAAGATAGTTAAAGAGCTAGCTAAAATGGGAGTGCCGGGAGCAATGCTGAGGTTGCTCATCAGCATCTTAAAACAAAACACGGTGCTGATTGACAACGGGGTTGGCATTGCGGGGGAGGTAATTCAAACTACAGGTGTCGCGCAGGGCGATGGACTTAGTCCACTACTGTTTTCCGTTCTTCTGGGTGGGCTCCCCGAACGGATAAGGGCGGGCTGGACTCGAGAGTGGGCTAAGATTTTAATGTACGCAGATGATGTAGTAATCTTTAGTTGTAGTTTTTTCAGAGTCAAGCAAGCAATAGATCGGCTAGTTACATTCATGGATGAAATGGGCTTAAAGGTTAATTGGGAAAAGACAGTAGCCATGAAATTCCGAAGGGGTGGCCGTCTGGTCAGGGATGACGTACTTCAAATCAGGGGAAAGGAATTAAAATTTGTAAATAAATTAATAACCCTAGGGCTCACCTTAACAACACGGGGCAGTAGTTTTCGATCACACATCCAGGAGAGGGTTAGGAAGGCCACTATCGCAGCCGCGGCAATTAAATGTCCACATAAGCTTTCGGTCGATGCAGCAGTAGCCCCCTTTTTGGGATACAGATAGCGCCCATCGCCACATATGGCCTTTCACTAATATGGGATAAGGTGGGAGTGGACGAATTGCGTTTAATCGATGGGGTAAGGTTTTTCTTCCTAAAGAGGGTTTTTGCTTTCAAATACATGCAGAAATAGGGTGGTCCACGTGTTGGAAGGCCCACTGCTGACAGAGGAGCTACAAAAACGATGGAATCTGAAGAAGACGTGCGCCTTTGACGTTTATATGCGAAATTGGCGAACCAAAATAAGCGAGGTAGACATAGGAATTTATGGGACAGCAGCAACGAGAAGCACTGGGTGGAGGTCTAGCGGGGTGAAAGATCGCCATTTAACAACGGCCTTTGCAGCCCACGGATTTCATTACGTTTTATGCAACGTGGAGGGCTTCCATGAACCACAAGACAAATGTCGATGCAAATAATGCTGGAGTAAATGTGATAAATACCACGCTGCGGATTGTCCGGCGGTTCGGTCCATAGCAGATCTGGCAAAACGCTAGATCGATCGTTGTGCGGAAAACTGTGATGTAACATAAACACACTTACCCAGCCCGGGTGTTAATATATAAATTATATATATAAATATATATATATATAATTTATATATAATTTATATATAAAATATATAAATTATATTTGATCCACCTGCCGCCACCCGTCTAGCCCCGAGAGTAGCGGTTAGTGGGACATTTAGCAGGTGGACCCGTTCCTGGGCGAAAGTGCGGCAACTTCAGTCCACAGTGGCAACCCGCATCTTTTTTTAGCAGACAATCATGCTCTGTCATGGCTCACTTGTCCGCCTCACGTTCGGCTCACACCTGCGGCACGAAAATCCTGCGACGCACTCAGTTGAGCTTTCGTTTGAATGAAGGCCGACCCAGATGCAGAAATATATTCCTTGGTGACAGATAGAAGAGAAAGCTAAAAAACACCTTACTAATGCATTATATCTGGGTTATTGTCCGTTGTGCCTGCTTCATCAGAGATGATGAGACTGAAACGTAGAAACTAAAAAGAATAAGGCGTAAACACAAACTCGTACCACCATGACCCGGAAAATAGGAGCAGAAATTATGATTGCGACATTCCCTAGGATGTGAACCCGCGTCCCTATATGAATGATTAATGCGTAGCTCATGCGAAAAGAAAAAGCCCGCATGCACTTTGCTCATGGCAAGGCTACCAAAGATAAAACCCTCTCTTCTAACATTAGGAGATATCACGTATCCCTGAGCGGCTTTCTTTTTGGAAAATGGACCTATTTATTCACTCCGCGATCAACCCATTCCTCTTCTGAGAATCCCAGTACGGGTGACGGTGGACACATTTGAGACGTTCGAATCAATTATGAGCTTGGCGGGAACTTTTGAGCTGCCGCCCATGCCCTGTGCCACCTGCTACTTTGTCTCGTTTTCTACTCCCAATGTGCTTACATTGTTTGCGGTGGGCGGTTCGTTTGGGCGGACGCATTTCCGTTCATTACAGTCAGGACACCGAGCGGACTGGTTTGCCCCTACGTTGTTGTGCGGTGATGAGCACTTCACATGGGCTACGCATTTATAAGACAGCTAGGACACTGGACACAGCTCTTTATCACGGGGCTACATGCATAACACAGCGCACTGCTGGGCGCCGCCATCTTGTTTTTTTATGCAGCTGCAATAATGAGTACAATCATGACGTACAAAAAACAAGTATTGGCATGCCAAAATTAAATGACAAAAGTGTCGTTTGCCCTTTTTACTACACGAATAATAATGTAGTAATCGTTTATGAACCGAGGCAACGATAACATGCCTTTATTATTTAACATATAGCATGTATCCTTTTGATAAGTTAAGAAATGTGCAGTCATTTAAATTCAAAACCAAAACATAAAATAATATGCAACAACGGCATGAACGTCTACAAAACAACAATCAGAAAGTAACATCATAAACTACAATAAAAAAAAAAAAAGTTGTATTACAATAAAATAATTAATACAAAAAATTCTATTACAGCAAATAATTGTTTTGCAGGAAAAAGCAAACAGTTAAAAAACATACTTGATTCATTGCCTGCCAAAAAGTAGGGTCAATGCAATGCCATTGTCCACATTTGAAATTACAATTGCGTGAACAGAAATAATAATAATAATAATAATAAAAATATTAATAACATTTGGGATGGTGATTTTGCTCTGAGGCGGCACTGAGCATATAGCTACTGCGCACATCGTCACGACACAGTTGATATTGGGCTTTTGGGTGGCCGCTTGGGTGACATAGAAGACCGGTCATAGAAAATCGCGCTATTGACCTTGGCACTATGCAGCGATTGCATGCAGAGATTTTTCACTGACGTTGCGTGCTCATCCATTTTCTAATGTTGATACCTTGACTGTTGTATAGCCTTTGCCGCTGAACTCTTCCAGTTGAGCTGCAGGATTTTCCATTGACTGCTCAATCATAACGGTCTGAGCTAATGCTGCTGGAATTTGTGCCGCCCAACATCGCATCCAGCAGTTCATGACTGCATAATTCGTTCTTCGAACTTGTCCGTTTCTTTCGGTTCGGTCAACATCTTCTTGCGCAACAAGCCTGGTCAATTTCTCTGCCGCCAAAAAGCTACCAAATTCACTGTAATTTCTTCAAGACCCCAGTTCTGACTCAAAGAACAAGGATTATTATATTAGAGGAACATAGAAAAATTGGGTGACGAGGTTGATGTTTTAAACATGCTAAACATGTCCCGAACGACATGCCAGCATATCAACGTATACGCTGGAGATTAGACGCTCGAGAAAGCAGCTGCTTCACCTGCGGAAAGGGATCGATTATACAACTAGCGCCATCTAGATTATTGCTCCAAAAACCTATGCTTCGCTAAGTCTACCGTAACTAGGGTTTAGATAATCTAATGCTTTTCAAGGACTCTAAAGACTCTCACTTCTACGACACGATCCACCTGTAACAAGTAGCTAATAAAAGTTTTCTCTCATTTAATAGATTTACGTTGGAATGACTGATTCTCCGGAATACACTCGGCCTGACGTGGTAATCTACTCAAGTTGGAGACTTATCGTCCTGGGTTCACGAATAAAAAATATTCTTCTACCTCACCCGACACGAACTGGTATCTAGACAAACTGGTGGATGCAATTGCCAGGGATGCAATTTTGTAGCGGCTGTCCTTGTTGACGCTGGCTGCCACTGACTTTGGGTCGAAACGACCACTTGACACACGAACTGTAAGCTTACGACCACAGTCACAAACGTTTCACAGAATTTAGTTAACAAGAGTGCTCGTTGCAGCCGTATTTTATATTCAAATTTGGTGTTTATGGCCAATAAAATTACAGATTTAATACGAAGTTTCTATTATTTGCATCGCTTTTATTTGGTTGAGCTTCTATCGTTTGTCACGCCTGCCGGACAGCTTTGACGAACGCTCTGCTGATACTTGCCAGTATGCTTTCCTGGGATCCTCTTGCAAGTGAATGGGACGAAAGATACGTCAAACCCCGTTGGCCAGGGTCCAACAAACTCCAGAGCAGCAACACTAGCCAGATAAGAAGGATAAAAGGAACAAGGGAAGATGGACTAGAACACTCACCGGATACTCAACGCTAAATGGCTTAAAACAACATTGTGCGTTCCTAATCTTAAACTATGCCTCGTGCTTTTATACTACAGGACCCTATTTACTACAGGATTCCGCATGGAAGTGATAAACTCCTCCAACATGTAGTCGTGCAATATTATGCCGGATAGGACCGTTGCTATTTATCAGTCACTTCTGATAAAACAAACAAAAAGTCACTTCTTATTTAGCTATCTAATTAGTACCCGCACCAAAAACTGCCAAATATTGTGACAATTCAACCTACCGAAATTGCTGTGCTTGATATTGTCAATAATATTCTTGCTTGGAAAATGACGAAACGAACACATGCCGGGTAAACACTCTGTGACATTGTGATGCCCATCTTTTAAATAAGGGTAATTGTAATGTAGTGTAAATCACATATGTTTTGTCTTGCTTGCCCTGATACGCATAACAATAAAATTATAATAAAAACAAAAACAAAAAGATACACATTACATTTTTCAATTAAGTAACTTGATACGATTTTTGAATACGATTTAACTTAGCGCCTTTCGCTACCGTAAACGAATGGCAAGAGGTTGTGGCGTGGCGCGTCTGATCAATATAGCATGTTTGCTGCCATTCGAGAAGGCCGATCGCTACGTTGACTCTGTTGCCTGTCGTTCTCGGTCGGGACGCGCGCGATTTTCCCGCCGTAGGCAAAACACTGTGGTGAGTGTAGTGGTGAAAGTAGCTGGATATAATGGCCTGCCTGTACAAGAGTCACTGTAGGAGCACTGTCCCTAAATAGCACGGAACGTCATCACACCGTGAAGTCTTAAGATAGCTCGGGCGGGTGACTTTGGCCGCACGCCGAAGACGGTGATCTCATATGAGGTGAGTGGCAAAGTATCCAACGACGCCCCGTGACATGCAGTAAGAAGACTATCTATGGCAATCAACCTGCTTCACACAGACATGTGTGCCAACGACCGAAGGGCGTCTGCCACGCACAGGTTGCAAAGGTCTAGTTAGTCCTTAAGTTTGGCTCAAGCATAACGCCAGCACAGCTAAGTGTGCAAACGGTTGGTGGCATAGAAAGGGGCCGTTTATATATATATATATATATATATATATATGTGCATGCGCATGTAGGCGTCGAAGGTTTCTAATCTATAAGAGGGTTGAGCAAGACAAAACTAAATGAGGACAGTTTGCAAAACACTTCTGCAGCTGATTCAACTGTTTCAAACGAAAAGGTACCAAACGTCCTAGCTATCAAACCGGTTGATGTGTGATCATGCCGCTTTGGGATAACGTAGTGAAATATCTAGGCATAACGTAGTGAGATATATCTATGTACGTCAATGGAGTTTCCGGCGTGGCTGTACGAATGCGCGGGCGCCTGCGCCTGACGGACGAGAGAAGCAGGGAGTTGCGTGTCGCGTCCAATGGACACGGCAGTGCCTCTGAGGACACCACGGCGTTTCCGCCGGCGAGAAGTGATTGGCGTTTTACAATGTGAATGTTGGCAATAATAGTGGGGGGACAATAATAGCCTTGGAACAGTGTGAACAGTTGTGTACGACAGGTTGGGTTGCCGAAATGTGTGTGCGCACTGGCTTCCGAAGAAGCTCAACGAAGCGCAAAGGGAGCTGCATATGGGGCTAGCACTGCAACACCTGCTGTATCATGAAAACCCCGCTCTGTTGAAGCGGAGAGATGGCATCAACGAGAGTTCGTCCCATCATTTCAGGCCCGAGGCAAAGCGGGCTAGCGTGCAATGGAAACATGCGTCGCCATCTCCCCCTAAAACATGCAAAGGCGCTTTAACCGACAAACTGAATGGCGCAGTGAAGGACTGGCTTTTGTCACAACTAGGAGCAGAGAATCTTTCGACTCAGAAAACAGTGGGATCATTGTACTCAGGCCACTGGCTGTAACTTTTAAATAAATACTTCAATTACTTTCACAGTGTTGGTACCTTTTTATTTGAATCCACGTTATATATATATATATATATATATATATATATATATATAACGCTGCCGCTCTAAGCGCCCCTGATAAAAAAGGGTGACATGTGTATTTAGGTATGCATGCCAAGCGAATAATAAATCAATCAATCAATATATAGGCAACCATGTATTATTTATGTATGTACAGATGTGTATACACTTTCTATATGTACAGCTAAAATTTGCATTATTCAATTGTAGGGTTACAGGGATTTATGATTAACTTACTACCCAAGGGTTTGTGAGGTGCGCTACCAGTCGAGCTTATTTATACTCGAGGCAGCCTCTCATTGTGGCACCCTTTATTGTTCCAGCATTTCCGTGCTGAAACGCCAGTGATAGCCGTTAAAGTAGGTAGTCAAGAGATCTTTTCTTCCCTATCGCCCTCTCATTTGACTCGTTTGCCAATCTTCAAGAGAAGCGACCATTCCTCGGGGCCAAATCCCAGTGTCTCGATTACTAGCGACACGAAAATGGACTCGTTGGCGAGCTGGACAAATTTGTTCATCTTTAACCGTTTAGCCTTGCGTACCGCATAGGTGGATGTATTGGCCTTCAAGTTCGAGGGGGCCCCTTTTTGAAGGCGAAACGAATGAGACCGTGCGGTCTTTTTCCGTCGCTTCAGGAGGTAGATTGGCTCTCGGATGCACGGTATTATATATGAATGAATGAATAAAACACATAGCTTTATTCATGAGTACTTGCAAATACACTCGAAAGTATACAGCCTCTGTACTGCGAAGGTAGCCCATGGGCTTGAACGAAGGTCTTGTGCTCGTTGCGTCGAAAGGAAAAGAAAAATAAATTAATCAAAGGAGTAGTATTATTAATAATACTATAGAACACGTGTATAGTAATTTATTTGAATGAACAACAAACATTTTTAATAATAATTTAATGACTAGAGGAAAGTCCATAAAGATTAAATGAAATCGTTAACAAGAGGGGGCACCGATAAAACAAATATATAAAAAATAAATAAATAAATAAAACTACAAGGAATAAACAAACTTTCTAAGGCTACCCTTAAAGGCCGAAAGACCGGGAATGGTGGCAATGGGGCAGGAATTCTTTTCCAAACAATAAATGAATGATGACGTGGTCCATTCATAAGCAGGCGTGATGGCGGAAGATTAATGGCGATGTAAGGACGTGTGTTTCGGAGGGGGTAGGGTGCAGCAATAGAGGGTGTAATCTGGAAAAGGTCGCCAGCCTCTATAAGATTGTTAATGATTTTGTATTCAAAAATGGCAGCTCGAAAACATATCAGCTGCTTCACACTAAAGCAACCGTATTCTTTGAGAAGAAAGGCGACTGATTCTCTGGGTCGCAGACCAAAAATAGCACGAATAGCTTTGTTTTGCAGAGATTGAAGTGATACAATGACACTCTGGTAAGTCCCACCCCAGACCACACTACAATAGCAGAGGTGAGGCTCTACTAGCGCCTTATACACTAAGACGAGGATATGGACTTGAAACCCACGAAGCCGAAGATGGGCAAGTGCAGCAACAGCAGGTGCAAATTTTTGTTGGAGTATGTTAGCGTGGCTATTCCACGTCATACGCTCATCGAACACTAAGCCGAGACAGGTGATATTTGAAGACAGTTCTAGTAGAGTGCCATCCATGACTAAGTCGCCCCTGGAGAAGGTTATGGGAGAGTGGGACGTCCGGAAAAGTACAACCTGGGTTTTTGAGGCGTTGATCTTCATGCGAAGGTTACAAAAAGCGTTACAGAGGACTGCCAATGTGTCATTCGCCATATCAAAACCAGCCCACAGGTTATCTTTAGATAAGGGGACAAGCAGAGTGCAGTCATCAGCGTAACATACCGCACGTAACATACATCAGCGTAACATACCGGAGAATCCATCAAGGCTCCGTAAAGCTATATTGATATAGAGTATAAACAGAAAAGGTCCCATTACAGATCCCTGAGGTATACCAAGGCGCATAGAGAACTGGCCGGATGAGGCCGATTGGCCAGAGACGGCAATGACACGATCCTGGACTACATCAATAATACATCAATAATATAAAAAATATTTCCAAATATAATATATAATATAATCTAGAATACTTATGAAACGTAATATGTAAAACCAGTTTTCGCTGCGATGCTAACTTCGCTTTATTAGCTAAGATTTATATGCGGTATTATAAAATAACTAAGCAAACGTGGGGAACGGTTGTGGTGGCAAATAAATCATTCACTACCTAGCGCCAATTTAGGTTTCTATGTACCTGCTGAGGTATCTCAAACAATAAAAGGACGACACAATGAAATGAAGAACAGAAAACAAACCATGCTGCTCTTCTCACTCTAGAGCGCAAGAGGAAAGCGGACGCCACCGAGCAAACATGGAGGTAAGGCTAGAAGAGGGAAGGCGCACCCAACAATCCAACTCTGCCCGTCCAACGAAAAAAGCGCCATGAACAACTGCACGAGACGAGACAAGAAGCAGCGCAGAAGTCATCCTACCTAGCCCACGCGAGCAGCATGATGATTAGCCTGCTGCGGCTTACGTCTGACGGACGGACCGACGGGGACAAGAGACAGAGCCAGCAGCCAGGTGACCAACCCCCTCAAACAGCGCGCTGGTTGAAAGCCGTATGGATAGCCGAGAGGCCAAGCGTCGAGTATCTATCTATCTGCCCCGCCGAGTTTTTTACTTCTTTCAGGCCAAACTGCCGTAGCCGAACAGCGACGGCTTGCGGTAGCCAGCGCTTCACTCACAAACCGTACCGGCCGCCGAAGCGTTCCTAGGCACACTCTCTATTTGACCTTACCTTCGCTGAGTATCGTGGTACAGGGAAAGGACCTGGTAGGACGACGTACAGATCAAACCAATACGCGGGTAACCGAACACCGACCGACAGAGAGATGATCAGCTAGCTTCCTCTCACCAGTCGGCCGCACGGGCGGGCCGCACGGGCGGGCCGCACGCCGAGAAACCGAACGAAAGTTATAGGATTTCTTCGTAAGACGACCAAAAATAACAATCAACTACATTTCGGAATATTAAACCTGTATGATGGAACTGCTTTAAAACGGGCTCAGCTAGAATGTGATGTGTTGTCCGCTGTGTTGGACATCGAAACAATGTTTGTGCAAGAACGGCGTTTCATTTATAGGCAGGTAACGTCCCAAACACAGAGATACCTGGAAACTGGAAGTAACCGACATGTTGCGTCCGAATCCCACCCACCTGGCAATGTAACTACACTCAAAGGATCATCTTTTGACGAATTATGGACAGACTGGACAGCGCCAGCCATTACTTTCGGCGTGAACCGTTGGAGCCAAATTTCTATGTATGTGGCTCATGCACAGAGAGATGGTAATTAAAATATTTACTCCTCGTTGTCAACGTTAAGTTCTAACAGTGACATAAACGCGCAGCAGCACCGAGAAGCCTAGCGGGTCAATAAAGACCGTCGGAATGCGACCAAAATAATGCTCAAATACAATTCAAATTTAAATGCTATGCGGTCATTTCATCTTTACGGCGCATGAAACAGTTAGGGGTTCCCACTGAAGGCCTGTTGATTGTTTACAATTTACTGTTTTTGCCTATCCCTTACTACGGAATTCTCCTGTGGGGCTGATGAGCGCTCATATGTGGTTTCTACTATTGTTAGGCTGGTGACCACCACATAGATTTGCACTTTATCGCACTGCGACTCCTGACTAACGTGTGAGGTGATGGTTGTCCTCTTATAGAAACCGCTCTGTGGTGAATCTGTTGCTTGTGATGTTACATACGATCGTTGGAGCATATCATTTTATATATTACTCTACTATTATATATTACCTTTATATCATATTATTACTATTGTGAGAACTCAAGTATTGTAATGTGCGGTTCTAAGAATAAATTACGTTGTCAATCAAATCAATTTTAAGGTAATATTATTTACACACCCTTAGCAGGGGGGCTTTATTTACAATCACAGATAAGTGCTTCATTACAAGGACCAACAAACTTTCGCTCTAAACCGGCGGCTTACGAGGAAGGTTGTGTATGGTTATACCTACAGCTAGACGCATGCAAACATCCTGTTAACACCGCAGATAACTCCGACTTAAACGTATTGCGCCAGTTTGCACTTGTATCTTAATGAACCATCAGCAGCAATTACACTTTTAATTCTGGCGCGAAAGCGCCCACAGGCCTTTTTCAAAGTTAGCAGATTGAGATTCTTGAACGATTTGACAATGGCTCTGCCTAGCGCTTCTGTGTTTGCATGTCGAGACTTGTTAGACTCTTTCTCAACAACGCCCCATACATAGAAGTCCAGGAGATTCAAGTCTGGACTGCTAGGGGGCCACGTCGTCTTGTCCCAGAACGTTGTCATGTTGCCCCGCAGCCAATCCTAGACAAGGTTGCTGGTGTGGGCGGGAGCGCCGTCTTGTTGAAAGACATATTGTCTTCTATTGGACACTCTATCAATCCATGGTTTTACTGCCCTTCGCAGAATTCATAATTAAACTTCTTTTGTTACGGTTTAGTATCTGTCAAAAAAGTGTGGGGGCATCTCGTCTCCTTCACCCGACACAACACTTAGGACGTGCACACTGGCAGAATGTTTGATTTGAGCCACCGGTCATTTTTCGGGTTATGTTTTTGATCAATGGTGAAGATTTTTTCGTCGGAGAAGAATCGAAGATGTGCCGCCGTTTTGTGTTTCAAAAACGTGAGGATGAGATGGCAGCAAGTCATCCTCTTGATTTTCGCGGCCTAAGACAACATCTGTCTGACTTTGAGCGTGTAAGACTTGTAGCGCAGTTCTTCGTTAATAATCCGACGCATAGAACGATCACTCATATTGAATTTGATGGCTAAACGGCGCATCGATAAACTTGGATCCTTAAAAACACAGTTTTGCACCATTTTGATCACTTTTGGCGTCCTCACTTCTCGTCGGCGGTTGTGAATCTTCCTTCCAGGTGTTGCACCACTTAGCCCTGTCTCTTCTGCATTTCTGTAGCGTCGAGCAATGTCGTAGACCGTTATTCTTTTTAATCCACTGATGCTGATGATTTCGGCTGGTCGATGTCCGGCACGAAGCAATTGGATAACGGTTGTTCTTTGATCATATTCTGGATCTAGGTTGCGACGGTCGTTCATGATGGCAATGTGTTTTTGCTCTATTGTGAGTGGGCTGTCTGCTCACGCAAACCGAACTGAATTAACGCATTCCGTCTATGCAGGGTAGCCCGCCAAAAGTTGTGCGGATTTATCTGTATATACATATATATATATATATATATATATATATATATATATATATATATATATATAGTGCAATAAAATGTCGAGCTAACTGCGTAAAAGAAATGGCCTTCTGATAGGTATCGAGATGGACACGGCTGGTCGCCGCACCGATCGTGGTACACACAATAGACGTCCGAATTGTGGAAATCTCTTCTATGGCAGAGTTTATGGTCTCTTCTGTGGCAGAGTTTATGCGTCACAAGATGACGGTTGGGTTGTAGTGGACTCTGCCAGTTCTGCGTGGCCATTGCTGGCGATTTTAAAAAGCTTCCGGAAACAGCTTAAACTTTTGTTTTATGAGGTTTTCTCTAGTTTGAAGAAAATCATGCGTTTCTGGGAGACTAAATCTGGTAACTATATCTTCTACAAGCCGTTGAGTAGAAGCCATTAAGTAACTAGCCGTTTTTGCGCGTTCTATGGTAACCCAATGGCTAGCGTAAAAAGCTGAGATGCTCCCATATGACCTGAATGCCGTGGTCCGCCGCCGAAGCAACTTTCAGGAAAGAGGTGCTTTTAGCGTGCTTGGAGATCTTTATTGGGGCTTTTCAAGTGTCGACATCGATTCAACACGACTGTTCCTCGTCCGTTCGGCGATATACTGTCCGAAGGCTGTGCCCTTCATCGAAAAGTTAACTCTAAGGTAACAGAATGTGTGTTAACAAACCCCCAACTGCACCCGTATAAAGTTTCAAGCAGT
The DNA here is from genome assembly GCA_003439945.1 of Dermanyssus gallinae. Lineage (NCBI taxonomy): Eukaryota > Metazoa > Arthropoda > Arachnida > Mesostigmata > Dermanyssidae > Dermanyssus > Dermanyssus gallinae. The sequence continues at coordinate 395,678 of QVRM01007112.1, read as the reverse complement.
CAATACAAGCAAGTGGTCACGCCAGAGCTGTGTGCTCTGGAGTGTCCTCGAGTCCATTACCGCAGTGGACGCACGTGGGGCTGGGGGCCTTCCCGATCCTGAATAGGTACGACTGAAAGTCGCCGTGTCCCGTCAAAATCTGGGTGGTGTGGAAGGTGAGCTCCCCACCGGGCCGGTACAGCCAGTCCTTGATGTTAGGGACCAGCTTGCGGAGACTGGCACCTGGGTCCCCCTCCGCCAGGCCATCCCACTCCCCCTGCCATAGCTGCAATGTATGTTGCCGTGCCTCTTCCTTCTTAAAGCTCTGGTCGCCCCACAGGCGGCGGCGCTCTTCTGCCTTCAGGTTCCATGGAATAGTGCCCGCGAGCACGAGCGCCGCCGCTGTGATAACCGTCCGGTACGCCATGGTGACCCTAAGGGCTCCGACCCGTTGAGCCCGCCGTAAGCGGGCTCTATTTGCCTTAGTCTTCAGAGCGTTGGTAGGCCAGGCCGGAGCCCCGTATAGGGCGACTGACTCGGCCACGGACATAATAGTTCTTCTTCTTGTTTGTAATATTGTGATTTTCCCAATTTTGAATAAGTAAATCACCGTGTCCGGTAAGGTCCTTAGAGATGTAAAACGTCAACTCGCCACCTAGCCGGTATATTCACCCCCTGATATCCGAGATCAGAGTCCTCACCCGGTATCCGGGCGCTCCGTCCTGAATGGAATCCCATTTGGCCTGCCAAATGTCGAGGGTTATATTTACTTCCTCCGCCTTCTCCTTTTCCGGGTCTTCCCACAAGCGGCGTCGTTCATTTGCTTTCAAGTCCCAGGGGACTTTACTAGCCAGAACAAGGGCGGCTGCTGTGCTGACTGTTCTATAGGCCATTGTGATACGCAGGGCAGCCACTCTTTGGGCTTTGCGTAGCGTTGCCCTGTTGTTGGCTGTGGATAGTGCGATTGACGGCCACACCGAGGCTGCAAATAAAACATGGACTCAGCCATTGACATAATAAATCGCCTTCTTGACTTTCATGAACCATAGTTGATTGGCATCAACGGGCTGTCTTGTGAGAGACCTTAGTAGCCTTTTCTGCTACAAGACGTATGTGGGGTGTGCCCCGTAGTACCCTGTTTAGGTACATTCCAAGATAACGGGCGGTATTGATAACCTTGATCTCCTGATCGTCTAGAATTAGTTTCAAGCCGGACACTTCCTTGGCCCAATTAGGAGGATGCCCTCGCTTTTATTCTGCGCCAGTGTCAGGCCAACCCCCCCCCCCCCTCATCCAGCCAGCGATCTCCAATGTCAAATGGAGGATGTTGATGGAAGAGCTTGATAATTACTCGGAGACGTTCATCAAGGGAAAGATTTTCCTTCTGTAGTGTCCACCACTCTAGCGACCGGACGGCGACCGCGGCGAGTTCGCTAGTCTGTCGCTCAAACAACACACGTCCTCTTCTTGGCTCGCACCAACGACTACTGATTCATTTATTCTCATGCATCCTTATATACTCACAGATTGCCCGCTCATTTTGTGACTTACCGCGTCTTCGCTAGTAGGGTGGCGGCATCTTCTATTTGGCGCCATGTATTTAGCTTGCTTCGGCATTGCCGCCAACCGACGCTGACTATGCGCGCGCTGCTTAACGGACACTGCTATCCTAGGCTAGGCTCTTTTTGAGTTATATGCCGTCTTTACTCACGAATTCCCGTAAATGGCTTGGTGCGCGTCTAACCCGCCGTGGACGTCCTTCACAGTGGTCCGCTGTCGTTTTCATATTCTTCATGTGGCGCTCCCAGCGGCGGCTGACCTCCGTATACTGACCCAGTCGCCGGGCGCGACCGCACCAACCTGGTTCCGACTGGCGTTATTGTTCCGTCTTCGTATTCTTTCGGTTCGTCCACTTGCCCTCGTTTTTCCTCATGTATATCCTTTGCCGTTGGTCCAACGATATCAGCGTTGCCGCTCCTCCACGTCGATGCATGTACATTCCGCCGCGTTCGTACACTTCCGGCCGAAATTGCCAAACTTGCCATACTTTCGGTCCTGAACTCGTGGCTTGTCCATCCGCACGCCTGGCATCCACCCGCTACGTGTTCTCGCCCTGCCGCCGGTCTTTGTCCGCTTCGTTCCGCCGCCTCCCGCACCTCGTTCATCAACCCGCGCCGTCCTACATCCAACATGGCTTCCGTGACGTACCTCTCCACGTGTAGCGTGCCCGTCGGGACCTGTTCGACCGCTCCGTACTCGTGGATTTTCTATCCGTACACCTGGCATCCACCCGCTCCGTGTTCTTGATCTGCCGCCGCTCTTTATCCGCTTCGTTTTGCCGGCCCTTCAGCTTTCCGCTCCGCGTCGCCTACCCGTACTGTCCTGCGATCCACCTGGCTTCCTTGACGCACCTTCCTACGTGTAGCGCGGCCGTTACGACCTGTTCAACTGTTCCGTACTCGTAGCTTTTCTATCCGTACACCTGGCCTCCACCCGCTCAGTGTTCTCGCTTTGCCGCCGGCCTTTGTCCGCTTCGTTCCGCCGGACCTTCAGCTTTGCGCTCCTCGTCACCTACCCGTACCGTCCTGCGATCTACCTGGCTTCCGTGACGCAGCCCCCCACGTGTGTCGCGGCCGTCACAGTCTGCTCGACTAGCAACGCCTCCTAGAGGAGGAGCTTTCCTCTCATCTGTAGCATTGTTGCCCCCAGAGTGAGCTGGCTCCTCAACACCAGGCCCCGAACGTCGACCTTGCACTCCACCACCAGTCTCCGCAGTGCCGCTAGGTACTCACCGTTGTCGTCACCGGCAACGGCTGCCGAATGCTCCTGCATCCATTCTGATACCGTTTCGAGAGCGCCATTTGCCGACCATTGTAACATGAATTCCCGGCAGGCAGCGACCAGCAGCGCAAGGTTGTCTGCATGGGTCAGAGTTTTGACCCCTTCTGGTAGTTTCTTTGGTCTCAGAACTCCGTCGTAGGCAATGTTCAAGAGAATCGGCCCAAGGACGGAGCCCTGAGGGACGCCGGCACTCACCTCGTATTCGTTGCCCGCCGCTTTGAGTGTCCTGCCCTGCAGGTTGGAAGATATGATTCGACGGAAGCAAAGCGATATACCTCGCCGCTCCAGCGCTGGACATCTAAGAGAATTGAAAGCACGAATAATCTTGTTCTAAGAGACTTCATGGTATTCTGCCTGGCGTGGAAGAAGACTTTCTGCAGTGCGCCGGGTGAAGGCCCGCCGTCGCCCCCGGTTTTGGGATCAGAGCAAAATGTGCCGTTTTTCATTGCTCTGGAAAAATGCCTTCCTCGAGCAGTCGAATGACGAGGACCGCTACCTCTTTAGAGTACCGCCCCGCAAACAGGCGCACAACCTCCGGTGGAATCCCGTCAGGTCCCAGGGCCTTGCCAGTAACCAGCCGCTCACCCGCGGCGGCCGCCAGTGTGACCGGCGGAATGTCCTCGCGTCATACTAGTGTTATCGGATGAGCGCCTCGCCTAGCCGGGGAAAATTGTCGCGACCGCCGCCTCTATCCATTCTGGTGGGACGAGCGGGAGCGAACGTCGCAGTCTCCCCATTTCTACTTTGTATGGCAACCCCCAGGGGTTGCCATACACTTTACTTTACATTACTTCCACCGCCGCAACACCTTCCCCGAGCTCGATCTCCGCGACCCCCGCCCGCCGCCGGCGGGCCAGCCAGGAGCCGGCACGTGTAAGGGACCTGTTTGCCCTAACGCATATCCTTCACGCCGCCTCTATATCGTTGCTCCACCAGCTCTTGGGAGGCCGGCTGCCTGATTCTCTGGAAGAGGGCCCCGCACAGGAGACAGACTGAGGGACACAGACATATGATGAGAATGAACACACCCAATTAACCGGTAAATGGCATCCGGACATATAAAGATAGCTAAAAACCGGAAGTCATCGACTAACTGCATTCAGAACGCGCGCAAGTGGCAGTGCAGCTATACTCGAAAGGTTAACTTTCGTTAAAGTATGGTCAGTGAGAGAGAGAAAGGAACTATCAAGTCACAGTCTAAAAACACCTATGTGCTCGATTGGAGAGTGGACAGATCTTTTCAAAGACGTCACATAATGCCTGACTCCTTCGAAACAAAGTGTCTCTCCCTCTCGTATACGGCGCGTTGAGAAAGTGTCGTAATGACGGTGTGTAAAGGCAGTCGTAAACAGAGACTCACACACAAACCGGTGGCGCTTTGGAAAGAGGCGAAATGAGCCTACTCCTTGATCTAAACAAATGCCGAGAAACGATGGGTGACTTGAGCCTACGGCGCTTTGTCGGAGCAGCTAAGACGTCGGCTACTTTGTCTGCGTGTCCTATTGAGTACGCCTGGAGAGAGTTTGCACAGCTAAATAATGAGCTGGTAGAACGTGAAGGAAATATTTGTGAATACGTGTTAAGTGCGCCACGGTAGCAAAAGTATCGTCGCCTTTGGAGAGTTGTAAATCGACTCAAGGGAAGCAGACACTCGACTAGTGCTGAATATTCTCAAATATGACCGTGGGCATGTGGTCCCCGGATCATATATCTTACCAGTATAGCCAGTAATGTCCGTTAATGCTATACCTGCAAAGTAGCACTTACATGTAGCCTGTGAGAGTCATTTGGTATTATTTTTTTTTAACAAGGTCATTTATTTATTATATACACAATTACAACGGTATGTTGTTTCATACATTTACAAATATTTGCAAGGAGTCTATAGTAAATTAAACCTACTACAGTTACCATTGTGTTGGTAAAAATAATAGTAGGAAATATAGGAAGACTAGTGTATCCATTATTGACGGGCTAATAGGTATGACTTTAAATTATCCTTGAGGTTATTTAATAATTTCAAACAACGCAAGCTAACCGGAAGAGTGTTCCACTTTCTGACAGCTCGCACGCCAAAAGCTTGGCTGCCCTTGCTGCCTCGATGCATGCGGATCTTCAGTGTGACCGTGTTAGATGCTCTGGTCTCTCTCGCCCCACCAAGGCGATCAAGTTCTAGTATCTTCGGCCCAATCCCATGGATATTCTTAAAAATCACTATCAAGCTTAAATAGCGCATCGTATTTAAGAAAGCGCCCCTGTGCCACACTCAGTCGCTCCGCCCATCCCTTACTGCAGGCAGTCCAGAATTCCGATCCGTACGTAATGAATGATTCGAGGAATGGCGTTACCCTGTCCGAAGACCACCACTTGAGTTTTCTTTGTATTGATAGCAATACGGTTTGCTGCACACCAAGCGTTGAGGGCAGTGACATCCTGCATCATTACCCGGTGTACCTCCTCACCAGACTGCCCAACATATTTACAAGTGCTGTCATCAGCATAAATGATAGCGGCTCCTCGTGCGATATTTTCCATATCATTTATAAAGCAGAGGAAGGCTAGAGGGCCATCTATCAGTATCTCAAATGAAGAAGTTCAGAGCACTCTAGCAACAAATTCAAAAAGCATCAGATACAGGGAAGTGTGCTTAGTATATTTCACGTTATTTTACACGATCTTAGAGAGGGAAAAGGAATTGTCGGCCCCTAATATACTGTTTTTCCCAAACCCTTGTGATATAAAACAATTAAACTTAATAAGTATCTGATCCTATTTATGTTCTACATAAGGATTCCCAGGTTATTATAGAGTGAAGCCGAATTTAATATGCGCTTCCGAGGGAATACCTAGAATGCTAACGAAATGGAATCTAACGTCTATTTAGCCCGTATCGGTAGAAAGAGTACACAAATACCGCGGCATTGAGTTGTCAAACTTAAAAGTCTATTTTGATACAAAGAGGCTGTCAGGAGACAAAGCGCTTACGCACTTTACATTACCCGTGTGTGCAAAGCTGGTCGGTTTTAATAGATTTAATAGATGTTTAAGGTCTACTGGAAAACGTTGCGGTACCTATGCAAATGCAGTTACCGTGACGTCGGGACTTTGGGGAGCAGGCTAACGACTGCTCGAAGTGCGGCTCGCAGAGAGGCGTTAGAAGATTGCCTGTGAATTCATCAAGGCGAGTTTGGGCTCAAACCTTACTTCGCCGGAGTCAGGTCCATCGAGGTGTGGCGGTGTGGTCTAGGGAACTAATGCGCTAGTCATGGTGGTCATCGACCGGGGTGTCGCCGGTTCGATCCCTGTTGTTGATCGGATTTCCTTTGAGCGATGCTCATTGAGAATAAATGACAAACTATATCGCTAAGAGTCAGCGGCCATTCTGCCACAAGGACTGTTGGGGAAATCCTAGATTTCTCAACATGACCGGCCCTCGGTGCATTGAACATATACCTCACGGTGAGTTCCAAGCCCGTTGGGGACGGATGATGGTCTAGAATTAAAAGCAACCTCATTCAAAAATATTTTTAATTCTAGATCTATCGAGTGGAGGTTAGGGTCATCCGCGAGATGATGAACATGATGGGAGCAAAGGTCGCATATGTATGCACATATGGAGTCTTCTGTCCTGAGAGGTAGAATCTAAACCAGGCAAGAGACGGCGCAGAGCAACTTAGCTAAGCGAGCATATAAAACGGCAAGGAATGGTCAAGACAGTTGAAACCAGCCGACACGTCGACAGAAGACTGCGGAACAAAACTTATGCACCTCAAACGAATGTTGAGTTAGTAAAGGAAATGCATGTTAGGACCTCATATCGCAGCCCAGAACGGAACTCATTGACTTCGATAGACGCGAAGCTTAACTTCATTCGACACCAAAGCCCTAATATCGAATGTGGGGTACAGGAGTAGTATATGCGACAATACTCCAGGCTTTGCTGGCTCTGTACCGAGCAGGCTGCCGCGGACTAGAGGCCACAGGCTCCGTTCTGAGCCGCGAATAAACTCCAGCTGCGACAATTGTTTTGCCGAATATCACCTGGTGGCAGCCCTTAATAGACGATTGAGAGAAGGAAACTAGATATATCAGTTGAGCAGTTATCTCTTCTAAAGTTTAAAAAAAAAGTGATTGAAATATTAGGATAAATAAATGATAATGCCCTTGGAGATAACCGCCGCACATCTTTTTAGACTAAATATACAGGATAGACAGAAAGCCAATTATTCCGATTACATAACAGAAACAGACAAGTGTCTAGAGTAGGATGTTAACTGCTGAATTCCTGGGCGTTTGTGCAGATTATTTTGTTTTGAACGAAATCCAATGATTGAATAAATTATGCACAACCTACGATAATAATAGGTTGATACTCGAACGTTCTATTCAATTACGATATTTATCTTATGCTGCAATTTCACTTTTATATTTTAGAAATTGCTAGACATGAGTCTCCTGATAGTTGAGGGCTTAGTTGAAATATAGATAGCGCGACTAGCTTATACTACGTGTAGGAGCTACCGCTACGGACCCTCTAAGACGTTTAGGCTGACGATAAACGTTCATATATTAGAAATTCAATTACTTAGTTTATTTAGCTGCCTCGTAGAGGTCCAACCAAGAAGTGCAGTAAAACGGATTAGGACCAAATGCGTGTTTCGAGGAGTTTCAGTTGGGGTAGAGCCCCATCCAAGATATATAAAATGTTTTGTTGTAGACATTTCTATCTCGAAGATGAATGAAACGTATGATGATAAACACAGTGACGAAAAGCGGAAATCTCGCATGGGTAGCGATCGAAAAAACTCAAACAGTAAACATCAAAGCACGAGTTTTGGAGATAGGTAATATGCGTGCATCGTCTCATGTATTGAAATAGATGGAAGTTACGTCAAAATATTTAAAAAAAATGCCAAAATTCTACGTATAATGATAATATCTGAGTGAGTTCGAAATCATACGGGAAAGTAGTGAAGTTAGTTGTATGGTGGTATCTATATGGGAATATGATAATAACTTGTATGAAACGTTTGACGTTGATTAATAATAACCCAGTTTGTAAATAAAACCAATACACGTTTTAATCTTTACATGGGCCAGGGTAGAATTTGTTCTATGTAGTACGCAACCTAGAGAAAAAGCATGGGACAAAAATATGTGAACATGTTGCCAGGCAGAATCGATAAGTCATCGTTGGAAATGTCTACTACTAAGAACTAATAGCAATTCAGTGAAGGGAGTTCACGCGAAACGCTGAGCCAGATCGCATTTTATGTGGTTCTACAGTGCGTTTATAGTTAGCAGTTATACTAAGCTACACATAGATTCCTCCGAGAGGAGACAAAACAGCGAAGCAAGCGCGCGCAGCTTGGAACCTGAACTCGACGCACCTCAATCGAGCTGATGAGCACCATGTTGAATAGCCGGTTAAATGAGGTGATCTCCAAGCCCACGTCAACGACAAGACGGGCGGCGACCACAACCAAACGACCACACGATGTATTTAATCAAGCACAGAAAAGTAATTCCTGGATTGGCCATTCAGCTACCGTTGCTGATTACTTAGTTTTCGAGACTTTGTCAAAGACGGCACTTGATTTCAACCCCCTAATGGCAGATAGCCTTAAAGGTAGGTTCAAGACGATGTCTAAACAGCAACAGAAATCTAAGCGTGCTCTGGGTTCCGTTGCATAAAGCCCTAAATATACCATGCTCAGACGTTTCATACCAGCCTTGTGCTGTCCAAGTAAGTCGCCGCCGTATAAATGTTGTGACCATTCGCGTCAGTAGGCAGTCATCGGAAAGCACTCGGTGAAGTCAGAGAGGATGCAAAACACTCGCAAGACGACAGCGATCTTCGGATTCGCCATTCTTGTAGCAGCTTTCACCCTACTTAAAGGTAATTGGACTTTACATATTTGTGTCTTTCTGGAATAGATCGAATGAACAGTTGCCCAAGAACATCAATCCTATGTTTTTTCTTATTTAACGCTACTTTTTTAAATCCACCAAAACTTGAACTACAAGCCGCTGTAAATTGAATTCTTTTAGAATTGGTGCCAATGTTGCTTCTACTGCTCCAGTATGTGCGTGTTGTGTAGACGTCTAGACCAGACCATAAGTTGCATACGGTGCAGTTCTGTTGAGTTCTTTATTTTCAATAGTTCATAAAATTAAACTACTCAAATAAAATGTAAACGTGCGCGACAAAAGCCTTCCAGCACAGTTATCTAGGGTGGTGCAGGCATTTCAAATGGTATACACGTAGAATAGATCAAGGAAACTGAAAGTGATTAGACATAGGTATAGGTTGCAGTTATCATCTTCAATAGCTTGAACAACTTGAAGTTAGTACCGTGTTTGAAAGATGTTGCTTTCTCATTATGCAAACTAATCCCATAAAACATTTTACAATGGCTTTAATTGCATACCCTCCCGTCACCCCTCTGTGGACAAACAACTAATAAACCTAGCAAATAGCGTATCGAATAATTGATTATCAGCCACCTCTTCATCACCTTTCTCAACTGAATAAACGAAGCAACGTTTCAGCTAAACAAAACCTTGTGGTATTACAACAACAGTGCAATTCGAGAGCGATAGCACCGAGTGAGCTCCCACGAAGGTTACCTCACAGGTGCTTCCATACTCTTTTTGAAAGAGAGCGTTTTTAACTAAAGGCGCATTCCTTGTTCATTAGCCGCAGTTTTGCTGAGGGTCCTGGTCAGACTGCACTGCAATTAAATAAAATGCTGGGAAAAGCAAAATTGTTGCATGGCCTTCAAGGAGGACGTTTGCTGTTGACCGAACAAATGCTAGTTCGCTTTGTCTATCTGCAATGAAACTCTAAGTTCTTAAGCACCCTTTTAGCAACTCTAGCACACTGAAATTTAATGAGTATCAGACAGAAGGAGTAAATACCTCTTTTAAGGCCTAGTTAATTTTTTGTAAGTACTACCCTTTAAACTATCGGACTAAACGGTGTATTGTGTTTGTTCTGTGGTAACCTTAGGTGGCAGCTGTGCCGAGATGTCCAGTGACTGGGGGAGCCTGCTAATCTCCCAGGAAGATAGCAGTGGTTCAGCCGCAAATGAAATTCCCCTCATAGGACCACAATCGCACAACGTTCCGGACACAAACAGCCGAGAGCGGGAAAGTAATTTTCTGTTACGACGCAGCTACTCGCTGCCTCCCCTATTTAGGAGAATTGCCGAAATTCAGTCATTTATGGCATTGCAACGCCTGGGTAACAGCAACACGTTTCTGAAACGGGTCAAAAGGATTAATAAAGACTAAGCTATGCCTATCGCCGTATAGGCCCTGGACACGTGAGACTAATAAACTATCCGTTCGTCACGTACTCAAAATGACATTCTTTACGCTTCAGCCGATATATTGTTGAAGACACCCTATACCAGACCTGATGTAAGTTTAAAAACATGTGCCTATAAAGCCGAGGCAACATCCGACTGATACCACGAAATGTGCACTAATCAGTCGCACCGGAATTCAGTGGCAGTCACCTATCTATCCGTGTTCAGATCAAAGTCGACAGTCCCTGGATGAACCACCAACAATACGACAATAGTTGTTTGACGCCATATAGTCGATATCGTATGCTCTGCCTTCCATATTCCTGTCTTCCAATCCTTGATGGAATTGGATGAGTGTTACTATTAGGAGTTAAAGCAATCTGTCCAACTTTTACTTTGTATGCGAAAAGATGCGCGCGTGGCAAGCCACGCTAGAAAAAGAGTCATAGTTACTCCAGAATAATGGTGGACTATTGCACAAGTATATATTTTTTGTTAACATGAACCATTTAAGCGTCACCTAGTAAGCTTATTTTCTTCATGTGTCTATTTACTGGTCGCACAAGAATGCTAACGAAGATATACAAATGTAGATTATTTAGTTATCATCGGTGCTTAGTCTTTTTTTATTTAAAATTTGCGAGTTATTAAGTTGATTCTGAACCATCGACATGACAACGTGAACCTCATTTCACATATTTTATTTGGTATATATATATATATGTACATATATACGCAATTGATAATAAAGCATGATACATAATATGTGCGACTAAGGAAATATTTTTCATTTTCAACATTATTATTTTTTTTTAGATTGTTTTGTAAGCTGTAATGCTCGTGTACGGTTTTTTTTTATTTTTCATTCAAGTGACAAGTGCAACAAAAACCCGCTAAAGTGCCGCTCCAAGCATATATCCGCAATGTGTTTAATATGAATGGTCATAGAGGAACGAAAACTCAACTACAGCGTAGAATCAAACATACGTGGAAACATGCCTGACCAAAGCTATCGGATCTTCACACTTTTGTAAAAAGCATACTTAATGCGCTAAGCTTGCAGATACTGTAATGAATTAATCGCAGTTTTGTTCCGAAGGCCAATACTCATATTTCAAAATGTTCTAACATTGACAGCAACAACAACAACTACAATAACAAGGGCAGTTGTTGCTATTAATGTTATAACGACAACAGCAACAAATACTTCAACAACGACGCAGAAGAAGCGCACTGTTGTTTTCCACACTGTTGTTTTCTACGACACAAATGTTAGTATCCGCTAATGTGTTGTAGATTCGTTTAGTTCTTGCGTTTGTCACAGCCAATTTGCTGGCTAGGAAATTGGGTTGTAGGTTAACGAAGCCCAATGACATAAACAATTCTTTATGGACAGTAAACACTTGACGATGGGGTGTTGTATACATTTATTTAACCATCACCCTTATAGCATCGATCTTTTTACGGAATTGCGAAGATATTCAGAGGTGAATTCAATTATGTTTATTTCACTCAAATTGAGTAAAATATTTTACGAAGATATTGGAAATGTGTAAGGGACGCCTTTTGTTAGAACAAACCACCTGGAGACGGTTAACGAAGGTTCGCCACGTTACTTTTTACCAAGATTCAGCAAGAAAAGTTGTTGCCCCTAACGATTCTCGAAAACAAAATAAACAGTTGCCATGATGCCGGAGGAACGCTTGTTTTCTGTGAGTTGCTGAGGTCTCACATACGCTTTTGACCACAGCATACGGGAACTAGGCACCGCCTAGCTATTCTACTATAGCCAAATGAACCCATTCACATGAGACCACTGGTACAAACAGGTGATTGAGAAAACTCGAAGAAGAGGCTTCCGAATGCGTAGAAAGATGAAAACAAAATATAGCTTAAAGAACTCAGGGCTCTAGGAACACAGGCATTTTAAAAGGATTACAGGTTGATATAGATTCGTACAAAAAATCTCTGGCCTGTATACGAGAAAGGAGCCCACAAATGAAGGGCTAATATTGGCGTTCAGATCGGCAAGAGACAGCACGTAAACTGTTCAGTGTTCATCGGGGCCTACAGCCATAACGCTCAAAATAAAAGCCGCGGCCAAATAATCGGTGATTTACTGCGTCTCGACTACGGTAAAACTAATTTGCAAATCCAGCATCAGAACCAGGGATAGTTCTAGCGGTTCTGCTAGACGTTAAGCTAGCCTTCCGTGGAGGACCATCGTCACAACGGTATTCGAGAAACGAATCCTTCCTACCTTTTTTATATATAATCTTTTTATTTATCAATTCATATCCTCTCTACTTTATAAAATGACACCCGACTATGTAAAGAAGCCTAAGGGTTATCACGATACTGTGTGCGCTTAAAATACTAACAGACGTCGACGAAACGTGCACGTTAAATATGCAAGGACGACCACAAAACAGTCAAAGACAGACGGACTCTCTTTGGGACTTGCAACAAGTAGGTTCAACCGAACCAGATAGGGAAGGGAAAGAAGAAACACACCACTTTCACAACTTCTTCGAAAACACTGTACGACAACTACCTGATGGCCGCTACGAAATGAGTACGTCCATGTGCAAGAAGAGCATGCACCAAACGTGCAAACACTGCACGCCAAAGGGAATTTGCGTTATCTCTCAATATTAACGACAGCTAAAATATCCGCAACATTTCAAATGCAAATAAAAGGGGGCAGTACTTTTAAAAGATCGAACGGTAATCCTCAAAATTACATCCTAAAGGGCTGGCACAATTTTTCAACTGCTTAGCTGCTATAACATCTGTAATAATTTATGTAAAGCTGTACCTTTAAAATATATTACAATAAAGGTAAGACTGGGATGAAACACTGATTAACAAACATATAAAATTATATAACTGTTTAATAGAGCATATTTCGAATCAGACACATTACGAATAGCAAAAGCAGGTGATATTTTCCAAAGAGTGGCTCACCACCAGCAGCACAAATGGCAGAATGAGCACAATAACGTCAGCGGGTTTTCGTGGTCCCCTGCTGTGAAACCATACGGACGACCGCGGGCGTTAAGGCTTGCGGGACGTTAAGGCTCGCGAGACGTTAATCTAATTGAGTAAGCGGACGGCCTTGCCATTGCTCAGATCGATCAACGCCAGCATGCCTGAGGTACTCGAAGGGAGGACCTGTGAAGCCGCATTCTCGACTGGATAGAGAAAAAAAGGTTTTAGGTTAGTCCCACGTAAGAAAAAAGCCGTCCTGCTTATTTGGGCTCGAAAAATATCAGCCGATTAACTCGAAATTGAACAGACCACATAATGCAGTGATGAGCACGGCTCGTCACCTCATAGACGTACACACAGCGTTAGCACATCAGGGGTTCCGGTTCTAGAACGAAGTATGTCCTTAAATTTAAAGGACGCCGAGGGAGAATACGATTGTGGACAGACACCTTGAAAAGAAAGACTGCCAACGGTAAGGAAACAATGGCAAAATTGCAAACGGAATAGGAGGTCATTCCAATCGGCCTGAGCGCGAACTTGGGTGCTATGGATAGAGCAACGACCAAGGATTTTCGTTTTGAGTATAAACCAATATGCTTTACTGACACCCGTGGTTTATGAGTATGCGTTTCGCATGGTCTCGACTTCAAAAATCACATTACTCATGTCGTAGACGCTTCACTGCGCATTTTCGTGTTCCGTTGTTTTGTTCTAACTACGCCTGCATTCTAAATTCGTCTGTACAACAAACTTATCATTTCCATACTTACCTACTGCTCTCTCGCGTGGAAGTCTCAACCAGCTAAGTATATTAAACTAATAATCGTGTGAAAATCAGGGGCAAAATGTGTTTGTGTGAGCAAAGTGTGGGTCCAGGCGGAACCAAGACCAGCCGTCAGGATCGAGTCCCAGACTACTACGGGATGGAAAACCTTGCTTCTGCAGTCATCTTGTTCGCCACAGTGTGTAACTAGCATCTTGTCTTTCTTCACGAGCAAAACAAAAAATTAAGTTTTTTATGTAAACATGGTGTTTGCTACGGTCAAAGACCACGTTGTTCTCCCTAGGTAAAAATACATTATTCAAAGTTCAAGAAGGTGCTCGATGATGTGCACACTCAGAACAGTTTCCACGCTTGGTTGGCCTTATTTTCCTTCGTACCGGTCATACTCCGCCTCCCAGCCAATAGAAATATCAACCAATCATTAGCGCAAATCATAAGAAAGAATCTCCAGGATTATGAGTGCGGCACCAGGTTGCATAACCTGACGGCCCACAGAACCGCTCAAAGAAACGCGCGAACCCACGCTGACTCCGATGTTGCTAGAAGAGTCTTAACCAAGTTATCTGAAGAAGACGGCACCAATGCTGCTAGAATCCTAATCTCTACAGACACGCGTTCATCTGGCGAAGAAACCGCCAACGCACTAAGAGCGAAACACCCGCCTGCACCAGCAGAGCCTTTATGGCCTGAGCCACTATCAACAGATTCTGGATCCACAAGCAAGGAAGACATTTTTGCTGCTGTTCAATCTTTTCCCAGAAGTTCCTCAGCAGGATTAGACTGTATCCGTCCAAGACTACTAGCCGACTTGCTGTCCCCAAACCTCGGAGAAACAGCCAATAAATTGGCAATATCTATCGCCAAAGTTGTTGACATATTGCGCTTCGGGCAACCACCAGCGGAACTTTTACCAATCATTTTCGGCGCTAAATTATTTGCATTGAAAAAGAAGTGCGGCTCTATCCGACCGATAGCATGCTCATCATGCCTGCGCAGGATTGCTTCGAAGGTCAGCATAAGAGATAACACGGGACAGCCCGCACACCTAATAGACGACCGACAACTGGGGTTCTCGGTCAAAGCCGGAGTAGAAACAGCGGTTCATACAACTCGCTCTTTCCTGGCCTTCAGGACTTGCCCTACGTACTGCTCAAGTTGGATTTCTCAAATGCTTTTAATACGATAAGAGGAGACCATTTGCTAAGGACAGTCAAGGACTCAACCCCAGACATGTACCATTATGTCGAGTCCTCATATAGACGTCCAACTTGCCTTGTAACGTCTGACCTAATACTATCGTCCGAGACAGGTATACAACAAGGAGACCCTCTGGGTCCACCTTTATTTTGCCTGGCAGTTAACGACCTGATCAAATCGCTCGAAAGCCCGCTTAACATGTGGTACTTGGACGATGGCGTACTGGCAGGCAACGCCTCTACAATCGCTAGTGACATACAGAAGATTGTCGATTTCGAGAACGTAAACGGCTTAGCCCTGAATCCCTCGAAATGCGAACTGTTCGTATGGAATCCTGATGCAGATTCAACAACCTCTGAGATCACGCACTTGTTACCGGGCTGCAAGATACTCAGCCCAAACGAAGTAGAGCTCCTAGGGGTACCCCTACTTCAGGAAGGTGTCGCCCCCGTGTTGCAGAAGTGGTTGGATAAACTGAATACCGCTTCGGAGCGCCTTCCTCTGATAGGTTACCATAGCGGTCTTTACCTGCTAAGGTGCTCTTACTCAGCCACACGCCTAACTCATATTCTGAGGGGTATCGAACTTACCGGCGAAACGGACGAGCTACGACGCTTCAATGATCTTACAGCCAATACAATAACCAATCTGCTTAACATCAAACTAGACGATACAGCCAAACGACAGATGTTCTTGCCAATAGCCAAGGGGGGGCTTGGCTTACCAGACCCGACAATATTAGCACTCCCTGCGATAGTTGCTGCCACCCATCAGGTTTCCGGCAAGGTCTGCGAACTTCTTGACGAAGCCGGCCAGCTCGAATTTACCTCCATGCGAGATCGAGTCACGAGTAATTTGGTTGAGGTTCTTGGAACTTTACCAAATAACGTCGCATCTCAGAGTGAGTGGTCGGCCATGCTAGCCGATCAACATGCTTGTTTACTTATTGATCAAGCTGACAGTGACTCTACTAGGGCTCGGCTTAGGGCAACCTCCGCAAAACATGCAAGCGATTGGCTACACGCCCTACCCAGTGCATCTTTAGGATCCTTACTGGATGATGCCACTACAAGAATATGCGTTGGCCTCCGACTTGGTACGCCGCTCGTTCACCCTCACATATGCCGATGCGGGGAGCCAGTGGGCATTAGAGCTCACCACGCTCTATCCTGCGCCCTCAGTGAAGGTCGTCGACCACGTCACGCGGCTATCAACGACACAATAGCAAGGGCCTTGAGGACGGCAGGCTACCCAAGTACGCTGGAACCAACTGGACTAACCAGAAACGACGGCAAGCGTCCCGACGGGATGACTCTTATCCCCTTTGAACGAGGCCGTACCCTCATATGAGATGCCACCGTAACCGACTCACTTTCACCCTCAATGGTCGGTTTCGGTTCACTTAGAGCTGGTCACGCCGCGACCCAAGCAGAAACGAACAAGATGAACAAATACGCCGGACTGCCAAGAGCCCATAACTTCAGCCCAGTGGCCTTCGAAACCTTGGGACCACCGGGCCCCTTGACTGAAAGAATACTTACTAGATTGGGCGACG
This sequence comes from Dermanyssus gallinae, assembly GCA_003439945.1. Lineage (NCBI taxonomy): Eukaryota > Metazoa > Arthropoda > Arachnida > Mesostigmata > Dermanyssidae > Dermanyssus > Dermanyssus gallinae. Next base: position 379,018 of record QVRM01007112.1, on the reverse strand, counting down.
ATTAAAGATAACTACTGGGGACAAAAGAGCCGCACAATTTTTGCGCCAAAGACTTTCCATTGACGTCCAGCGGGGCAACGCGATATCAGTTTTGGGATCGCTTGCCGAATGGTGCACACCAGGGCTGTTATAGGCTGAAAGTTAACACGTTCACTTACACAGGATTGTAATATAAATTGATTAATAAAACATGCAAAGTTCAACCGAGACAAATGCAAATATGTCTCTTAAAAGTAAGCATTGCTCAATTCCAAATATGCGTCGCTCGACAGGTATAAAGAGGTAATACTCGTTTTGTCAGACTGGCACAGAGTCTATACTCGAAGTGCCTTTGTCTTAAGAGAGTTAAGCTCGACCTAAATCATCCTGCCGTCCTCATTGTTATTTTACGACATGCAGGACCCAGTTCTCGTACTAGTCGCGAAATATGTAGTGCCTTCTTCGCCTCCGTAGGGAGGGGGACATCTTCCGAGCAAACGAACACCTGCTTAGGACGAATAGTCCCATTTTCATCCGCCTAAACTACAGCTCAACCATAAAATGACCTTCAATTGAAACTATAATTGAAGATTATAGATGAAGTTCAACTTGCTGCGTAGTTAACCCGTCCACCTGTTGCATTTACTAGGTAGCACAAAAGCATTAGCATTGGGCCAAATTAATTAAGCACTTCTTAGAAATACGTACCATTTCTTAAATCATTATTATTCCAGTTTGTTTAAAATTATTATTATTCCAGAACTTAGACCCGAATAGAACCCAAATTGCTTTTGACTTGCAAAAATAGATACCATGTGACAAGTGCTTGAAGGAGAATCATATACACATGCATATTTGAATGGACCACGTCATCACTCATTTATCTTCTGGAATAAAATGCCATGCGCCATTGCCACCAATCCTTCTGCCTCCAAGAAAAACTTAGAAAGTTGGTTTCTTCCACATGGTTTCGTTTTTCACCGACGTCCCATCTTATTAACAACATCAGAATTTAATTGAAATTACTCTGGTTAAAATGTCTGCACTACCATATAATTTCCGTACTATATTTGTATTATTCTCATTGCATTACCATTCTGGTGATTTTCGTTGTTGTGTGTTTAAGTGAATAGATATACATTTTTTAATATTATTGTTGTTATACACCCATCCATCATTTTATTATCTATTTCAATTCGTTTCGATGGGACGAGCACCTTATCTCTAGTGTAGCCCATCGGCAACCACCAGGTATGTACAGAGCCTATATGCTCTCAAGTGTACTGGAAAGTACTCATGAATAATAAATACTATGTGTTCAATCATTCATCATGTGCAAATATACCCGTACTGGAAGTATAACACTTTTGTCTAACGCCTAGAAAAATTATATTCACGCGCCCGATAGGGTCTAAGCAAGTTTCTCTGGATCGGCAGAATGGTGGAGGTCAAGAGGTATACTTGAGGTGGTGGAAAGATCGGCTGGTCTAATATTTAGTGCTAATCGGTTGCGTACGGACTCGGAGGAGTGTAGCGGGTTTGTGCTCGACCTTACTCGTATTGACAGTAGCCCCTTAATAACCTTTCAGGCATTTAACAGACTCACACGTTATTGGCCCAAAAGGCTTCGCCTGTATCTCTTTAAGGATCATTGCTTGTTCCTTATTATATCCCAACGAATAGCATTGTGGTTAATCACGACTAAAAAACAATTATAACATTTGTAGACTTACAATCGATGGAAAGTATACTACTAGTAACAAACGCAATAAAATGTACTATAAAGTTAACTAAACAATCCAAAGCAAACCCATCAATTATTTTGTAATAATGCCACATACATAAACACATACAATATTTTTACAGTCTCTTTTTTTATGTAGTCTTATCTCAATGTGAAGGATAAGCTTGACAAACTATTCAAGATAATTTTTGTTTGTTGTCGCAGCGCATTTTATAAGTTGGAGATTCTATATATATATATATATATATATATTCGGTCTACAATTTTTTTCGGATTTTTTTATTATTCTTTACGGATTTTTTTTTGTAGCCCCCTTATATATATATATATATATATATATATATATATATATATATATGATGACTCCGGTTGAATCTTCCTCCGAGCCGCAGTACCACCTTCTCCTTGCCACTAAGGCAGCCTGACTTTGGCACTCAGTTGGTTATTTTCGCTTCGGAGACAACTCTCTGCGAATCTTCTTTTTCTTGTAAATCAGGATTAATGATCTGATCCTGACTGAATTGATATTTTTCGTGTGCATGCAGATGCAGGTAGAGATATGTGTACATATGAAGCACACACTATGGGCCTGATCTTTGTGTGTATCATGCACAGCATATATGAGCGTGTGTAGGATCGCCGCTGTGTCCCAAAAATGACCCTGTTATTGTTAGTTGTCGTCTGCTACGGCAGGTGCTGTTGTTGTAGTAGTTAATGCTGTCTCTTTTGCTGGTAGTGTGTGCACTCACTGTGCTACGGTGCGGGTCGTGTTTGTGTGGTTACTCTATGTAGCCAGGGCGCTACAGCTAGGCAGACGATTGTGGCTGTCGCGACGCCGCGGGCTAAACCTGTCCGTCTCTGGCTTGCCGCAGTGGGTAATCTGGGAATTAGTGCTTGTGAAAGCTACAATTGAAGTACATTGATTGATCCATCATCGTGACTTACCGTACCGGCGTGAGCGACGAATTCGACGTGAGCCCACTAAACAAATACAAGAAAGGGAGGAGAATACAAAGAATTGCGCGTGTGTATCGGTGGTATCGTAGGCACTACACGATCACCGCGTAGCACTACTACCATACGAGACCATACAACAGGAAAGCTATAAGAGTTCTCTGTCCCGTAACCGACAACGACAACAAGTTCAAGCATGGTGAGATTGGCTGTAGTCGAATACACAAATAGCAACATTCTTACAGCCTCTGAGTTCTAAATCGAATTGTTGTCACTGTTATCTGACCGATTATTTTCGACAGTTGCCACCTCCCCCCCTCTAGCCTTCTAAATTGTCAATCGCGTTCTGTCGTCGTTTGTCGTTATGGACTCATCTCAAACAGCAGCAGCAGCAGCCATAAGAGCTTTTTAAGCTTCTTTTAAGTTTCCTTTCGCTCTACGAAGTCCTGTTGCTCAGCAGGATTTTGCTTATCAATAATTCAAGTAAAAGTAATAAAACTTTTAATAGTGGCCGTGCAGGAAGAGGATATGTAGTCTATCCTGTACGACATAAATAGATATGCCAAGACTACTCTGACGCTCTTATCTTAGAGTGCCAAGTGTCTCAGGGTGTACAATAAAACTCTTGTTTTGTGGTTTGTCTAGGCTTAGGCAAATATATGTAAAAAACTATCTTCGATGGCTGTTTGTGTGACGTTTGTTCTGAGTCTGCTGGACAACGGGGCCAGCTGCGATGGTTATTTCTTAGTTGTCATGGTTTTTGGCAATAATTCTGGGAAATAGTGTCTATCTCTTGGTGCTGCTCTATTTTCGCCGAAAGGAGGTTCGATGGACAGTGTGCATTGTAATTCGCCACTCTCAGCCTATACAGTCCTAGCAAAAAAACAACTTAATGGTATTTATGTGGGGCCTCCGCTGGTCCGGAACATCGCCTTGTGTGATTTCGCCATTGTGTGACTCCGAGAAGAAATCTGAAGATTTTTTAGAAAACTTTTGTTTTAGTGGGTAAAAAGCGAGTGGTTATCTTGGAATGTAGACGAGAGCTGGATTCTCCGCCGGCTAAAGTAATCTCACGAAGACAGTACTTCGGCCACCCCTTACAAGGGACAAAGAGAACCAGTGGATTTTAGTGGGTTTGTGTATCCTGCACTTTAACGACGATGAATCCTGCACGAAACAACTCTAACTTTAACGACGATGTCCAGTTAATCTCTATAAAAAAATCCCCCTAGGTGTTAGCCTCTTTGATGAAAAGCAAGTTCGGAATTTTGTATATATATATATTGTTCGCATTGGTTACTATTATTTGGTTATGGATCGAACATATATATATATATATATATATATATATTTGCCGTATGACAGTGCAGTATGACAGTGCAGTATGTGCAGTATGACATTCTAATCAAAGTAGGATCGAGACTGGACCAGAACGATCTTCCCAACGACATTCTTGCTAAATTCCCCTTCAAAAACGCCAGTTATACGACTGGAAAGGTGGTAAATTTCCTGTGTATCATACCATAATACTTAGGCCAAATGGTCATGTATTAAAAATAAAAATAATTTATTCTACGCCTTAAAACATGCATTCTTCTTAAATCAAAAGAAATAATATGTAATAAGTCAACCTTTGTGTCGCACGTACGCCTGACGCGGGATCATCCCAAAGGAAGTATTCTATCTGCTGCACGTGCATTACTGTCGTTTAGCTCTCTACACAGCAACAAAAAGCAGGTTTTTACTATTATTGCTGTTACTAGTATATGAGTTACGCAGCATCGTGTCGAGACGAAGGGATGAAATTTCTTTCTCTAGCAACTGGCTACTCGAGGAGTGACCGAGTGCTAAGGGGGTTGCCAAATAGCGCATGTCGGTGTAGCTGCCATGATGAGCTTCGTACCATAGGAAGCCAAACGAAAATGCACGTACAGATGCTCAAATATATGATTTCCTCTGTCTAGCAACTTGCAATTTACCTCACAAATGTTTTAAGCGATCTTATAGCGATGTCATTCATAAAATGCGCATACGCGTCATCTGTCACAATCCTGCTTAGCGCAATTTTCTTACGCCTTGATCTAGGGCCACGTATGTTTCTGAATTAGTTTGGCTTAGAATGTATGCGACGGACCAGTAGAAAAATTGCGCGTGCCGGCGACGTTTCAGTGAAAAACAAACGGGGAATGTTGAATCAAAAAAAAAGAAAAAACACTGAGCGTAACAAATCAAGCCATGGTGGTCTAGGGCCACAAGCCGACATGTCTCGCCTGTTGCAGAATGTGTTTGTGTGTTCACCACGGTAAATTGTTAGGTTGGATCAAGAGTGATGCAGCTAGTATAGCATACCAATGCCAAGTCCGCGCGCCCAAAAAGACAAGGTAGTTATGTATGACAACGTACACGGGACCTAGTACTAGGCCAACTAGCGTAATAATAGAACAATAAATAAATAAACAAGATGCTTTTTCAGGCACTGTATGTCTTCCTGCCAACGACGATACAATATATAACAGCGCTTATTGAAACGAATAAATAAGGCTGTCAAATATGCAGGCCACTTTAACGCCTTTTGCAGATATTCGGGCCAATTGCCAATCAACCCGACGTATATTTAACGACCACATTTTGCCTGCCGTAATGTGGTAAACAAATTGTTTGCTGACTACACGTGTGCCTGCCACAATAGTTATTCAACAAATGTCTAAATCTTTGTTAGATGAGAGAGTAATTATAATACTCTTAAGCCTTCTTAAATTAACGTTTTTTAGTATTCTTAGGTAAATTGCACCCACACATACGATTTTTTCTATGATAGCACTGCTGTATGGCTGGCCTGCCTCACTGCATCGTAAGCGAATGGGCTTGGAACGAGCCTGAGCTAATGATATAGTGTCTCCTACTCGGTATAATCACCGTGTGTATCTATCTACTTTGAGACCATACGTGACAGTCTTTTTAAGTATTTGTATTATTGTGGGCGATATTACAATGTGTGCATATCCCCTAGCAATTATGTTCAACCCTTAACCATATTGTCGGGTTTATGTGAAGTTTGTGCAACTTGATGCTGAACTATAGGTCCTTTGAAATTATCCATCACAATATTGCATTTCCCTGAGCGACTATCTAGTCAAATGAGTGAGAGAAGACGTCTTGGAGAGCCCCGTAATAGCAGTAGTAACCGTCATTTACCGTCATACCCAGCTTTATTGCGTCATGACAAATCCCCTGCAAGATAGCAGCAACAACAGCAACAACAGCAACTACGATAGCCACGCCTGTTAGCTCAAATGGAGAAAATAATGCCTGCCGCAAAACTCGGCCGAGACATCCTATGCCGGCATTTGGTGTCTATTGGTGTCCTATTGATCACCAGACAATCGCCGGTAAGAGAAGCCGAGGGGTGGGTGAACTGATAAGCCAAATGTGTGTGTTATGCAGATAGATCCACGTGAAGGTTTAGCCCTCCAGCATGACCTCGCTCCGTGTTGCGTAGTGGGCGGTGGCCATGTTAGTGGATATGTTGAGGCTGCTGATTATGACAGCTGGTTGCTCATTGTGTGCAGTGTTGTCATTGGCCTACTGGCAAAATGCTTGTCAACTGAGCGTGTTGCTCTCATGTTTAACGTGCTCTGCTCGGTATCGGCTCACGTGTGCGCGTGCTCACTTCACTCAATCGACGAGTTAGTCGCCGGTCCGTTACTAGCGTCGTGCGGCTCATAATAGACAAACGTGAGTGGCTCTATCTGCACCATTTGTGCGTGTGCGTCTGCATGTGCTGTTTACTCTATAAGCGGACAACGACTCGGACGGCTTTCTGTAACTTCTGCAGTCCAAATCAAGACTCTCGCGTAATCAATTCGTTAATTCGAGCCAACATTTCCTGCCAAGTCTTATATATATATAATTATTAAACCCGTTTGGTCGATTCGGCCTTTGCATTCATGCTGAAAAATAAAAGAAGTTACATTTCAAGAGAACAGTACTCTTCGAAAAGCTGATAAACTATATATGTATATATAGGGCTGATGCAAAACTTATTTCTTTGTTCCTCTTTCAATGACATATTATTGACGATGAACCAATCTTTCGATTCGATTCCTTTTTTGGAAAAGTCGTTTATGTCATACAGCGTGCTGCTGGCTTCGTATATAGTTGTATATAATTGCTATAGTATCATTATATGTATATTAACAAACATCCTCGTCTGTTGTGCATTCATACTATTAATTGTATTATCACGATGGTTATATTACTACCTAATTACACAATAGTTTGTTTTAACGGGGCGTTTTACCATGGTTCCTTACAATCAGTGCCATTTCCCAAGCCTGCGTTTGGTTTCATTTATCTCTTGCCATAATGGTTTATCACCGAAACCTAATGCCTCGGCTATGGGCACTGTTCTCACTCCTCCTAGCTCGTCGCACTTTAGCACGATATGTTCGATGGATTATTCTTCTATATCACACGCTCTACACGGAACACTCTCAATTTCCGAGTATCTGGCCGCCAGCAGTCGGGTGCTGAGCATACCGGCCCTACAGTCAGCGAATAGCCCGAACGCTTGCGAGTTCGAATAAATAATATCTTTTCGGCCGTATTCCTTTTTTTTGTTGCCTGTATAATTGCAAGTATGTCTTTCTCTCCATATCCTCTCTCCATCTCTTTTCGACTGTTTTGTCAATTTTCTTCTTCACATATTTGGTTATCTGTTTATTTGTTATCACCTCGTGTTCTTCAAAATCAATAATAATCACAATAGCGTTAGCGTACGTCACTGTTGCCACAAACATATTTCGTAAAAGACCTATTTTTCATCGCAGTGTACCAAGAGATCCAGGAACGAAGTGGTGACAGTTAGAAGAGAAGTACAGACGCGCATCCCCTCCGAAATGTTGGAGTCACTCAGTTTGTGAGGTCTTTTACAGAGCTAAAAAAAATGCAACGTTTTTTAGTATCCCTACAATTGTTTATTGGTCAACTTGAACTTCTTCCGCGAGTTCTGGACTCATATAGGTACAACAAAATGCAAAGCTTTTTTGTTGTATGATTACGCCTCCACAACAGCCATTATAGACAATACGAAACTAATTTGTAACGTTTAGCTGTCGTTTTGAAAGCGCGAACCGACTTAAAATACAAATTTATCCACCTGCCTTTGAGCTATTACGAATACTTTATATTCGATTATAATCTTCACGCCCACCACTCCTTGCGGCAAGTAGGTACCTTGTTCTCATTGGCAGGGTTTATGAAACAAACATACACACTATAGATCTGATAAATGTGCCACACTGCAATTGTACGAAATATCGGACACCCACCTGCAATGCGTTGGACAACCTACGGCTCACACAGATTGCCCCATCGATAATCATACGACGACACCACTGCTCGCGTTACTGTCTCTCTGTGAGACAAAACAATTCCCATGGGTGAATTATTGTAATTTGTGTGGCGTCGTTTGTGTCACTTGCGTCAACGATTGTTTCAGGAATCGTTATTCTGTGGCACGAGGATGGGACTGAAATTTGCAGCGAATATCTCGTTGATGTTTCGGGAGTGCACCTACTTGGCAGATCGTTACCTCGAAGCTGGGCGAAGAGGCTTTACTGCAGTCGAATGCCAGTTTCCCTACGATGTTCCGATTGAAGAACTGGTTCAAGCAAAACACGATGCTGGAGTTGAACACGTGCTTATCAATTCGTTCCAAGGTTTGCAGTAGCGTGTATCTGTTAATACCTGCATACTACATATATTTGTATGTATATACTAATAATAAAAGTACAAAAAGTAGATTTTTAGGGGCTGGTGGAATTGTGAGCAGATTGCACTGTTTTATTAGATGCGTTTAAACACACATATCATACTGTTAATGCTAATAATATTTGAAGTAAGGAGTATAAACTTGCTGGGGTACTGACCATGCTGTCTGGTAATTCGAGCAATAAAAAAATATGAAATTTGTGTATTATAAATCTTCATGATTTGCAGGCAAAGGTCATGGTGATATTGGTTATGCATGCCAACTTTCACGACAAAAAGAATTCAAGGAATCACTTGAATTGACCATCCGTTATGCAAAAGCATTAAACTGTAAAAAGGTAATTTTTAATTACTTTGTGTTTCTGAAATATATATATATATAAAATCGGCTGCTAATTAGACTAGTTAAATTATGTTTCAAGTGCGTTGTTTAGCGAAATTCCGTGAATTAAATACCCGGAATGTGCATGCCGACACACAAGTCGGGGGCAAGTTACAGTGGTAGTACAGATATGGGAGCACGTTTGCACGTTTTTATCTGACAATGTACACGAATGTTATGTCTTTATGAACACTACAGACATCATAATTTAGTGAGTAAATGAGTGAGTAAAATAAATTATGTATATATATATATATATATATATATATATATATATATATATAAGCGTAACGTGTTATGATCATCTTCATTGTTTCTTGCCCTAGGTACACATAATGGCAGGGGTTCCGCAGCAAGGAGTGCCTCGAAGTGAAACGGAATCGGTATATATTCACAATCTGTGCTACGCCGCTGCTCAACTTGAGAAGGAAGGCATCATGGGCGTCATCGAGCCTCTCTGCAAACAAGTACGCGTTAATTATAACGATTGCACCACTGTTTCATTATTAGTAAAGCATAGTACAAATATATTAGCAGTACGCGAGAACTACAAATATATTTGTATGGCGGGAAAATTTTAAGCAAAAGTTTCTGCTGCTGGAATGCATTGATGTTACATTTTATCATAAGATTCAGCCAAGATGATACGCTTTAAATCATGGTGCTAATAATTGCCTGGCGGCGAGCTCTGTATAAAATTATATTACTATAATGTGTATACAACATAACTCTTCGCGCTTCCAATCGAGTGAGCCTTGTAATGTATTCAAAACGGCGTCCGCAGCAATGTAAGTATTAGGCATAAAGTAGAGTATATTAACGCTAAAATTTTCCACCAGGCAACTGAACAAAATGTCAAACAGTCTTACTAAGAAAAAGAAAAAGACGGCGAGGTTGTTGAATATGCTATATATATATATATATATATATATAGAGAGAGAGAGAGAGAGAGGGGGGGGGGATTTAAGCTTGTCTACCCGTAAAAGAGCGATCTGTGATGCGTTAGATGTGTATTGGTTTGCTGTGAATTTCTCCGATTAGGTGCGCGAAGACTACTTCCTGACGAGCTACGATAAAGCACTCGAATATGTCAAACGCGTAAATTCGCGCCATCTTCGACTGATGCTCGACGTCTTTCATCTCCAAATGATCCATGGAAATCTTACCACGAACATCTCGCTGTTAGCCAGATATGTCGGTACGAAACACTCTCATAAGCAGTCGGAAACGGTCATTCCTGCGTTTAGATTACAAATGTCAGTGCAATTGTCTTAAAGACCTTTCAATGAAGGTGAACGTTAGTGCGTGTACCATGTATGGTTCGAGTATGTACGGTTCGAGTGTTGAGTTAAAGTGAAGCGGCCCTCAAATAATAATAATAATAATAATAATAATAATAGAATTAATAATAGCAATACTGGAAGTTTTTTATACCTTGCTGCTCACATTCCGTAATAAACGAGAGTCCATTGTGAGTTCTTCCCATTAACTAATCAGAATTAGTAGTATGCGATATTTGTAGTAATACTCCGTTTAACGAAACCATTCTCTTTGATGACCATATTCGTTTATTATTTTTGGTTTCTCTAGTGTTTCACTAGCTGGCTGCGACGATAACGATAGCCGGACATAAGAACAACTCGAAATGGGCGTATTTTACAAATTTAATGCGTGATCCTTGTATTACAGTATTAGAATGCTTTGCTTGCCTCTATAAATGTCTACATTGTCTACAAACTGTAATTACTAAGCTTTACTTTTGGTGTGTGTGAATACTTAACTTAAATTTAGGTCACGTGCAAATATCTCAAGCACCGCGGCGTACGGAGCCGGGCTCTCCCGGTGAAATAGACTATCGCTACATACTTGACTTCCTCGACGAATTAGGATATCGGGACTTCATTGGACTTGAGTACAGGTAACTAGATATATAAACTCATATGTGTGTATATATATATATATATAGGTGCACACGTGAGACTACAAATTAAGCATCGAATTATCTGCCTCGTACCGAGCCAGATGGCGGCTTGGCGAAGCTAAAGCCTTGCATTCGGGAAGACGTGGGGACAACCTGGGACCGGCTGCTTAAATGATTTTTAATTTCATTGTTATTATTACACTAATTATTTAACTTAAATGAGTAAAGCGGTGATGCTGCTGTATATAAAGCCGTCACATTCCAGTGTATGCAATTTTCCATGGAACCTCAAGAGTATAGTTATCCCATCGGGTCTTTCTTTACCTACTAATTGGAGACTTCTTGGCCCAGACGTGAATATATTGTAGCTTTTCTAAGAGCTTTCCTGATAAGAAGCTATTGAGTTATGTGGACCTTGCGTGCGTACCTGAGCTTTTACGGTAGTTTCGTGGATGTAATCCTTAAAGATATTTGGCCTCTCCTCATGCAGGAAAAGGGCTCGCATACCGGAGCCCTATTTTTCAGTGTGAACATCACAAAGAAGAAGTTAAGATCGAGCATGGTCCCGAGTTCAAGTGAGGGTAAGGCTTTAAGCGACCACCTATTAAAGATATCTTGCGCATCAAAAAAACAGCAGACGACAGTAACAGATGGAGGCTGAGTCAATAGCGGGTTCAGTTTTGAGGCCACTTTCCCCGATAGGCACGCTTGCCCTTTTCCAATAGATTTATTCCAGGTGACTGTTAGGGGCTTTGTCTGGTAAACACGCATACTGACGAGCACGCCGGTACTTATTTACTCAATTCACTCGCCGACATTCACGACCTACCTACGATCTCTTCTTCTTCGCGCTTAAACGGCGATTGTCTTACAACAACGCTATTGGCTCTCCTCCTCCCGGCAGCGACCTACGTCTTCGAAGACTTATATCCGCCGATCTCTGATCGTTCTCTGTACCTTTTGCTTCCTGGTGCTTCTAATTGCACCGCTACAGCCAAGCTCAATATATTTACCTACCCGCTTAAAAGTCCTAAAAATACAAGTAACGGTAATAAAAACAGTACAGTAATAACGTTAAATACTTAGGCGTTACATAGTTGGCCAACGCGGCCCCAATACTGACGGTTTTTATAAGTTGTAAGATATGTACCTACATAGATGCACGCGTTTTATATTGCGAAGTGCAACACGTTACTTGTGGCTTACTTAGCGACAGTTGCAGTGTTGTTTAACAGCAAGCTCGCTGGCGCAAAATCGCCATCAACGTCATTGCAATATATTCTAGTCCTTAAGAAGCTATTTCAACACTGCTAGAGAAAGTAGGTACTATGCATCGACATGGTGGACTTATACAAAGTGATTAGTATTATTTGGTGATCTGAACTGTCGGCTTGACAAATGTTGACCAAGATGTTTAAGAACGGTATCACTACTCAACGCAATCTCGCACTACGTGGGTTATATCTACAGCTGCAGGTTCGGCCTTCGCCGCGCCTCAGGAACAATCTACGATTGACATATTCTCCACAAATGCTAACCCATGTAATGTCAGGTACAGGGGGTTGCAGGAGAATACTGGCGTTTGGTGCAAGGTGGCACCTACCCGTTCCAATGGAAATATAAAATTCAACCGCAATCTACATATCGCGAGCGGCCTCGTCGAAGTCGCAATCTAAATCTCAGTCTTCAGAATGTTAATTCGCGAAGCTGTCATTACTGGTAGCGCTCGGCCAAAGCAAACAAACAGAAAAGACGCTCTATGGTACAATCACGAGTGCGCTTCTTGCACACATTCAATTATTTAAGCAAACATTTGAGCAAAAAACCCGCCCGCAGATGACGCCTTTTTATATAGGATTAAGGCATGATTATAAAAGAGTGGTAAAAATACCAAAAAAAAGTGGAACAACGAAAACAATGCAAGCTGCTCCTAGAAGCGCAACAACAACCTCGTAAGTGGCTGCATACAGACAGGCGCGTCATTGCGCGTCCTATCTTGCATGAAATATTAAATGCTCATTTCCGTCAAATGCTTAGTGCTATACTCTCGCAGCCGATATTATTTGCAACAATCGCTTGTGACCTTGCACGTCCACCGGAACAAGTTGAAGATAAATATAAACAAAACAAAGGCAATGAAGTTTAGACGTGGAGGGAAATTCGAAAACGAACTTCGCTTAGGTTCAAAATCTATAGAATTTGTCTCATACTTCTCCTACCTAAAGGTCGTGATGATGAATAAGATGGAAGACATTGACCCGCTCTTTTATGAAACCCAGGCAATTACGTATAGTTCGTGGAAGCACAGACTCCTACATGAAGATCTGTATTAGAGAGAAGTGCCATGAAATTTCCTCGTTACGCTTGTGCAAACTCTGCGGGGGACATGGCAACACTTCACATTCGGCAAACATGACGAAAACTTTCCTTGGCGAAGGTCTGACGATAGCGTTGTCTTATTGCGCCTTATCTAAAAACAAACGTGTTTATGTCTTATTTGAAGTTTGAAGTGCTAGTTGGAAAGCGTTCATATGCGCACAATCACTCGTTTACGACATAATTTCGTCTACTACAGATATATATTTCAATTTATTCACACTTCATCGTGTCATTATACCTGGCTATGTCCTATAAGCTGACATTTGGTGAGAATACACATATGTACATTTAGGTTTCTACTTATAAAATACATCTGTTCATATACCAACATCGACAGGAAGATAAAACGTTCAATTCTGTAACTACAGATATATATATATATATATATATATATATATATATTTGCAAACATATTATGTAGTATTTGCAGGATGTATTGTGTGATTTAAAACATTAAACTCTTTACAAACCGTGTTTGTTTTTCAGCCCATCAGGACAGACGGCAGAGAGCCTAAGATTTCTAAAGGATTGGGGATATATGCCTGATCTGCAACTCAGCTAGGATCTTGCCAGTTGCGTTACCTGTGACCGTCAGCACTACTTGGGTGCTCACTCAGCATTTGTTGCATGTAATATATGAGGGCAATACGCATTCTGTCGTTTCTGGTAGAAGATATTCTATACTGTGGTTACAATGTGTTAGAGTGTAGGGTAATATGAAATAAAACAGAAAAACGGTTTTATAGCAAGTTTATTCTTAGGTATAGTTATTTTAGGTTAAACTTGTTCTGAATGAATAACGCGTAATCCACACCTGTAGAATACATCAAAGCTGATAAACTTGACCGCTATATATATATATATATATATATATATTGTGCGTCGTTACGCTCTTTAATCTTAAATGTATTTACAGGCATATGCTCTTCCTTGGTCATGCGTTGTGTTATTTCCTGTTCTATGTACATATTTGTATTCTACTATGATCTTTGCCTTTTATATCTATGTTTATATTTAGGATAATCAAATATGTATTTTCCACAATTTGCAAAGTTAACAGCATGCCTCAGTAAAATATATAAAGAAGTCCATAAATAGACCACACAACAAAATTTATAGACGAATATGCGTCAACTGCTCAGTATACTTTTCACATTGATACAATGCAAAGTAATGTCATAATAAACTTAAACTTACTTCCTCATATTGCCCGCTAATATATATATATATATATATATATATATATATATATTTTTTTTTTTTGTTTTGTTTTATATATATATATATATATATATTTTTTTTTTTTGTTTTATATATATATATATCATTGTAAACAACTACTACTATTGGCAAAGTAAATACAACAACTGATCGAAGCACAGGCATTTTTTGCGCTGGAGATGTTGTCTTGGTACAATGACTAATATTTTACCGTCCTTTGACAGTTTTACGTCAGCCTTGGCAAGCGAAGCTACCAGAGTACTCATTTGATATTAATGGAATATTGATATCCCAGTGCCCTGAGATATCAATATTCCAATAATCGTAAGCCTATGAATTAACTGTGGTTTGTTTGCATGGCGGATCGTCAGATCGGCACGCAGAAACTCAACCCACCAAAGCGTGTTTCGTTTGTTGAGATTGCGCTTTACTGAAATAATTGATTTGCATTTTGATTGCATATTTTTAATGATAATAAATATGCCTTTGTGTTATGTTATATAGACTCGACAGCTGCTATAGTTACAAATGCGGACATTTGTTCTTAAAAATATTGAAGGTAAAATTTTAGTTAACATTTTTAACATATTTTATGTTTAACTCATTTAATTTATAGATAACACATATACATTGGCATAACAACATAGCACAACCTCACATACCAGGGAATATACTACCTTTAAAAATATTTCAAAAATTGTGCTCTTAGATCATTGACGCGTAACTTTAACTCCAGGAGATATGACGTCATTGGAATGTATACAAAATAAGCCGTTACTTCACTTTCAGTTAGTGCCATGCAATTTTGCAAAACTGGGAGAGAGAAAGAGAGAGAAGGATTCTAAGATGATCGGAGAATGCTTGCAATGAGCGTTTTATCATATAAGATCATCACCGCTCGGGCCGAATCTGTAATTTATTAAAGCTGAATAAACTTCATACTTATATTTAGGAAACCTCTATAGGGCTCGCTCGTCTAGAAATATTTGTAAACTTGCCTGCATTAAGGAGGAGCTTCACTTCTTGTTATTGGTTGTCTTCATGCTTTTTCCTTATTCCGTCCTGTCAGAACCAGTGCCAAGTCGTCCGCGTAGGCGATCCTTGTTACCCCCTAAGGGAGACATTCCTGCTCTAAGACGCCATAATATAAGACGTCCTATAGGACTGGTCCCAAGACGGAGCCATGTAGAATTCCCGCAGTCATCTTCCGTTGTCCACCTTTAGCTCACTCCACAGTCCGTTTTCAATAAGTTTCTATGTTACACTAAATATATGTAGTCCGGGCTGATAAGCTGATCCAGTGGAACAGTAATCAAAGTGTAAACAACAGTGACAATAGTTTTGCACTTTCCTTAATTTTCTCTTACTGAAATTAGGTAGTTTCTACGACTATCGCTCTATAGTTATCTCTTATGTGGAACTTAATATTCAATTTATTGATCAACCAACTTGACTATAAGCGTTTGTTCGACTTTGTAATAAAAGTGCTAAGTATCAATATATATATATATATATATATATATATATATTTATATATATTCCCATACTATCTCCACTTAGTATTCAGAAAACCTATAGTCTTCTCCGGCCTTCGCGTTCTCTAGCTAGTGCAAAAGCACCCGGTTCTATAATCGATCCCAGTGCCTTTTAACTTCTACAAAAGTACAACAATTATCTTGTCTAGGTATACATGCGCCGCGTACGTACGTGGATACCTGGCAATGTTTTTGAAGTGTTGCTCTGACGCAACTAGAATTACGCAGCAAGGACAAGACCGGTGATCTAGAAGTGTCAGTGCAGGGACATTATCTTAAAATTACGGTGTTTTACATCCTGATGCGCCTCACGGAACGCATTTTATTTCCCGCGCTGAGGAAACCTGACCTAATTAAGGCAAATACCGGAAAGAAACAATAAATGAAAAGATGTCCGCCTGGATGATGCTTCGTGACCTAACGTGGCTACCAGAAGGATGCAAATGTAATTAGGGATGCAACAGTAGAAACTGTGCTTAAAAGTTAAACCGATAGAAAAACCAAACCTTTATGGACCAGCTATGTGAGTCCCTTGGTATACGCACTATGTAGGAGAGGGCAGGAGAATGCAGAAAACGTTTCTTATACTTTTTGTATAAGATGCTCCGGAAAAGGACATACTAGCCCTGCGGCATATCAGCATCAATGACATGACAACGGCATGGGGACAATGAGCCGTGAAGGAGTGATGCCAAAAAACCTTGGTGGGGATACGACTCCCACAAGTACTGGCTCGAAATTGGCGCGTGTTTTAACCCAAAGTGCGTACAAGTTGACAGCACACACAATAAGGCTACGTCCTGAACGCACAGCTACGTCGTGTCCCGGTCTGTATGCAGGTGGCAAGATTGTCCTACTAAGGTCAGAATCTAATCAAGGAAACTATAAAGAAAAATGTGAATTTGATCATGTAGGATCAGGTTAGAACGAAAAATGAAGGATCAGGTTGAATCCAAAAAACGCGAACTAATCAAATTATGCAGACATTCATGACCAACCATGAACCAGCTTTAGTACGCTGTTTATCATGTATGTATGTAATTTTTAAATATATGCATGAGCATTTACCCCGCATATCGTTTATGCACCGCAATTGCATCGCAAGCAATTCGTAATACCGGCGTCTGTTCGCCATGATTAAATATGGCGGTCTCTCCGCAGGCAAAATGGTTCCAATGGCGGCCACCGCGGACGGCAGGAGAAGCTTCGGGGAGCGGCACTACTCATTAGGCAGCGCGATTATTATTATTATTATTCTCGCGCTTTGTCTGTCTGCTGTAACAACGCTTAACGTGTTTATGAGCGTTAGTGTGAATATACAGCTTAATGCTCGATGTACGGCTTCGTAGACAATGATAGTTGTTGCTAAGTATACTGTTTAGAAATAATGCGTTGTTCAGGATGCTGCGCAGTTCACAGGAACACAAGAGCCGAATCTCGTCCGCACGTAAGCTTCTCTGCAAAGCGGCGAGCAGCAGCGTCTGTGCGCTGGTGGTCGTCGTTGAACGGTGTAAACAATGGACGAAGAGTTGTATGTAGTTTGCTGCTACTACACTACTGCTACTGCTATCGGCGCATAGCAGTCGTAGTCGGGCAGTGGTGGCGATAGCGGCTGTGGTTGAAGCGGGCGGCAGCGGTAGCAGTCGGACTAACGAACAGAGTGAGTGGGGTATCTGTTGGTGCGGTGGTGACCGCGGTTGGTGGTCGATCGACTCAGGCTCATCATACAGTGGTGTGTGATTCGGACGTCGGAGTCGTAATCCGCGTACATCGGTGCGGTTCGTGAGCAAATCTGCTGTGACGCCACCATCTGTGATCCAGCGACTGCGGACGCGACGCCAACAAGGTGATTTGACAAGCTGCATTTTGGCCGAGTGAGCATTTTTGTGCGATCATTCTTCGGAAAAGTGGAAGATCATCGTCATCGCAGATATCAGATAGCTACATTGATCGATCGATCGATCGATAGATAGACAGATAGATAGATACGTTGAATCAGTGCAGCAGGGCTCGTTGGTCAGTTGATTACCTATTTGATTAATTCCCTCATAAGTATGTTTGTTTGTTTGTCGATATAGCCGCCTGGAGTCTAGTGGCAGTGACTCGAAGGATAGTTGGCAGCCTACGGCTGCCAGCTGCGGGCTGCTAGAATAAAGAAGATCGTACTTCACAGGATCATTTCTGTAGTCGATCTAACGTATCCGCTTGCCGGATTCGTACACACAGAATAAGGAAGAAGAAGACTAGAGAGTATGATCGATTGTGAATCGTGTATCGATGAATCCCACAGTGCAGCGGCTTGCATTGATGCGGCGTCTTCATAGGAGGCACCGATAGATCAGTAGTAGTAGTAGTAGAGCATTAGTGGCAGCACCAGCAAAGGTGACAGCGCCAACGTCGCTAGCTGCTAGGCTTCACACTGTTCGCACTACAGTTTTCACTCAAACTCAGCAAGCCAGCCAGCGACCGACCGACCGACAGACAGACCGAGTGGGCAAGCCGAGGAGGTATAACACGTTTAAAGCCAATTAACCAATTGTTCGATCAAATTGGTACTTACGAGAGAAGGCAGTGTGTTTTGCTCATCATCAGCGACCGCCGAAGGCACTGTTGTCACCGTAAGAGCAGTGTTCATTGTTGATCAGTCAAACGACGGTGCTTGGTAGAAGACGACAGCGCTCTGCTCTCGAGGCGATGGCGGACGACGGGGGAGCAGGGTTGCTAATTGACAGCCTCTAATCTAGGCGGCGATAGCCGCGAGAAGCCGCGATTTATGACGAAGACCCACGGTAGCGGAGAAGGCCGATTGATCGGCATCGGCAGTACCAGACCGAAGATTATTTAACAGTCTACCACTAGAATGCCCCCTCCACTACCCTTTTGCCCGCTCCCTACTTGTGCACGTATATAGTCATATATACGTGCACCGTATTATATATACGTACTACAGCGTTATATGTAGCGGATGATCACTTAAGTATTCCCTATTCCCTTAGCAGTACTCTTTATATATATATATATACCCCAGGTAAACAAGGCTATTTCTGAATGCGCTGAAGACTATTTCCGAAGAGATCAAAACGTCTTCTAGTTGCTAGACCAAGTACGCATAGCTTTAAACTAAGTTGAGAAATGAGTCAAATACATTTATTGCGTTTTCAGTGTTACCTTTTTAAAACCTTAGACTTGTTTGAAGCTTCATTGGTAACATCCTACAAGCAAACAGTTGACGCTGAATAAAGCGTGTATGTTCACAGATGCGAGAATATGTCGATAATTATAGTAGAAGCCACACGTCAGGGGGATCCGTTAGGGAAGAAAACTACAAAATACCTATAGGTTTGGATAGTAAGAGCGTTCGACAGGCAATCATCGTTCGTTCTTCGTATTCTTGATGCACAACAGATATTTGTATAAGGTAGCCTCACTTATGTCGTTTAACTGCCGTCTGGGAAGGTGCCATGCTTGGTATCAGACGTGCATTAGGCAGCCCGAAGTGTATGTTTGTGGTACTATTATTAAGCAGTTTATGTATGACCGTGATAATATAAAGATGAAATATTCTGTGTTTGCAATTGTTTTTCTTTTTAGGAGGATGGCCGCATCCACTCCATATCTCGGCTCGAAGATCAGCCTAATTTCGAATGCCGAAATCCGCTATGAGGGCATTCTATATACGATCGATTCCAAGGAAAGCACGGTAGCACTATACAAGGGTAAGTGTTTTCTTTGCGTATTAGAGTGGCTTGTATTTTGCTGGTTTCTGCCTACAAAGTGTACGCGTCTATAGTGTACATATGCCTACGAATTTTTAAAGTATAAATAAATACGTCATATCTCCAAGCTTGCGTTAGACTTGACTTGTGAGAAACTAATTGTCGGTTAGCACCACCGGCCGTCGGCCGTACACCTGCATGTAGTTTCCCCCAGCTGGTAACAGGTTGCGGTATGTGTAGGTGCGTATTTGCGACCGATATTGTAAGTAGTTTCGGCGTACCTCTTAATAACATAGTTTAGTGTTATGTCTTACCTGCGCAACTAACTTGGGGTTTGGTAGGAAAACGGTGGGGGTTTTGTGTTCCATATGGCGCCGGGCGGCGTCATATGAAACTAGCTAACTCATGTGGTAACTTTTGCGTGGCCTTCTGTTATGTCAATCCACATTCGAGTGCATGAAGCACACGAGCTTTTTTCAGAAGTCATCCAAGTATACGAGCATTTCTAATCTCAATATCACGAATATCTGATCTTCTCCAATTTCTGAACAGAAACAGCAGTATGCATGGGTTGTCATTGTTGAAAGCAATTAGCAACCATATATCGTAATGCTCGTTCTGTTTGGTGTGTTGATTCTGGCATAACCTGACCAACGTAAGAGTTGGTTGGGGCAACGTTGAGTGACTTGGGTTTTCGATCCCCCACTTTGTCGTTCGCGTTATTGTTATACATATGGTCGATAGGAGAGTATCTGGGTTAGCTGTGAAAGTCCTCCGGGTCCGTCTTGTGCCTTGTCTAGTTGAATAAGTGTGTATGTTGTCTATGCCAATGCCCTCACTATAAGCTCGCGAATCATCTAAGTGTGTTTTCCGAGTGTGAGTGAGCCTACACTTAATTCGCTACCGCTTAAGCAAGCTAAGACCATAACGACAATTATCATGCGCGGTTGTGTACTATATTGAACGTACCTGTCCTGGTTGAATCTGAAGACCTGTCATATGTCAGATCTTGGTCCATTTCGAACTTGTTGCGGAATATATACAAGAGCGAACCAGTAAGTTCTAGTGCTCTGAATTTTAAAACATGAGCCGGAACAACTAAGGCCTTGTTTTGCCTTCCCGCTTGTTTTGCCTTAAAACGCCGTTCATCAGCTACACACAGGCTAAATTTCGAGCCAAGCAGTGACAGCGCTTATTGATTAAGTTGGTACAAATAACTGAAGAAAACGAGGCCCGGTGATTTTAAGGAGCGACACACCTGCATCAATTACTGCGTTAAAAACCAAATCATATGTTATAAAGTGGTGGAAACATGACGAACTGCTTATGTAGATCAAGCACTGTCGTGATTTCCGTTCGGGAAGGCCTTCGACGTCAATGACAGAAGAAAGCGTTGAAAAAGCTCCTGATATCTTACTCTAAAATCACAGAATTGCCATCAGGGAGATAGCTGACGAATTGGAGATATATTATGGATCAGTTATAGCAGCCCGTCGAGAATTTAGCCTAAGACGGTAGCGGAAGACCCTGGAGAGTGATTACAGGAAATGAGTCATATGTGTATGATTTGTCTTCGTATTATGGTTACAACATCGAAACCAAAGCCAGGGTTATTTTCACTGTTTTGTTCGACTCCAAGCGAATCATCCTCCACGATTTGTTTCGACACAGAATAGAAATACTACCAGAAAATTTAATAATCTTGCGCGAGCATGTCCGACGCGACAGGCCTGAACTCTGGACAAACAGCTTTTGGATACTCTAACCGACGCACACATCCTTACTAGATTTTGTATTAGTCGATACAACATTTGACTTCTTTATTACCGCGACCTCCCTATTAGCCGGACCCAGCACCGCACCACCTTTCTTTGTTCCTACGGATAAAAAACATTTACAGAGGACGTTTCGAGACTAGAGAAGATAAAAAAAATCGCAGAAGCAACCCAACTGGATTCTATAAGGCGCATTTAAAAAAGTGTCGAAGAATGGGAAAGAAGCTGGCGGGACCTATTTTGAAGGGAACAAATAAACTTTAGATGATTACATAAATCTTACGTTTTTAGAGATATGTATATCAACTTCATTCTCGTATATAATTTAGTCGAATTTGTTTGTATATAGTAGGGGATAAACGGGTATCGAGACACTGAATATTATAGCAATACAAATATATTTGAAATGTCGGCAGCTTTTATGTTTATTGCATCTTACTTTCTTCTCTGATCTGTATTTTAGTCAAACCATTTAGTTATTAACTAACATATTGTCTATTTAGCAATATTATTGCATTTCAAGATGGCACATAATTACAATACAGTTCATTATATACAATTTGAACACTTCAGCGACCGTCTCAGCAGGCGAAAGGGTATCGAGACACTGAATATTTAAGCAATACAAATACATTTGAAATGTCGGCAGCTTTTATGTTTATTGCATCTTACTGTTTTCTTCTCTGATCTGTATTTTAGTCAAACTATTTAGTTATTAACTAACATATTGTCTATTTGGCAATATTATTGCATTTCAAGATGGCACATAAGTACAGTACAGTTTATTATATACAATTTGAAGACTTCAGCAACCGTCTCACCAGGCGAAAAAGTGCAAAGACCGCCGATGCGTCTGGCAGGTCGCTGCGTGGCATTTAACGTATATCTGCGAGTAGTACCGGCAATGGCATTGATCGCTAACTTGGTGAAATCCTTGGTTCGAATATACCAAGTGATGATAGCCATGCACAATGTATCTTGTGTACACGTGCGGGCTAGTGCATGCCATTTCATCCAAAAGCTCCCTGGCGAAATACACATCTAACTGCGCTACTTCTGCCGAGGCCTCGGTCAATTGCTGAAGTGGTCCTTTAATAGGTGCCTTAGCCTGACTTGGATTGTTTACACTGCTAGCCCGCAACAAACCAAACACCTAGGCGATTGTGTCAAAGTTTGCAAACTCTGATATATGCATAATTACGTTTATCATACACGCCTGGAAGCGATTTGAAGACTTCAGCAACCGGCTGAACGGTAGTTTATGGTAGTCCTAGTGTATTTCGCTAAGCTAAAATGATAACGTTTTGCTTTTTGCGTGTACGTGTCCGCACAATCTTCGTTTAGAGATGGTCTAACCTAATAACTATAGAGTATAGTGCAAGGCAATTCATACATTTATTCGATTACATTACTGTGGAAATGTTTATATGTGTGTCATTGATAGTAAAACAAATCCGTGTGAAAATACGTTGCGGTGGACTAGGGGAATCCGCGTGTAGCTGTTGCTTAAATTTTTGTTCTGAATGGAGAAACGACGGCACGGTTAAGCACTGTGGTGTTAGGTATACGATTCTACGATAGTAGTACTAAAATACTCTGGGAGAATTGTAGCGGATTTTCAAGTAATTTAAAGTACAATGTGTTGTTTACATTGTGCGATATCTTGTTTGACAATCTCACAGTCAGGCAAGATAAAGTATTTCATTAGAAATACACAGCACCGTTTAAAGGTGTAACTCTTTATGTGTCAATTTCAGTGCGCGTGTTTGGTACGGAAGACCGCAAGGCAGATACGCCTGTACCTCCTAGCGATGACATCTTCGAATTTATTACGTTTACGGCGTCGGACATCAAAGACTTACGGGTGTGCCAGCCACCGATCGCTCCAATGGTGCAAGATCCTGCTATTGTGAGCCACTCGATGGCGCCTCCGCCTGGACCACCTGCTCACCCTGGCCCACCAGGACCTTCATTTGGCGATTTTTCGGGTACTCCTTATGCTAACCAAGGACCACCACCGCGACCCATGTACATGGGTGGATCACCTTTCAGCGGCGGGTTAGGTCTTTCGCCGGCATCGATGCTCGCCCCGGGAGCGAATCTGGGAGGAGGCAGAGGTCCCGAACCTCCCGGGCCTAGTGGCCCTCCGCTTCCGTTCCAGTCTGCAAACGCCGCGCCTAAGGTTGAGTCATGTGCGCAGTCACTAAATGAAGGCGGTGGTTCACGCACTAGCAGTCCTGACCTTTTAGCAAAAGCAATTGCCAGCGATGGAACTGAGCGCAGGACAGGTCTCGAGCATGAGGAGGATGAGCGTGAAGGTCAGAGAGGGGGCAACATCAGCGGTTTTCGTGGCGACAGCGATGCTCCCAGGTATCAATACCCCCCACCACGTCCGCCGGTGCCTCGCGAAGGGTTCCATGGACAGCGAGACGGTGGGTTTACTCAGCGACGCGAAGCCCCTGGGCCCGCACACGGTGGGTATGCGGCTGGTCGTGGAGGGGGTAATGCTGGGGGAGGAAACTTTGCTCCAATACGGGGTAGGGGTGGCGGAATGGGCCGAGGAAGCCGTGGCGCTATGGGTGGACCACGTGGTCCGCCACGTGGCCAACTACAGCCCAACAAGGAGCCATTAAAGTTCGACGAAGATTTCGACTTTGAACAGGCGAATCTTGAGTTTCAAGAGCTCGAGTCGAAGATGGCAAAGGCCAATATCAGTTCAGATTGGGAATATGATGAAGAAGCCGGTGGTGGTGGTGGTGGTGGTGGTGATGGCGGCGCGACCGAGGCAAGTGGAACTGCGTCAGCCAGCGGCGGTGCCGCCGAGGATGAGGGCGCTAGTAAGGCCGCATCCGGCGATGAGGCCAACAAAGGCGGTAACGGCAGTGAGAAGGGTGCTGGGGATGAACCTACACCCGAGTACTACAACAAAAGCAAGAGCTTCTTTGATCAGATCAGTTGCGAGGCTCTGGAACGACAGAAAGGACAGAATGGGGGTCAGCGGGTGGACTGGCGGCACGAACGAAGCATTAACAAAGAAACGTTTGGCGTAGCCGCACCTCCAAGCTGGGGCTATCGAAACCACCGTGGTGGCTGGGGCAGTGGCTATAGTGGCAACAGAGGTAATTCATATGGATTATACAGAGGTTACCGAGTCGGTGGCCGAGGAATGTACGGGCCTTACGGATTCTTTGGAAACAACACAAGCTATCGAGGAAATTATGGGAACCACCATGGTGGCGGCTATGGCTCTAACCGCAGTTACGACACCAACCGAAATAACCGGAACAGCAGCAACCATAATAACAACAACAACCACAGCAACAGCCACGTGAGTAGTAGTGATGCATTTGATACGGTGGAACATAAGACGCTGATCAGCTGGCTCTGCCAGTTGTGTACCGAAAATAAATGATCAGCAGATTAGGATAATAATAATAATGCAAACGTATCTATTTACGCACGACTTTTTACGAACAAACATAATTACCGCCGTAATTAGAAAGCGGTCAAGTTAATACATGTTCTAACTTCTCATGATGATATGCGTGTTTTACTCGGGTAACACCGATGGCCAATTGATTTTACAGGCGGGCGGCGGTCGCGGGACTGGTCCTCGGAATGTGAGGCAGCCTCAGGCTCAGGAGGCCTGAAAAACAGACGTCACCACATAGGCGTGACTAAACGTAGACCGTGGACACTGAATTGGCTGGAGGACAGGAATACAGCGACGGTATCATATATCATCCGTCACCGCGTCGTCGTTGTCGTCGTAGTAACTCTTAACTAGCACGACTCTAGAGGACTAGTAGTCGTAGTAGAGGAGGCTGGCTCAAGACAAGGCGATATACGAAAATAATGGGACGCGCACTCCTTCGTGCAAGCAGTATCCACGTACTACGTAAGCAAGACACGCCGTGACGACCGACGTGTTAGCAGCTATTGCGTCAACAAGTTGGCACCGTCTATATATGTATGTATGTACGTACGCACGTCTGAAGGCTTTTGGCCTTCATGTGTATCGTAGCAGCCAAACAAAGACTGCTTCCTTGCAAGAAGGAAGGGAGGTGTAGATGGTTTGGCGACTTCGCACACACAGAATCCTAGTGGCAGAGGTTCATGGAAGCTGTAATGATTGATGGCCTAAGAGTGCAGCATAGAAGTGGAAATTGTAGCGACGTTAAACTCGCTGTTAAAGTCGCTATTTACTCGCTAGTGGGATTACCATGTAGAGGACAGTTCCGATTGCTCGAAGACATGAGGTTATGGGGGTAACGTAAATGGGGGCAAGCGACACCGAAAACAAACGGCTATACACAAAAAAAAACTGCTGTAAAGGGGAGGAGGGTCTACAAATACAATCATTCACTCACACACACAAATATATGGATATAAGTACACATATAATAGGTATAATAGGGTCAGATCCCCGTAAAATAAGGTACAGATAAAACACAACATAAAGGATACGTGAGGAAAGGGCTATAGATGCGAATGAACGCGCTAATTAGAGATTTCTTTAAGAAAGCCTAACACGTGTCATAGCTAATGAACAGTTAACAGAAGGAAGAGCGCAGAAGTACCGGCGGAGTGACAAACGAAAATGAACTTAAATGTAAAGATAGGGACTAATTGGTCCTACGACGGAGTGTCATTGCTAAAATTCAAATATTTAAAGCGGTGCGATCTAGATGTGGCGGCCATGGAGATGAGAAAAAAGCAGGTCAACTCGGAAAAGCAGAACGAATGGACAGCGATGGGACTTTATCATTTAAACTGACAAATAATGAAGGAAAGGACAGTGATAGCAGAAACTCAACGTGCGGAGTGAGAGCTTGAAGCCTTGAGCCGACGATAGCTAGTACACAACGCGTCTTCCCGACTGCGGAGAAACTGACATCTTTATTATCTTGTATCAGTGATGGGAGAAAGAGTAAAGGGCAAAAAGTTGGACGAACAACTGTGAACAGAAGCATAACAGCGGTGGTTGCCTGAAACTACGTAGTAAGAGCAACCCTAAAGAAACATGAAGGATAAACCACTGTACTCTATATTATTAATAAATATTACGGGTAACAATACGCAGCAGCAGCAACAATAAATGTTTAATAAATATGTAAATGGCTATACGCCTATTTAATTGACTAATTTCGTATGCCATTGCAGACTCGATTAGTTTTGTAATCGATTGTGAAAGGCCTAGCAAAGTTTACTACTTTTGGGCGTACTGCGAGGGCGGATCGGCAAGTTCTAGTTTGAATTCTACCGCCAGAGCGAAATCACCAAGGTCTTCCGGTTTGTTTTGCTTAGAAATGCCATCCGTCAGCTACACACAGGCCAATTTCCCACCAATCAGTGACGGTTCTGTGTTATAGACCAAATCATATGATCTTAAGTGGTGGAAATGTTATGAACTGTTTATGGTGATCAAGCAGTGACGCTGTGTAAACGTGGTACCGTCGACTTCGCGATGAACATGGAGAGACCGAAGATGACCCCCGGTTGGGAAGCCTTCGACCTCAGTAATAGAAGAAAACGTTGAAAAAAATTGATATTGTATTCAACAATCGCTAAATTACTATCAGAGATCTAGCTGAGGAATTGGAAATATTTTATGAACCAGAATATTGGCAGCGAAGTTCGTTCCAAAAATGTGGAATTTTAAGCAAATTAACTGCTGTCGGGACACGTCCGAATTGAGCTTTCAGGCGGTAGCAGAAAGCCCTGGAGTTCTTTAGAGACTGATTACAGGAGCGGAGTCATGGGTATATAGTTACCACATCGAGACTAAAGCCCAATCTTCAACAGTGGTGCTTCCAAGGGGAGAGACGATCGAAGAAATTCAGACAGCAGATCTAACACCACGCTCTTTTGACTGTTTTTTTTGACTACAAAGGATTTATTTTTCAGGGTGAATACGGAATACTACTGCGACGTAGGGGAGCTGAACCAACGGAGAAAAAAATTGAAGGACTATAAAAGAGATAAAAAAAATTGCAGCAATTCAAGTCGGAACCGAATGTCGCATTTAAAATGTTTCGAGGGGTGGGTAAAATTATGGCCAAATGCATTGCAGCAGGTCGAAGATAATTTGGAAGAAAACAAAAGCACTTTGGAAGACTAAATAAATATTATTTTTTTTTATAAAGATGTATTTGAACTTTTGGTTTCGCCCTTGTACTGCATAGCGGCACCAAAGGGCATCTAGTTGCAGGTGTTTTTCTATGCGATGCAAATAAAATGCGCATTGTTTTCCATCAAGCTTTAAGCATAAAATCAATCAACTTCAGTAACGACAAGTAGTACTAATACGCGTAATAAAATTCGCAATAAAATAATTGCATTTTCTTTGTTATACATAGAAACTTGTTTACACATGAATTGCGTGGCAGATAAGTTAATAGTAATACTGTTTGACAAAGGAACACCTAGTATAACTCACCGGAATATAATATTTTGAGTTTTATTTGTGCCAGCTCTAGCACAGTGCGACAGATTAATCGACTGATTTTCCTAAATAACAGGTATCAACACCTGGTATGTTAAAACATCGCTTTTCACGAAGAGTGACCTTCACACCTATCGGCTCGCCTGTAGAAATGTGGCCAGTAAAATGCGCAGCGCAGAAGCACAAATCGTTGCACTAATATCGTGTGAACGCAGATAAAGGGTTATGGACACAAATGCATGAAGTGTACATTATACTCAATTTGAGTTAAATAAACAAATCGAATTAAATAACCACCAGCCGCTTTCATTATTCAAGCTACGGTACGAATGTAATCGATACAATGAACATAATATACATATATAGACAAAGGCATTGCGCCTAAACTTCTCTTGAGCTCAGTCTACAAGTTTTCGAATTACAGATACTTCTAAGTAAGGTGTATACTATAATAACTGGTTAGACATCAGCTATACCCACAACGCATCGGGAGGTATAAGTCAAGTCTGCGACATCACGGTGATGTAAATAAAATACACTAGGGGGCTGCATAACAACATCGCCAGCATAGTTGAAGTACTACAGTTTCTTTAGCACTGCAGAACTACGTCAGGTTTACTGCCGATTGGTTCATATGAAATACGCATCCGGCCATTTCGATACATCAGCTTTTTATACATGCATACTGTAGTAAAAATGAAATCTTGAAAGACAGTCACTTTCGGTTAGAACATACAAACGCTAGCGTATTTTATCATTATTTAACGTTAACATGACGTAAGAAGAAATTACACATATGTTATACTGGTGGCTAGCATATCGCGTCATTATATATATATATATATATATATATATATATATATATATATTGTAAACGTAGATTATTTAACGGACTTCATTTTACAGCAATCAAGTCCTGGGTTTCTTAACAAAATTTGTCAAACGAGGCAGAAAATCGCACTCGCCGAAGCAGCAGGCTCACAAATATGCACGCATACAAACTAGTCCACTCATACAACAGTCTGCATAATACACAACAACTACACTTAAATGTAAAAAGTAGGCAATACTCGTGGAGAAATCTTGCTATCCAATCTAGGTGAATTAACATTCGGACCGTGAAATAAAAAGCCATTGTTTTACTTCGCGAGCGATATATATATATATATATATACAGTTGGAAAATAAGTAGAGTTTTGTTTCTTTTATTGTACAACGATTTATTTTGTTGTTTAGCATAATGTTCGCATGTATTTAAAAGAGCTCTTCCTACTCTACAAAATCGTGTTATTTGTTTTTATTTTTCATTGTTGATTTTTTTTACGCTTAAAAATGGAATACCCAGGAGGCAGCATCATCATCGTTCAGCATTTTCGACACCTGCTCTTCCTCGCTTTTTATCGAGGTCAAAAAGCCGCCGAAGCCACTGGGGACATTTGCGACGTGTATGAAAAATGTGTCCTAGATAAGTTTAAAGGGAGCAGCGGAACCCCTTATGAATTCCGCCGAAGAACGCCTCAAGGAGCTTTTGAAGAAGGGATAAACAATTCGTGAATTAGTCAAAAAATGACTGCAGTGTGATGACAATCTCCAACCATCTTCAATTATTGGTTTTACTCAAAAACTCGGATCTTGGGTGCCTCTCGAGCTTAACGAATGAAACAAAGAAAACGCCTTTAAATTGCGGTTCAAAATCTTGAGCAACACGCAGACAAAAACAACCGTTTTTTGTACTGAATCGCCACGAGAAATGAGAAATGGTGCCTCTACGTCGATATGAAGCAAAGAAATGAGTGGGTGGCTCCGTGACGTCCGAAGCCGAGAATCAAGTAGGATCTCCAAAAAAAACTATAATCTGCATTTGGTGGAACTGAGAAGGTATTGTGCATGGAGAACTGCTAAAAGATAACGCCACGGTCAACAAGGAGCTCTACATTATCTAACTGCACCGCGTAAATGCGGCTATTCGACTGAAAAGACCCGATTTATAAAGCCAAACCATACTGCTTCATGACAACGCCATGCCCCATGTTGCACAAATCGTCAACAGACAGTCTAACACAATCGTCAACACACAGTCTAAGGGCTAGAATGGGAGGTTTTTCAGTGCCCACCAAACTCTCAAGATCTTGCGCCAACCGATTATCACATCCGCTCCATGTCGAACCATTTGAGGGGAGTTAACTTCGACGACGAAGTAAACCACAAAAACTGAATCAACAATTTTTTTGGCACCAGACCAGGCGATTTCTCGCGAAACGGAATCAACAAATTGGTTGAAAGGTGGTGAGAAGTCGTAAACAGCAACGGAGAGTATATTATTGAATAATTTATTATTGTAGTTATTGTTTTGTTTAAATAAAACGTATAAAAACGCGACGGACCACATATATAAACATATAGTTCGTATATATATATATATCCCTCAGACAGGTTCCGCATAGCAGCCGCGTTATACCCGCATTGAATCTCGATGAGCTGCTTCGATGTTATAACGGATAGCTAGCTAAACATGTTATAACGATGCTGCACACTGTACAGATGCGTTGAGGTAGCTGTGTTTTGAATTGTCGCACCAAGCTTCCTCTTGGCCCCAGAAAAGGGCGCCAACTTTTCAAATTCCGGAAGCTTGACTTTGCCAGCTAAAACTATGGGCACTTCAAATGAAATTTTAAGCAACAATCTGAACCAGCCCGAGTTAGACAACTGTTTTCTACGAGGGTGATCTGCACTTCCGTGGATCGATCGCGTGATGTTATTCCGTCCGAATGAGTTCATCTGGTCGGCGTATTTACTAAGGAGCACAACAGCCCGCGTCGGGCTCACACAAGAATGCCCGCTAGATCAGCGGGGAGTAGCGAACGTTTGGCCCGACTCGTGTTGCGTCGAATCAATCGCACACTGTCTGTCTGTTAGTTAGTTAGTTCGTAGTGGCTGCCGTTGTTTGTGTGACACAATCTCGCTTGGTGAGGCTCTAGCTAAGGAAGCGCTTTTTTGAGGTCGAACCAAATCGTCGAGTTTCACTTACTCGGCGGTCTATAGCAGCCGAGCGTTGGCGACGTCTTCTTCTACTGATCGTCAATCAAGGACTCGATAGCCGACGTCCACGAGGCCACAGCTTCGGCCGCGTTTGCCTACAACACCAACTGCCGGGAAGACAACAGCAGGGAGTCAGCGGCACTCCGGCGGCGTAGTAGCCAGAGCAGAGCAAAACAGAGCAGGCGAACCACTCAAAGCAGGCGCATGTCCGGCATCGAGAACTTGAAGACCTTCGATCCGTTTGCGGACGCGGTTCGGGGAGATGATCAGGTAAGCAAGCCAGCCACCAGCCACCTAGCAATACTAACACCCAGCCACCCGCCCGCTTAGTCACGATTTGCTTCCGAAATACAACTACTGTATAAAATCATCACCTTTTTTCTGCTGCTGCTGCTGCTGCTGGGATGACGATGATCGTAGATTTTTATCCCACAAGAAGAACTTTGTTCTGGCATTCTCTACGAACACTTGTTCTTCTACTGACGGCGGCCGCAGCAGCAGCGTGGGCTTAATTTCCGTTGCTTCTGCTGACCAGACGATGAGAGTATACACGTCGTTTGTCCTACTTCCTTTGGCCAGCGAAGACGGGGTGGGGTGTGCCGCACTGATGCATCAGCGGCGTAGGATGCTTAGTGCTAACTATATACGGCCGTAGTAGCAGCGGCGTTAGTCTTGAAAAGCACATCTAACATTGCACAGACAGACAGACAGATAACACAAGTCGAGCCGACAGATTAATTGATTATGCTGCTGCTGCTGCTGATAGCGTCTTTCAGAATGTCGCAGTTTTCACTTAAACCATTACTGTGTATGAACACACAGTGCATACTCTTGCCGGTACACAGGTACGCGAAGAGCTACCTCATGTCTCTCCTTGTTCTCTCATTAGCTTGCTTGAATGTGCTATAGAGAGTCTATGCTCGAATCGTTACATAGGAACTCGAACCGTAATTCTCATTTTGACCGATAGTAGCCGTTAACCACATGAATGTCGTATGTTTATCTATGGTTATGTGGTGCATGAGCTAAATCATTTGCTTGTCTATTTTAGTAGGCGGATACTGCGTATGTACACGTTCCTCGAAGAGATAAGTGTTATGAATCACGTACTAACAGCGTACTGCGAGTATTTATCTATAGGCACTCGGGATGGGCCGGGGGGCGGTGGTGCAAATTCGCATCGGTTGTTCATATCATAATGTTTAGAACGGTGCAGCATCATCTGAACAGCCTTCTTTGCTTGCTACTTTTGAGCCTGTCTGACCAGATTGTCTTTGACGTTTTCGCGGCAAGGCCTTCCTTAGGTGTAGCTTCGTTTACGGTACGAAATATGTGGTTCCTTGGTTGCAAGTTGTGCGTTCTCGTTGTACTAGACATGCGCTGTTGGCTGTTGATGACGCCTACTTGCCGGTTATGCGCTGTTTTACTAGGTGGTGGTGCAGGACGGGCTGATCCATATTCGGATTCAGCAACGTAACGGGCGCAAGACGCTGACGACGGTGCAGGGCATCGCCGAGGACTTCGATAAGAAGAAAATCGTGCGTGCCTGCAAAAAGGACTTTGCATGTAACGGCACCGTCGTCGAGCATCCGGAGTACGGCGAAGTCCTGCAGCTGCAGGGCGACCAACGCAACAACATCTGCCAGTTCCTGACTAAAGTACGTACAGTAATTCTTTGGACGTTTGTCTGGCCTACATTTCATACTCTCTAGCAAGTATATGTGGGGTTTAAATCATTTTAAGTTAGTGCTACATCGTTACGAAGCTTCTAAAAGTGACGCGCTATATATATATATATATATATATATATATATATATATATATATATATAATGTTCTTTGTTTTTTGCCTGTAGGTGGGGATCGCCAAACCGGAACAGTTGAAGGTGCACGGCTTCTAACCTGGATCAACTCGGGATTTCTCTTATCCCGAATTTATGAAGCTATCAATTTGGTGTCCATTCCGGTCCTTGTCTTCTAATATCTGCTTAAATTGATGCCATATCTCCAGATGAACTATTTAAACGGGCAGAAGGTAGCGCTGTGTGATGAAGGTCGCGGAAGTAGAAGATTTAGGAAACAGCAATTTTAAACTGTCACCAATAATAAAAACAATAGAAATAATGTCTGGGCCAGGTTTATTTAACGGTTAAAGCAACTGAAACTTCAACAACCAACGACGACAACCACCAACAACACAATGTTAACAGCATCTACTATTCCCTGGAATGACCCTTACATCAATAAATATGTCAAATAAACCGTGAAGACAATAAACGGCAACATTTTGATAGACTATGAGTTATTCCTATCTATACTGTTGTTCTTTTTGTAGAGGCAAGATTTTTTGACACTCCATGCATGTACAGCATTTGACCAATAGTCATGCCGGATAAGTGTATGGCCAATATTGAAATTGATTTTTAGGCTATGAATATTTAGTAAGTCTATGCAATATGGAATGTTGTCTACGGACTGTTAAATAAAAAAAATAATTAAACTTAAACAAGAAATTACTAGCGTTACTTAACCCTTGAACGGTCTTTGAATGGGGAGCTTTTGTATGATATTTGTACCGCCATATACCGCCGAGAGTCAGCGGCCATGCTACAACATGAAGCGATGGGGAAACCATCTTAACACTGTTCTTAACTGTCCGGCCCTCGGAGAAGTGTCGCACGGCGATTCCAAGCCAGTGGGGTACGGAGTATAGTCCAGAAATAAAAGTAACCTTCTTAACAAATGTTAGAAAGAAGACCGAAAGTTTATGCTAATCCGAATATTTCTTGGGAATCCTCAGACGCTCCATTGCAACGCAGAACTTGTTTTCTTATTGTCTGGCTTTCAAGAAGTAGCTTAGTATAGTTATTTACCCTTGTATTACAATCACTCTTTTATGGATAAAGCGAACGAGCTTGGGCGACGCAAATCAGGTATTCTTCCAGAACTCCAAGATTCACCAGACTTTTCTGAAATATGCATGCTGCTAATCGTTACCTTATCTTAGTTCTACCACTCTGTTCTGCTTTTTATTCAACGATATGTGCACTTTCGCCAGGGAAAATGCCATATGTGACGGAAATTAGACCTTTCGACAACCGAGTAGAGGCAGATTCTGGTCTTTAACCCCTCTGCTCTAGACAGCAAGTAGGACGGTTCTGTCTGTACCTATAACATGTCCTTTTACTTTTACGCGTTACTTTTTTTTTATTCAAAGAAGTGAATATTTTGTTCAAATTTATTTCCTTATAATACATTTATATATGTTACACGTATCATGATGGATTAGATTTACGCTTTACTTATGACTTTGGTATAGGCTTATCGCATACTCGTTTCAATTATTGAGTGTATTCATTTCCATGTGGAAAATGCTCTCGTATGATTTTATGACACGTCTACGTTCGCATTAGCTCTTTCATACGCACGGAACTCCAGTCCTAGTTTATTCACAATTTAAATGAAAGTCCGCAACAACATCTAATCGTCTAATCCTAGCAAAGTCTAGTTTACAGTTTACCTAGCCATGAGGATTTAGAAGTAGACGTTGCGACGGCCATTTACTGTCGGTATAAACTCAATAATGTCAGTAAATAAACAGACACAAATTACATGCTTGTTTTCAAAAATTTCAAAGCAATTACCAGTTCAGTACATTATGTCCGGATTACTAGTCCATTACATGAGAACTCTCTAAGATAAATAACGATCGAGCTCGTGACGCTCGTGTTGGCCATCATGCTTCTAGGCTCGCCCTAAAATTCCTTTTATCTGCCGGTTCCTTAAAGCTCCTATTGATATTCTACTGAAAATACAGTATATATATATTCATTCTGTGACGTTCACACATTTATTTCACCCGGAAAATTTGTCTACTACACCTTAGTGCAGGGAAGCCTAGGATTTGGCGATCTCGTCACTCAGGTACGAAAGTTTCAGTAGTGCGAATGTCGTTAGGAGTCGGAACTTCGCAGGCCGACGTTGAAGTGGAAGAACAGACTCATCGAGCTCAGTATTGTAGAGCGTAGAGTTGTCACCGTCACGCATCGTTGCTTAGTCTATTAACAGCCCAGTATTGTAGTAGCGAGGAAGACCTATCAATGGTCTGTGTATTAGAATTAAATATGATTACGAGGCTGACTCATAATGATATCTACAAGTTAGAGTAAGCACAGTGAATATTCTAATAACTTTACAATTTATTGATGTACGGGAAACGGGCTTTGCTTGGTTAGGTGCTACATCTGTAGACAGTCCACTAAATTGGTTATAATATTCACTGCGCAGCCTACGCGGCAGCCTTAGTCGGATTGTTTCAGTAGATGGTGGACATGAGCGGCTCCTCGTTCGCTTTGACAAACAAAGCACTTGCTTCATCTGTAATGAAGAACAGTTTTCAAGCTAGTTGAGATTCGTCTGCGTGAGGTGGCTCCACTGTAAAAATCATGCATCAACCCCGGAACAGTCTTAAATATGAGAGCCTCACTGCTAGGAAAACGGACAGTATTTGGCATTACCTACTTCTTCGTAAATAAAGACAGGAGTTCGTATGTTTGTTTATATGCTCTGTGAACTTCGTTCCCGTGTAAGTGCACCGAAGGTCAAAGTACGGGTAAAAGTTAACACACTCCACAGGCTACATCAACGTGTAACGTCTCTGGCAGCTAATCGACCTACACACATAAACTTAATGGCTTTGGTGTTCCTGATGTTTATCTCAACCCCTTTGAAATAAAGAACGTCTCTACTATAGAGGTAATGCGTTTGATGACGCGATGTGCGACGACGATACCATCTGCATAAATCACTACAATGGCTTTTTGGTACTCCGCTCAGACGTTTACTTATACAATAGGAGTGCTGTTTTCGTGTGGCCATTTTTACTGCTATGTCAGATAATTTATAACACTTAATAGTCGACCGGTTATGTACGCATATATAGTTATGTACGCCAGCACCAAGGCATAAAATGCTACGTTTCTCTCGTATCTTTCTCTGACGGCATTAAGTTGGTCCCAATAAGTTCTCTTTAGCTCAGTGAGTCAGCACTCCCGGAGTCATAGTGATCAAATTATCTGACATAGCAGTAAAAATGGCCACACGAAAACAGCACTCATATTGTATGAATAACAAGTCGGCATTATTACTTCCAGCAGCATTTATAAAAAGCCCTGCAGTATGTTTATTACCTTGCATTTTTCCTACTTAACCACTCGACATTAAACTGGGGTAGTCTTCCCTATTCAGAAGCCATTGTGTCCGACCTGCGAAAAAGCTAGAGGGCGGTCACGGTAGCTCAGTTGATCTCTATAACGATGACATGTACGAGTAATGCTATCGCGCAGACACTTTCGCACCGTTTAGACGAACTGGCTTAGTGGCGGCGTGCTCTAGGGGATTAGTGCGCTAGTCATGGTTGTCATCTACCGGGGTGTCGCCGGTTCGATCCCTGTTGTTGGTCGAATTTTGAG
Source organism: Dermanyssus gallinae (assembly GCA_003439945.1). Classification (NCBI taxonomy): domain Eukaryota; kingdom Metazoa; phylum Arthropoda; class Arachnida; order Mesostigmata; family Dermanyssidae; genus Dermanyssus; species Dermanyssus gallinae. The sequence continues at coordinate 342,686 of QVRM01007112.1, read as the reverse complement.
CGATGATCATTGAGAATAGATGATAAACCATATCGCTGAGAGTCAGCGGCCATGCTGCCACAAGGACTGTTAGGGAAACCCTATATATCTTAACATGTCCGCCCTCGGTGCATTGAAGATATACCTCAGGTTAAGAGCCAAGCCCGTAGAAGACGGATAATAGTCTAAAAACAGCCTCCCTAAAAAATTTTAATTCTAGATTAACTGGCTTCCTAGTACGTGGAATGTTGATATACCTAAAGTCTCATTCATACTCTTTACGAGAGACTATGAAAGCCTCTATTGGGGGCCTATGCATAGTCATTCCACGCTGTCACAAAAAAAGCTTAAATCATATGCAACATTTCCGAACAGAGTCAGGGACAATTCACAAAAGGGCCAATTAGAGGCTGAGACCCATTATACCCTTAAAAAGGCCCACAGTTTTAAGCCTCGCAACGACTTAAATGAAGTGAGGTGTGGCGTCAACGTGATCACGAGCCGTGGACAAACGCTTCCTATGTTTAAATAAAATTACTTAAGTTTATCCAAACTTTCTGAGGATTACATCTGTTGGTCTAACCCACGAAAATCGCTGGAATGTTTAAAGTGTATAATATAAATATGTATGTCAAGGAATCCGCATCTTTAAGAGGCACATGAACACAGGAAGGAACGAGTGTGCCACGCATCGGCCAACTTTGCCTTGAAGGCGAAACGCCCGCGTCATTTGGGAAAAATCTATAGGTCGAAGGTCTGGAGGCGGGCCAAAAAGCACAACGTATTAGGGCATCTTGCATCTCCCGGCTAAGAAGAGCGTCGCTGTTTCCTGCAATTGGGTCTTTCTGGGTGGAAGAGATTAAGCTCCTTGGATTGCTAGGTGGTAAGTTTTCGGCCCATCTCACTTCGTGGCCATAATTTTAAGAACATTCAAAAGGGTGTCGATTAAAACGGAGTATACTTAAAACTTTTCCTTAAGTCTACGATGGGCTTGGTTAGTCTATTGAAGATGAGCCATGTGGCTTTCCATAGCCATACGGGTTAGACAGCCTTTACGGCATGTCGCGTCCTTTTCGATAGGATAAAAAAAGCCGTCACGGCGAAACAGAAAATACAATGTTCGTAGATTGCTTCAAGAGAAAGGGTCCTAAACGGACGGACTCTTTGTAAGAACTCATATTCTATTCAGCCTTCATGGGCGATCATAAAATAGCATTAAATGAGGAAAATACACATTTAAGTGTCTGTCATCTTCACTTGCGCGTTTCGGTTCGCGTGAGTTAGATATAATACAACGCCGGTGGTATTATACCGTGGAAAGAAAAATAAACAACCCTCTCCCAACAGTTTTCATTCTCTCCGGGGGCTGCGCAGTACGACGCCTGCAACTTTCCGAACGAACGTATGGATCAACCCCATAAATGCCCAGTAGCCATATGCAATTACTTTCCACAAAGGGCATTTCTGTGTGCGATTTCCAGTTAGCTAACGAGTGGGCGGATTATGTACAGAGCTGTTTCTTTTGAAGTTACCGTACTTTAAGAAGAGCAGGCCCTGTCGTCTGCAAAACGTCATAGTGGGTGCTTATTATTGTGAAGAAGTGCTCTGGAGAAGTACAACAATTACGCATTTTATTGTCTACGCATTATGACGCGGTTCAAACCTATGACGACGGTCATGTCCATCTTTTAGGATGCCAGCACGCCGTGGTGGCTCGTGAGCCAATAAGTTGAGCGAGAACAAATAGGCCTATCATCATCCTTTGCACGTGCCCGGTTGACTCAGCGCATGGTCATCGTTACAATAATAGTACTCACTCTGTTCGTTGCCACCTCGTCACAATTTTAAGAATTTCATGAACGGCGTTTTGGCAGTTTTTGGACCAGTCGATTTGCCAACGTTTGTCCAGTTGCCTTTACAGCTGTTGCCGGATTTCTCTAAGGCATTTATTAAGAGTTTGATGCTTTGGGACAGTCTTCCAACGATACGATTTCTTGTGGGCTACAATGGAGTTTCTTTTTGCCCGACTCTCATTTTGCTCCGGACTAATTTGTGAGATTGGCCGTACGACATCGTCGGTTTTCCGTGGTCCTTTTCTGTAGCAGATATCCTTAGTTTTGCCGTACCTCATTTTGTGATCTATGTGCAGTCCCTGTAACTGTCGATCTGTTTGTCAGGGATCTTGTATCTGCATTGGGTTTTGATGGATTATATTTTAGTCATTAATATCTGATCGTTCGATCAGTATTTAAGCCTGACTTGGCCAGTCTTAAACAATATTTGTATTACATAATTTTGAGTAGCTCTTGTAAATATCGCTCTCAGGCGTAATTCTGCCTTAATGATTGCTCCTAACTGTCATTTTAGAGCATGACAGCACTGACATTTTATTATTGTAGATCGCACCTTGCTATACGTCGTCTAAATGTGAATCTAGCTTCAAAGCACTCGCGTAATATGTCGACGGAGGAAGGGTTCAATTGGATAACGTAGTCAAGGCACCAGTGGTCACTGAGGTCTGATTTCTTATCTATGTGCCTGTGGGAACTTACAGATTTTGTGATAAATGGGAGTTCCAGTATCTTCACTCGCCAGCCGATTACTGTTTCAATGCATCGGACCTACGTTATCCCATAGAATCGGTAATGAAGGTGACGCTTTCTCTGCATACTGCAAATGTAAGCTGCTTTTTCAGATATTCGCTGCTGTGTCAGATAATCAGTTCTGATTCAGATATCTGCTGTGTGTCCCTGTTTTTTTTCATTTGCTTTGCCATTTCATAAAGGAATGTTGTTATGCCCTTGCTCCAGTTGATTCAGGATTAGGACTGTTATGTTCAGCTTCTGCATAATATACGGCTCACCCAGAAATATCGGCGCTATGCCGTAACTTGGAGAAGGCTACGGTGCAGGACGTTGTGGCGTCCTTTACCATCGAATAGTAAGCCGCCTGGTATTTTATCGTCACTAAGACCTTTATTGCGAGGCTCGAAGAAGGATTGTATATTGATGCTCCAAAGAGCTCTTGTGATGATGATCTTGTTGAGCACACCTTGTGGATCTTCTAGGACAGTTAGGTGAAGACCAGTTTGGGTTGACCATTTCCCTTTTTAATAAATGGCACATAACGCGGATTGCACATACCGGAAATGTTCTTACGCATATGGCATAATCAGTAACGCGATAAGTGTGGTATATACGGAAATTTCATTTCATTTAGATACGTTAGTAATGTTGATTGATATCCAATTCAATTTACTTATACGCCCAATCAACGCAGCGATTGTTTCGAAATGATTCTCATCAAGGTTATTTAACCTTGAGTGAACTGTTCTCCGGTATCCTTCTGTTTACTATGAGAACGATCAATGTAACCATGTGTTTACGCAGAACGTATATATATATATATATATATATATATATATATTATACGTATATATATATATATATATATATATATATATATATATATATATATATATATGAAGAAAAAACCATGTATGCACGTGTATAGATAATTAAACTTTTATTATAAACTTTGCCACCTATTTACAGTATGCTTACTTGGAATGCCGATTTAGTTAGAGGATCCTTCAGAACAAAGTCGGATCTTAGACATCACAAGATGACAAAGTGGAATAGGACAACATACCATCTAAGGCCCCGGGAAGCAGACTCAGACGTAATTCCGCACATTAAAAGCTGGCTATACCAAGTGGAAAACTGACATACTACACAGTTATAAACAAAACGCGGAATCTTTCAGAAGGGCCCGCACAATATAGGTACGGCTTCCTCGGCCACATATGTGATGCGCTTTGTCTAAAAGATGACGCGTACCACACGCTTAATGCCTAGTTTTCGTAGGTTTAAGGAGAAACATTTAAAACCATACAATGTTAAAGGAGCTAACAAAGGATCTAGAAACCTTTGTAACTATCCTATGTAAACCAGAAGAAAAATGGAAACTAGGCTAAGCGTTTGCAGCATGAAGCGTACCAATAATCTAGAACCAGTAGGGGTAAAGGGCGGATGCAAAAGCAGAATATTTAGCCATTCTGCACCAGCATGGTACATGCGGACGCACATCTTCTGGATCTACTCGTCAGCCTGTAAGAGCCGCGCTGTCAGTGTGACGATTGAGGGCGGGGGTTGTTTAGTGGGTATGATCTCGATGAAACTCTGTTCCGTCATCGGGAAACAGTGCTGCTACTGCGTATTGCATTTTATTCCTTCTCCAAAAAAAATATACTATATATATATATATATATATATATATATATATATATATATATATATATATATACTATTTTGACCATATGCTGGTATTATATATTTTTTGTTTGTTTGACTAAACACAAAATGGTGGCTGGCCGGTGACGTCGACAAATTGCACGTTCATGTCGCTGGTTGTCTGTTTTTCTGGAATGTCAAAATCTAGACAGACCGATCGTGCTGGCTTCTCAATCCGTGAACATTTCCCCGTTAAGTAGCCTTGTCGTCCACCAACGCAGGCATAGCTGCGAAATACGCACGCGGTCAATGGCGATACCGCGGCCATGAAATATTCATATGCTCGCTTATGACTACATAACTCAGGATCATCTGAAATGCATGCAGGTATAATATAATCGGTTATTATATAACTTTGCGGATTATATATTAATCGTAGTTCACACGTACGTTACTTAAATTCCTCTCTTAAATTGCATTTGAACCAAACTGGATCAGAAGTAAAAGAAGTACATAGATGAACATGCTTTATCATCAAGTGGCAAACATATATGGTGATTTCAATAAATACCAATATTTTCAAGGGGCTTACTAGGGATGAGCGGCTTATTCCTGCGTCAGATTCGTAAAATATCTGAGCAGAGATAAGGGTAATGGATGTCCTTTTCCTGCGGTAGTCGTTATTTATACTTAAGCAATTTGAGATAAAATATTTTAAATATAATATTACCAAAAAGTATTAAACGTTCAACTACTTATACAATCTGTCTTTTGATGACATGTGTGGAGTGGCCGTGCACATTTAGGTTCCGTATATATGCGCTTTCAAATAAGCTCTATTTACTTATTGACAAAGGCGGGTTCTACTGCGACAACGTGCATTCCTTAAGGGCATAGGAAAGACGCAACAACAGTCGTAGAACCCAGTACAATTAAAGAATACTCTTTGTAACGTACTAACTTAATCTTGTTAGTATTATATGATAGGTCTTATGTTACACTAGATAATATAATAATAGTTATTAGTATATGTATTAGAGTTTTTATTTTATTATTTTTTAAATGCGTTTTATTTACAGTATCTCATGTGTATTACAACATTAGAGTTGTATAGTTCGTAAGACTCAAAGCCCGTGCACGCAGCACTGGAACATTTGTGACATTAAACTTAAGAATGATTGTTTGTTGCACGTACAGTTTGGACATCCTGGTTGCCTCCGGCCGCCGTTCACGTAGAAGTCGAGATGTCCAATCGGCTGCATTATCCCCAGCTTACCTCGCCTTGCCTAAAGCGCAAATAAACTCTTGATCATGCCGATTTACTCGACATAGACTAATACAATAACCCTATTTCCAGAAATGGATGTATATATACTTGATGGATCATGTAGATTTGTTTTGAATGGCATTCGTAGTAGTCCGCGCAACTGTTACATGTCTGACCCTCAAGTGAGCAGAACGAGTACCGTGTTGTGATGAATTTTTTTTGTAAGCTTAACTGCAACGGAAATTAAAGCCGAATTGGACGTAGTTTACGAAACGAATGCACCGGTGCACAGTAGCATTACCAAAATGTGCACAATTTAAAAGAGGTAGTATGCGCACCTATCTCTGACCGTCTTTTAGACCGTCTAGAGCATGGATGGACCATGCTATAGACGTCTAAAAAAGTTCTGATGAGAAACAATGGAGAAAGATTGATCCATACTTCAATATCAAGATCGAAATCTACCAAATATTGCGTATGCATGAAAAAACTTGTAAACAAAGAGACTACCGCACGAGCTAATTGAGCAAAACCGTATTAATTTTGTATTAATTCCGAAGAGCAATTTAGAACCTTTGAGGCGAAATTCACAGACTTTTCTGGACTGATTGGTAACTGCCGACGAAACCCAGAATCTATCATTTCACTCAAGAGCGGGAAGATTCTACCAGATTCTAACCGCACGCGGCAAAGGCTTCCTATCAGAGTAAAAAGACACATCTCGACAAAAGGTTTGACGATCGTTTCTAGAATGCAAAGCGTATTATATTAATTGACTACCTTGACTCGAGAATCGATACTGGGAGAATTACGCAACACTCTTGAAAACAGAATACCCCCAAAAAGGTTTTTTCCCCTTGAGCGAAAATCTAAACATTAGTGTGGCCTAAGCAGTAGCCTTGAGGAACCCCAGAAGGGCATGGGGAGGATCCGAGGGCTACCATTAAAGTAAAATAATTTTACTGTCGATGTTGCGAGAATCAAATAGACCGTGTGAATGGGATGACCGTACGCGCGATACCAATATAATAACTCGCCAGTGGAGCGCCCCTTCTAATTCCACCCTGCTGATTGGTCCGGTTCATAGAGTAAGATTTTAAACTCACCACGATATTTTGTCTGAGGTCACGGCATGGTCAATACGTCGTAGTTTTTTAAGGGATTGCAGTCCTTCTTGTGCAATCGCGATTCTTTAGACAGTCTAGACATATAACGGCTCAGACAAGCGGAGAGTCGAGCGATGTATTTGTCGATGGGGGTTTCATATCGATAGCTGCCGGCAGAGCACGTGGAGGGAATTTGGCGCCAATCGACAGACATCAAATTCGCACAAACTGCGTCGTAATTTGCCTTCATGTAGTTAACTCCTCGTTTATAGGGACATGGACGGCTTGCCTTAAGCCAGTTCAAAATAGACAACCATGTTATCAGACTTAACAGGCAAGGGACGAACATCGATGTTAGCCATCATATTCTCGTTGTCAGCAAGGATGAGATCCAAAACATTGCCACTTCTTGAACGAGTTGGGCAGGCGACAAGTTGAGTAAGTCCAGATTCAATGGAGAATACCATAAACAAATACTTCTTGCTATCGGGTGGTTCAATTAGAGTAAACGGGTCTCAGTCAACAGACAGAAGAATCATATCCCCGAGGAGAAGAACGGGGCAATCGATCTGGACAACATCTTCCAGAACTTCACAGAGTAGTGCCATGCGCTGCCTAAGATCAAAGTCAAGACCTAGTTGGGGAAAAATATGCATATATCGTTATGTTCATTCCTACGGATTGCCGTTATTGTTTTGTCTAGATTAGAGACAAAAACTTGATTGCGTTTCTTTTTGCTTGAAAACCAGCAACGGGCAACTGAGAAGCGGTTGATTGAGTCGGCTGATCTCTCTCTGACCTTTGCCAGTGCAACTGGGACGACGAGGAGGAAGACGAATTGCCAACTCAAAGAAAGCGTCGGATGCCTCTCTTACCGCTAGGCCTACCCAGATTACACACTTGACGCTCAAGCCGTGCATTTGACCTGCACGAGCACGATGCCTTTGAGTACGGTACGTAAGATCTCATATGTCGTCACTGTAGACCGGTGACTACAGCTGTTTCGTTAACAACATCATCCGTAGTTATTTGAGTGCAGCGAACGTGTTTGTTTGACCAACTCGCCGATAGCAATTGGGGTGATTCCTCGGTCCGTGGGAAGGCTTCTTAGTTTCGTAGTGAGTGTCATTTTTAAGGTCCCTGCGTTTCTTGCCTTGGGAAACCATTTGATTACTAAGATGGCAGAGCGAAGCCCCGGACGGCAGGAGAGGTCACTATTCCAACACAGAAGACTCACGGGTGGGGTAAGTGAGCGAAGATCACTGGGAATACTACTCGGGACGAACCAGATACCACCTAGGTACGTTGTCCTTGTCCGCCATGCTACCAACTTTTAAATCTACCTAGTATGTGAATACGAATTTGGCAAAGTTACCGTCTATAAACTGAATAGTTACTTGTTAAAGCTTGCAGATCGTTGAAGGTATGGCTTCCTAAAGTATCAAACTATAATATTCCCACAATAAGGTCTACTGCTGGAGCCTTGTTTGCATTGTATTATATATGTTACAAATGCCATTGCATTAGCAAAGCAAATAAAATGGTAAAATAGCTATATGCAAAGGAATGTTCTGTATACATTCCGACATTATATTGGATTTTGTTTTGTCAAAAGCACAGTACCTTGACGAAAGTCTACTAGAGCATCGAAAATTCGAAGTTCACCATCCGTCTAGATCAAGGTTGGCAGAATACAAAGCAGAATACGGTTTGAGTGGTAGAATACCAATAAGCTGTTATAATATATGCACTCATGTGCATTAAAGGCATTTGTAAGGCAGAGCATGCTCAAGTCAGTCGTGGTCCGGAAACGTGCGTGTTTTTGTTACTGACCATTCCGGCGGGGCTGGACACGGCTTCTTGGGTTGCGGCAGACGTATGCAAAACCTGTACAGAATCCGCGACGCTCCGGTCGATCGTAATGTTGTATTCTTCTAGTAGTGGGCTCGTTGGGTCTAACGCTGAAGTAGAGTGAAAGGAAAACAAAAACGTTATGCTATTTTTGGCACATTACTCTTTTATAATATGGTGTACGGATCAGCTTTATTATGTTTAACCGATGATTTGACTCAAATGTTAGTTATTAGGTGGTTTCACAATATTGTCTTATAAAGCTTTCCAGTTCTATCATACAGCTCTGTTTTACAGTAATGCCATGCAAGTCTGCAACAAACCTGTTGCACGTCCAATCTTCAATCCAGCGAGAAGATAAAAGTATTCGGCAAAAAATTTCGCAACATGGGCGCCGAGACAATGGCCGACGAAATGTGTCGACTGTGGCTTCAGAGCATTTGGCGCACTCTGCATGAGCTTGTCTAGAACCACTGCGATCTGTAATTATACCAACCCAAACTTGTAAACTGCGTAGCGTTTATAGTTCAGGTATTTCTTCAGAGGGTGAACATAAACTGACTACCCACCAAAACCCACTTATTGGCAGAGATTAGAAATAGTTTTAATACGTATGTGAAACTATCTGTTCCTTCTTCTATCTCTATTGCGGGTAGCTCTTTGAGCTAGCTAAGTTACCGCGGGCGTTGCTCAGTATACTATTGAAATATACCTACGTTAGCCAAACTGTGCCATATAAGTCAATAAGACCACGATAACATTGTTTTTTTAATTTAAAATATTTTTTAATTTTAAATAAAAATTAGAACTTTAATTTTTTTAATCATTACGTACACATATGAGATTTATGTATGGAGAAACACATCTGGAAGACCCCTTTCTCGGGTTTACGGGCTCGTTTGCGATCTTTCAACGAAGTTTTCCGCAGCTTGCCATCTTTCGGCTGCGGAATTCTGACTGTCTATAAAGTAAGCTCTATTTTTGCTAAACGATAAATATAATAAGTAAAGTATTATAGCAATGCGACGAAACGCCACTGTGCATGCAACACTCCGAGCGACCGACATCAAGAGAACAAACGCGACAGCAGGAGCTCAGTGATACAACGCTTTGTTTTTCTTCGATGAAGGCTTGAGCAGTCGTAGGTTTGTGTACATAAACTTTTGAACATCAAAACACTCTAATCAAAGAAGTTAAATGTGTTAAATCGAACTTATTACACGACCAAGGAGTACCTCGTGTAATAATGCGATCGTTTCCTGTGAAGTGTGCAGGTGGCAATCTTCTATTGAAACCACATGTAATTGAGATCTATACCATACTGGGCTATCATGCCCCGATTGCCATTAAGTGTTTGCTCATTCATTGCAATCAATATTCGACCGATCCTCCTCAATCTCTATTATTCTATTATCAATTTCTATTATTCTCTTTATAGTTGACGCACTTGGAATATTTTGTCTACTAAGAATGCGATGCAATATGCAACTGTGCGCGCGAATTTTGGCAGTCAAACTTTCACCATATTTGGGAAATGTTTTTAACTACAGGAGTGTGCTGGTGTGTCAAAGAGCGATTATCCTTTTATAATAGCGGACTGTCTACATCGAAAAATTTAGGGGATTGACTGTCAAAGCACAACAGTATTTATGGCGCCAATTGAAAAAAATGTCATTATATATATATATATATATATATATATATATATATATATATATATATATATATCAGTTACAGTGGAATGAACTGTTCTTGCTTGGTCGAGATTGTATGAATGAAAGGAGATGTGGCAAGATAATACTCTTTCTCTTACGGGCAAATAAACAAGAAGCGTCAGAGTCTCGCCTCTGGCAGAGTTTATGATAAAACCCGTGCAAGAGTAGCGGGTGATAAGACCGCTCTCTTCTGTAGCGGCCGTTTACAGTTATCTTGGGTATTTCCGGTGATCCGTGGACTCTTGGGTTTACGTCGGGTTACGACGAGCAAAAGTACAACCTGAACTGTTCGAGAGATAGAATCATGACAAGTTTGGAGCGCGCTAACATGTCCTCTATTAGAAGTTGTGTAGATACCATAAATACCAGTAGACAATCCCGAGACCAGATTAAAGAATGCGGATTTCATTTTGTTAAGCTTCTCAAGTCAGCATACAGTGAAGTGGTCCCGTACAACCTGCATGCCACCGAGGCAACCTTGAGAGACCAAAGAGAGTTGCAACAGTGCTTATAGAATAGTTCTGAGGTTTGCCTACACGTTACATTTCTCGCATGTTCTTCCAAATTCGCTCCACAATATGTTTGCCATATGTGGTGCCTTTTGTGGAACAGTCCATTTCGAAGTAGCCGTAGGGCGCTAGCACAATCAACTTAGTGTTCATAACACTGCGACGGTGCAACTTGACAACTTTCCGGGTGGAATCGATCAATATCAGCTACGCCGATGTTTAGATTTCGCCGTACATTGACAATACAAGCGAAAAATTAGGACGTTGTAGAGACAATGGCCAATAATGACGATACTTGGTGTAACTCTAGATAAAAATCTGAAGGGCGCCGAACGCATAAAGAAAACAACCAACAAGGTCAGGTCGCTAGCATCGACATCGTCAGATGGATGTCCAATACGGCGGCCAAGGAAATCCGGCGACGCTTACTTATGAGCGTGGCGGAGTCAATTGTGACTATCAAATGAAATGTAGCCGGGATTCGCAGCCCCCACAGGATTGCTGCTATCCGATTAAGCTATAGAATCATAGGCACAAACGCTGTTCTGGTTCTGACACAATTTATACCCTAAGAGCCTTAATACCTGGGAACGCAGAAAGCTGTACGATGACCCGACAGTATACAAAAACGGTGCAAGCGAACGGAACGGCTAACCCTGATATTTGATAGGTACGCATCTCCACATTTCACTCAGGAAACGAGAAAAATACAATTTCAAGCGGGTAATTTCCAATAATATAAGACCGTATGCACACATATATCTATCGATACTAACAGAAGCGTGAATTACGCCGCAAGTCATGCAGAAGTGCGGTGTTGCGTTTCTAGATGTGAAAGCACTCCACATGAACGTCCTACAACAAGGTCATTTATTTTAGTAAATAATTTGAATGGAATACTGTCCGCGCTTTAGTAAAATGTTTGCCGATTGGAGGCCATCATACTCTAAGGGTGACAAAGCTATGTAATAAGTGCCTAAAGTGCTGTCGGTCTTAGTTTCACGTAGTTACCTGTCGCCCAACAAGCTCTGTGTTGGCAATGGCTTGTGCGTAGAACGGCGAAGCATTTACTGAGCGGCATCCATTTGTCCAATCTACGATGAGAACACATCGATCATCCTGTCGGATTATATGCATACCAGTCATGAGAATTAGAAAGCGGAAGAACAAGAACAACAATAACAACGCATCTGAGAGATCGCAGATAATAAGTATAATTACAACTATAAACTAACTGCAAGCTACTCAAATCTAGGGAATATAGGGATTTTTTTCATAATTAGGGGTAGTATTAGTAGTAACTGCTGTTTTCAAATGCACTGATGTATCAAGCGGTAGTCATGGACCTGTATATGCGCAAGCACTTGCATATTATCATCAAGAAGTGTTGATATAGATAAGGCATCCCTATATTGGCTCGTCAACAACAGCGACCTTGAAGATATAGATGCTATGAAAGAGAATAACAAACATTCGCGGTCAAAAAGCGTCGCTCGAAAAAGGCTTGGAAGCGGTACTTTCCTACGTGGTTTACGGAAATGTGCTGCCTGCTTCATCGCCACGTACTCCATCCACCTTGTCGTAGTGGAGTTACATACAAGAGCCAACCTCTCAGAGTTTGCCCGCGCGAACCCTGAGAGGTTGGCTCCTGATTGTAAGATCGGAGTGCAAAATACTCTGCAGTAGTAGAATCAAGGAATACAGGGCTGCACTAAAGCTACCTGTTTAACAAAAGAGAGTAGGTGCGCATCCCACACTGCTATGGAATGAATCAGCACAAGGCCGCTGGCCTCTTTAGATTCAAACGGCACTGACAGAAGAAGTGATATAAAATCTAATTTCACTTGGGTGATGCTTACATGCATCCCTCGTGAGAAGAGTGATGGACCCGATGGCTGCGTATATATATATATATATATATATATATTGGATATCCCGCCTCGCGAAGTCAGTGCAAATTCTAATCAAAAAGGTTTTAGCAGAGGGGAAATGCAGCGGACTTGACATCTGTTCAGGATGTACACCTGAGATGATTTCTGTAGGCTCGTCACGCGCCACTTAGAGCTAAACGTCGATCGCGCGCTTGCCCCAGAGCAATTAAGTTTCGCAAAAAAAGTTTAGGCTCACGATGCGAGGTAAATTGCGCTCGACCTAGAGGATAATGCTACGCAGTTTACATCGATTGTGTTCAGGCCTTCAAAAATGAAATGATCGGTTGGCGGCACTGACTTAGTGATTTTGTATCAAAAGCACGGAACGCCCCAAGACAGCCCCTTAGCTGCTTATCTGTATTATTGATCGTCATGCACATTTCCTATATTTTGTAAGAGAGAAGTCATGAGCATTTACTGCATTATATTCAGATGATGTTATGATAGGCACATACAAATACAATATATCCGCCCCGCAGCAGTTCCTAAAATTGAAGTTTACACGTGGAGAGCATTTAGCTTGCTTAGATAGACTATTTTTAGCACTCCTGTTGTTAATCTATTTTTTGAGCGACGCTTATCCCGGGCCGTGACAGCGTCCGAAATAAGGGCTGACCGCTAGAAGCCAGTACATAAACGCTATCACAGACATACCCCGATTCTTGTGAGAGCCAATCTACGATACGAGGACAGAGGGTCTGAGCAAGAAAATCATAACAGGGTTAAAGCTAACACGATCTGAACTATTTTCCAATCCAAAACGATTGAATTGGAAGGATGGAAGGTGCTTTCTGCAAGCAACGACAAATATATATATATATATATATATATATATATCATCAATATGTCTGTATAGTGCTGGGTTTGCACAACACGACGTCTGCTTGTGTCTGCAGATATTCTCGGACAGTTAGCGCAACATACGATGGACAGACGTCACTGGCTAAACTGAAAGTTTAGTCTGATGAAGTGTACATATATTTATGCTTCTTGATAGTACCACAATAATAGTAATAATAATAATAAGGAATCAAAGTACAACAACGGGTCGTCGATATGATACGTACAGCAGCAAGGACGCTATTTTTGACCTGTTCTGGCCAACCGTGTCCGGTATCGGTGAAGCCGTGCACAAGAATCACGAGCGGCAGTGGTCGATCTAGGAAGGTGACGGCAGGCAAGACATCGCTGGTTGTAACTGTGACTCCCACCAAGGTGTCCCTTCAAGTTGAAACCAGTCATGAGAATATGTTTGGATGAGGACAACATCATATATGCGTCAGCACCAGGTAACGACATGAGGCGGCAAGCATGTACAGTGTTGCTCACGTAGGAAAAAGTGTAAATCAATAATCGCACAATTACAGTAATTTCTCGTGACAGGTAACGGAGAGATAGTGCTGCCGCAAGGCATACGCGCATACAATGCATCGCTGCACTGTGACAACATTGAGCAGGAAAGTACTAACGTTACCGTGTATGTAGAGTAAATGTTGTGCCGATGATATCTGGATCTTGCGGGGGCATCCTGATGTGTTTGAGTGGGCCGCTACAAGGATTGAAGCAGTCCATCTCACCAAAACATACTTGGCGCTCACAGTTACTCACAGATCGTTGATGGCTGCAAAATGAAAACACACAGCTTGCTTCCTAGTAACAATTACTAGACTGAAAACGCATTTCTACACGCATACGTCGTTAGTAGATCATCACAGGCCTCTGGTGATATTTAAGGTGCATGCTATGTATTGTAGTGTGTTACATTTGTTCCTTTTCCTCTAATTTTGCATACTGTTGGCGAAGGGTACAGATTTCTCTAAAAACATATTCTAACTATCGAATATAGGGCAGCGCGTAGAAAAGATAAAATTCTATAACTTGCCGATTTGAATTTCTACCACTTTGTGGGGCTTCACAGGGATTGTATTCTAACGAAGTTAAGTTGAGCAAGCACTGTGGTTACATTCAACTGTTGACGTTTACGGCATGTTTCATTGTATTGAGCAGAATTCAAGGCTAACACTATGTGAACTACACGTTCGTTATTTGTATATTACAGGGATGGATAGAATCTAGCCGAATCTGATTTGGATGAGGCACGGCTTTTTGCAATGTCCTACACCCGAAAGTAGTCAGAAATATGTTTTCTAGATCTATGTCCGAGCACACCCCTTCGAGCTTGTGAGTGGTGCTTACCTGCGAGAAAGGACAGACTCAACTGACAAGGCGATGTCCTCGGCTGGTGAGTAGTAGGCAAGATCGCGGAACTGTGTTGGGTCATCGTTGAAATCACTTTGGAGCGATAAGATGTCAAACTCATAAGCATTGCACGCTAGAATTGCTGCAATGGTCAAGAGGTGGAGCGACGCAGGGAGTCCATTGCGAATCGACCATGAAGCCATCACGTCTAGAGCAATTGCACACAGTGTACTTGCAATTATATAGACGCAAGCGTACAAGTTGACACACGTGCACGTATTTACAAGTGAATAATGTAATTGAACAGGCTTGAACTGCCCTTCTTTATAATTTCCTTTTTATGGAAGCAACTGTACGGGGCATAGCAAAGTAGCGCAAGTACAGCACACATTCACTACTAGCTCTTTTAGACAAATATAAGACAAAATACTTTGAGCTTAGTCTCTTCACTTTGATGATAGTAACAGACACAAAAGACGAACAGTTAATAACAGATAATAGAGCAGCGCTAAGGATGCGATCGGTATGAGGGTGTAAAGTTATCTGGATGTTACTGGGAAATGTTGTGCTGCTCTAACAGCCAATGACGCACGTTTATCCAACTGGCAGCACGCATGTATTGCAGAACAACGGTGAATTCTCGTATATACTGGCAGACCAGCCTGTGAGCATGATCCAAAGTAATATCTCAATTCACACAGGAACATATCACGAGACGGCAGTTTAGTCAAACGCGGTTATACAAGAGCCAGCTTAGTGCGTGGTGCGCGGGAATTTCAAGCTTGGCCGGAGCACCTCCATCCGTCGTCCTCTCCTCGTTCATCGCCAGAAGACTGCCTGTTAAGAATCAGAGTAGACTGGACTGGTCGATTGTAATCGCTCAGTCGTGACCGCGATATTCTGATCTCGTCCACCAGCGAATGGTATGCTGCACCGGCGTCGAGACAGGGGTGGGAATATATATGTATGTATATATGAATATGTATATATATATATATATATATATATAGTATAACCGTATGTGCTTCAGTGAATCAGCTGCTCCAACGCTTCTTGGATGTCGGTTTCCTGTGCACTCATCCGGTATGGCATTAAGCCCCAGACTGCTCCGACTCTCAGTCCAGGTTGACGTACTGTACATATACACTCATAGTTAACGAAAACGGTGGATATAACAGGAGACAGAACAGTATAAAATCAGACTTCGATCCGGCATCTCGGATACACTTTGAAGTCTCCGCCTTGCTGCCCCTTGTGAGGCTTCTTTTCTCACTGCTCGCGCATCTTTTCGCTGTGCGTGCAAGTATATGTATACCTTGATTAGGAGAAAATACAAGGCCATAATCTGTGCAGTTTAATTTTAGGAAAAATGTGTGTTTTATTAATAAGAAAGCGCTACAACTTCGATTTGCAAATAACTTTATTATGCAGTTAATAAAATGAACTACACAACTAGATCAATAACTTATAAAACCAGCTATTGAATTTAGTTGTTTATGGAATTATTATTCTCCTAAAGGCGTCGCAAACAACGCGCCAGTGGAGAGAAAGCTGTGCAGTACATAATCTCGCTAAACCGTAGTATAACAGATACAACGTGAAGCTAGGATGGGGTTAACAATGCGAAAAACAAATTGTATTCTAGTTACTAACTATCAGGCGCTAATACATAAAAAACCCTTTGCTGCAGAAGAGCTAACACTATCAGCACTTTTTCTTTTCTATGCTACTTGTAATAACCTAATTTAAAGATTTCAAAGGATGTAGCTGTTGTCATGTTAACACGGTGGTGGCCACTTAGCATAACTCTCAGCGATGTTGTCTTGCCGTTGCGCCCTCTATTTTACAGTTTGTTATTCTTTACCTTTTTTCGACCATATTGATAGTTTGCAAAATAGATTTCACATGTATGTGTTTTAACCTTGTGGAAAGTTGTCAAAATCTTGAGGTGAGTGGTAGTCGGCTTGGCATGGTCCAGTGAACATCGAGGATCGCAGAGAGCCCTTACTGCAATGTCAGCCAGTTTCAGCTTCATTATTGAAACCGTGATACTCATCATCACGTCACCTACTGCGGCTTGAGAGCGAGTCGCAGTTCTACGAACCCTCATCGCAAACTTCACGTTGCGTATCTCCCGAAACTCCCTATATACTGTGAGTACGGCTTCACTAAGAGGTAGTCCGTCTAGGGCAAAGTCCTCTGTAAGGGTTCGTTCGCGACATAGTTCAAGAGCGAATGTTACAGAGGCGTTTTTGGGTAGACCTAGCATGCGCTTGATATAAAATGCCTTTAAACGGTCTAGCTTTTTCAAATCGCTTACAGTCAGAAAAGGTGCTATTGCAGGCAGGCCGTATCGTATAAAAGGGACAATTTTTAGCCTGAATATGTTTAGCGCTGCCTTCAAGTCGATATCTCGAACTTCACCGAGAAACATGACAGTAGCTGTCGCCTTGGCTAGTATTTTTTCGACATGTCTGCTAAAAGAGAGTCTTGGTGTCAGAGTAACGCCGAGATGAGAAAAGTGGTTGACAATCTCCAATGCAATGCCATTCATTTTGATGCGGCGGTCGGCTGCGGCGTATGCCCCTCCTCGGCTAAAGCGAAGGACTTTTGTTTTATCTATGTCGATTGTTAGCCTGTTCTCTTTGCACCAATTAACTGTTATGTTTAGGAGATACTGCAGATGTTCACGCGACTTTACAAATATGACTAGGTCATCTGTGTAAAAGGCGTGCG
The DNA here is from genome assembly GCA_003439945.1 of Dermanyssus gallinae. Lineage (NCBI taxonomy): Eukaryota > Metazoa > Arthropoda > Arachnida > Mesostigmata > Dermanyssidae > Dermanyssus > Dermanyssus gallinae. The sequence goes on along the minus strand of QVRM01007112.1, from coordinate 325,161 downwards.
CAGCTTTTGCATCGCGTAGAAGATCCGATAGGGTTGCTATGTACATTATAAACAGGAACAGGCTAGCAGGATCTCTTTGGGCCAATCCTACCGTTTGCGTTATAGTGTCGTTGACATAATTATCTCCGTTCTTTTTCTTGGGAGACTAAATGTTTAGGTTGTGGGGCTCTATTCAGATAGGGTTCCGAACGTTCCTACGAAGAAATTACTTTTATGACCGTTAGGACATCTTTGCTCATTATTTTAGGTTGCCTACTCTATTATCTGAGCTGTCTTTCTGCGTACGAAGCTTTGTTTCTTCGTTGAACGGTGGCAAATACAGCTTTGTCATCTTCCTCGTTTATCGTTGCCTCTGCGGTGGTCTCTGTTTGTGATGTTGTAGCCATTGCCGTTTTACTTTCCGTTGGCGTGCTATCATTGCAGCCGACACTGCTACCGCTGCTCAGTTAATAAGCTCAGTTGGTCTAGCGCGCTGTGCTCAGGATGCAGGAGAGGCCACCCTTGGCGTTCTTTCTCCCTCCGGTGGCGCTGTGACAGATCGGCTTTGTTGACACAAGCTGAATTCCACCTTCCGTCAACCGCGCTTTCGTGTTCGTTTGCGCCTTCCGTGTCCCGTGCGTCTTCTTCACGGTTTTTTTTGTTTGTATAAGGTGGAGTTTAAGCACCCCTCGATGGCCTCGGTGTGCAAGTTTCTGTAGGGGAGCCACCTCATCAACCAGGCAACTCCCCCATAGCCGGATGCAGCTTCACCGCTGCGCAGACTACAATGTTTGGGGCGATACTCAGCGACGAATACGCTCTCAACTGCCAAAGAAACTTACTTAGGCTTGCAAAGCACTTCGCCAGTAACAAAGTCATTTACAAAGCGCCGCAGGCGGCCCAAGTGTTCTCTCGCACGAAGTCTCTAGGCCAAGCTGCTGAAAGCCACATGCGCCCAGATAGGCTTATCCTAGTACCGTGAAAGGCAAGGAATAGCGTTTGGAGGGGCGTCATTATGTAAGACATGCTGGCGGCATCGTTTCGTAAACGCGTCTCTCGCCAAGCCGTGGCAAGTTTCGCGGAGAAAAGGGAGCTTCTAGTCCACCGGAAGCTGGAACCACAATAAATCCAACGAGGGGTTACGCTGGAGTTGTGGCTGAAGGGCAAATTTTTCAAAGAAACTGTTTATGGCAGTTTTTCTTAAGATATTGACCATTTATCGGCAGCGTGGTCTGGGGAGCTTTTGCACTAGTCATGAATGTCATCTACCGGCGCGTTACCGATATGACCACTGTGGTTGATCAAATTCTTCACAATACAAAATGAAAACGTAAATATAAAATAAAATTGAAATACTAAACTCGTAAACTTAAGATCGACTAAAATATTTATTCAAAAGGAACCACCTGAGCAGAATCATTCCACTGCTTCACAAGCCAAAGGGTTCCTTGCTCCAGGATTCCTGCGGCTGTGACACGAGCTAGTCCTCCACTGTGTCCTTCAGTTCGCCGTCCGAGTTGAAACGACTCCCTTTGAGATTGGCTTTAGCGAACCAGCTTACTGAAATTGCAGGGCGACATGTCCGGGCTGTAGGGCGAATGCTCAAGCTGCTTTCACTTAAACTTGGCCAGTACACTTTGTGTCACCTTGAGGACGTGCGAACGCGCGTTGTCGTGCAGCAGAATCACTCCCTTTGCGAGCAACTCAGACCGTTTTCTTTTGATTAAGCTGCGTAGGGCACGAAATGATTCGCAGCAGACGTCACTGTTAATGGTTTTTCTGTGCTCGAGAAATTTGATGAGGATCAGACTTCGGACCTGTTGTGAACATAGATTTGATTTTTTTTAGAAGAAGGTGACGTCGCAAGCTTTCATTGCAGACTGATTTGCGTTGTATCTGGTTAAAAGTTATGGCACTAACTCTCGTTACTGCTGCCGATCTGCTCCAAAAAGTGGCGTCTTTATGATATCTAACCTCACTTTTATGATACTCAGCTTTTCTAGAACCGAGTGCGTCAACTTTCTAGAAACTCATGTAGTTATGCACAATTATCCACACTGATATAACGCTGCCTTCCCCCATTACTGCCAACATTCGCACTGAGACACGCCGATAACTTCTCACAAGATCATTTACCTTAATTATGAGTTTGGCAGTGATTACAGGCTTTACATGGCTTGGTGTCGGTTCATCACTCTAACACTTCCGGCCTTTACGAATATGGGCACTCCACTTCACTGACTTGTCGGACACACAGCATTCCCCGTATACCGCCACCATCCCGCGATCAACATAGGCTAGTACAGAACACCCTCTGCAATCAGAAATCTGATAACACCTCGCTGCTTCTCTATTATCGAATTTTAAAATGAGAATGCCATGATGTCCTCACACGCACTGCCGCGTCAATGGCACGAGATACACAAAAGCCCACAATGCTTACATTTTTTATGATGATCCACAAAATTGGATCTGGCACTGTTCAGGGAAACGCCAAATATTTTTGGGGTCGAAGTTCCATGAACGGCGGAAAAGTCCTGCTTAATGAGACTAAGTGGCTTGTTGTCGAAGCAATCGAATGCCGCATTCATTACGAAAATGCCCGATCTCAGGATAGTCAGTATGAACCAGATATTGAATTGATGCAAAAGTAATGCCGTTCTTTTGCCTAAGAGGAAAACGCAAATTTGCAAGAACATGCGGATTAGTTTTATCATCAATATGGTCTCCTTTTTTCAGTGATATCTTGTTAACAAACGATCAATCACCTCTGCGATTGATATCTTGTTAACAAACGATCAATCATCCTCTGCGATCCCTGTTTGCGGTAGTCTTGTTTCCCAGAGGAGATTAAGTGTTATACCTCATTTAGGTCGTACTCAAAAGGCTTGCATCCAGCTTTGGAGCGACCGAATCCAGTGGTTGTGCGAAGGTGCAAAGTGAGAAGAGTAGTGGGGGGTGCTCAATAAGTTTCCAGCCCAGGGCGAACATTATTAAGACCGGTGTTACTCACATAGAGTCAAGCGTTGCCTTGAAGAAAATATGGCGTCTTACCTGAACATTTGGGTCAGTTTTATAAAACTCATTGGAGTTGGCCGTAGATATCCGTGTTGATCGTCTTCCCCATTCTCAATCTTGCATGTTTTATATACTCACAGGGCTTAAGCGCCGTAACAATGGCTACTTGATTAACTTCAACTTCTTCTACAGAGCGTTTTTTATTCTGGTGCAGTTTTTTATTGTTTTTTTCTACCGCTGCAACTTTGGTTATCGATGATTTTTAGCAGGATGTACGTATATATATATATATATATATAAATGTAGGGTAAACTTCTTCGACATAGACCAAGCAATTTAAATACAAACAAAGAAGTTCAGGTTACCGATGGTTTGTAGCAAAATGTATGTATACACGTGTTTGACCAAATAAACAAAAGCACATTGCATGACCTTAGAACGCTTGATTTATGTGGGCACATTTCCTATATTAAGCCAAACAATCTAATAAGTCAGCTTTGGATTAGATCTAAGGTCTAATCTGTGAGGTTGTTTTATTGTTAGGTTATTATATTATTTGGAAGATGAGCAATCTTCAATGGTTTCTTTGCACGGCTGGTGGACAAACGATAATCCAAATCGCTGTAACGTCATATTTGACGGTTAAGAGATGAATTTTGCGATTCAAACTACACTGGCAAAACTATGTTCAAGACTCACAGTAGATTGTCTTCGCCACTCTTAATTTTCATGCAGTTACTGGTGATGTAGCAGCTCATTGTAAAACCCTGTTTACACACTAGCACACTGGAAGCGCCTTTTATCGAGGGGTCATGCCATATCTGTTCTGTGAGAGCTCTGTTCTGAGTAGAGCAATTAGCTAGTGCTTGAATTCTGGGGCACATCTTTGCAGTTATCTGTGACCTGGGAACTTGCGAAAGGTTCCGTCTTTTTGTCTTTTTGCCGAGGTTGACCCTCAACGATTGTGAACCGGACTGCGGTGCGACCAAGCGCCGGCTGCTACGGCGGTAGCGGCGAGAGAACGGGGAAGCGGTACTGCCCTCGCCAAGGTCGCTCGTATCGCGTTGCGTCGCATGGCACCAGAGAAGCCGCGACGTCAGTGGAAGCGCACTAAAGTCGCTAAAGCTAGCAGAGACACCAGCTCGTACGCACCATCATCGCCGTCAATGCACCGGTTGGTCGTGTAAGAAGAAAGATTTGTGGACAAAATGTGGCCTTTCAGATGTTGCCTTGCACTGACTATCTGTGTTTCCGTTTTTCATAGTGCGTCAACTGACGACGGAGAGCAGGAATATGTGAGCGTTAAAACGGAAATTGGCACTCTCCGTGGTTACAGAATTAAGTCACTCGAGGGCAAACCTGTAAACGTATTTATTGGAGTTCCGTTTGCAAAGCCACCTGTTGGCGAGCTGCGTTTTAAACGACCCGAAGCTCTTAACCCGGTCGACGAGTACGTGAAGATCGATGCTCTCACGAAGAAACCGATGTGTCCTCAGATACCTATGAAGTTGCCGGGTTTTGAACTCGAGAACAAATTTAATGATGACGATTGCCTGTATATGAATGTGTTTGCACCGGCTGTAAAGGAAAAGTCAAAAACGCCAGTAATGGTGTTCTTCTACGGCGGATTCTTTCAGTGGGGTGACAATAATCTTGGACTCTACGATGGAGTTGAATTTGCGGCCGAGACTGACTCAGTAATCGTTTTCCCAGCCTACCGGGTCAGTATGTTCGGTTTTCTGAATTCCAGCGATTCTGCGGCCCCCGGAAATCAAGGCTTATTCGACCAGTTGATGGCTTTAAAATTCATTCAAAGCAATGTGGCGGCGTTCGGAGGTGACCCGGACCTTGTAACAATCGCTGGGCAAAGCGCTGGTGCAATTTCCAGCTCCGTGCACACATCATCACCACTTAGTAAAGGTCTATTTCGTCGTGCAATTCTACTAAGTGGTACCGCTAACACATTGGCGTTCTTTAAGGAGGAAAATGGCCAAAGTATACTTTTTACTATGGCTAATTTTATGGATTGTTTTAACAGTAGTAGCACCGTTACTGAACAGTACAACTCGATGACAGTATGTCTGGCGAGTAAGGACCGAGTTGCATTACTAGATCAGCTATCCAAGCTGGGTGGAGGTGACATTCTTGGATTTGGCCCTGGTCGAGATGACGCTATAATTGCTGGAGACATTCGACGGCCAACTACTCTTGACTACAACGTAGAGGTAAGTGAAACGTCCGTCATCTTTTAAGATACATTTTCTTGTGACTCTTTTTAGTTGTCAGCAAACTTTTCCGTCAGTTCTTACTTTGACTACCCTCATACACTTTCAGAGGAATTGCCTTTTCCGAAATAACTGTTATTGCTGCAAGACAGGCGAAATATTTGTTTTTGGAGGACTCTACTGGTCACAATGAACATTTACGGGGTTAGCTGTGTTTGTACCATGCTCTCTAATTTCGTATATTATTGCAACCAACAGGACAAGTTGCGATCTTGTCTAGAACATACAAACAAACAGCTGCTGTTTTATAATCCAAAAATGCGGTGCTTTATCAATTATACGTAAAGACTCATAAAGACGAATCGCCATACACAACAAGCATGGTAAATGGTGCATACATGTATATTTCGTGCAAAGACAGACGTAGTCCTAGAATTAATGTTATCTTTGCCTTGACAACTTTCATATGAACTTTCTCTATTGGATACCAATCGTTACCGTCCCATGCAAAATATTTCATTTAAAACATACAGGACAACCTGATTTGCTAGCTTAGCTCAGATAGATAGTGGAGCTAAACTAAGATTTCTTTCCTAAATCAAATAAAACTTGCAAGGTAGAAAACATATGGTGAAAAGACTTGAACTCTAATCTACACGTTAAAAAAAACGTTGAGTGAGTTCAAACAATCGCTGTAAAAAATCTGAGTATATTTTTATCACACTACGTATTTAAACGCGGTTTAAGCAATTATTTATTGCAATTCATTTAGTTTAGTTTCTACGAAATGTGGGGCGGTTTTGCACTTTATCTAGCTTAGAATGACAATCATCGAGTCCCCCTGCTATGTCGCTTCCAGCCTGCGTTCAGAGGTACTTTGATGACGTGATAGTTGGCATAATCGAAATCCAACAAGACGGTCGTTGTCTCATTTTCTGATGTGGATAAGATTTAAATATTTTTAGCGCCTTACTGAAAAAATGCGTTTTCTCAGTGAGTACTTTTACTTAGTTGCAAGTATTAAACGAGGAAACAAATACGAATTAGGCATAAAATACCTAAGAGACAAATCGTGCCAAAGGAATATTCGGAATTTTATTTAGAGCAAGTGGAATGTATTCATGGATTTCGATAGAAAGAAAACAATACATGATATCAAGTTTGCACAATAGATGTGTGTGTAGCATACGCTTTACGCACGGCAATAGTGTTTGATAAAAACAAGAAACAAGCCGTTATCTCAAGAACTTCCTAGAATAAAAATTCGATGAAAACGCCTTACAAATTAATTAGTCATTTTCTTTGTTAAGTATAAGCATTAACTTGAATTCAGTTGATATGAAATAAACTCAATTTTAAGCTGTTAGAATATAAAGTGCGACCACAGATATGTCCTTTTATACCTATATATCTATTTTTGTCTCGTTAAAGAGTCTTCCAAAACCTTCTTTAGACCCTTTCTTAGTCTTAACATAAACGCGAACTGCAAGATGCAAAGAACAAAGTACGCCGATCTGTCTGGTGTGGTGTAGCTATGATATTGACATGGAACAATTTGTCAAACAATATAAAACATTTCATATGTTTAAATTATATTATTATATTGCTATTATTTCTATTGTTTTTTTATTTGTAGATAAAATTGTTGTGGTTGTTAGTTTTGGGATTTGCTCTTTCACTGATATCGTTTTATATTATGTTGAACGCCAAATATACTGTCACAGGCGGGTGTCTTCTGGAAACGTGCGTCATGTGTGTATGAATGCAAATAGATGACTGGTATTTTTGGTTAGCGGTCAAGTATAAAATTGCATTCTCTGAAGGTTTCGTCACCATTAAGCATAATGTGATAAATATTTTCCTCGTATATACGTCCTGCACGCATATCCGTGAGTGCACAGCATAAATAATTTCAGAGATTACTTTCCTCAATGGACAAAAGACGTGCAAAGGAAAACACATAGACTGACCGGTATCAACATCCTTAAAGGAAGTGGGGTCTACGCACGCACACGCATATATATATATATATATATATATATATATATATATATATATATATATATATATATATATATATATATATATATATATATATATATATATACATACATACATATATATGAGTTCTCATCATTCGCGCGGTAATAACTCGATGCAAAAACAGTGACAATAACAACACTTAACAGTTCTCTTCAAGGCATCTTTGTACGTATCAGTTTCAGAGACCGATAGCAATGCTTAATATAACAAGAACGTGCGTTTCATAGAACCGTTTTAGCGAGAAGCCTAAATCAGAACCAATTAAGAATAAATCTAAACCAAAACACTCTTCAACTATAACTAAACGACGTCGGCAGCTTTCTAATATCTTTTGTTTTTGATAACGTGCGATTATTCGTTCGATTAGACTTTGGATATTTTGTAGCAATCTAACATAACGTTGATTATCAAGACGCATTAAAGCAACCAGCTAGTGGCTTGTCAATAATGTTGATAAGTAACCGAAAGGGGAAATTAAATGAGCATACAGCTGCCACTTTGTGGGCAACATATGCACTTTGCAATTAGAAACGTCATTTTAATTGCCATTATGCTAATTATGACTAGGAACACTTTTTCTCCGTGATAATTTGTCAGTGACGGAGTTGTTTACAATCAGTTTACTCTTCTTATTTGCGCCTTTGTTGCTATTACCAATGCTTTCATCAATTGCAAACGTTGGCGTCAATACGAAACTTCTTTCGTGGTTCTTTTGATTGCGTGCTCCAAGCAAGGACGACCAAGTGTAGACAATTGCGTACATGGATGGATGGATCTATTATTCGCTTGACATGCATATCTAACTAAACATGTCACCCTTTCATATTAGGGGCGCTTAGAGCGGCAGCATAGGCGGACGTGTTGAGATATCTAGGGTTTTGCCAACGGTCCTTGTGACAGCAGTATGGTTGTTTCTGACTCTCAGCGACGTGGTTTATCTTCTATTCGTAATGAACGTCGCTCAAAGAAAATTCGATCAACAGCAGTCATCAAGCCGGTGGCATCTCGGTAGATGACAACCATAACTACCTTAAACTACGCCGTCGCATACATTTGTACGTATGTATGTATGTGTGTCTGCTTGTGTAGCTTCTTGGTATTATGTAGTGCTATCAAGCGATAGCTAATCTGGCTGATATCTGGCGTGGCGGTGGAGCGCAAATACACCGCGGTATTCGCACGTATTTGTTCTAACAGAAGGCCAGACGGTACATCCAAACGGGGGTCGAGGGAGCGATGAAAGAGCCGCGGATGTACAACGCGGTTGACATACACTATATACAGCTAGCTAGACGCTTCCCCCAGGGACATGGTATGCGACAAGCATCTAAAGCCGCCGCGCCTCCCTCCCTCCCCCTCCTTCCCCCTGCCGGCCAGAGATACATACTTGCATACGTACACCCGGCCATGCATACATACAAACATACGACATACGGACGCCCATGCATACTACTACAAACGACGTATGGCACGTAGACACAGAGATAGTCGAAGATAAACGAAGGACGAGAGATGGCTGCATAGCTGGTTGGTTGGTTGGCCGGCCAAGTGGCAATCGCGTTGCCACTGGGGGTCGCGAGAGCCGAGCGACATCGGCTGTCGTTATACAGTACAGTACAGCATGATTGAACAAACGCATAGTTCGACGGGTACCAAGTCGACTTTGCGATGCCCCCCCTAGACGCAGCTGGTTTTGTAGCTGATATTGCTGCTGTTGTCTTCGTGGTCGGTCGTTGTCTTTGCCACCGATTGACCGAACGTCCAGATGACAGTTCATTATTGTTGTCGTCAGCGCACTCGTCGTACTTCAACCGGCCATCATGTCATGATGGCTTGAACAGAATTTGTTCTTTCAGCTGATACTTGCTGGACGTTTCAGCTCGGAGTGCAAATTGAGGAAATATAAATTACCGCCGGAACGCCTCAAAATATAAGGGGCGAAATTTCTACCGTCAGAGGAAATGAATTTGAAATAGTAGTAATAATAATAATATTGTTGAAATGTTTTATCGATCGAGGCATTGTTCATTGAGTAATTTATGATGTCATCTTTCCTTGAATAACTTAAGTGATGTACATTCCCGTAATTCATTATCGAAAGCGTTTCATATTTTGGCCATAGCCATATCAGGTGATCTAAGTCAAGAGTTACGATACGTACTGGGGATTCTAAGAGGTAGGCTGTTGCGATTCCTGTTGGTATTGTTTGCAAAATAAAACGATATATATTCTATCCTTTATATAAATAAAGCGCGTATTCAAAACATCTGGAGGTAACATGACACGAAAGTTTTTGTACGCAAGAACGCCTAATTCAAATTTATAAAGTGATGGTATTTTGAGTAGTTTGTTAATAACATAAAGATGAGATACACCTTCACCTCTCCTGTAGTCCAAAATGGCCCTTAAGGTACTATTCTGTGCAACCTGTATCGTATATGTAAGTGTTGAAAGCGCTGACCCGAACAGTGGCAAGCAATTTATATAACAGAGGAATAACGATTATATACAATCAACATTACATCAGGGGATACGCCAATATTGCTGAGTTGCTTATTGAGTCCCAATTTGCTTAAGTTTGACAATGAATATATTTATGTGATTTGGTATTTATGTGACGATCCACATATACGCCAAAAAATAGTGTCTTTCGAGTTTTGTTTTGGGAAAACGCTTGTTATTGAACTCATATGTGACTGTGTAACGTTAAACAAAATTAGCAGGTCTTATAAGAAAAACCGCGCAAAATGATATGTGCTTTACTGAAATCGAAGCCGCGGTTCTTGATTCTTGTCCATTTCCTCCTCTTCGTCCCGTCGACAAATCATACATAGACATCATGCTCGTCTGTATATTTAATATATATATATATATATATATATAGTTTTTTTTTATGTAGATATATTTAATTAACAAAAATGTTTAAGATACGTTTTTATTATATGCTATATTGATGAAATACAACATGTTTAGGCACGTGAGCCAGACATGAAATCAGGCTTAACTGTATTAGTGCACGCTTTTATGTTCTTCATGAATTCGCTTACGATCGTAGGAATACTAACGTACACTTCCAAAAAAACAAAGTTCACGAAGGCACCTTTAAGCAGTGAGGATAAGATAGGCCAAATACACGGTGCATTGCCTTTTCGGAACTATCTTTCTAGTATTTGCAGATTTTTTAGTTATAATTCTCATAAAAACATTAGGTTTACATTGGCGTGTTGGCATGTTGATAAATTATTTATAAACAGTTGTGTGTTGGTCGGGCATGCAGAATACACCGCAGTTATTTAGTCTCTACACAGATTCCGATTGAACGTTTTGGTCTTTTGGTTTATGCATCCAACACGTATAGCTGATCTAATAAGTAATTGTCGAATTATAATAGTGAGTTGACGATGGGTTTGAGAGTCCTATCAATACTATGCATTTTTATTCTTAGGCTTCGTAAAAGAATGCCTTTACACAATGGCAGATAACCGTATGTGGAGGCCAGTTGCAGATTTATAAACCAACTCGAATGGGATGAATTCCCACTACGATTCGTTTGATCTCTGTAACAGCCGATATCCCTTTTGCAACGGGAGAGGGGCAGCATTGACATGTTCAGAAGTGCGGTTTCCGCATTGAGAAGGGAGGTCTGTTTTAGACTAGTCAAGACAGTCTCCCCAAGTGTATTGAATTGTTACTGCCTTAAAATCAACTGATGGTATATCTTTCAGGTACACTGCCGCTATCAACAAACATATTTTACACGTATTTGCAGATAAAACTAGCTGTAAGGATATGGTCCATAGATCAAAATCATTAGCTGTACATTGTACATTTTGTACTGCACAGTTATCGCATCTGACAGTGTTACGGGCGGAGCATGTATGATGTCTCACCAATATAAGAATGTATATATTTTACGTGTAAACTTCCTTAGTATACTCGCTAGGTATGACACTAGGATATGTTTGTGACGTTGTGACGGCATCTATTGTGAGCATCGTGAACGCTCAGCGGTAGTACTCAGCTGACGGGCTAGTAGAGCTATGCGAAGATCCACGTAATGATACGATGTCTGGCTGACTGATGTCTCCACGTATTGCCGCACATACATAGTCACGGATAACCAGCTAAATACACTAAGCATCTAATACAAATAAAGAAACATGTTGAAATGGTGGGTTCGCGAGGAGCAGGAGCTGCCTGTATGCCTGGTGTAGCCAACGAAGCTCCACACTCCACAGCTCCAAGTACATGAATACATGTGGGGCTATTTGTACTACCATATAAATGGTAGCCAATGGCAGCAATAAAGTACCGTAACGATGCAGCCACGGTTATGATAAATTAGAGAAAGGCAAAATGCGACTTGGGCTGCATTATTTTACCCTGTTGAGACTCCAATTTGCATCTAACTATGCGGTTCAACTAAAGCTCGCTTTTGCGGTGCCTGTCAGCCGGTGCACAGAAAATACGACGTAAAATATCATATTTTATGACACTATATATATATATACAGGTAGATCATTGTTAACCAAGCAAATATAATGCAGGTTATTAATTCCTTCTGGCAATCAACTATAAATTTTTGCCGTTGCAATATGTGAATTGCTAATCAGAATTCAAGCACAAGTTTGCATATATATATATATATATATATATATCAATGCTGCGAAAACATTTGCCAGATGTATCGCTTGTGCTATGTATTTCTTGCAACAACTGAGTTTTTTTATAGATTGTTTGCCTCGGTGACGTGTGTTTGATTTCCGTTAATCGCTGACTTTACGCCGGAGTCTCACTATATATCATGCAAAGCGACATTTCTGGTAGAACAACAACAATTTACCTGTCAATTGACAAAATGTATTTGCTCGGAACCAAATGACAAATCTGGACATCGAACTGTAAAAAATGTTTAGCCTGCGCCGACAGCCGATGATTGCATTTGCTTATACAATTGGCAGTTGCACAATAATTCAATATTTTTATATTGGAGTTTATTGGTATTTCTTGCTTTTAATATTGTTACAGTGAATACAGTATAGCAAGGCAATAGTAGCTTAAGTGATAGACAGTTAGAGAGTTTAACTATAGCACGATAGGACCAGGTAATATATATATATATATATATATATATGCCGACGGTGTTCTTCTTGAGTTAGCTAACCGCATGAATAGCAGCTAGCTTTCGCTGGCATTGGAAAATAACTGACAAATAAAATAATCTCGCATATCTCAACTTTTAAAATATAGGATTATGATCGTCTTCTGAATAATATTTGTCAGTGCTATGACTTTGCTGGATTTGTATATTTATAAGCAATATTATGACCTTTCAAGATTAATCGCATGCGTGGTTGTTGCATGGTATTAGTGAATGTTAGTCTTAAAAATACACTTGATACAGAGCGTACTCCAAAAGAATTATTGTTATATGTTCCGCTCATTTGGACATTAACATTTCTACACATACAATTCTCTGTCTTGTGATATTAACTTCAAATTGCTCACAATTTATTCATTTCGCTCTCTCTCTCTATCTATATATATCTATATATATATATATACATATATGGTAAATAGATATGTATTATTTACTACTCCGACCACGTCCGCTTTTGCGCATTTGGTTAATGTGCCGCCTCCGGTTTCTGAGTTTCTTCACGCCCTTGTAATTCTAAATATAAATCAACAGCAGTAGAACTACAGCCGATTGACAAATACAAGTACCTATACACACGTGTATACGCTTATGAAAATACATGCAAATAACATTAATAAAATGCAATTAATTATATAAAACCTGTCTCTGCTACGGCCATGTATCAGTATGCATAGCAGCACTAAATCTCGATTTTCGGAAGAAAAGACGGTTAATTCTTTAGGCTATCAATTGGGCCACATATTTCAACGGCGCACATGTACTTCCACACACATATATGCCGTTTTTTTAAAACGACGTTTGTCAGTTATTTATATATTCTTTATTTCGATTCAGTCCGTAAATAATACATGTCGCGGAAGCTTAAGTAAGAGGTACATTGTCGTGTCAGTTCTAGTGGCACTTAAAGCTTAACTTAAGCATTGATGGTGTACATTTTGTATATACCAATCTCTGCATACTCGTATATGTGCATAGGGAATTATTAACGTATCTGAGAATTCTATAAAATACAGATATATTTTTTTAAAAGGCGACTGAAAACGTTTGGTAGGCATTCTGTAGTATACGAATCATCTTGCCAGCCGACCGTTGGAGCATCACTTTTTTATTTCTGCAAGATCTAGTACTTGAATAAACAGAGAGTATATAACAAATGTACGCAAGGTTTGGCATCTGTGACGAGTCTCAAGAACAACTTAGTGAACGTATGGTATCTTCTGAAGGTGATTAGCGTCCAAGCATAAGGTTTTCTTTAGCGATGTATATATCATGTTTGAGTTTTCGGCGATCGAAGCCTCCACAAGGGCCACATGTTCGCCCTTTGTTGCTGTCTTTGGAGGTCCTTCAGGAGGTTCGTCGTACAGATTGAAACAAGCTGTTCGAAATGTACCAATTATACACACTCCCCAGGAATGGAACTCGTTCCCTAATGGTTGATCGAAACTCTTTAGAACACTCTTGTGCGCTCAATCCTCACTGGATGTTTCTGCCGATTGTTGAGTACGGCAGGTGTGGCACTGGCTTGTGCTCGCCTTTTTTCTACACCCGTTGTCTGTGGGCGAATCAAGTTAACCAAAACACCAAGAATGATGACGCTACTCGTCAGTAGGTTCTATTATCACCTTCTACAACGCGGAAAATTTCAATTTTTTTCTAAGCGTACCGATAAGTGGACACGACGTCACTCTGAGGGTATTTAGGATGGCATGCCGAAGATCCAACTTCATCGTTTTTTTATACTGCACCCGCCGCAGGCCTTTTATCGTAGACCTCGTAGACCTGCGGGCTGCCCTTAAAATATTCCGTATTAAAATTGTACAGATTATCTCTGAAGAGCTTTGCATCTTTTCTGACATAAGAAAATCAATATGAAATCCATGATGGCATTAAAAAAACGCTTGAATTTTCAAGAAACGCTTACAAACAACTACAAATTAATTGATTAATTGGTAAACAGTAAGCCGAATAGTTTGGCATGTATACCAATACAGGTATAGAGAAAAACATTGTTTCAGTCGCCAAACGTGTTTCTGTTACTGTGAAGAAGTGCCGTTCAACGACAGCATATGTCGCAGGTATAGGAAGGTATATACATCACTAGCATATAATGACATTAACATACGTCTTACCTCCGTAACCAACTGCTATTTTTGCATATTTTTAAATATTTTAATTAAAAACAAATAAGCGAATACTAATTTATATATATATATATATATATATGCATATATATATATATATATGTGTATATATATATATATATATATATATATATATATATATATATATATATATATATATATATATATATATATATATATAGTTATTTTTTCTTAATTATGTATATATACAGATATGATCGAAAATATCGCTACAACTACTTGATGTGGAATAGAAATGAGTGCGTCATGTGGACGACAAATTGACGCCGAGTGAAGGTTAGTCACTCAAGGAAAGATACTTTCTCTCTGAGCCTGGATGACATACGAGGTAATCGTTCGGCTCGGCTCGCATTTGCTCTGGTCTGTGACGCATAGTGGCATGATATTTTCTAAACACAGTTTGATGCCTACGACAGGATACAGAATTCTTGTTGTGTGTTTTTTTCCTGCTGACGCGTTTTCCATGTTACTCATGTTGCTGTTTGACGGCTTTACGTCCATAGTAAGGAGCTTATCACGAAAAAAGAGACGAACAACTGCGGGCACCTACGTGATTGTCCGTCATTCGCTGCACCTCGAAACGCTTGCCGCCGCCGCCGCCGCTGCCACGGCGCTAAAGGAAGAATCCGATTGACCGATCACCGAATGGCGTTTCGTGCCTATTGTGAAGTTTGGCTACTTCATCGACGACTCTATTCAGCGGAGTTTTCTCTCTGCGGCCAGCCCCACAACCGAGACTTTCTGGCATCCGTTGGACAGTGAACGACTTCCCTAAGACATTACGGCGCTTAGCTATGGCCGTAGCAACAAATGGGCACTGGAAGCAGCAACATATGGGTCATGGAAGTGCAAGCAATCATGTGTCATTTAAGCGCTCGGGTAAATACAAGTGGCATATACAAGTATAGCAATAGACATCGCAGCGAAGGCGTACGATCGCAACTAGCTTCAGTCTCAAATCACCCTTCGCCCAAAAGCTAAAAAGTCAAAGCTCTTAATTGTTTCCTCTGATATATTTAGCTATATATAATATATATTTAGCTATATTAATCAAACGTTGGTTTACATATTGCGCGTAGAGGGAAAATACACATTCACATATATGTATATTCGTCATGGTTCCGAAAATCGAGTCAACAGAAGTGATAGTGATTGGAGGTGATATAAATCACACTGTTGCCCGCAGAATTTACACAAGCACAACAAAACTATCTCGTGAAACTTGTTTTGGAAACAGATCTTGACGTTGAAGCCATGTACAGCAAATCTTACGATTAGGTGTCTATTCTCCTAATTTCAGCGCTTCCATGAACTCCACGTCATCGCCAGAGTTTCATAAAACAGCGGGCCAACGTCGGAATATATATATATATATATACATACATATATATGATATATATATACATATATATATATATATATATATATATATATATATATATATATATATAGCTTAACTCATAACCCACTTTGCGTCAAGCCATACAGGGAAAACGATATACAGCACATCTTAGGATGACAGTTTAGTCCACTCACACCTCTCAATGGGCGTGATATCATTGGCCTTATCATCACGAAGTGGTCAGGGTCTATGTCAGCCACTTCTTCTATCGCGTGCTTAAAACCTGCAGACCGAGGTTACCGGCAGAAACGAAACAAGCCTACTGCAAGTGGATATTCGTCTACATTCTGCAATGCACGTTTTTCAGCAAGAACATTAAAATGCCACTATACCAGCCATTGATAAGGCAACAAACAGGTACCAATAATTCCACCAGAAGATAGCAAACGCACCAGCACAATTACGGTAATAGCCTGCACGACTAAACCGCGTCATAGACACATATCTGTCTGTTTGTCTACAATTGCCAGAAAAAAGCTGCAACTGATTTCTAATTAGATATAGCATTGACCGGTTAATATTGATATAGCCACAAACAGCTGTGTTCATATCTGCATAAGATATAGAAGCACTGCTCCTCTAATTATTTTCTTGTTGTTGTTGTTGCTATTGATGTTTGTAGTAGTGCTCTTGTTGCTGTCCTTGTTTATATGTCGCCTGCTTGACCTTCTAATCATTACTGGTGTGATTGAAGCCGGTGTTCTTGTATTAATAACGTTGGGCAGCTTTTGGGGGGTATTGTGTGGTGTTTCAGCAGCATCAAGCGCACCAAATAATAACAAAACGGTGCGACCCCAATAGGGCCGCTCAATTGTGGCTATACTCGATGAAGCCTGTAGATAACGGGCGCGCGAGATAGAGAACAGAGAAAGGTGCTATCATCTTATCAGACTCAGCCAAGATCAATACCCGCACAAGTTGCCATGTTAAAACCGTTGCCCCATCACATGCACTCAAAGAAAGCTTTACATACGCACTGGCACTCGTTGAGCTTTCTTTGAGCAATGCTCATTAAGAATCGATTGTAAATCATACCGCTGAAAGTCTGCGGTCCAATGCTCTGTCTTATGATCCAAAAATATGTTTAAGCAGTGATCATTTTCGTTACCGCCCTGTGGAACGCATTTGAACAGGTTCTCGTCGTTAGTTGCAACAACGTATAACAGTCAATTGACATATTTCGCAGCTATCATATGGTCATAATTGTTGTATTTATTGTACTGTAAATATATAAGCTTTATTCGACTTGGACGTCCAAATGTCAATTCTAGTAAATTCATCGTTGACGGCAAAATTAAATCTGATTATGACCGCCTCAAAAGTCGACAAATGCTCACGTATGTGTAAAGCTACGACATGCTAACTTGCCAAAACTAGACTGCGAATGCTATGTTATGCAATGCTCGTGTAAATTAAGCAATTACACTGCCGTCATATAAAAATGAGCCATATCAAACGGGTTTAGACACATTAGCTTATCTTCGCATTCCACGACGTCAAAAATGGAGACGGCACTGCCTCTACACACCGTGAGAGACAATAGTTGGCAACTGTCCTCAAAATCTTTGTATTTAGCTTTATTTCCCCTCTTAGCTTGCTTTTCTACCCAACTTATGCTAACAGATGAAAGACCTAGGTGCCAGAAGAAAATGGCAGTCATGTCACTGTAGTATCCCTTGCCCGGCTTTTCCGTGTGACCACATGGAAATAGTCAAACCATCATTTCTCTCGTCGTTATCTAGTTTAAGACCACAGTAATGCAGGTAGATTTCCCTTCCTAAAAGCTTGTTTAACAATTTGGTTCAATTTAGCTTGTCTTAAAAATTCTACTAAAGCTTTTCGGACATGCTTAAAATTAGAGCCTATATTCATACAGCGGGAGCCATATGAAAAGTAGTTGGGTCTTGCACGTGCTTACTTAAGGAAATAGAACAGCTTTGAGCCACTCTCTACTAAAAGAAACTCGAAAACCGCACAACTGGCAATATTAGTTCTTGCTGTTCTTGTGCTATTAAACCAGTTTATTTTTGCTGATATGGATATTCTTCCAAAGATTTGACAGGTCGGCCAGTATTTTGCACCTTGCTACTTTCTCCTTCTGACGCATTATCTTTTGTACACAATCGTTTAATAGATGCCGACAAGAAATTAAACTGGTTGAGAGAAGACGCATAACAGACTGCCGCTAGGTCATTTCTCACTATTACGGATATTTTATTTATACTTTCGCTCATTACCTCGCGCTAAAATAAACTAGAGATTAAACGTCGTACTTCATTAAAAATTGTATATATATATATATATATGAATATATGGGACACTCTTTTTGAGGGGTGTGAAAATGTCTTGTTTAGAAGTGATGGTCAAATTACTGACTTTTTAGACTGATGTGACTGGCCGTGAGGACAAGCATGTGCTCTCTACAGAGATCATGGTATCATTTTGATAACATGTCGATGGTGGTCTAATTCGTGATATGATTACCGTAAGATTACCGGAGGGAAGTTAGCGAGTGCCACGCAGTCCGTATCTGGCGATCGCTAACATCCCTCCTATCACGATCGCACCAGCATCGCATTCTTCCGAATGTATATATTTTTGTGGGCAAAATGGTACTTTTTATGTCTTGAACGTATAAAAGCATAAAATAACGTAAAATCGAATTTTCATACACGCAGACGTGTTCAATTATTTAGTCGATCATTTTGTTCCCTGACACTTACAGTTGCACAAGTTGTGAGGTAATATAGGTATATATACATATATATACATACATCATAGGGTGCGCTTTGAAGTTTCCGCTCCCCTCTTTGTTTTGCTTTCTTCGTAAACAGAACAGGGTGATTATCATGAAGAAGAAAACTCGGCACGAACAATTTACAGTCGACATAATCGGCCGTATGAGAACACTATTCTTGAAGTTGTGCAAAAGCTTTACAGAAAAGATTCAGTACGTGATGATGATCGTGGCGCGCGAAGCTGTGCAAGACCCGCGCAAGTGGATAAATGGTTTTTCCTCCATGTCGGTTATGATGACTGTAAATTACACGAAGACAGCTCGCCGCTGTAAAACTTCAAGTTTAATGACACATTTTCATAATCCGTACGCACTGTTCCGTTGAGTGATGCTCTATTTTAGATATTTGCAGCCAACTTACTCTGTTTGCGAAGAGAGCAGGCTGCGAAAAAAGCCACAACTGAGCGAGCCTTTCCGAGGTAATTTATATATATATATTTGTTTTCTTCTTTTTTTATATATATAGTGTCTGCATAAGACATGGCATGATAAAATTGTACTTCTGACAAAAAAATGAAAACTTGCATTATTTTATGTTAAATGTACAACAACCCTCAATGAACACACACACACACGTTTTTGTGCACGGTCGTATCTGTCCGGATTGGTCCGGACTGCCGCTTTCCTCATTTGTGTGGCCTTATCAAAGTGGCTGTTCTGCTGCTGCAGTACGCGTCTGTCGTGATTGCAGCTGTTGTGCACTCAGCGGTTTTGAAATTTTTAATTTGCTGGATGCGCCTATTTGAGTGCCATGAAAAGGATATTCCCCATCGGTCATTGCTGCGTTCGACATGGAAAACGTCGTTTTTAGGATCGCACGTCGCGAAGCAACGACGCTTTAGCGATGATTATTATTAATTCATTGTCAAGCCCAAGGTGCACCAAGGGCAGCTGCGGTAACACAGCCAGTGAAACCGCTACTAAGTCATTGGCCGATACGAGATCGCAATAAATATCTGTCTGGCCTTAAGCTGTTGCCATTAAACTTCGACGGCGCACGCACGCACGCACCAACAACAACAACAACAGCAACAGCCGTAATTACAACAGTGGGAACATAACAAATGGCGGATTAAGCTGGCTTGTCGCGCCACCTTGATCCCAATCAGAAATGCTGGACGTGTCATCAGAAGATGCCGTCTTTGCTTTCGTTGGCAGAGAGGACTCGCCTCCGTTTTTTCTGAAACGTCTCGCTAAGACACACGACGCGCCTTGCGGCTACCAGAAATTAGTAGAGATGTATTTTCTTTATCAGTGTGTTTGTTCTGTTTGCTTAGAATGTGGCAATATAGAGCTAATGACAAACAAAGTTGCTATAAAGTTATTTTTCGCATTCGTACGGCATATGACGTATGCTTAAGGTAGAGGCGTCAAAATGAAGTGAGTAGATTTACTCTCATAGGAGTTGTCCTATGTCGCACATTGGTGCCTTATTATATATATATATATATATATATATATATATATATATATATATATATATATATTGTAGATTGCGGACTAATTACGTCTACGATATGCTTACTAAGCTAGTTATGTTGATTATCAAAGCCAACGTGCCTTTGCCGAAGAACAGAAGATAGTGATTCCGCAACGAAGTTGTCAGAGTGGTCTAAGAGGAAACGATTCTAGGCGCCATTAGCTACAAAAAGTTCCCAAGTCAAACCTCGTTACCGTTCGTTTGAGCGAAGAGCATCACTTAACTGTAGACAATACCGACAGAACTACGCTAATCTAATTTACTAAACAACATTGCTCAAAATCCCGTACACATACTTGCCTTAATCACATAAGCTTTTTCACTTAAAAAATAAGTTTAATAATACTTGACTAGTTATGTCTCTGCTTTAAAACCGCTATAAGGACACAACTACCAAACAATAAAATTATAGGAACACGTCTGCCAAACAAAGCCCTAAATGTCGGTTAAATATAAAACAGGCGTATGCGCTTACCAAATAAATGACGCATTTTATTTTTCTAAAAGTTACACTAAATAACATCCAATATATACTTAGATAAGTACAACAATTTATATATATATATATATATATATGTACGTGTGCGTGTGTGCAATTAATATTTTCATGCATGAGCAAATATTGGTTTAATGTAGCACGTTGTAGTGGCCGTAGTCAACGCAGCAGTGTGCGCGTATATTGTGTGAGTGGGCTGGTTGATTGGCTCGGCTCGGCGTTGGGTGTCCTTTCTGTTGGCCTGATGGTGTCCAACCAACCAACCAACCAACCACCATCGATCTGAGCCGAATACGAACCAAACAAGACAGCCTTCGCCTTCGCCAAGCTTCGCAGCAATCGCAGCTTACCGGCTCAAAGTCGACCTCCTCACCATCAACCATTGACTGCAAAGTCTACTCCTGCTACTCGATGTACTGCTGGTTGCTGATAGGAAGGTTTACGTTTAGGATGATACATGCCATATATGTATGTGTATATATATATTCATGTACGTTCAAATTATACTGAACGCCGCCGTCGTGGCGAACGGACGAGTATGCACCGTTGGCCGTGCGATGCGGTGCACGTGTAAAGGCAACCTCGCGTGTCAAACGTGGACGTTGGTTGTGAGCCATGTTCCCACTGCTGTGGCTGCCTTCTAGGTGAGCTTCCTGGAGCATGTCGACCTAGTGACTCGGCTATATATATATATATATATATATATATATACTGGTTCGTTTTTGTACCAAACGAGGATGGGGCCCAGAAAGAATCGCGCAATATGAAACCATCTCTACACGGTTCGAGTAACAAGCAACCAGTAACGGAACAGCAGCACCTCCACACAAGTAGGCACAAGCAGACATGGCAGGTGTGGTGACAGAACAGGCTTTGATTTTGTGGGCTCATTATATTTTCATCAGATATTGACAGCATTGTCTTTTTCGTCTTTTTATGCTTTTTCATTTGGATGAGGTTGCCGTCCTTCCCAGTGCAACACGTTTGCCCCATCTCCTGCTGCAGCAGCAGCAGCAGCATCAACGTTTGTTGTTGGTCGGCCGCTTCGTTAAATATCTCTGGGTGGTGCCGTCTGTGGCACTCGTTACCGAAATGCCATGCATTTATTTATGGACGGCATGACCCCAATCTGTTGCTGCATGCTGGACGACAGACGTCTAGCCTAGACTGCAAGGTCAAGCGCATACCCGGAGGCCATACAGTAAAACTGTGACAGACCGCTAAAGACTCCGCATAAACAGTCAATAAATGATTTACTTGGACAGTTCGCGTAGAACGTTTCAACATTCAACGAATAACAACACGACGTCTTCTGTATAATATTTATCTTCGAATTCGATATTAGCATATATTGCAACAGGAGCGCAGTGCGCGCGTTTTACGAAATATGCTTACGTGGTTAACTCCATAAATGTATTCTTATAGCCATGTACACTTGTGATTGAACGGCTAGGACAGGGTAGTTTTTTGCTTTCTTCTTCTTAACTTATTGGCACATTTGCGTATTGTTGTTGTCGTTCGGAGAAACAGATAGAATAAACCATGACCAAGTAGTAAAGTACATCCTAAGGACAGACAGACAGTCTGGGTAACAGCTGCCAATTCAGATAAGTTAACTGTATTGAATTATGCAAGAATAGCGCGGATGAGAGAAAGAACTATTCGTGTCATTCCTCCTCACGCCGACACGGAGGCTCGGCGTGCTCGCAGAAAATACCAGCGCGGTGTCAAGATCTGCGCTACCAGCAAACAGACGCTAGAATCTATTTAATGGATTTCATTATGCTAATTGCCTACTAGTAACCAGATACATGAAAAGCATTGTCTCCGTATTACTACCGATGCACCACCCGGGAATATTGGTAAAATAAGTTCACTTGTCTTTGTCAGGCTGTATATGTTTTCGTAGGGAAGTACGTGTCACGGATGAAGATTGCAAGGAAAATATGTTAGCCAAAAGATTCCAAAATAATTCCAGAATGCTTGGCCCAATTGTATTTCTGAGTCAGATGTATCGATTGCGACGCTTATCAAGCCAAGAAGATGTTACATAATAAACAATTATGCTAACTACAGACGTACCAGTCGGCGATGTATTTCCAGTACTAGTTTGGATATATACCCTGCTGGCACGTTTATTGTTGACAAAAGTATGACTCTACTCTAACACACCAGCTAATAGCTAATTCTATGTGAAATTGCGTTTGGCCTCCTGTTTGCGATGTTCGATGTATTTGTCCATCTTAGCGTAGGCTCTGTAGCGTAGAAGAAAAATCAGTTTAAATCGCCATTAATAGACTCGATAGCCCACAGAGGAAGAAATACTTTATTCAGCTTTCTGGTACCATAATACTAAATATGCACTATTTATAACTGACGATATTCTTACATACGGATGAAGGCTACCTTTACCTGCAGTATATGAGGCGTCTGATATGCAGGCAGTTTAATGCATTCTACATAACTAGGGGATACTAAAATAGTTTAAAACAAACAGTATATGTCTACGATAAAAAAGAGCTATTTCTATGTTATTACAAGCACATTCGCTTAGACAACGAAAAACGAAATAACATATTTATATATAAGACAAAGCAACTCCTATTTAAGTGCCTGAAGGTGCACGTGTGTGGGCCACTAGCATTTTTACTGATCTAGAAGTATATGCAAAATCTATATTTCCTCACAATTTTATCCGTGCCACGTCTCGGAGACACCTGCCGTGCATCGGCATACTTCAGGGACGAGTCAGTTATGTAACAACAGCAGCATCAGCTCATTCTTCTGCCACGAATGCCAACATGCAGTCTCGCTGTCGGGTTAGCCATCAACGCACAACTTGATTGAGTTCAGTTTCAATAATTTAAAACGATGCCAATTCATATATTCTGATATCTATTGGAATTTAAGAAAATTGGCACCCAGGCGTTCTTGAATCAGACATTCCTAAGTGGTTTTCACTAGTCGATTTTCACTGTCGGATATTTACATGTTCATGTAGTCTGCTTTTTAGAGTTAGTCCACATGTTCTCCATTTGTTGATGTCGCCATGCTTATTTCTGTTCTTATGTGTGGCTTTGCGCCATCTCGATATAACTCTGTTTCTATGCGGGGACATCGATAAATGTACTTAATGCATAATTATACCACTGCATTAAATTTACGCTGTTTTAAAAGAAAGCACAATTATATATATATATATATATATATATATATATATATATATATATATATATATATATAATATATATATACAAAAAAAAAAAAAAAAAAATATATATATATATATATATATATATATATATGTGTGTTTTTGTTCCTCGATTGGATGGTATGGATCTCAAAGAAGTGGTTTCAGCAGGTTGGCGCTACTTGCCACATACACATGAACAATTATTGTACGAGAGATTTCCTTGTCGCGTAATACCCCGTTTGTGCGACTAGAATTGGCCGACTAGATCGCGCGATTTAACGTTACTTAAATGTTATATTTAACTTTACTTATCTAGGATTTTTAAGTTAAACGCTTATGTCAGCAAATCTAGGACCACCGAAGCCTTGAAGGAAAAGAGTCGCTGTACACTGAGATCCAGCTATAATGTCAAACCGTGATTAAACATTACATAAAAATAATACAAACGTGCCAACAAAGCTGGGGCGTGTATTTCTTGTGTCATTATTGGAAATGTTTGGCAATCTAATTTAAAAAAACTGTATTTTATTTTGCATTTTAAACCTCCACATCACTACAAAGTCGCTTTAGATTAGTTACCCTCATCCCTACTGGTCAACGCCATGTTTTGTTAATTTAACATTTTTTTCAAAATGTATTAACATCTCTTCTAGCTGTCATACTCATATATAAAATACTATAGGAGCTCATCACTAGCTTTTTCACACAAACCTTATCCATCGGACCCTATTTCATTGTGTGCTCAGGCTCTTATGAGGTAATTATGCCACATTGTAGAATAGATGCGCTATATCAATACAGGTGTGCATACACCCCTTTGTTTAATAAAAGATTCATCTATCTACTATCCTATTAATTGGGTCTATATCAGTGTACTTAAGGAACGACGCTAGCTTCCGCTCTTGGTGTCACTATGTCCCACTTACGTCTCGCAAGTATTTCACAGTTATTGGGGTATTATTAACTGCCGGCATTAAAAAAATATCGAGCCGAACAAATTTGCTAGCTCGTGTTTCGCATGCATTTGCGTATGCTTGAGCTGTCTTAGCTGTACCTATCCTAAACATTTTAGAATAATCCAACGTGTATTAATGTTTGGCGCACAATACTGTAAAACAGCATCTCGGCCCTGGAATCCTCAAACCCCTGGTGCTCTTCCAGTGTCAATATTCTAGTGTCAAGCCATCTGAGGAACCTTGCTGATTTTTGTCAATAATTATATACTTCTGTTCCGCGTAAAAACGATATATGATGACAAGTGTATATTTGGCTGAGAACAATAGGTTATTATTGAAAGCAGAACCCTCAAATGTCTGAAAGTGCTAAATCATTTGCACTTTCATCCTATGGTACTGCCCTAATAATATACCGCATTTATTACGACTATCTCGTAAAACTAGAAAATGATGTTTTGAGTTCTAAGGAATGACACAAAAACAGTGTAAAACGCTGACCGCAGATCTACTTACCATTGTGGTATTGAGCATTAATATTAGATATTGAAATATGTATCTAATATGTACAAATTAAGGTTTTCTCAGAAAAAAAAATGTTAATGCAGAAAGGTGATTTGCCCGTATGTGTATTATATTATTATAGCACGCATAATATTTTTTTAGAAAGAGCGTTGAAATAATGTAACTCGTTCCGTTGAAAGGACCAAAAGACTAAGATAGTACATTTTTAGCAGGTATGCCAGTTACGTTTAAGTTAAGCGACCATTTTTATAAGATTTCCGGAACTACGACTAAGTTTCCTATCCTCAGGGGTAGCTTCCGGCGGAAAAATCTACCGACTAATGGTCGCCTGCAGCCAATTTCAGCCCCTCTTAATCTTTCTAATGATTCCCTTCGTCGTGCAGCGCGGCCTCCTTAACGACATCGTTGTTTTGAGCTCTCTATTGGCCTCGTTATTGCCATTGTCCCTACTGTGATCACTTTTTCTTTTGTGCGTACTCTGGAGTTAGTTGTGTTTGCTTATCAATTTGGTGTGTCCAATATTCGTTATAAATTCCTTGAATCTGATTTACTTTCTACTTTAAAGTAATCTGGAGATACATGATGCTAGTTTGCACACAGAGCTCGCAACTAATATGTATGGGCGACAAAAGTATAACGGGGTTAAATTTGTTGTTGTTTTTTAATTGTTTGATTTTTTTAATAAGCCTTACTTTTTAAGGCAGCACGTCAGACAGAAATCAAAGCACTTGGCTGGAGAAAACAATCGAGTGCTTTGAAAATTAAAAAAAAATGCTTTAGTTTTTAACCACTACTTCTTTAACATCAAATCGAACGATCTAAAGAAGTCGCCCATGATGGGCCGAAAGCCGTCGCGCGTACAGAGCACATCAACAATGCATTTGTCTAACGATGGCATGATAAGACCAAGTCAAAACTGTTCCTTTTCATATTTACTTGTACTCTAGGAAGTGAAAGCCTTAGCTCGCCTTGCTGGTTTACGTCGAGCCCCTCTAGTTAATCCCCTTTCCCTTATTTATCAATAAAGGTACTTTCAACTTCATCTCTCTTTCAATGCACATATATATATATATATATATATATATATATATATATATATATATATATATATATATATATAATTAAAAACGCTCTGTTCTGTTGCAGGACATTATGGTGGGTACGACAGCCACAGACGGTGAACTCCTCTTACACCAGGTCATCGGTCTTGAACCAGGTAAGTTAAAAATATTACACCATAATCCTGAAATAATTTTGCCATTCAACACCAAGGGTTCCAAGAAAAAGTTAAATAATTTGAAGCGTATGCAACATATGCAGTTTTGGCACAGAGTAAACCAGGCTGCTTAATTCGGGCTAGTAGCGTTTGGCCGTATTTGCACACACTGGAATATACATACATCGTATATGTATGCCTTTGGCGCCAAGAATTACGGATATACGTGTATTGAGATTCGCATTGCGCTCCTCAAATGGGCGTAGAACGGGAAACCCGGAAAATTCCATCTCAACGCAAACTGTCGTTCTCAGCGATTATCCTAGCGAGCGTAGTCTAGTAAAAACGACTGCGTTTAACCAATGGTATACACGTGACGTAGGTATACATTACGCTTGGTCTTGATTTTAGCCTTCACATTACCGAGGTTGTAAAACCATACTTCGCAGCTTTATTCTAGGTACTGCTCATAAGTACATTCGGCTTTACAGATAGCTTGTCCTCAAAGCGTTTTAGCTGGCGTCGTTTCGAGGATAGACTCACTTTTCGAGCAGGGCAACATATCTGCTCTACGTCAACGTAGAAAATGTGAATTGGTAAGATAGTTTCTGATTGTACGTATTTTTTATTGTACCCAAGGAGTAAGCAATCCATCACTCCAAGACCGTGGCCCATTTTAAGTTCGAAGACGAGTTGTTTGCTTGGGTGACGGCCAATTGGACTCAAGCTAACTCAAGTTGTACCCGCTAATTAGTCACGTTCTTCGAAAGTTGATCAGTCAGTTGATCTCTTTGAAGTTGTTAACAATTTTTTCTCGTTCCCCATTTGTATAACCACTTTGTCGTGTCTCTACAAGATTCGACCACTAGAGTGGGGGAAGAATTAGAGAAGGGGGAGGGGGCGGCTTAAAAGGTAGAAGAAAGCGGTTAGCGCCGTTCAGCGAACATGTTGCGATGTGCGGGCACTCTGGCGTTGGGAGGTCGGGCTGGCCTCTGAGGGCTTCTTTGTTTTTTAATAAACCTTACGTCGTTAAAGGCCATTCAGTTGTACTTTGTGGGAGCCCTGCTACGTATCTTGTACTACGGCATTATCTATGTTCTTTATATATATATATATATAGTGGTAGAAGTAAAATGAATTATTTAGATGCATAGGTTACACTTCCTTTCGTCTATTAGGTGGCTAGGATGAACTTTTCAAATTGTTCCTTTTCTCTGCAAAGACAAAATCAAATTTTTGTTAGCACAAAATATCTGCTTTCGAATCCCGGTCTACTAGCCGAAGTTTAAAAATGTTGTTTTTATTCAATAAATGCTTTTATTTAGTTTTAAGGTGTTTGACGGTTAACTAGGACTTTATTAGCCTAAATCGCTAATTAAAGTTAACTACTCTATTCATGCATTTCGTTGAGTTCGATTTCTGGTATTCTACTGGATTAGTGGAAAAGAAGCAACCATATATTAATCATGGGTTCACAATAATTACGTTGATACTATTGGGTGCTGTAAACTAAAGGGATGGAAGGAGCTTAAGGGAGGAGCTTAATAACAGGACAATCGGCACATTACAATAGGTTCCTTGACCTTATCGTTTACATTCGTCTGTTTCGAAGGATTTTTAGCAGCTCTAACCGTACAGCATCCGTTTCAGCATTTGAAGACATCGCCCGTAATTCTGGTCCGGACATAGCATTGCGACTGGCCCTCAAGATGATGTTTTCCGTTAGCACCGTGGGAGCCGCGGAAATCTACTCAGCGTATATCACCGACCAGGAAAACAGTCAAGGATATGACGTTGTCATAAAAAAGGTGGGTACTGCTCGCTGCTTCGGCGGGTTCCGACATGACTCTACGACGCTACACAAAGAAAATAAATTAAAACAATTACCGGTATATTGAGCGACATTATTTTAAATGATTACGAAAAGCATTCCGGTATATTAAGAGTCGATTAAAAACATATAATCAGATTTCGGACTGACCGAGGTCCGAGGTCTGCGTATGGAACCTAAACAAAATGATATTCATATAACCTCAGTTGAACTGAGATCGTTATATCACACATCGAGCATCTTTTCTATAACGTCAGCAGAGAAAAGCCCACTTTAAGAAAGACGAGTCTACCACGTCCACACGCTTCTTACTGTCGGAGCTCTACATGTTACTCAATTTCAGAACACGCGACGCCTATATCTTCACACTTGCTTGCTTTATATGAAAAATGTATTTACGTCGTGCGTGATATCTTCTATTTGTTGCTATGGCCATTGCCAATGCTGACTTTGTATATAGTTTTCTGAAGCCTTCATCAGAAAATGTCTGTCATGTTACAATAAGATGGACAGATAAGTATTGAGAAACGGTCATGCTTCGCAGTTCAGTGACGCGTTCCTAACGGGAGAGCAATGATCGTCGTATAAAATGGCGTTTCATCCCTCATATTCAGGCCGAGATTGATGGCGAGAGAGAGAGAAATCGTAGAGAATAATCCGTCGATGGGAGAAAATTAGGTACGTTTCAATCGACATTTGTATATCGAGTATGACCCATAAAGTCGACGGTGGCTGAAAGCGAACGCCTAAATTGATCCGACTAAATATTTAGCACAGTGAAATCTGCGGCTGCTGCAGTTATAGTTGCATTCCCGCAGAGACAACCGCCAGATAATGCAGACAACCTTGCACGTCCGAATCGTGACATTGGAACAGTGGCCATCTATCTACTCGTGCACACAGCATTCAACTAGATACTGCCCCCCAGAAAGCTCGTTTCAATTAATCGCATACGAGCCGTATCAGTACAGTCACTGGCACTCACCCAATGTTAGTGACCTCGATACCAGTTTCTATATATAGAACGTTGGACGCAGGAATTAAAGAAGCGCGTTGTAGTTAAAGAATTGGTCAAGTGGACTCGGGTAGTTATCAGCGGGTGACTCTACTTGCAGTTCCAGTATATACTGGTTGCATATACTAGGTAATAAGTTGTGAGGAGTCCTGGGTTCGACGACGGTCTAGGTAGAAGCACGCGTGCGGTTGCAGACCACATCCAGCGAGTAACAGACTTTTGCTAAACTTTTGGTCTGAAACTCAGTCCAGCAAAATGTGACATTCACCTCATTGGCCCCACCGTACCTGCGCCATCCGTTCAGCAGGCCCCCTCAACCTTCTTCCCGGAAGCAGGTTGACCGGCGATCGCAATCTCGATTTACTGCAAGCCATAGAACGATGAAAAACCAAGCTGGTAACTGTCTCCTTTTTTGGGTGCCGAGAAGGGTTTATCTATTTTCTGTCCTCCTTTTCGGCACATTTCCGTTAACGTCGACGACCTAATTCTGTCAACCCTCGAGTCTCTACTCAAACATCGTTATTGCTCACTGTACGACTCTAAACTCTGCTGCCTATGTGCAGAGAGGGTTTGGAGATTCATAACCTATTGACCATTGCAGGACCGGCGTTGTCTCGTGGCTTCATAGCTCTGAGGCCAGGCCCGACAATCCACTACGCCACGAAATGTACCCTCGTCTCCTTAATGAAGCCACCAATGACTTGCCCAGAGGCCGTCTAAATTTGTCGTCCTCAGTGGTTGTAGTTTTTGGCTATATGCTCTACCCAGCGCCCTGATGGGTCAGCCCCATTGGTGCCCCTATGGGCACCTTGTTGGCAGTTGGGCCATCACTCAAAAGCGCAAATCGACGTTCGAGACACGCAGCAATCAACGACACTTTCAGCAGCGCTCTCAGATCCAGTGGTCTTCTAAAGCCCTTTAAGATGTATCTCAACGGACCAAACTGATGGAAGTCTAGGGCGACATGCCCGGCCTGACGGGATGCTCAAGCTGCCCCCACTTGAACTGGACCGGTACACTTTGTGTGACCCTGGATACCTGTGAGCGTGCGTTATCGTAGAAAAATATATCCTCTGTAAGCGGCCCGTTTGCTCTGAAAGGAATTATGCAGTTTACGGAGTGTGTCAAGCCCGGCGGCGTGGTGCATTTGCGAGCGCCTCGCGACCTGAGGAGACATATCGGTGCAGAGGTTCGATATCCACCGTTGCATATTTTTATCTATGGGGTCCGTTGTACGAAGCAAAGCAAAAGCAAACCGGTGAACGTTAAATGTTGGCTGCGGATTAGCCCCAAAAAGTTTAGGTTACGGAGTGTCTCACAGTACACACTAGTATAATGATGCCTGAGGAATGTTATGAATATCTGACCTCGGACGTCAAAAAATACGATGCGGATTACCTTGCCCTGCTGAGGGCACGACTTTGTAATTTCATTTCCGCTCCAAAAAAGCGGGGATGATGGCAGAACCGGTGTTGCAGTGCCCCATACGCAATTACTTCTGCGGTTTGCTGAGCTTTGATAAACTATATTTTTTTTCCAAAGCACCGCTAACGCACATGAGAGTGTCCGTATATAATTGTTATAAAGGTTTTTTGTAGTTCGGCTAAATTTCCGTTGTTTATTCTAGCTTACATTTAGTTTGTTTTTGTGCGGAAATCGTGCAAAAATGCGAATTTATCTAATTACAACAAACCATGTCGTATTTAAATTAAACGTTATGTTCCTACATATGTGTACATCTTTCTAATATTGCATGTATGATATATTTACCATTACAGGCTCCACGTTTAATAACGGATGTTGCCTTCGACTGTCCCGCTAAGTTCTACATGAATTCGGTCGAGAAGGTTAATGGAAACAAAACCAACATTTATAGATTTTCCTTCAACGGCCCCCGCTCAAAGGTAAGCGCATATACACGCAAACTGTGTATGTTGTTTGTGTCTAACCGCAATGTTGGTGGGGAAAGCGCAGTAATCCGAGAAAACGGAAGCTTACTGTTTGAAACCTAAGCGATACCAGAGAATGCCGCACAGAATGTCTTCAGTGCACTGCACCTATATCGTTGTGGCTACATTATTTATTTACTTCTATAGCTTCTATAACTCTATCTATAGCTTTATTTACTTGTATAACTTCCCTTCTCCTTTGTTGGTCAAGTGTTTTGCCAACCTTTTGATGGGTTATTTAACATATCCAGCGTTCGGTAGATGTGGAATGGCTCTTTTACGATATATACATATATATATATATATATATATATATATATGTACATGAATCAAAAAGTGGGTATCTCCGGGAAGACTCATTTAGCTGCATCTCATTTACCCTTCTCCGCACTGGTTTCATTGCAACGGAAGTTTACGATGATGTACGCTAATGATATCGTTGTCGCTCATAAACACGTCTGGGCGATCAAGCGCATCACTAAAATGGTTGAGTCATATCTTGCTTCTAAGAGATTGCAAATCAACACCCGGAAAACAAACTCGTCAAATTCCGAGAAGGGGCGATTAGAAAGGAGTGATGCTATAATTTGCTGTGGCGAGCTCCTCGTGCTATTTACGTGTAGAACTGTCAAATGTCAAACGACTGTCTGTCGACGCAGCTGTCTGGAGCGTCTCTCTGTGCTGAAAGCGCTTTCAAAGTTTTGTATACAGCCTAGATATGGTGTGGAACTACCTGACGGAGAAATTCCTTGAGAGGTGCTTCACGACATACACGAAGCGGGTAGTTTGCGCTTCCATCAGGGCTATAAGCCGATTCGTGTATGCCCTGTGGACTGTGTGCCGATAATAGGAGGCGCTTCGGCTAAGACTGCGCGTGCTTACAACTCCATTGCTTCACCAATTCTTGGTGACGTGGGGAACAAAAGTGATAAAGACCGCAGCGGTGATCGAACGAAATACCATCACCTCGATAGGAAGCTGGAGCGGCGCGCGACGATCACCACGTATACACCAGGTGCAAAAAGCAGCGTGTGAGGTTGTACAATGAACATCACAACGAGTACTGTCAAAGCACTTCTCGGTTCTGCTCGGAAAGTTGCATTAAGTACCACTGAGTAAATTATTCGGCCCTTTGGAGGAGGGACGCCTCTCTCATCGAGACGGCACTTTCTCTCTCATTGGGACGGCAAAGAACAGGGCCAGCTGCTCATTATATATTACTGCAAAATAACCGATCTTGGCGAAAATTCTTTGAATACACACTCTTTAAGTCCAATATATAAAAGACGAATAGAAATATTGGAAAATAAATAAGCATAGGTACTAATAACTTTTCGAAGAATATAAAAAATGTATAGAACCCATCGCTGACGATCAACACGAGGAATAATTTATTATAGATATTGTTTTTAGCTTTCTACAAAGCGAACGTAGCTTCTTCTATGGACTACGGGCTGAAGCGTAACGTTAGCGGACGCTGAAACTGTCGCGAAGGCTCACTTAGAATTGTGTTAACTAAAGAATAATAATTTTAACAAGGGCTTATTATTATGAACATGCATCACAATTATTTATATTATAATTGTATGACATCTACAATATTGCTCATATTCTTCTTATTGTTCGGGTGTCGGTGACCACACCATCATCTTGGCAATGCTAACTATGCAGTTCCAATGACACGCTCTGTCGGAGGAACACGGTCGATCGACCCAAACTCATCAACTCTAATTCATTTATACGCCCCAGAACAGTATCTTCAGAGGCGTTCGAATACTAAGTACTACTGAAACTACTATCTCGTTACAATAGTATGTTCTGTGACGAACGTCTAGCTAGTATACAGTATCTAATGCGACTAAAGTTTGCGTCCATTACAGGCATTGGCCAAACTGCTAGGAGAAGGTCCAGCAACTCACGCTGACGACATCTTCTTCTTCCTCGGAGTTGCTCTAAACAAGGTTTGTATATATGTGTACGCATACATGTATATACATATATATATATATATATATATATATATATATATATATATATATATATATAATTAGTTCAACACAGCGTAACAGCTTGGCCTGGGTAGGTATTAGTAAAAAACAAACTCACTCTAGCTAATGAGGATGCGCATACCTACTCTCATAGTGGTCGCAACTTTTACGCGTATCTTAGTTTACATACCTACTAAACTAGAGCCACGGGGGTTATAGTAACCCCAATTTATGTGAACTGCCTGACGCCTTGAGTTCAGTTCCTTGTTTAGTTCCTACTTTGTTTTATGTGTGTACATTATATTTGCACTATGCAATTTACAATACACCGCCTCATCTCATTAAGGCAGACCTGCCTATCATTTTGCTAGGATGTCTATGTGCGAGGCTTTAAGATCACGCAGCAGATCCACAAATTTCGTTCCAATAAAAAACAACAACCAGTTGGATCAGTTTATCTTTTTTCCAGAAAAAAAAACAAAGACTGTTATGTAAGAACATAGCTTTAAATAAAAAAAATTATAACATAAAACTTTAATTTTAATGGAGTCAACAAAATCCTGCCGCACATAAATTAGTCGATAAAACGTGATTTACTGTGAATACGTGATTTATTTCATTTTAATTATTCTGGTGGGAATCGCCAACCCGCGAGCGGGAAATTTCATTTCTTTAGTCCATCGCGGATAGAAATCCCGTTCCTCGTTCTTTGCTTCAAGACTAGAACTTCAGTTGAGTTATTTTATTTCATACTGGGCGTGTAAATATGCACACAACTTCCAGTACGTTCGGTGAAACTACAAATTGTGCAAGTTTTTTCGTTACAGCAAATCGTGAGCCAAAATAGAATGCAGCCATAGAGTCCATATATAAAATATAATGATTGCCTTGAATTAGTTGATTATATCTTCTATTTCCTTCACAGGAATTTTGCGTGCACTTTGACCGATAAGGGCGGTAGTTATGTTGTTCCGCCGGCAATGCTTCGTGGTGTTCTAGGTATCGTACCAAACGACGTACAAAGATACTTGAGGGTAGCTGGTAAACACAACACTTTTTGCCGATCCCTCTCCAGGGTTTCTGGTCTTCCGGTTTTCTTTTTACTTGGGAGATTACGACCATTATACATCCCTCTAGCTTACTGGAAGCCGTCCTGCCTACAGGCGCTAATAAGTTTGTCCCACGCAACGCAAACAAAATTCCCGTTGTGATATAAAAGAACAGCATGCTCCCTTATATTACTTTACCTATTATATACTTTACCTGTCCAATCGTCCTGTTGTGAGTATCCCTGGCCACGCGCCAGGCGAACATATTATTGATGTGCTCCGTTCTTGCAACTCATCTGGGCACATACATGATTTGGCTTCTGTGATTCTTCGACAGCACTTCAAATAAATGATCAGTAAGACTTGCGCCCATAAGTTGAGCTAAAATCGGTCTGTCATTTTCCTGAGCGATAATAATAATAATAATAATAATAATAATAATAATAATAATAATAATAATAATAATAATAATAATAATAATAATAATAATAATAATAATAATAATAATAATAACCCTGAAATACATGGAGGGTCTTGCTGCCTATGACGAGACCACCAGAAGCATTCTAAGCGAGGTACTTAACATTAACTTAGAAGGAAACATATGGGAGAGAGCTAGCCTCGCCATCGACAACGGAGGCCTTGGAATAAGAAAAGCTACGGATCTTGCCGCAGTGTGCTATGCTGCATCCCTGAATCAATTTGGCTCCCTGGCAGAATCACTTCTTGGTGAGGAAGCAAAGATTGATCTGAAAGAGGCAACCGCGGTGGCAGACGCCACAATCAGGAGTCAACTCGATCCTGGCCCTCTGAGAGAGCACGTGAGTCAAAAACTTCTTGACGCGTACAAAACTAAGAAGTCCGCGCGAGATATAATGAATAACCTTACATCAGCAAGAGAGCGTGCCGTCTTTCTAGCGGCTCAACATCCGTTCAGCGGGGGCTGGCTTCAAGCGCTGCCCTCCCGTCAGCTTGGCACCATGCTGGATCCAAACCCCTTCCGCATGGTGTCAGCTTTTAGGATAGGCGCCCCCGTCTGCCAGCCCTTCACGTGCCTCTCATGCGGCCAACCGGTTGACTCGGACGGTCTACACCCGTTAGGCTGTCTAAAAAGCCCCGGCAGACTTACAAGGCACGCTGAACTCAACGCCATAGTGAGAAGAGCTCTTAGAAGGGCAGGGATACCATCTACGCCCGAACCAGTAGGTCTTAATGGCAGCAGTGAGTTGCGACCTGACGGGGTCACCATCCCGCTGTGGTCGCACGGAAAATGCCTTGTATGGGATGTTACGGTTTCATGCACGGCGGCGTTATCATATTTACGCCACAGCGCAGTCGAATCGGGATGGGCAGAACGTGCGGATACTGAAAAACGGAGGAAGTATCTAGAACTATCTAGAAACTACTACTTTGCACCCATTACATTAGAGACACTCGGCCCCATCAGCACAGGTACAGCAAAACTCCTGCAAGACATCGGAAAACGAATCGAAGACGTTACGGGCGATCGACGCGAGGCCATGTTTTTGAGACAGATGATGTCTTTGGCCGTGTGTAGAGGGAACGTGGCTTCTATTATAGGCGCCATGAACTGACAGAAAACAGAGCAGGATAAACATGATTTAAACGTTCATACCTCACAATTGTATTAAGTAAATAATAATAATAATGATAATAATAATAATAATAATAATAATAATAATAATAATAATAATAATAATAATAATAATAATAATAATAATAATAATAATAATAATAATAATAATAATAATAATAATAATAATAATAATAAGAAGAAGAAGAAGAAGAAGAAGAAGAAGAGCGGGCGATAATACAATGTCGTTCTTTTTGAGGTCACATCTTCTGTGGAGTTTCTTTGAAAGATCTCCTTTGCAGACCTTTGATCATACCCATGTATTTACAAAAATATGGATATGGCATACGGATGAGCAATATACAAGTTTGGATAACACGATTTGGAGAAACGAAGATCCACCGTCAGCTTCTTGGCAATAAAACAGCGAAACAACATATGCACACGTATGGATGCTGTTTTGACTAGTTCTTTGCTATGTGCGGAGAAGGTGAGGTCCGCCGAAATGAAGACTACAAGATTCCGCGTCACGTTGGTTGTTGGCAGTGTTGACCCTTTGAGTAAGTAGACTAGCCCGGATTTTTCTCAACGAGACATTTATGAACGGAGAGCTGCATACCACTGTCCACGCACCACCGGCTGGTACCGCCCACAGTGCATTTCTCTGTGCGCCGATGAGGAGTGGAGACGCTATATATTTTAAGATCGTCTGCGTACAAAATATATTTAAGATTTAATGGTATATAAGGTTTCATATCTAGGGCAAATCATATGTACAAAAGCAGAGAGACGCAGTTTCCCTGCGGCACGCCAGACGATGCCGTGATATTTTCCTTACATTTTCGGTTCGGTTCGCAGGCTTTACTTGCTTGTAGTATGTTGATTCTATCTACAACTTTAGCTATGCTACAGTTTTTTTCAGAGGGTTTGTATCCATTTCATATCTGCTGCCGACCCCACGAAGTATTAGTGCGGCAACTCGGTTGTTGTGCCTTCTGCTCGTAGTATGTTTTGAAAGTTATATGAAGAACTCCGGGTTTGACTGGGCAGCAAATTTCTTCTAGCAATTTCAGCTTATTACTTGCCTTGAACTTAGATTCGACTAGCCTAAGGTAGTTCATATGGTTTTTCTTAATCCCATTACGGTCGAATTTGTGGCGGCCGAGAGTGCTGCTGAGAAATTTATTGTATGTTGCTACTCCCGACTGATTCCTATGCGGGTAGACTATTATAGCGGCTTTCTAGAAGTTGTTTTCGTCTAGATCCCGGCCGCCTATAAAGTGCTTTTGCGATGAACATGCTTGAAGACTGAGCATGACGTTAAGAGCAACGGGTATATGCCATTTCTTATCTGTGTATATTATCTAGTCCCTCTTGAAGTGGGTCTTCTGGCCCTGTGTAATATATCCGCTTATGTAGTTTTTTTGCGAATTTCAGAATATAACGCTTTAGTGTTGTTAACGAATATATAAACTGTTCTTATTTTAACATGGGTTAGAAGTCCGAAGGCACTATCAACTTGCACCAAAAACAAAACCGTAGAAGAAGAACAAGAAGAAGAAAAAGAAAAAAGATAACACTACAATAAAATATTAAACCCATTGACATCTTCTTTCCGTATGCACACCAGGAGTTAAACCGCCCCTGGGAACCGACCACTGCAGACCTACTTGACGACTCTCTTAAAGGCTACACCGACGAGGACCGGAAATTTGCCAAAGATCTACTACGCTCCATTAAAGAATTTATGCTGACCGGGTAAGTTCTATTTTTGTCCTCGTTACGACTCGTTTGTTTTTACTGTTAATGGCATACACTGCTCTCCCCATATTTCATGCATTTCTGGTTCATAGTAGAAGTATTATCTCAGGTAACCATTTTAGTAGACATCCTCTCGAAGCATTCACAATCACGTGCCAACGGCCAGCTCTAATTAATTAAGTGTAACTTGGCTTTCTATTGTGGCATCTGTAACATTTCGCATTAAGTGGCATTATTCTAAGTTAGATTGTATCTAAATGGACGACCGGTGATATTTCAATATGCGTTCTAAAGATCGGCGAAACAGAGTGAAGGAGCTAACCGTCGACTCTGGCACTACACGTACGAAGCAATCCTTCTAAGACTTGCAAATTAGAATTAAAGCTGTAATAAATAACTACAAGCCAAAAACTAAAAATCGGGTAACAAGTAGCATGACAATATGTCACTTAATAATATTGTTTAAATTAAAATGAAACAAATTATATATTCTCATGGTTTATGCCTGAAAACCCTTGTGTAAATACAATATTTTATACGATATACAATTTAGCCCATTGGATGAAAACCTTATGGTAAATCTAATTGTGGTTGTATAAACTCGCAATTTCAGCAAGCCAAACGTTCCTGGCAAGGTGGACGAACCGTGGCCACTGTATTCTGAACACAGCCCTTCGGTGGTTAACTTGGCA
The DNA here is from genome assembly GCA_003439945.1 of Dermanyssus gallinae. Classification (NCBI taxonomy): domain Eukaryota; kingdom Metazoa; phylum Arthropoda; class Arachnida; order Mesostigmata; family Dermanyssidae; genus Dermanyssus; species Dermanyssus gallinae. The sequence goes on along the minus strand of QVRM01007112.1, from coordinate 286,632 downwards.
CCCGGAGCAGTATCTAAATCAAATGGCTCTATTTCAAATCTCTGTCACTTATGGGCACCTTACATTCTTGAAGGGTAAGTATGAAACGTGTGCTAATTGATATCTCTGAAAGATGCAAGACATGTGATCGTAACTAGATAGAGTTAGTACAGCGGATAATAATAACCTATTCCAAATTATTCCCAAGATGTAGGTGCACAGGACAAAGCTCTGCGCAATTACGGTTAACCTTTCTAGAATATTGTCTGTGCAAGTATTACTTGAATGCTTACTGGCTTTATTACGTACGTCGCTGACACCGAATTATCTGTTGAATAATACTCAACGATAAAGAGAAGCATAAAAATGGCAAGGCTAGCCGCACAAGAGAAATCGGCAATAACATATGGTGGCTTGTGACGATCTGCAACTTTTTCTGTCCAGGGATATCAACGACGTATACGCGGCCCCCACCACAACAACAACAACTGCTAAGCCGATCTACAGAACAGCAAAAGTGCTCAACAAGAGCGGACGGAAGTTCTCAAAGTCGCGTCAGTCAAATCACTTCTCCAATGCCGCACCATCCGCAATGAGTTCTGATTTCGCTAAGACCGCGGCCGTGCTTCTAGCTATGTCATCCCTCGCTTTGCTGGCGAAGAATGCAGCTCTTCTCCGTTAGAAGGGAGAAACATAATCCGCGCTCTGTTTATCTTCTACTGCAAACGGCGAGGAGGCGATCAGTTAGAAGTTGGTTAAGGCACATCTCGTCATATCGCGCTGCGACCCAACGGCCCCCATGAAGCTGGCGCGCGGCCGCCTTCATCCACTTCCTGGTGTCTTTGTGGGCTGCGCGCGGGGGACCCAGTTAGTAAGAAAGCAAGCGCCATGATGATGACGATTAGAAATTTTAAAAACCACCATGCCTCGTTAAGTACCTCGCACCCGAGTGTTTAGTGTAAAAGAGCTTTGTGGGGAGCTTACTGTTTGGTCCCCGCGCTATCGGGACCCTTTTGGCAGCTACGCCTGGTTGTACTGGTTGACATGAGTCAACCTACACCGAAGCGCGACGTGGCTCATCGCTCAGTCGAATGAAGTCGGCCACTCTCATCTAACGCTACAACTGGAGAACTGGCAGGTTTTTCAAGTTACGTACATTGCTGCACATACTGAAGGCAACCAACAATTTTACGTATTTTAGTTGAGGAAATCAGGGTTTCCAGACGTGCACAAGTTGTGTTTATCTCACCGGTTCGGGGTCTATCCACAATTTTGTCAAGAAGAGACTCATAGCATAGACTGATCGACAGATAGCTCGCAACACTAGTAGTGTCACAAAATTATATATCTATACGGATGTGTTGCGACTCAGATGCATAAAAGCTGTTCGCAAGGATCATAATGTTTATGAAAGCACAAAGTTCGTCTTAATGAGCAATCCTTATTTGATAAGTATTTAATTCGTGTTAAAGAAAACGCAAATGAGACCTACGAAGCACACTATGCACTATTCCCTCCAGGACAGCTACACTTATCGTAGACGGAATCATCAACCCGTGGTGCTGTCTACATCTCAATACTCATGCATGTAAATATCCATCGCTCATTAAAATAAAGTCAGCAACATTTATCAATACCATCTCTTTATTACTCCAAACTTTTCTTGGAACCATTATGTATATATATATATATATATATATATATATATATATATATAAGAAGTATAATGAAGGCATATGTGCGTGGGAGGAGCATTGGGTGTGTTGCGTTACAAGATTTAATGAACGCCCTCTCGTGGTCACTGGCAGTAACAAGCAGCAGCGGCAGCAATCTGAACTAATAGAAGGAGAGGGGAGATGATCTCAAGTTATCGAAACGACAAGTCATTGGGCACGCGCAGTGCGTTTTGGCGGGCAACAGGCGCCGCTGGAGGAATGCGAGACCGTGTGGTCGATTATTTCGTGTGTGTAAACAAATCCCATTTGGTTAGTGTGTGGGTGGCTACCGAAGTTGCAGCGGCAATTGTTGGCGTGGAGAGATACGCCGGTGTTCTGGATTGAATGGTGAACGAAATGGAGAGCTCGACAACGAGATGACGAACGAACAACAGCGAGGAAGTGAAACAAAACCTGATCGGTGATCAAATGGCAGCTATGATGGCCAAGTGGTTGGAAGGAGCAGTGGAATTGCTCAGCCAGAGACAACAAGCGGCGGTAGCATCTTCCGCGAGAGGAGAAGTTCCTTCTACACGCTGGACAGACGGCGGTGGCCAACAATCATCTCCCGCGCGTACGCAACTCAGTCAACGACAGTCTATTATTGCAGATGCTGCATGACTGTGTTCAAGCGGAGGGAGAACCGGTGTATGTTTATGCTCGAAGAAAGGAATCGATTGCGTTTCAGCTTGGCTTGAAAAGACGTCATAATAGACCAAGTTTTAAGAGGCCTACGTTCAGAGATCGTTTTTCTTTGGTCCTAGAGATGTCAGGCCGCGATCACGAAGACATTTCTCATTTATTGCGGGATATCGAATATGCTTGGAGACTGCATTCGGACGTGTCTAGAGCCGGAGGTGCAGCGCGAAGCACATTCGGAAGCCCTAGTAGTAGCAAGCAAGGTAGTAACAAGCAAGTCATCTGCTACCAGCGCGGGATGAGCGGCCATGTTAGGGCAGCTTGTCCGAATAGATTTGCCGCGAGACCGACGGCACGGAGAGCGTAATATGCCATCGAAGCAGAAGGATGCAGCGACGTACAACAACATCAGCCAAGTGCGCAGCAACCTCGTTCGCAACCTCATAGGCAATTAGATTCAAGTGCGCAGTTTCGGCCAGGGGCGCAAAATTCGAGGAGCATCAACGAACGGGCAGCGGTGGCAGTGAGGTGGGAACGTCACATTTAGCAAGAGAAGGCGACAGCTGCAAAGAAGCAAACGCCGTGTGTTTTCGATGTAAACAGGTCGGTCATGTCATGGTACGACCCATGACAATGCCGTTTTGACAGTGTTTGAAGACGATGATCTGTGCGGACGTGCGATCTTATTAGGGAAAGATCTATTAGATCGGGAGAATGTGGTGACAATATATCCCTCTGACCGTGTGTCCTGTTCTTTGCAAACGACATGGTGATTTTAGCGGAAGGTGTTGACCAAATGCAAAAAATGTTAACAATATGCGGAGAAACGGCGAAAAAGATTGGACAGAAATTCAACGAAAAGAAATGTGCAAATGTAGTATTTTCCGGGGATATTAGAAAGATGCCGCTACTGATACAGGGAAAAGAAATCGAATATAAAAACGCATACAAATACTTAGCGGTTATAACAGCAAAGAATCCAGATAAAGCTGAGCATGCAATAGAACGAGCTGAAAATGGACAAAAGGTATGTAAGAAAGAAGGCTTCGTGGAGTTGCAACAGATTCATGGCGACTAAAGAGCTTTGGAAAAGCATGGTTGGGCCAACAGTGACATACGCTAACGCTATTGTGAGTTTAGACGCAAGCATGGTAAACAGACTGGACACAATACAACGTGCAGTTGGCCGGCATGCAATACATTGTAGGTATACATGTGCAGCACAATTTATCGAAGGGGAATTCGGAGTCTCCAGCTTCTGGGCAAGGGAAGCACAAGCAAAGATATCGTACATAAGCCGTCTAAAAAATACTGGTGCAAGTGAGAAAGAACAAAACTGCGCGGCCGAACTGCTCACAGCAAAACTGAACGAAAAAAAGTACAAGCAAATGGGATGGACGTAAAGGTGTGAAGAAGAAAATTGACAAAACAGCCGAAGAAAAATGGAGAGAGGATATGGGGAGAAAGACATCCTTGCAATTGTACAGGCAACAAAAAAGGAATACGGCCGAAAATATACTATTTATCCGAACTCGCAAGCGTTCGGGTTGTGCGCTGACTGTAGGGTCGGTATGCTCAACACCCGACTGCCGGCGGCCAGATACTCGGACTGAGAGCGTTCGGTGTAGAGCGTGTGATATAGAAGACGAATCTATCGAACATATCGTGCTGAAGTGCGACGAGCTAGGAGGAGTGAGAACAGTGTGCCTGGCATTAGGTTTCGGTGATAAAACATTATGACAAAAGATAAATGAAACCAAGCGCAGGCTAGGGAAATGGCATAGATTGTAGGCCATGGGGAAGCACCCCGCTAAAACAAACTATTGTGTAATTAGGTAGTAATATAACCATCGTGATAATCCAATTAATAGTATGAATGCACGACAGACGAGGATATTTGTTCAAATACATATAATGATACCATAGTAATAATATAAAACTATACGAAGCCAGCAGCACGCTGTATGACATCCTACACGCGAGCGGGTCTGATTCAAAAGATATTCCACAAGGAATGATATATGTATATATATATATATATATATATATATATATATATATATATATATATATATGTATAAGTCTCTACTCAGCTGTTGAGCCGGACTGGTGCGAGCTCCCGCTTAAATTGCCTAAATCGAAAGTTATATCTGACTCTTTAACTGGAGTTTTGTCACAGACCATCGTGACCACCAGTATGCCCGAACTGTGAGATCCGACACCGTCAAACAGTTCCTTTTTGCATTTAAAAGATGCAAAATTATTATAATTCGCCGCGTCACTGTGTTAGATAGGTTAGCAGTGTGCTCACCATTGCAAAGGCCTATCTTATGTGTATTTTAGCGTTTTTAAGTGGAAGTGACTGTGCCGGTTCTTAGGTTTAGGTAAGTTGAGTCCACCTATATAGTTGTTTTAGTGAAATGTAGCGGCCCTAATTATATTTTACTAATCTTAACTTCTGTCCATATATATATGGTGGTGTATCGATACGCTTTGTTCCGAGCTTTAAAATCGAACTCAGCGTAGAGAACATAATAAGCAACAATATATTGGGCAGCTATATAATGTTTTTAAACCACTATATATTTTAATTGACTACCTACATACCTACTATATATTTGTGATAGATGCTTCAATCCCACTGAATCGAAGAGACAGCAATTAATCTGTCTGATGCTAGTCTTTCATCTAACAACCACAAATATATATCTTAGACCGACACTACTATTGTACATATTAATGTGCAATTTTTAACTTCTACTTTTGGCGCAATTTTGCACAAATACAGTACGTGACGGGATATGGCACAGTGCTCCCTGAGTAAAGACCGCTTTATTTGAGCGATTTTAACAACAACATCTGCCTAAAATTGCGCTATTGTTCACCTACGAACCTTCTAAAGAAATCTTACCACCGTTGTGGACCAAGACAACGATGGCATCACGTGACGGCAACAACACGCCGGAAGACTCAGCTGCCAGACTTGCGGGCGAGTATGCAAATCTGGCGCGGGCCTCGCGAGCCACATTAGATTGACTCACAATCAACAAGAAGTTCGTGCCACTCCCCCAACTCCTAACCGATCACAGACTAATGATTTTATTTTAAGTTCTACAAAAAAGAACACTGCTGCTTCTAATAATAGTTTTAACCCCGCTAGTACTTCACGCGTCTCCCAGCCAAATTATAGATGTCCATCTGGTACTTGCTTAAAGGCTTTTAATTCTAAATCAGGTCTTAATTTACACCGTCGTCACCCCCTCCCCCCCCCCTCTAAGAAGGCCAGACGGAACCCACAAGACCGTGAACCTTAAGCAACATTAGAAGCAGATTTTATATTAGATAATAATAACGAAACACCTTGAAAAATTGACAACCTTTTAGCTACTAAATTTAACTCACGCACACTTGGGGCGATTAGAAGCCAAAGTAATTCTCAGGCGCATAAGGATAATGACTCGGACGACTACAAGGAAAAGACAGTTGAAGCCATCGAACGTGTTGACGACGGCAACGATGAAGGCGACGTAGACGGCTACCTGAACAGGACCTACGTCTTAGAATACTTCACGGAGGGAGACATACAGAGGCAGAGTGCAGTTGATCAGACGTTGTCGCGTCGCAAACAGGATATCACTGCAGCTATTCAGAGAAATGGACTGCGCCTTTGGTACAGTCCTCGTGACCGAGGAAGTACAGAGGTCGATAAGGAATGCGATCGACAAAGCGCAGGAGTACAAGGCTCAATACGACAAGAAGAGGAAACCACATTCGATAAGATATGCCGTGGGGGACGTGTGGTGGTCAGGATAAGGCCGTTGGCAACTGGGCAGCCGACAAAACTTCAACCGAAGTTTAGAGGACCGCTGATAGTGACGCAAGTTCTGCCGCACGACACGTACAGAGTTGCTGATCTGTTTGATAGCGACGGTTATACCACAACGGCACATTGCTTGCAGTTAAGGCTATACAAGTTGGCGACCGAAGACGAGGAAGAAGGCGAAGAGGCGAGCGCCAGCCTAGAGGTGGAGGAACGTAAGAGTCGCAGTGACGTGGCCGGGATCGACGGTTCAATCAACAACGAGGATGAGAGAAAAGTTCGCACGTCGAGCCGGACCCGTAGACCTCCTCAACATTATCATGCTTATATTGTTCCTCGTCAATAATTTGCTAATATCACATGTCAGAGCATAATTTAACCTCAATGAGGGCATCGAGTGATCAGAATGACAGAGAATTGTAAGAGGTATAATGAGGGCATATGTGTGTCTGTGGGGAGAGCATTGAGTGTGTTGCGCTACAAGCTTGATTTGATGAACGCCCTCTCGTGGTCACTGGCAGTACCAGGCTTATATCCTACCTAATAGGAGGAGAGGAGAGATGATCTCAAGTTATCGAAACGACAAGATATAGGGCACGCGCTGTGCGTTTTGGCGGGCGACAGGCGCCGCTGTAGGAATGCGAGACCGTGTGGTCGATTACTTCGTGTCTGTGAATAAATCCCATTTGGTTGATAACTACGAGCGGAGTCATCCTTGAATCTTATTGTTACGCCCATATATACTAGTCGGCTATTCTTACATATATATATATATATATATATATATATATATATCTGTTTAAAGTCTAGTTGTTACATGTAATGTACATTTTTTATTGATTTACGTAAGACATATGAACATATTTACAATGCATCTATCTTTTGTGGCAGGTCTCATTGCACTACCATTATATATATATATATATATATATATATATATATATATATATAAATAAATTGGGGTCATTGGAAGACTTCATGGGCTATTTATTGTAAGGCACTTAGCAGCATTTAATCACAACCTATATTATATATATATGTGTCCTATTGCACGAAACGAGTAAGAATGCCAATGTGGGAACTCTCGACCCTCATGCGCTGTTTGATAACAGTCTAACCAGAAAGGAGCTATACTAGAGATTGAAAGTCGAGACATCGTATGACAAGAGCTCTTAAGAACGCCTATGGGAGTCAGCAATCTGAAGAAGAGTTCTTACAAACTCTCTTTGATGATTTCTTTCATTTGGTCATACTGACGGGCGCACCCACTAACCAACTTAAAGTGCACTTGGCGTTGAACTAGAGCATTTTAATATGCTTTAGTTGAACATTAGTGGGATCTTATAAATGTGACTCAGACGCGGGTTTCTCAAACCTCAACGTACAAAGGTTAAATTGTGTACTGATGGCCCAATACTACTACTACCGGTCGTCTTCACTGCGCGTCTATTATTCGCTACATTGTCACTTGCAATCATCAAATTAGTTTGAAAGTTCGTCAGTTTGAAACTGGCGCAATATATTAAAACAATCTAATAAGTAGTTGTAGCGCCATTCTGATATAGGCTTACTGCCGCTGATATTAATATATAATTCCTTTCATAAGTTCATAAATAAATATTGGTCCAATCTTCAAGTGTGACGCTTTAGTTCATCCAAAATGGGTGAATGGAATTGCATAGGCGTACTTAGCTGCTATTATGAGGCATATATACATACAGGGTGTAACAAAAATATTTGAAGAAGTCTTGTTTCAGAGTGAGGGTGAAATTAGTAAAGTTCGTGGCACTGGTGTTTTTGCCCGATCTAGGGGCACAAAATGTGCAATTGCGAGACAACCAGTTCTCCTATACAGAAACTAAGCACACCGTCGTGCACCGCGCGCAATCTCGGCATGCCCTCTGGAAAATCTTAATTACTCCGCAATCACGGCTCGCATTGCCAAAGATTTTTACCTAAATTGTCGTCATAAAAGGTGCGTTTGCCTGAATGTACTAGTTTTGAGCGCTGTTGTCGGTCGTAAAGTAATAATTTTGAGGTATTTCGTATGAAACCTTATAAAATAACTTTATTTTTGCGAATTCTGTTCTAAACGACCATGTCGCATTTTCTGGCCGGCGTTATAGGCTCTTCGAAGGGAGCAGCATTTTCTCACGAACGCGCGGATGCGCTTAGGTTCTGTATAGGGTTGTATGGTTGTCTCGCAATTGCACATTTTGTGCTCCTATGTCGGGCAAAAACCCTAGTGTCACGGATTTAGTAATTTCACCCTCACTCCGAAACATGACTTCTCAGAGACCATGTTATATTGAAAAGAAAAATTGCTTTAACGAGCTCTACAATTCCATATATCGCACTTCACATATTTCTGTTACGCCCCGTTTATATATATATATATATATATATATATATATATATATATATATATATACATATATATTTGGCTATGAGATTTATCAGTTACAACTGTACAATCCTTGTAAATCATCATGCCAAACATTAAACTAAATATAACCTATACACCGCTTCTAATAATCTTCTCAACTAGTAATACATATAGAAGTTCAACTTAGTTGGTTTGTACTAACCTCAGTTGGATTTAAGCGTACACTCTAAACACGCCAAGAACATGCCCGCAGTGCCCTAAATAGTGGTTCGTGTCGATGAAGAGGCTCAAAATATTACCTTTTTATAGCGTTTATGCATAAGTCATGTTAGCTTGCCTAATGGAAACAATTTTAGCTATTCATCAATCTTCTCAGGGAAGCCGTACAATGTGTGAGGGCCTGAGGGACGTCTATTGGGTGCTTATAATCCACGCAGAAGAGCAGAAGGTCACAGAGAATAACGACCCCGAACCTACCACTGGAGCATTACCTACTGCTCGGTTCTGCGTTATGCTTTGCTCCGAGAGCTTTGCACACTTCCTTAAATCTCTTCCATAAATGACAAAAATTCGTGAATATCTATCGGGCAGCCGTGAACGGTCCAGATGGTGGATAGTGCGCGTCACTCACGTAGGCAGGTACTGCACCTGGAGCGCGCACGTTGTAAATGTTGACAAAACCGAAGTCGTCTTTCGAGTGATGACAAAGTCCTTAAACGTCATCTGCCTGTGGCCAGTAGGGGTGACATTTTTCCTGGCCACTTTCGACCTCGTCTGTCAGCATGACAATAATCGCCGCATTATTTTCTCAGATCATCTGTCAGAAGTGGAAGCATGTATTAGCCATGGTTCCCTGAGCGTACCTCACTACTCGCTACAGTGTTCACAGGTTTCATCATCTAGTTGCCGGTCTGCCGGGTTTCATGAACCCAAAGACGACTTTGGTTTCAAGGACCTATCGGTCCATGTCCCTTGTATCACCTCACCGACTGTACTGAATCCGTGTCGTTCTCTCAGCTCCAGCGAGAATACTCGTAAGCCGTTTCTAGCATGTTTGTCATGCGTACTATGCTTGTATTTACATAGCCAAACAGGGTGCATTTTAAATAAATAAATAGACTCACGCTCAGCACAGCCGCGTCTACCACATCGACCCATAAAAATACATTTGTCACCCACAACTAAGTAGTGAGATCACATCATCGACAAACATTCTTTCAACATCGATTATTAAAATGAAGATGTAGTTGCAGTAGAAGCAAGCAGAAAAAAATCAATACATCTAATAGTACAACGACGACGGTAGCAGCATTTCACCTTAAGTCGACGATCACCAAGCAACGATATCGTTGACTTGGCCATGGCAAAACACGATCATCGACATTACAATTAATTTGCTACTTGTTTAACTTCCCTACTATACCTTAACAAAGCAAAACACACATTATATAATTTAGGTTATGTGCAGGGGGGAGGGGAAAGCAGAGTGAAGGTTAAGTACATCGAAAGACTAGAACCTAACTATAAGCAGCCATTTGCAGACGGACAATTGTTACCCAATGAGCGTTATCCCTTTCTCCGTGCTATCCGGTCGTCTGCTTTAATCCACCACCAGCGCGGCTGTAAAGCGGCGTGCTGATGACAACAGATCAACCACCTAAACAATAGAGAAACAAACAAACAAAAATAGCAAACAAAGCTTTCAGTCAAGCGGGTGAAGAAGAAGTAGAGGAAGCGACAACCAGTAACGATGGCCGTTCAAAAAGCCCGCCGCCGCGCAGCGCCGCCATACGGCACGGATCGATATCAATTCTTCCGCCACTTAATTTTTTAGGTACCGCATTTAGAAATACATTGTTCTTTAAAATGTTTCTTCAGTTTAGCCAAACCGTATTACGCAATAAGCAGTTAACAAACAATTACTGACAACAGTTAAAAACGTGCGAGAAAGAACATTTAAAAATCGTCGGCCCAATGCGATGTTGTGCTTTTAAAATCACAAAGAGAACTCCATTGTCGTCTCGTAGAATCTGTACAAGAGGATGATCCGTTGTTACTTTACTGTGAACTTCTGCTTGATTGGTCGCAGTATTAGCGAGAAGGTCGGCGTTTGGCTAGCCGCCGGCTACATTCGGTCGTTCGAGGAGGGCGAGCGGATTTGTTTGGACTTCGTTTGTCGTCGTCGTCTGCTTGAAGCATTCAAATCCATGAACAGCGGGGAAAGGTTCGGACGCAGCCCAACTCGTACGTCAGATGCTTTCTATGTCTTCTCTCTGCGCTGAATGATTGCGAGCGCTTGATTCAATGACAGAGTACTAGCAGATTGCGATGTCGTAAAGTGTCAAGTGCAAGATTGTTCGTGTGGCAACAAGCAAATGAGTAACGCGTAAACCGGATGACAGCGTCAGACAACGTCCATCTAGAAAACCCAACAGACAGTGCTGCGTACAACTGCGTACGCTTGTCTCATAGGTAGACACAAGTCGTAGCTCGTCTAAATGAGCATCACCTCTTCCAGGGATATTAATTCGCTTGTTGCTTTCTTCGTGCCGTTCTGTTTCTTAAATACAGGTTGTATATAGAATCCCGCGGTTGGTCGAAAGCTCTTACCACTCGACTTGTATTCGACTCCCAATTTTTGTCTCGGATTCGCCGTTGCGGGATGGTGGTCTAGAGTTGATTGAACTGTCCTGCTGGTTCTTAATTTTTGGACTGATCAGAGAACATCTTTAAAATCACTACAGATATGTCCCTACGTTTACTCTGCCTTCGGCCAGATTTACTCAGTTCTCTCATACGGAACCTGCATGGGCTTTCGCCAGAGAAATGAAGCAGCTGGAAAATGCTCAACAACGGATCCAATAAACAAAAGCGACCATATTCGTGTGTACAGTAACCGAGCACAGCTGAGTATTGCTCATTTTGTTTCTGGAAGAAAGCCATTTGATTGGCACTCGCGTGCGGTTGTGTTGCACTGACGCTACGCTGTTTTCCGAGATTTCGTGAGTAATAGTGGTTACAGATTTATTTTTTCAATTTCTTTTATTCACACTGTCTGTATTACAGACTTAATGGCTACGTCTGTGTCAATCGACACACGAATGAATAACCTGTCGAAAATAATTCTGGTGGTGTCTGGCGTGAATATAACATTACATCATATTAAGTCTATCACCATATATATATATATATATAAGAGTGATAAGTGTATTTTTATATTTTAAAGTGATCAAGAAGCTAATAGAAAGTGGGTGAAACATACAAATAGAACGCATTGAATTGTATCGGAATCGCTCTTTTCCACCCGAGAACATTAAACTAGTACTGATAAAGAAGGACTTCTGATGAGCTCCCATGCGCGTAAAAAAAATACACCTACTAAGTGAGGAGGACATCGGCTTGAACTTAGTGCATTTATCATTTCTGCACCAGAATACGGCTCAATCTTATGGCGGTAGATTGTCATCTAAAGTGCACACTCTCATGCCCTGGAGATGAACGGGCGAGCCTTAGACACTTTCACGTATTGTTTCTAAACCTTAACACTATCAAAGACGTCGGTCAGCAGTGACAGATTAGGCGTAGACTGCTATACTCACAAAAATAGCTTTGCGAGTTACAAGTGTTGGAACAAACGAATTTGCAAGAGAGGGAATAATTCGTGAAGTCATTTAATATGTATTAGAATGTTTTTCTTCTTTTTATCACGCTGAACGAATTCCGAATGTACTCGTATGCCTTAATCGATTTTCGACTTAATTCCACTACATAGTTGTTCGTGATAGGGCGTGGTGTTGTAATTCATAATAATAATGGAGTTGTCACATTCGACTTAAAAATATAAAAATTCGTGACAAAGTGTAGGCTTTGGGGACGCCTGCTTACGTTGCAACGCCTGCGTTGTTACGCATTTCTTTATTTTTAAATAGAATGTGTCTATATATATATATATATATATATATATATATATATATATATATATATATATATATATATATGTATATATATATATATATATATATATATGTATATATATATATATATATATATATATATATATATATTTTTTTTTTTTTTACAGCGCCTGAAAAATGCAGCGTAACTTTCTATGGAAACATCAGCAAGCCTCGGAGAGCCCTCCGCTCGTTCTTGGACTCATTTCCCGAAAGTAAGTAATGGCGGATACCTACATCCACTAGAGTAGTCAATGTAGTCGAAACATAAAATGTATGGATGATGATGGTAACTACAATCATGTTGTAGCAGTAATACGGTTGACATAGTACTGGTGATTACAGACAGAATAGTACAGGATATTACTGGCATACATATAACCGAAAATATGTGCAATTAAGTCAGTGCATTAGTACATGGATCATATAGAAAAACGCGGCATGACGCATGTAAATTGGAAATCCTATCCTTCGTATGAAATTGTCTAATATGTTTGCCACTATTATTGTGATTTATATAGCATATGTTTAATTGTATCACTAGAAGCGCTGTTTTGCCCTGCACCAATTACATTGGATAATCTAAAGAAACGTAGAGCAAACAGCCTTGTACCCAGTATCTAACCGCGCTCGTGAGTGAAACTCATTTATTTCTGATACTTTTATTATTGCGTATATGCCACGTGAGGACAAGTGCAGTTATTACTTAATGCATTAAGTTACATCATATGATAGAATTAGTGTGTGTGTGTGTAAATGTATATATCTATATGTGTGGGCTATTAAAAAAGACAAGCTATAAAAATTGAAAAAGTGAATTGTTCTCCGATGTCCTAAAGCGATTGATTTGACCACATTACGTGAATATGTGCACACTCACAACACAGCACTTATGCTGATGTCAAGCAAATATGGCTGCTTGTCATGCCTCTGTGTTTGTTCGAAGATGTGATTAATTATGATTAACGTAAAAGTACTTTGGCAGAAATGAGAGTTTAACTGAGTTGCTCTTGGAAAGAGAAAGAGAGATAGATACATTAGTGCAGGTCGAAACAAAGGGTACTCAGTTACCAACAATACTTTTGTCGACATTCCGCTCTCGGTGCTAACGCTATTAAATCGGGAGGCAGAGACCTACTGAGAGATAATGGGCGCCGTCCTGACGGCGGCTTAACCCTGGCACATCTCGAAGTAAGCTAGGCCCTGGGCTGGGATAGCAGGATAGCTCTCTCTGTTGTCGGTAACGGCGCATTCTAATCGGGATGTGCGGCGACCATGCAACTCTTCCACAAAGTGTTGGATCGATTGGCGGCTGGCATTGAGGACAACTGAGCAGGGAGGTTTCTTCTTGCAGTTGTGTGTTATCTCTCGCTGTTACTTACGTTGTTGGCTGCTGACAGGAAACCGGTGGTGAAAATACGAGAACGTGTCCTAAATGCCGCCTATCAGACGTACGTGGACAGCAAACAGGCGCTGTTTGTCGTCGGAGAATTGCGCTGCTGCACGTCCGATGCGGAGGGACTTGACGTAGAAGTAAATGCTGTACGCGGCAAACCTCAGCCTGGTGCGACAAGACCTGCCGACTTTCTAGCCAGCTGTCGAGTACGAATTGTTCCTCTTATATCTGTTTTATCGAGTTGTGAATCTAGATGATACATATATCTTACGAGACCATAATATGCGTTGATATATTAAGTGAAACGAGAATATCTTATAGTTTGAAGCAACTTCGCAGCTGGAGTATGCTGAAGAATTTGATGTGAAAATAACTATGAACTTCTTAAGCCGAATGAAGAAACTTTATATTATTTTAACTCAATTTCTACTCGTCATATAATAGGTTCGGATGAGACAGATGTAATACACCATCGATGGTGTTATCTGTAGGCTGCTTTAGAATATCAAGATGTTCGATCAAATTATAATATACATGTAGATTTTTATTTTACCAAAGTGTACCAATATAAATAAATTAAAAACATAAAGATCTAGAGTCGTCGGCCATATCTGCCATTTCATACCGTCGACAATTATATTTATATTGTTTGTCATTGTCAAGGGTTTGATTTCGTTATAAGATCCGCCTCTATTGAGTATTCGATAGTGTATGCTGTTTTCAAGATTATTCTTTCATGACGTTTGTCTCTTCTGCCTTTGCTCTGTTTGGGGAACAGTTTTGCCGTCGGGTTGAAGCACGGGATCCGAATGACACAGTACTCGACCTCGTCGAAGACGTTCGAACGAAGCAGTACAGCCGCGGATCCTCGTCGGCGGCGGCAGGCAGCTCTTCTACAGCATGCGATCTAACTATTCGCCGGCTGACGGATTATTTTTCCCTGGATATCCACGGCAAACTCGAAGGTCCAAACTGCTCGGTCGACGTTAGCTTCGTTTGTTTCGAGCGTCGCCTTCACGCCTTCAGCATTACCTCATTGCCGTTGGCCGACAACAGCGTGCTTAGGTGAGCTGGCTGACGGGTCACCCGTCTTTGGCTCTTACAAATACGTGCACTCACTCCGAATGCTAATATGACTAGTTGACTCACATGTGTTTATTATTCTTCGCAATTTACCACAGACTCAGTTATTTAGGCCCGAATGACTTCACTAATTTACAATTCGGTGTCAATGAACTGGCAGTTTATGTGCGTGTGCGCATATATCTAACTATACGTTTGTCCTGTTGTAAAGATTCTACTCTAAAAAGCAGACGCATTTAATTTAACTTGTGTCAATACAGACGCACTTATGAATGGCATTATTGTTTACGTTCTGATACAGCTGGTTACATTGGAAATATTTGATGTTGGCCGAGTTACAGGTGGCTAAGTCAGATTCAGAAGGATCTCCTTTGGGGGTGGATACGAACGTGCAAGGGCAGCTGTCATCTTCTCCAAAAAGATGAAGTCAGACAGGATGCTATGGGAGTGTAAGGTCCTTTGCTTTTCTATCAGTAATCCCCATCTATCTAGGGTACTACATTGATAGGTATCAATGCTATGTATGCTCTTTTTAGCGCTGTAGCGTATATCGGCTCTTGTTAGGTAAGATGCTGTCAAGCATAATTTAAAGTTCATAGTGCATGTGTTGTGTAAAATGAGCATATTAGGGTTATTCATATTACATTATTATTAAGTTGTGTATCTATTTGTAAACACCCACACATACGATTCCAATGTCCTTGTTATTGGTACTGCTTCTGCATAATTCTAATATATATTCAACTGATAGTTGGGTGTCGGGGGTGTCGTCGATCTACCATCCACTGGTGTGGTTGGTGTGTCAACACTTCCTCACCTCCATTCAGCCGACGCCAGTCCACGCACGCCAGCCCGGCCCGACTTTACTACAGGGAGATCATTCACATGGGACAACTGGGGCAAGAAAATCGAAAGGTGATACAAGAGCATCGCAAAGATCAATCAAGGACATCTTTGCACTAGTCGTTTTCGATCGAGCTGGTGACACGCTATCATACGCTGTCTCGCCAGTCGATGATATGATGCGAACAGTGGTAAGTTTGTATGGCTACCTCCGTTTACTGAAGATAATCCGATTATGACTCGATGAGAAACGGGATTCTATTTGCCCTACATCTTCACAAATTGCTGAGAGGTGGTAGACTGAATTTAGTTGTTACTATATTCTATTTTATGTATTTGAACTATTTTTCTGCGGCGTTTAAATTCCGAGGCACAGCGTGTCAACGTCCTTGGCAATCTCCCTCACTCGCTCAACCTCCTTACATACCAAAGATATCTATGCCTATACTCTGAAAATAATTTTGCAAGTGGTACTTTTTTTGTACCCATTTAGAAAATGGAATCTTACCGAAATATGGTAGTACGTGTATATGCATGTACAGTAGAACGATACGCCCGATGGCTAGTGGTAACCCTACTCACTGTCGCATTCATGTATGGGTGCCATGAGTATACAACGGGACGGAGTAGAGGCATGTCTGTCGACTCTAGGAATCGCGGGCTCGGCTCCGGCGCGACATATACACAGAAGGTTATCTTCCTTGACGACTAACAGATTTGGCTTAAATATGTTAGATTTTCTATTTCTATAGGCAATTATCTAAGGACTCCAACTAGGAATGATGATACCATTATACGCTTTTTAATTTGTTTGCAGTGTTCTTCGTAGGAACTACGCAGACCATCTCATTTAACGACATTCGGTAATTTGTGATATAACGTTATGTTATTCATTCAAAGGTGTTAAGTGGTGTGGAACAAACAACTGTAACAAGAGTTTTTAGCGCACGTGACCGTCTCGCTGAGATTCCTCTAGAGATGTGCTATGTCGACGACGGAAATTTCACTCTCGATGCTACCGCTGCAAACCATAGTGTCCCGAGGGACACAGTTTTAAAGCAACTGAGCAAGGGTCAAATGATGCGAATCTCGACTGACTCTCCAGTGGTAGAAGGACTGATGGAAGATTTCAGGACACGCTTGTTAAAGGATCAGCAGTGTCAAACCGAGAAAGATGATTCCGATAGTTACCATGTGGCAACAAAACGGGATGCTCCTCTACTGGTAAACCGATTATGATTATTTTGTGCTCGTTTTAAAAGAATTTATTGACCTTTCGGTGACGTCCAGGCCCTACTTGTTCAAGATAATCGTACCATTGCTGTTACCACCATTATTTATGCTATTTGCTCTGAAAGAAAGTAACACGTCTGTGTTGCTGTCATGTTGCAGGCATCCCCATCTTGTAACGGAAGGCAACTGTTTACGCCAGCTACTGTAGATGCACAGAAAGCTCATCCGAAGGTGACAGTTCCGCATCTTCCACCTCACGCAGATAAGTCGTTCCCCCAATTTGACTCGCTAAGGGAGGTGAGACCGTCGGCCAGTTCGACCCCTATTGATCGTATCCTCATGCAGGGACAGCAACTCCACCAAAAACACACTCAGCAGAGGTACATTACATTTATCCAAATATTGTATTTTACCATGGTGGTTACAAACTTCAGTTACAAGTAATTTAGGTAATTTCATCAACGTTTCAACCCGGCGCAATCAATACAGACCATCATGACATCACTATGTTTTATTTGCGGAACTTCTCACTACGCACATTCGTCCATTTGGAGTTTCTGTGCCAGTTTGCCAGATATCATATTTTGGGAAGTAATAATATGGTGTGTTAATAGTGTTCTATAAAAGCTGGCGGCTAACTAAACTTGTCAGGTATCTATGGATTTTCTATAACTAACAATATGGATCAGTGTCAAGATCAACTTTACAAAGAATACTGATGCTAGTCTGCGTATGATGAGAAAGAATGCCGGACAAGTTTTTATATTCTCATTTATCGGGAAATCTATTATGTATCCAGGATGAACAGTGTACATTTTTAAAGGTTGTAGGTGGACTATTTACTAGGCTTGAATTTACACGTTGCATGGATTAGACTAGCTTCCACGCCGATACTAGTAATCGGGTATGTGCTTATCTTATTTCAAGTAGGAAATCGGACGTTGTACATGAGGCTGAGTGTGTCGAAGCGAACAAGGACGGGAAATCGGAGCGATTACCACCTGAGCTGGTTGAACTCATCCAAAAACAACAGCAGGAAATTTCCCATCTTAAGGAACAAGTTCAACTACTGCTCTTAGCCAACAATCAATCGCAGCTGGCTGATGCAAAGAATAATCGGCGGCAACTTCGTTTTGAAAGCGATCATTTAAGTGAACATCGAAACGCAGCAGAAAGACGCGACGTCCATCCGGTACATCTTCTTTATCGAACCATCACACCGAATTTAGAATATTAGCGCGTATACGTTTGGTGTTTCATATACTGTTTCTCTACGTTCTTTTTCGATCATATTGCTTAGTTGTTTCATCTACACGTTAAACTAAACGAGCGAGTTGTTCAAACCCTTCCAGTTCCCAGTAAAATTGGATTATTTTGGTTTAAAAGTAGAGGCACTTGCCGTTATTTTAAATAAATTAGATTTTAATGTATGTTGCAACAAATGCCATGGGGATATCCTCATTCAGTACGCCATATTGTCTATCCGTCTAGGATAAGACATGTAGGGACTACTGAAATGGTTAGCAGTCTTGCGTGTGGTATTTATTTAGCGCCAACCTGCGAGCAGAAAGGCAAGGACTTGTTCGGTGAGGGTTATCTGTCAAACGCACTAGGGTTGCCTGGATCCTGCACAGGTAGAACTACACAGGTGCTACGTGTGCACAATATCGGCTAGTGCATGTCATTCCGATCCAGAGATGCTTTAAAAGAAAGGCGCCGAGAGAGTCGTGTACCTTCACTCGCTGTTTCGGCATAATGTACGACCGACTTCAGTCTGTTTCTGATCATTTCTACGTTCGGTTGAATTGAAGAATGTCGCAAATTAATAATGGGTTAAACAGATTCAGTTGGTAAAGACGGCACTGAGGCTAAGAACGAGTCATTGACTGCGTTAATGTCATAAAATAACGCAAAGCTGGGGGGAGGAAATATAGACCTGTCGGGGCCCTAGATTTAAAGCCCCGAAGATAATGTAATAAAGTTAATAATGTAAGAAAAGGTCAGGCCGATATTACAACAAAGACATTGCTCCAATGGAAGATGCTTAGTGGGAATCGGAGGAGGGTATATTGGCAAATGTTTGTTAAGGTAACATATATGCTGCCGCTTTAACCACCCTTGATATATGTATTTAGATGTATATGCCAAGCGAGTAATTAATCAATCAATAGCATAATCGTAATACCTATTAAATACCCTCTTCACACCGTGCTGGGCCCGGAACTGTTTGCATATGGCTCAGGTTTACAGGGGGATTTGCATGTTTAAGGGGTGTTTAACCTATACGTTTAAATTAATAAAGTGTCCGTTATGCAGCAATTAATAAACGCTCCCACCTAAATTTAATGCTCATAAGATGTGCATCATACATTTTGTAAACATAGCGATCGTTGTTTTAAGCCATATGCGTTCCTTTACCTTTTAGTGTAATTTAAAACCCAATAATTCAGGCGGATGTTTTATTTATACTGATGCTCGCAAACATCTGATTGATCTTGCTCTTGTGTTATGACGCCGTTTTACTAACAGGTAGATCAGAACGGGGCGGAGGTTCAACGTCAGCTCCTGTCTCCTCCTCAGACGCCACCTCGCGATTTTACGCCCTTGTGTCCGTACAAACCTGACTCGCCTGAACTGATTGAAGGCAAATGCCACCCGTTTCGGGGAAACTATGGTACTTCAAACATCGTTCGCGGCGATATAAGCGATAAGGAAAATTGTGGCCTCGATGGCTTTTTGCTGAGTCCGCTACAGTTTGAAGTGGAGCTGTCGAGCGGGCAGATGGCGGAAATTATGCAGTTCAGCGAGAGCACCACGGGAACAAGCTTCACCCCACAGGAAGCTTTACCTCGACAGATAAATGGGCATTCCGACAGCGGTGGAATGGAATGGGACGTGAAATATCCGCTCAGCAGCTTTGCCATTCCACGGCTAGTGAATCAGCCAAAGGTTATAATAAACACAACAGTAGGTATATACGCAGCAATCAGATTAACGTAGTTGTCAAGTTGCTGCGGCATATAGTTTTGGAGAGTGCGATCTAAGGGCAAGATGTTTTAAGGAAAGCCAGATGTGAATTATATAGCGAAGCAAATGCGCTTAAATATTAAATCCAGTAGCCTGTTGTGGTAGCATTGCCTGCAGGAATAGTAGTAGATTCTAGAGTGATGGGCACAATTTCAGTGAGAACAAGCCATCTACCTTACTAGGTCTCATTCAGATTTCCATGAGTAAATATGTGGTGCTGCCGCTCAAATCTTCGGTTTGATATTTCAGGCTGCTGATAATGCGCCTGCTGTGCAAGCTTTGCGCCCTGTTCAACCAACAGCGGTATCAACAAATCCTATTGGTACTACGACAAGCTCTAGTACAATCATCCGGCCGCGTCTTGAATACGAGTCACTCGTGCTGAGTGGCACACAGCCATCTGTATTGGTTGATCAAGTAACTAAGAAGTACTTCGGAAGAAGTCCACAGATACCCAACACTGCGGCGATTGTTGGACCACCTAACAAGGCTATTGCGGCTGCTGGAAAAACAACACCAGTGGGAATGTTACGCAGGTATATTACTTTATATATAACCGCAAGAATTAAGGGGGTTAAGTTGCACGCTTGCCCAACATTTCATCCATTTCAACACCTTATACGAGGGGCTTCCCAACTCGACGAGAATCATCGTAACACCGTCAGACCCTTACCTGCATTATAATGGATGTCATAGAGTCCACTGGTCCCCTGCATCTAGACTGACTGGGCTCTTTCAGTCAAAGTATCACATCATGTTGTTGCTATGTTGATGTTAGATATCAAAGTTGCGTTCAGGTGAAGGCTGACACAAACCTTCCTAGAAATATCGTCTAGCAATGTACCCAATTTGGTGCTTGGGCGTCCACGCAGCCTGGCCCCCTGACTGATGGTGCTCTCGGGAGGGTGCTCTCATTATTTGCTTCTCGAACAGATGAGTCACTCACTCATACCGAGAACACGCATTCTCCGGCGCTGTACCTGTTGCGAATGAGAGATCTTTTCTTCCTCCTAAGGAAGTATTTGCTGTGCGAAGCAACTAGTCGATCGCATGCATGTTTGAGCTTAGTTGGTCATTTATACAGGACAGGGGGGATATACTCTGAGAGGAACAGTTCTCTCTCTTTTATTACCTTCTGATTAACTCTCTTTAATTACCTTCTGATTATTAGATTAGATTCTCTATTTAATTACCTTTTGATTATTAGATTAGATTACCTCGAATCTTCAGACAAAATCAATGCTAATCACTTAGCCGCGTACCCGTATTGTTGCGAATACTGACTGTCGGATGCACGGTGCACAATGACGTAGACTAGATAAATATATGCAATAGATCCCGCTCATCCATTTTGCTCCCTCGGCGCAAACCATTTGCATCGAGGTAGAAAGGTCGCCATCATTCCGGAACGTTGCCCTGGCATAGGACGTCAACGACACTGCCTAGTTTCTTAGCAATGTAGACCGCTCCTAAAAGCTTCACGGTCAGGTCCGTCACTAAGCCTAATAAAATCTAGCCCGCATGCAATGTCGAGGTGACAATTGGTTAACGCTCATCTCAGCTGAATTCAATCTCATATTGTTTCACCTGCCACCTCAGTACGACGATATTGAGGTAGCTGATGCTGTCAGCTGCCAAACAACGGGTTTCAACCTGCAGTTGCCCGCATTGGCATGCGGTGACTTCAATAATCGTATAGATAGTAGCGCCACCGACGGAAAAGGTGATATTCTAACGGAGTAGCAGGTTCGTTAGCGCCTTACTGCATCTTTACGCAATACCCTGATATATTTGATAATAACAAAGATATCAGGGTATTGCGTCATAACGCGCTCAAAAATATCTTCGATAAGATTGTCACAGAGAGAGTGTCTCCAACTGAAGGCCCTTTTACTGAAGCAAATTGGGTAGGGCCGATGTACACTGGAGGGGGAGGAGGAGGGAGGTAAACCCGGAGGTCAGTTCTATGCAGTTTTCTGTGTATGACAATGTCTTCGACAGGGCCCCCGTCACCTACTGTTTGATTTATTTCGACAAGGTGGAGTGGGTGGTTCTAATCTAGAGTGCTTTCCAGCTTCTTCGCTGAGAACCACTTGAGATAGACATGGGCGGCGAGACTATCTTGGGGCAAAACGTAGGGATCTCGCAGGGAAACCTGCTCAGCTGCCTTGCCTTCGCCCTACTTATCGCTGATCTAGCCCGCAATGTGCGAAACGAGTTTAAAAACACAGTCGCCATAATGCATGCGGATGACGTCTTGGTTGCACACCACGACCTCGGGCCAACCTAGTCGGCGATACTGAGGCCTACCTAATAAGTAAGGGACTTTAAGTAAATTGGAAGAAATAAGGTATCAAGTTTCGCCGAGGAGGTCGATTTGCTGCGGCAGATAAAATTATCTTTCTGTAAGTTGGTGATTCGGCGGATTGAGCACGTGGCTGAAGAGGCACTTCCACCGGAGCAATTCGGTTTTAGGAGAGGCCGAGGCACCCGTGATGCAATCCACGTGCTCCAGTCAGAAATCGAGCGAGCTGTGGCACAACCCAGAGGTCATCTGTATGCAGTCTTTATTGACTGCGTCAAGGCCTTTGACAAAGCCCCTCGCTATCTGCTGGTTGAAGCATTCCAACGAGCAGGAGTGGGTGGCTCTCTCCTGAGTGTAATAGCAAGTTTCTTTGAGGAGGACACCTTGTTGGTAGACGGTGAGCAGGGTGTATTGGAGATTAAGCAAAATGTGGGAACTCCGCAAGGAGACCCGCTGAGCTGCGTCTCGTTTACACTTCTCCTTGCTGACCTCGTCGGTTACGTCCGACAGGAGTACCAAAAAGCCGTGGTGGTGATGTATGCAGATGATATCGTGGTCGCTCATCGCGACCTAGGTGCCATCAAGCGCATTACCTCTATGATAGAGGCGTTCCTTGTCTCGAAGGGACTTGAGATAAACACCAGGAAAACCAAAGCCATGAAATTCAGGCGTGGAGGTCGATTGGCTGCCAGAGACGTTATACGTTGCTGCGGCCAACCATTGGAGTTTGTTAACTCTTTCCAGTATCTTGGCCTTCGGGTTCATTATACGGGAACGACGTTCACAGCGCATATAAACGAAACAGTACGGAAGGCGCTTGTCTCTCTTTACGGGGAAGTAGGCAATGTCCGAAGACTGTCCGTTTTCTCAGCAGTGAGGCTCTTCATGCTTAAGATTGTTCCGGGGCTGATGTATGGCCTTGACAGGGTGTGGAACCACCTCACACTGGCGAATTTTAACCAGCTTGGGAGGTGTTTTTCATTATATATGGAGCGAGTGCTTTGCTTGTCTATTCGAGCAAGGAGCCGCTTTGTGTATCTCATGTCAGGTTGTCCACCGGCTACTGAAACAATCCAACTAAGGCTGAAGATGCCGCGTACAGTACCATACGAATGTTTCATTTCTGAATGGGAAGCTAAAGTCGAACAGGCCAGACGGGAGGTCGGTGGTTTGGACGTTTTCAATGCCGTGCACCTTTAGTCTGGTCCTGCATGTGACAGTCGCCACGTATACACCAGGTACATAGTGCATGGTTATCACTACCTGGTATGTTCAAACGCAGCCTTTCACGAGGAGTACGAGTTGTGCACCTGCCGGTTCTGCCTGAAGAGGTGTGCCAAGTACCATGCAGTGAGATGCACAGCGCTGAACAAAACATCGTCACACTACTTCTCTCGCCGAAAGCGTGAAGAAGATAGAGTATTATGAAGAAACATCGTGAACTGTATATTATACTCAATCTGAGTGAAATAAATCTAATTGGAATTGGAATAAAATTATCTGCAGAGGCCAACCGCTGGAGTTTGTCAACTCCTTTCCATATATGGATCTCATCCTCCTTTGCTAGGATTTGGGAACATTTTTCACTGTCAAACGTTTTACAATTCGAGATATGTTTTTCAGTTTACATAAAACTGGTTCTCTGTCTGCCGCCTTCGGCACAGATTCGATCTGTGTATCTGCCAGTAGGTTGCGGGCCATTAGTACAAACAATTAGAATCAGGCTGAAGTCACCAAATACTAAGCACTTCCAGCAGTTTTTGCGGGAATGGCAAGCTAACGTGATGGAGGCCATAGAAGAGATTGCTTATGTAAGTGTGCACTTCAACAGGAGCCTATGGGACGGAATGGCATGCATTAGTTGTTACGTAAATACAAGATACATTGTGCACGGCTACCACCACGAATGCCGCTGTCGGTTCTGCTCGCAGGAATGCGCAAAGTATTACGCGACGAACTGCCGGACGCACACATTGTGCCTATCCAAGCTACGTACTCATTTCCGCTCTGTGCTTTATCTTAGAATATGGCCCATACTAGGTCGTTTACTATAAATGCTAATATCCTCTGGGCATCCTGAATATTCTTGAAGGTAATGTAATATTGCGAACCAGAGAAGCAGTAACTTAAATAATTTGTCCTAGGTTAAATTTACAGTGTTATGGATAGCCATGGGTAAATAAACTCTTACATACAGTATGGTTGCGAATGGCGCTGATTTTTGAAGCGATGTTGTTCACCTTTGTTTCTTGCTGATAGATGATAATTGATATACCTATTGAGCAAAACTGATGTTAACTAATTCTCGGATTGATAAACTGATATATGTTTTTTTTTTGTTCTTGCAGAGTACTGACAGCGGAAGCTACAAAACAGGTCTTAGGTTCAAATGGTCAAGTGTCCGTAATGACTCGCAAGTACATGCAAATGGAAGATGTTGAACAGCTGGACGAACAGATTTTAAATCCATCCTCTCGTGGAAAGTATGAGGGTGTTCCGCACAGATTTTTAGACGTTGACGCTTTGAAACGACAGCCTAAACTACTGTAGATTATTCATATATATATATATATATATATATATATATACACAAAACAACCGAGCATGTGAGGTGTTGTAGAATCAGCTGCAATTGCTCAGCAAAGTGATGACGGAATCATCATTTTAACTATTAAACTATCTACACAGATTATTCGTGTTCAAAGCTACGTACATACATTTCAGACAATAGGTATGTTGGTTAATGAGCCTAACACGAGGAGTTGGTTCTCTACACAGTGACTACTCACTTTATATGGTCATGTCGGTACAGAAATAGCCGTACTATGAAATGTTTTTGTATAATATATGGAAATATTTTTTAGACCAGTAGGAAGAATAACAGGTTTCTCCTAGTGCTCTTACTGCTTTAACGTGAGTAATCCTTTGCACAAATGTACAGTAGTTATATAACTATTTCGCGTGTTTCCAGCGGTTATGACAATGGTCTAGAGCAGCCTAAAATGCTTACAATATTTAGCCAAACATCTATGATGTTTGGGATATTTCATTTATGACATGTATGTGTGAGAGCGTATAGTGTACATATGCTTGACATGTATATATGTATGTAGTATATATTGGCAAAATAGACATATTTGTGTTTCCATCAAGTCTTTTAATTCGCCTCTATTTTAAGCTGCTTTCCAACTAAAAAAAATGTGGCTATAAACAAGTACACACGTAGATTAATATCAATCAAACTCAAATAGATTGATGACGACGCTATTATATATAAGTAAAATCACACTTTTATCAATTTTCAATATGTTGTAAATATACGCAGTGTTTAAGCGCATTCCATGATCTTATGTTCTCGATTTACTCTTTTAGATTCGTCACACCTACGCTATTTCTTCGTGGTGTCTATTTTTCTCTAAAATTAAAATGACCGAATTGACGTTAAAGGAGCATATAAATAGGTTATTCGAAATATCGTTGCTTGGTCCTATCTGCCCGAGCCTTTTTTGTCGAAGCTCACATTTCTGAACTCGGTTGAATTGATGGAGTACCCTCCACGAGTAAAGTGGCTATCCTAGGACTATCAATTCACCGAGTCATCCGACGGTGTATCCATAGGTGGCAACGTGTCAACGACAAAGTCCGTTGACGTTGCCTCGAGAGTTCGAAGGTTAAGCCAAACGCAGGTGGGAGTCGACGCAAATATCGGAACACTAAGCAGGACAACCTCTGCGTCAGACCTCTTATCTGAAATCAAATTCATGATTTCACAACAAACAAGCGAATGTTTTCTTTACCTGCCCGAAAATGTTGTCTATATGGTGGCGTGGTCTAGGTTACTATGCTAGTCACGGTTGTCATTTACCGGGGTTTCTCCAGTTCCATCCCCATTGGTGATATTTAAACGGCGTTCATTGAGAATAGATGACACAAGGCCACAAAGACAGTTGGGGACATAGGTCGCCATCTTTCGGGTCTCAAACATCACGCTTGTTCTCTTATATAGTGTGCGCGAGGCATCTGTATGATTGTATATCTAGTGCATAAAATCCTAGATATCCAAGGTTGAATATCACACCACCCTGTGATGTGATATTCAACAGACATGTCAATTTGCAATGTCCTCTTGGTATATACATATACGCTGGAAAATTTACGCAGTTCAGATGTCAAGCTTGGAGTAGGTGGGATCGACTCGGAATCGGTTCTTCGAGAAAGGAGCTTGCTGCTTATAATTTAAATTAGCCGATGTTAAAATAAACTACAAACTAACTATAAACTAAATACAATACTTAGCCTCTATCATTGTGCTGCTTACGCTTGCATATACTATTATCTAGATGTAATCACAGGTTATGATTCATGCTAATGATAAACACATAGTTCAATAACAAACGTCTGACTCGTAATTGAGAGGATTTGAGAAAACGAACCGATGTGTTTGTGGACAGCAAATTCCTTCTGGTTACCCGCAAACAGAACATGAGGAGTTTGCTCAATCACGAACGGGTCTTCCTCTTGATGCGGGTAAGCTCCTAGAGTGTCCGGAACGGTAGGCGCCAAATGACTCCTAAATTAAGATCAGGGTGAAGGCAAATCGGAAAATATACAGACGCGTAATTCGCAGTAACAACTTCAAAACGACTAGAGAAGCTGAAAGAACACAACGGACATAAGCATAGCAAGTATGTATATTACACTCAAGCATAGCAGGTATGCATGCGTGCATTAACACTATTTTTTATTATTTCGTTTAGCATCTATTAAGAGCAGATGAGGTACCTGGTGCTTTGTGCGATATCATCGTAAACATTCCAAACATTTATAGCATATTGCGATGACGATACCAACCATTTGATGATTGCTTTTAGTACATCTATTGGACTTTTCAGTCGCGAATACCGCATAATGTCCGAGACGTTTTGCCCTGATGAACCGAGAAAACGAATTCCATCCACCTGGACAAAATAACAGTAGGATTACAGTTAGCGCCATGTCTTACACGTATCTTCATGCTGTTTGGATGGAACCGATCTATTTGTATATGAACAACAATTCTGTTTACTTCTGTGTTACAGCTGTCACCCGATTTAATAGAATCGTAACACACTCTTGTTGGTGGCTGATATATCTTCTTTCGTCTGAACAGCACCGTCTGAAAACGTTTAAAATGCATTGCTTATTTGAACAACACGTTATTCTTTCTTATCTGAGTTAACTATTTTTAGTGCAGTTCCGTATGCTAGTATTCGTTTTCGGAAATAAAAAAAATAGAAGCATCACCTAGTGATAACTGCGTTGAGTCTTATTCAGCGTATTCCGAATCTTTGATCAAATCACGTAAAAGCTTACCTCAAAGGCATAAGGGTTGGTCGCAGCCACGAGATTTGTGTGAACAGCAGCTCTTGGAAACAAGCAGTGATGCAGAGGATGTTGTGGAAGCAAACTATTCGTAGGATCATTCGGACCTGAAAATTAGCATCGGGTTTGCGAAGGGTGTCCGTCAAGTCTGAACCTTATGCCGCCGGCTGAATACAGTGAAAAGCTTTACCTTCACTGACTCTTTACTTTGATTATATTTTCAACGCATGCGATGATGATGCTTTGCCCCTCTCGGAGGCCATGTTGTCCAGCTAGTACAAGTTTAAGAGTCCTTGATACCGTCTCTTTGAAACACTGACTTAGTTCAACCGTTTTGAGCGAAATATGACGAAAATGAGAGAGGTACCAGCCGGATTCTACAAAACTCGTACAATGCAGTACATCGGCTGGAGGAAATTTCTTTAAGAGCGACAATATATATACCAGATGTGTAGCCCACGGGCTTCACAACAAGTTATGTAACACAAAATGCCTCTGTATGTACTGCGAATATGAGTGCACTTTAGACCACACTGAAGCGTGCCATTATTTTCCTAGTACGTTAGAGCTGGCTGGATAAAGTGTGCAAGGCTAAAAAAAAGTTAAACGGTGGTCTAGCATTAATGAAACCATACAGGTTGTACTTGAGACAACATATTTCTTCGGCATGTCAGTCGGCATTCTTAAAAACCTACATGTGTCAATGTATTTAAGCTTAAAGATAATGTTTAAAAATAAACAATAATTATACAATAAAATCTGAGAGACTAAGTCGGATATATATATATATATATATATATATATATATATATTGCCGTCACTTTCACTGGGGGACAATTTCTTACACCCCATTATAGGTTAAATAAACGTATATGTATATATATATATATATATATACGCATCACTGGCAACAGTAATTAATGCGAAGCTGACTCCACTTACCAGGCATAATGTCAACAGGAACAGTTTTAGCCAACTCCGCTAAATATGCGTCTAATATGTTCATCCATGGTGCGTTGTTAGGCACTTCCTTGCGAAGCGAGAATTTCGAAACGTCGGACTTTGAGGAGGTCGAACGGCCCATCACTGAGTTGCCGCAGATAATTACACGACAAACCTTTGCAGTCTGTACAAATATCATAGACAACAAATACACACACATCCTGGTTTATATCCGAATTAAAGCCAAACAAATCAGTAAACTTTACTTTATCCGAAACATTTTTATAATGACATGACAAAGGTAAGAGATTGCGGGACAACTGTGAACTATAAAAGCCTACCCGTTCAATGTCCTTGTTGTCGCCAATGAATCCGCACATATAATCGACGAAGAGCTGAAGCGGCGTCAGGTCGTTTGAGTTGCACAACTCAAGGCCGCTCAAAAACACTACGAACTTATCGCCAGATAACGACGGAGGCGGAATAAGCTTCTGAATGCCTAGCAAATACAATCACACAATAACACATCAGTAAGTAGAATGCGTTGCTATCTTTCTATCACAGCAATTGTTAAGGATACAAGACTAAATATTACATAAATCAACGCATAGCAGCGCCAATAGGCACTCCTCAGCTAGTCAGATGGTGTTATAGACAAAATACTTCAGGTCTTTGCTTCAATCTATTGCTTCACAAAATAAGGACATGGTGTCGATGGTTTACAAGTTACATAGAGTTAATAAATTATTACCTATAAAGCAGAGGTCTTCTAAAACGAAGTGTGCATCGTTTTCATCAACAAAGCCAAGTAACGCTACAGGAACGCCTGTGACGAGATCGTGAGCACTCAAGAGATCTGAATGCCGAATTGCTACCCGTTGTCGCATATCCTCAAGAACTAGCGAGTCTTCATCTGAAGTGAAGTTATCGCAACTTTCTTGAATACCGAGCGGGGTATCCTCTGGCACCTAGTCCCATACAAATAAATTTCATTTGATTAGTAATCATTAATTAATACATCTCGTTGGCCCATAAATAATTGTATGCGTTGTTTTTAATGGCCTTCAATGAATCATCGTGGTAAGCGATATCCATGGAGGGATTAGCGTAAAACACTAGGCGATAAATGGCATGATTTGGATCTAAGACACTAGCGTACTTTCAACACTTATTGGCCTCCCACAATATATGCATGACCAGCGTGTTCCGCTCTCGCATTGAGCATTGAAGGGGCTAATGAGTCAGTAACGGTTGCATTCTATACCAGCATGCGACCCATCTCGAAGGTCATAAGGGTCAGTCCATGCGGTCTTTTTCCATTTTCCCTGCAGAGGCCAGGAGGCTCGAGAATGCAAGCGAAGCCAGCTGACCTTAAGGTTCTGCTAAATGTGACGTTAAGTGCTGCGTGTCGGACTCGACGACCTAAGCTCTAGGCTCAAGAGAGGCCATGGTGTGCCTGTGGACTCATTTGATCGCCGCATCTACACTGTGGGGGAATACGAGACCTGCTCCCCGGCGCCCAGAGTCTGGCCTTGTCAACCGTAGAGGGCTCAATGGGATGCAAACATGCCTTATTTTAATGGAAAGGGTGTTAGCGGGTATCACACCGTACAGGGAGGCCAATATCTCGGATAAAGCCGCCAAAGTGAGATTGTAAACCTCTTCACCTGTACCGTCCAGTAACCGTGTAGCCTTTTACCCTTATATCTACTACATACAAATAATAAGTCATCGTATAAGATTACAACAGCATTAACGCCTATGTGAACAAAAAGGATAACTTAGCCAGCTTACGTCTTCGGAGATTTCCCTAAGAATCGAGGGCTGCTTGGGCATCACCTTGAAGAGTGTGCCCATCACGATGCTCCGCACGCCGCACTCAAGGCTGCATACGTCCACAACGGGGCAATCTAAGTCACCTACAAAAGTCATAAACGATAGTACTACATAAAGGAATGTGTCACAAATTATATTATTACATTAAATGATGTAGCACAACGGATATTATTACATTACATGAAGTGGCACAAACAAAATTATTACGTACAGGTATACAATTGTCAGATTACCGATCATTGTGAAGGTCGGGCTGGGACATTAGTTGCAGTCCAAAAATGGGTGCGATTATGCTGTACGCGCGCCCACTAAGCGATCCGCTAAGCTAACAGTCCGTTTATATTAATTTTGATCTTGTCGGTTTTTGAAACGAACATTTATGAGATGTGTAAGCACTCCGCAATAAGAAAACTATTGTGTCGCAGCTGGTTTTGCTACCCAAACAGTAGATCTATACCATTATATATATTTCTATATATAAATATATATAAAATTAAGCAAGAGCTTTTCACGTCCATACAGAACACAAACATATATTTAAAAATAGATACATAGACTTGCGTGCAGTTATTATAAGATACATGTATGCACACGTATACTGTTATACAGTTGGATTGAACCACGCACCCCATTTTTCCTGTACTCTTGCTTGTAACATTGGTAGACATCTTTCGTACCGAAGGCGATACATTGACGCATATTGGCATTTAAAATCTCGAGAGGCAACCCGAAACCTCTCCGACATGTCTCGGAACTCGCATGAGGTCCGATGGAATTCTCGCTCGGAGTAATCGCCCTGTAAGCTCATTCTGTGACGTTGCTCGAAAAGCACCATCAGACACAGTATTACTTAGTTAGAGTTGAAAAGACTTGCATCTCAGTCCACATGAAATCACCAATGCTCTAATTCTATATATATATATATATATATATATATATATATATATTACGTTTACATAATATAGACGTACACATACAGTAACAATACGCCTTGCTATATGCTCACGGTCGTGTATATGGCAATAAAATCATTATTCATGAATAATAATATATGGAAATTTGACTTCTATTGATTGCGACGATTGTTCAATGTTATTCGTATTGTTGTTAATGTTAGCTGTATTGCCAAGCACGACAATATATAGTACTTGTGTACGCAATTATCATGTCCCTTCTTTTCACTATCAATACAAAAACACCTATATATATATATATATATATATATATATATATACGTTTTCATTAGGTAATTTTGGTATATTTAAATACAAATGTAATTAACATCACTATGCATGTAAAAAACGGTAATTGAGTGCATATCGGAAACGAATAATAAATTATATAGGTTTGAGAGAAGCTTAAACAGATGTCTCGATTATCCGGCTCCAATTGCTATTAGACGAGACTTTATCAAACTAGTTTCGTTTCACGTATTTGTCTAAAGTGATTAAGCCCTTACGTAAGATCGAAAAGAAAGCCTATGTCAATCTAAAATTTAGTTTGCGATCCGCTGCTGGTATTACGTACCTGGCTGAAATTCCGCCAAAACTGCTGTTGTTCGACAAACTCAAGTCTCGGCGGTATTTCGAACAACCGCCAAACCGTATTTGATATAAGCGGCACTAGCAAAGTGGCCAAATACATAGTCAACGGCTGTGTTTGTTGTCTTTCATCGCCCATAGGCGCGAGAACGACGAGAAACACACTGCTGCATACCAGAAAACGGTTAATGATTGGAACGTCATGTTTCGAAGTTCTGCCCAGTTCTGTTAGTGTTCGGAATTGCTCATCATTCGTGATACAGGTGATGCGGAGTGCAGATCATGGACTGAAAGTGCTGTGTGAACTGAGTGATTCTAAAGTTGAGTGCGGTACTTCTCCATTCAGAGATGTCGGACGTGCCAGAAAACGCTCCCCAATGTAAGAATATATCTGACGAGAATTTTTTTTTTTTTTTGTGTACGAGTATTTTTTCTTAGTGTTTTCTTCCCATCCCTTAGTGGTGGCGAGCGAAGTGCCGGTCGAAACTCGATTTCGATCAGCTGCTCTGTTAGTTAGTGAGACGTTGTGCGGCGTCACTGCGTAACCAATGAGACGGATAACGGATGGCGCCAACATAAGGCATCAATTGAAGGCTGAAAGTAAACAACCCGCGTACTATATCGACGTCTTCTTCAGGGAAGGCCTCACATGGCATGTGCCTTTATCACATTGTCCTGTCGAGCAAGAAAAATAATACCGTTTAACGGTCCATAGGCATACGTTTCATATATATATATATATATATATATATATATATATATATTCAACAGTAATACTCATACGATGGACCATTATTTTCTATGTCGCCTTCACTTTGGCTATAACGTTGGCAAATAAAGAATGAATCGTTCTTGTTTGTATTAATTGCGCGAACGTTTTAATTGACTCTAGGTCAGTATTTCGCGCAAAGGATTTCAAAGGGTGCATGGAATATGACTGATAACTCAAATGTGCAAGCCAGCATTCTGCGAACTCACTTAATGTGCATTACAAACGCGCAGTTCATCGAGTTTGTCGTAGGAGCTATTATGAAGCACATCATATATTTGTGCAAACATTAGCTAGAAATTGATGAGTTTTCTACAAGCTTGGTGAGCAAGGAAGACAATTATTATAAATAGAACCGATGTATATATATATAGATATATACACATATACGAAATACTACGAGCACTGGGTAAGCGTCTGAGCGTCTTTTGGCAATTTTTTTTTGTCATTTATTTAGTGAGATGATGTAGATACTTTGAATGTCTCTGATCAAGCGTGTATTCACGCGTATGCCTGTCCCCTCAGTATGAGTGAAGTAAATAAATTATTACCTTTGAGTTTTATGTACGCAACTAATTGCCCTTTTTAATAGGCGGAAAACATAGTCACTTGGACTACAATCCGAGAATAATCAGCGTACTTAGAGGCATGAGAATAGAAGCAGATGGCGAAGATAAATATAAGGAGTATTGCAGTCGTAGAGTTTAATGTTACACAGCAAGGACCGTCGGAGTCGATAGATCTAGAACTTTTCGACACCCGGGTTTATTTAATTGCCAGGGACCTGCATCTTTCCGACAGACCTGCCAAGCTTCCAAGCCCTGTCTTACCTTAAGAACCTCAAGAAAGGAGCCCGCCTGCTCGACGTGCTCCCTGCATCTGGCGCAGCCCTTAGGATGGCTATAAGAAGAGGTGCGGATGCAAATGAGGCTTGACTGGCTTTGGCTAATTAATTTGCGGCCGCCCGCGTACTATCGTTAAACGAACCACTAATTAACGACGGGGACGAAGCTGACCATGAAAGAAGACATCACTGGAGCGTTACGATCCTTCCCTATGAGTTCGTCAGCCGGGCTGGATCTTATTAAGCTTATTGGCGGACAAGACCATGGAGCCATTAAGAGCGGCCGTCGCCGACCTTGCTAAGGCACTAGCCGATATCACATAGGTTCTAGGTTATGGCTAAGTATTGGACCGATGGAGTCACTTCGTGTTCGGAGGAGTATTCACCACAATGCATAGGGACGTGTGGCGGTCCACAAGACTTCCCACAGCTAAGTCCGAGCGACCCACCAGGACGCTTTCATGCTGAAGACGTCGGGCGAAATCGTTATGTCAGAGACAGAAGTACCGCCAGGCGATGCGTTGGGCGCTTTATTCTGCCTAAGTTAATGACCTGGCTGCATCACTAAAATGGCCACTCAATTTATGATGCCTAGACGACGGAGTACTTCACAATTTTCTAAAGACGTCTTGAGAAGGTATCCGTAGGGTTCGTAAACATGGGACAAACAACAAAAATAAGCGGATTAGAACTGAACACAATGAAGTGCCTAGCTTTGTTTCGGTCGTAGAACTCCACGTTCCGGGAGCACTTGCCTGGTTTAAAGGTAACCACTTCTCAGGATTCGGAATTATTGATTAGTCTCCAAAGGTGCTCCTTTTTTTTGCTAGACGCACTATTTTATTGCGTTTAATCGAAATATGAGGTACCCTTTTGTTTATCTTTGGCACACAACTATGGGCGCGAACGCGAGGGACCTTGGTTGTGATACACATCCCAAAATCCATGACAAATTCCCACGTAGTCACTCGGAAATACAGCTACACAGTTTCGCACAAGCAATCTTCCTCGAGCGTAGGAGGCCTTCCAGAACAGGCTTATACGTCTGTCAATATGAAGTACAGGGAACACGTAACTGATATCGTTTCAACGACCACACAGAGACCACGGAGAATTAGATCACGCTTTCATTCTTACATAGGAATCCACATATATACTCACAACTATTTGAGGTGTACGCATTATCTATAATAACATATGCAGCCCTTGTCTGGAACCCATGTCTGAAGAAAGATTAGCGACTCCAATATAAGATATGCAGCTAATATCGACGTAGAATTGCATACAACTGTGTTTTACTGAATTTCAAGTACTATCGTATAGCTTCCCAACATATTTGAGAGGTTGAGGAAAATGGATTGTAAGATTCTCAGTTTTATTGAGGAAAGTCCTAATGAACGGATGCTAAATATGTCCAACGTCATGCATACGACTACGCCTCGCCAGAAGAATATTCTTACAAAATTGTGAGAATTAGTGACAAAACGAACTCTGAATTATATGTTCCCCTAGAGTAACTCGCCAAATACACGAAAGCTTGATGTTACCAGACTAAACAATTATATATATATATATATATATATATATATATATATATATATATATATAATCTAACGTTACAACCCTTACTGGCGTTGTTGTCGGTTGCCAACAGCTTTAAACAAACACAATGATGAATGATCACACAATGGCGGCAGAGTCTACACGAGCAACAGAGCCGGGTCCCCCAGAGCGTCCCGGCCCAAGCTTGATACCCGAGCCCGGCCCTGCGACAGTACCGAATTCACAGGGGACCAACAGGGTTACTTGTAATCTTTGTCGCCAGAAAACTTTACTAGGCGAGGTCTCCGTAGACACGTCACCGTCAAACATGGGGGCGCGGACACCACACATATCCGTGACGAAGCCATGAACGAGTCCAACCCAGACCTCACGGAGCTCATTCAATCCTTCATGAAAAGTGGGAAGCTGGTACGAATCCTACCGAAAGCAGTAAGGAAATCGGTGGCTGACGCCTTATCGGAGGTGTGCTCAAGAGCAGCCCTGGACAACGACGACGCTGCTTGGCTTGGGCTGTTCTCGTTCGCCCCAGTTGTGTTGAGGTTACCAGTAAGCCGCAGGGATCAACGCTCCCTGACAGTTGTCATCAGAAAGAACCTGGTGGAATTTCAACGTGGAGTCCGGCTGACTCACCTGGCTTCCTCGTCTGGTACAGACGAGTCAGGCCCTGGTGTTGACCGGATTCGTCCAAACGCAGAGCCGTGCTGGCCAAACTATACGACGGGGACGCTGCAGGGGCAGCCCGCCTCCTTCTATCTGATGACGTTATGGTTGATGAGCCAGCTGCTATAGCATCGTTACGGGCGAAGCACCCCGTCGGACAGTCGGACCCCCCCCCCCTCTCAACAGCTCATGCCTTCTTTCACCTTGGCTGAGGATGTGCGCTACGCGGTGGATTCATTTTCAAAGAGCTCGAGTGCCGGCCTAGATTTAATCCGGCTCCGTCTGCTGCAAGACCGTCTTTCACCGAGTCTTGGCAGCTCGTCCGAGAGACTTGGCAAAGCGCTGGCAAAGCTGATTGACGTACTGCGCTGGGGAACCCCACATCCTGGGTGGCGTCCTCTCATTTTTGGGGCAAGGCTGTTCGCACTGAAAAAGAATGACGGCTCATATAGACCCATCGCCTGTTCATCCGTGATA
Organism: Dermanyssus gallinae; assembly: GCA_003439945.1. Classification (NCBI taxonomy): domain Eukaryota; kingdom Metazoa; phylum Arthropoda; class Arachnida; order Mesostigmata; family Dermanyssidae; genus Dermanyssus; species Dermanyssus gallinae. The sequence goes on along the minus strand of QVRM01007112.1, from coordinate 250,260 downwards.
CGCAGGGTCGCTGCGAAACTGGCAGTGAGGGACTCCAGAGATGTCATCTGCCGGGTTATAGGGCGTAACCAGTTGGGTTTCTCTACCAAGCGGGGTGCAGAAATAATGGTCCACGCTACCAGGGCATTCATCGACTCTCGGCAGGAGTGCTCCGTTCTAGTCAAACTGGATTTTAACACCGTGAAAAGAGATCAGTTGCTAAAAACAGTTGCAGAAGAGGCTCCCGCCATCTACCATTAAGTCAAACTGGCCTACGGTGACCCATCACACCTTACCCTCGGCATTGCTTACCTCGGCTGTGGGTGTCCAGCAGGAAGACCCCCTCACCCCTCCTTTGTTCTGCCTTGTCGTGAAAGATCTGGTCAACTCTCTCGAAAGTCCACTCAACCTCCAGTCCACTCAATATATGTATTTGGACGATGGTGTCATAGGAGGTAGCGCCAGTACAGTATGTGAGGACATAAAGAAAATACTAAGCTTCGCTACATGCAGCGGCCTAGAATTGAACCCGACCAAGTGTGAGGTCCATATAAAAGGAATGGGCGCAAATGATACCCCTGTCATCCTGGATTTACTTCCGGGGTGCCGCGTAACTGGCGACGACCTAGACCTTCTTGGGGTGCCTTTATCCTCTGACAACCTCACCTCGACGATCGAGCGATGGAGAGAAAAACTCCAGGTCGGTCAACCGCCTCCCTCAGCTTGGCGCTCATAGGAAATTGTACCTTCTACGCTCGTGCTTCTCCGCTTCGAGTCTGAACTACCTGTTCAGAGGTGTCAACTGTATAGCCTTCTCATCTCACTTGGAAGAACTAAATGTCAAGCAAGGCGACGCGTTGGAATCTCTACTTAACCTGCGGCTACGGGGCGACCCCTTAACCCAAGCATCACTACCGGTCGCAAGAGGCGGGTTGGGACTCCCCGAGGCAGTTACCCTTTCAGTTGCGGCGCATATTGCCTCCCTACATTCAGCGATCAGTGACATCGAGGCTATCATAGACCCCCAGGCCATAGCGCATTTCCGATCTACGTTGGAGAAGACCCAAGGTGAAGCCATCGCATTCTGTGGGGCTCTCCCGGAGACCCCTTCTCTTCAGTCTGCGTGGTCAGATGTGGCACACGACCATCGATGGAGCGACCTGTGGAGCCGAGCAACTTCCGACGCTGACAAAGCGAGGTTACAAGCCGTCTCCTCGTCGGGTGCAAGCGTATGGCTACACGCCCTCCCGAGTCCTCAACTGGGTACCCTTTTAGACGATGAGTTTACATGAATATTGAAGTCGACTTCCTAGGCCACCACGGTCTTTCTTGCGCCCAGAGTTCAGGCAGGATCGCACGTCACTCGGCCCTGAACGAGACGTTCTGCAGAGGATTGCGGTTGGCAGGCTACCCATGCGTGCTGGAGCCCCCCGGTTTAGTCAGAAATTACGGAAGAAGGCCTGACGGAATGACTCTGACCCCATTCGATCGGGGCCAGATGCTGGTGTGGGATGCGACCGTTACCGACTCTTTAGCCCCTTCAATGGTCGGTACTGGCGCAGCCCGCCCTGGGCATGCGGTTGCCTTAGCGGAAACAGCCAAGTGCAGGAAGTACTCAGGCCTGGACTATCCCCACTTGTTCTCACCTCTAGCTTTTGAGACGTTGGGGGGATCAGGGTTGCTTACCAAAAAATTACTCAGAGACGTCGGGAGAAGATTGGTGGTTGGTACAGGAGACAAAAGAGCGGGGAAGTACTTACTGCAGCGCTTGTCGTTGGACGTTCAGAGCGGGAACGCTGCGTCGGTGAGAGGAACTTTGGCCAGGTGGACCAGCCCCAGCTTGGGCCTAGAGCCTTAAGTTGTTTATTTTCAGTTCGTTATGTGACACATTGTGATAACAGACAACATGGACAAATAAATTTGCCGGCGGGCTATGCCGGTCCATAATATATATATATATATATATATATATAGTGATGATTTATTAATCATTTACAATATGTTTGCATACTCCGCAGTGCTCGCCTTTGGTACATTGGGCGCTTTATTCTGTACGCCTTACCCCAATCGTTGAATTGGGGCAAGGCGTACTTGCCCCAATTCAACGATTGTTACATACGATACATATGTAATAATAGTAACTTCATCACCTAACGTTATAAGAAGAAGTGAAAGGGGTCGTAGCAGTAACAAGGTAATAACACCAATTGTTCGGCTCTGTATGCACTGTGCAGAGCGTGAATGACACGGATCTTAAACTGCAGATCCCGCTCTAAGCCGGGAAGAGATGGTCCTCACGTTAAGTGTAGCATATGTCCGTATCTGATAGTGCATATCACCTTTCAATGCAGTAATACAGAAGACCAGTTGGTAACAACGGCGCTAATGCGGGGCGATTATTAGGGAAGCTGAAGAAGAAGACAGACCCGCATAGAATCCCACCCGCTTCTTAAGTGAATAATCGTAATAGCACGCCACATAAATAACTGCAGTGGCAGTGACATATTATCTTCTTGTTGTAGCGCACTACTGAATTATTGGCATTTCAGCATGTCCCGGTACGAGCAGTGAATCGGCGGGCAAGGCAGCGGGATGTGAGGGATGTCCCAATCAATCGGCGTGTGCTTCTGGACCTCAAGGACCTGATCCCGGTTCGTGTAAACGCTGAATTCCACTTAGTTTTTAGAGCCAGAAAGTAATAAAGCCATACTTTTAAACAGCTACTTCTATGTAGTAGTCATAGTACCATTTTATATTGTTATGGACTGTAATTCTGCGCTACTTCTAGCCTTTTGAAGATCGCTTAATTATTAAGTGTATATCAACAATATTAACAGCGTAGGCATTATTCCCACAAATCTGTACTGATATCTTACGCCGTAAATAAGGTATTGGTACTATAAGTAAATATTGAAAATGATTGAAATTCATTATATTGGTTTTGTTGTCGGTTTTATCAAATGATTGTCTATTGAGAATAGATTTGGCGCTGATTCGATCGCGATTGGCTTCGGTCCGTCATATCGTGCTCATTCTGTCCGGTAAGGGCGGCGTGGGAAAATCGACAGTTACCGCAATGCTGGCGCACACTCTAGCCGCTCAAGATGCAACTAAACAATCCGCCAACGCTAACAGCGACGACCACGACGTCAGCCAGAACAAGATGGAGATCGTCTCACAACAACGACAGGTTGCCGTGCTTGATATCGACATCTGTGGACCTTCACAGCCCACCATGATGGGGGTCGTAGGCGAACAGGTACTTATATATTTTTGTTGAAAAAGGGTTAAACGCTGCGAGTAGATAATGGGAAGGGTCTTACTTTTCATCTCGGTTTCCCACCTCCATAGCTACTCCCAGCGTCCACCCAAAAGTCGTGTCGCATATAAAGTCTACGAACTCCGTAAAGGTTCCTTCGAGAGGCTTTGGGATGCTTGCTTCCTTTCCGTCTCCATCATCATCCAATTTGTTCCTGTGTTATAAAATTGCTGTGGTTCTAGCCCGTTCCAGTGTCTGGCACTGTAGAAAAGTGTGAGTAGAGTTCTTCTCCGCTTTTTTCCGGCAGTGAACACAGGTTGCCGAGGGAGCTTTCCAGATTAGAGACCCACCGCCCGGGAGCGTTTAAGCGTTCCTCTTGCCTTCTTTTTTTTGAAGAGACCTTGAGCCAGACCGTAGATCCGAACAGTACAATCGACTTGGCTACGATTGTTTGGCTGAATTCTTGCGATTGCATTGAGTGAGAGTATCTTTATGTGGTTGAGTCTCATAAAGATACTCTCGATCTGCCCCAGAGCCTCGTGGCCTACGTATCGGGCCTCATCGGTCTGCCTCATTTGCTGCCCCTCCAAGTATACCCTGATGACACCAGCCTTCCTTTACGTTAGCAGTATGACCCCGCGTTTTTCGGGATTATTACTAATCCGGCATTGTCTATTCACGTCCTCGTAGACTCTAGTGCTCTATTAGCATTAAGTTTTAGTTCTTCTGCTGTTTGATTGCGAAACTCTTGCCGTCGATGGTATTTCCACTTCCCCGTTGAGGACTTTTTGATCCTATTGATGTTTCCAGGTGACCTGGGTGAGACAAAGTGGGCGTCTCTCAGCTCGTTTCCAGTTTGCGGGTATTGCCCTCTTCTGGTCGCCGTAGTGAAAACAAGTGAAACTAGATCTGGAAACCAGGACATAATACCATCTGGCTCTGGAGCCTTTCTAGTTTTAGGTCCCGCTGCACCCTCAAGTACCTCCTCTACTGTTATCGTTCCATTCTCCTGGCTCCCTGTCGAAGCAGGCGTATTGTGGGAAGAGCTTTTCAGGACCTGGTTGATTTGCTCCTTTGTGAGCACAACTCTGGGCTTTCCCGCGTTAACTACCTTTACTATATTTTAGGGCTTTCCCTAAGGGTCGCCGTTGATTCACTTTAAACAAATTGCGCCAACTATTTGTCACGCCTTCCTCTATTTTCCTCTATTTTCTGTTGCAATACGGTTCTAAATGTTCTATAATTGGCCAAAGTATGAGCTTCAGTTAGCTTAAAAAACAATTTAGCTAAAAAAGCCATTAAAATCCTCTGGAGTTTTGTGCGGCTTTTTTTTAGCGCATGCCTTGCTCTGTTGCAGTCACACTTCTTCTTGGGTCAAGGGGGTTCAAGGGTCTTGTTCCACCAATATTCTTACTGGCAGTTCGCCCGCCTTGGATGTGTGGGCTTAGTGGCTTGAATACATGCTGTTACCAGAACGTTTGGGAGCTGCTTTGAGGTTCGAGGCAGTCCCGTGTTGGTGACTGCCTTGCTAAAAAGGTGCTTACATTATATAGTAACCCATTACTTGACATAGTCTCGGTTGTAAGGTAAATAATAATAACAGAACCAGGGAGTCGGTGGAACTGGTCTAGCTTGCATTTCAGTTGGTAAGAGTGGCCTATGTCGTCACGCTTTAGTGAGAGCAACAGGATTTAAAGATAGTGTACTTGGTTGCTTGCATGTGTTAATTTTTTTCTTGGAAAATTGTGCTGTTTTAGGTGCATCAGTCCGGCAGCGGTTGGAGTCCAGTATACCCTGAAGAGAATCTTGCCTTGATGAGCATTGGCTTTTTATTAGGGAGCAAGGACGATGCTGTAATTTGGAGGGGACCCCGAAAGAACGGTTAGTACATTCGAGCTACAGACAACCACAACTCGGCAAATCATGCACTATACTTTTACTTTCGTCTTCAGTTTTAATGTACAGGTTTAAGGCACAAATAATGTTACTAGCTACTAGCGCTTGGCAGTAATAATTACTTGTATTGTTTAGGAAGATTCATCGACTAGGTTTTTATCTTCGTAGCTGACTTCCTACGGAACTAAGTTGTTATTTGCTTTCTCTGTGATTGTGGTCGCACAGCGAGTGCCAATGCTACGTCGTGGAGGAGGGAAGTAATAGACATTAGGAAGCAAGCTGAACTGGTTGAACGTTACCTCGGATTCTACATGCATACCGCACATATATATATATATATATATATATATATATATATATATATTGGAGGTAACATCAGTACGGTCTGTGAAGACCTAAAGAAGATACTTAGTTTCTCCACATGCAGCGGTTTGGAGCTGAACCCAATCAAGTGTGAGGTTCATATAATCGGCTCAGGTACAGCTGAAATCTCCGCCATACAGAACCTACTTCCAGGTTGCCGCGTAACAGGCGACGATCTGGATATTCTTGGCGTACCCCTGTTCTCTCGCCACCTTGGACCGACAATCGAACGTAGGATGGAAAATCTGGAGGTTGGTTTTACTCGTCTTCCCCAGCTAGGCGCCCACCGGGGGTTGTACCTCTTGCGTTCGTGCTTCTCTGCGTCGAGGCTGAACTACCTGTTTAGGGGAATCAACAGTTCAGCCTTCTCGGCCCAGTTGGAGGAAATTAACTCGAAGATGGGCTTAGCGTTGGAATCTATACTCAACCTGCGGCTGCGAGACGATTCCCTAGTTCAGGTCTTCTTACCGGTAGCCAGAGGCGGACTGGGCCTGCCTGAAGCTGTTTCCCTTTCAGTCGCAGCACACATCGCCTCTTTACATTCGGCGACTAGTGGTGTCGAGTCTATCCTGGACTCCCGGGCGATTGCAAACTTCCAGGCCACGCTTGAACAGACTCACGATGACGCCATCGCATTCTGCGGGTCTCTACCGGAGACTCCCTTTCTTCAGCGCGCGTGGTCAGAACTGGCAAACGACGGCCGATGGAGCGGCCTGTGGGACCGAACAACTACGGCCGCTAGCAAGGCGAGGTTACAGGCACTTTCCTCGCTTGGTGCAGGTGCATGGCTACACGCTCTCCCGAGCCCTCAGCTGGGTACCCTGCTCGACGATGAGTCTACACGAATACTAGTCGGGTTGAGGTTAGGAGTTGAGCTAGTGTCCCCACACCAGTGCAAATGCGGTGACGAAGTCGACTCCCTAGGTCACCATGGACTTTCATGTCCGCAGAGTTCAGGCAGAATAGCACGCCACTCAGCTTTGAATGAAACATTTAGCAGAGGGCTACGGTCGGCGGGCTACCCATGCATTTTGGAGCCTCCCGGTTTAGTCAGAGACGATGGGAAGAGACCTGATGGCATGACACTAACTCCCTTCGGCGGGGGAAAATGCTGGTGTGGGATGCGACCGTAACCGACTCTTTAGTCCCTTCAATGGTCGGTGCGGGAGCAGCCCGCCCTGGACACGCGGTAGCCCTAGCGGAGGCAGCCAAGTGCCGAAAGTATTCAAGCGTCGCTTACCTACACATGTTCTCACCCCTTGCGTTTGAGACGTTGGGGGGGGCCTGGGCTGCTAACGAAGAAACTGCTTAACGATGTCGGAAGAAGATTGATGCTTGCTACAGGAGACAAGAGGGCGGGGGAATATTTACAGCAACGTCTGTCATTAGACGTTCAGAGAGGGAATGCCGCTTCGGTGAGAGGCACCCTGGCTAGTTGGACCAGCCCAAGCCTGGACCTAACGCCTTGAGTTATGCCCCGAGCGGGCTGTGCACATGTTCTTACATCACAAATGTATACCTTGATACACATAAATAAATAATATATATATATATATATATATATATATATATAATGTTTTTATATATAATATTTTTTTTCTGTATAATGGTGTAAGCATGCTGAGTAGTTTTTGCCATTCCGCACCGTGCTTCAGAAACCAGGCAACTCTCGCGGCATAGCCTAAGGACTCTGCTAAACGTCTCATTAATAGCGGTATATCTAGGGTGTCGTCCTGCACTGTTGATTCATTATAGGCCGTGATGTTTCACATTGACATGAGGGCTGGTCAGATTCACTTTTCGTCGAAGACTTTATGCTAAGCGAAGCCTCTCGTCATCAGGATTGTATTCATGGAGGCACTAGGAAGGGCGCCTGAATCCTTCGACGAATCTGGTCGTGTTGTTGGGAACTTTGTTGAGGAGACGTGGATGCAACGTCGTGCAAGAGCCACGCTCTCAGGCCTATCTCTACCGGACCTCAATGTTCTCTTGAAGGTGGGCCGAGCGGTTCCCTATTCTCCGAGCATTGAGAAGACAATGACAGGGCCGACCAAGGTCAGTGAATCCGAAATCCCGGGGCCCTCTTTGAAGAGTAACGCTTCTTGGCGTGCGATAGGCGGCAGAGGGTCTCGAAATGTGGCGCCGGGGTTTAGGGGTCTAATGCGCTACTCAATATTGTTACTCATGGGGTATCCGGTTTGATTCTGATTTTTAATTGAATATTCTCTAAGCGATGCTCATCAAGAATAGAAAGAAGAGTGCACATTACCTTACCGTGTAAATAAGGCTGGCAGCGACGCCAAAAAAAGGTCAACTAACTGCCGCGATCCGATAAAGTCCAGCTTTGCGGCGGAGCTTTTGGACAAGCTCTTGGTGGCTCTTTCAATTCCTTCCTTGGCTGCGACAAAAGACAGATGCGTCCTGGCCACAGCTGGCCATTCTAGATCATCGGGAGGGGGTGTTTCTCCCGCAAGATTTTATAGGGTCAATACCGGATAATGGGGTACTTGTCGATACGATAAGTCTGACGAGGCCGGAAATATCTTCCTCGGATGGTTCAATAATGGACTGGCGTATTTGGTTTGGGAGTCGACGCGATAATGAGAAGTGGCAGTCACGTCTGACCTTTCTGATACCTTTGGAGAAAGCGCAAAGATGGTTGCGGATGATGACTCAGAGCAATGAAACATCATTATGAGTGCGGGGGAGGCAAAGGACCACTTGAGCAAAAGATAAAAGGCCTCAAAACTAAAGAGAGGACCCAAGTGAGAGCCTCGCCCACTTGCCTCCTGACTGAATTTAGCACAATTTGAGCCATTCTGTGGGGTAAGGTTACCGGGTGATTGGAATATCTCGCGGACGGCACTAGATCAACAAGTTTGGTTTGAAGCCTGCTGATACATGGGTTCCACCGGCAGGGCTGATGTGGGGGACATATCGGAAATCTCGGCCGTCGGGTTTACCATTTCACCGGTTGCAGTGTGCGGCCTATATTATGTTTTAGTCGTTTTTATTATTATTATTATTTTTTTTATAATGAATTCAGTGCGAATTACCATTGTTTCATTAAATATTTTAACTTAATTTTATAGGGTATTTGTAATTTCCTGTAACAGTACAATACTCATTTTAATCAGATGTCACGTAGTTGACCCCCATTTTTGTAGCTACTCTGTCGATTTTTGTGCACACGTGTTGTTGATCGACGCGCTGCATTGTTTGTAACAGCATTTGCATTCATCACTAGGCGATTCGTTTTGCAAGGTTATTTTATATTCTAACTGGAAGGCTGAGCGGTAGCGTGTTTGACCAGGTGTTCTTATAACGTTTGTAAATAACGGATTTGGTTTGTACAGGAATCATCAAACAGTTCCTACGAGACGTAGATTGGGGTGAGCTGGACTATCTCCTAGTGGATACGCCTCCAGGCACATCAGATGAGCACCTTACCGTCGTTCAATATCTTCAAGGATGTAGCAATTTTGACGGAGCTGTTCTTGTCACGACGCCTCAGGTTGGTAAACGTAGTATGGAGCTATTGACGTTTCCTGTTTATACGTTTATTAATAACTGCTTTGTTGTTATGACTATCGTTAATGAATTCTTCCATTGTTTTACTTCTTTTTTTTTAATGGGGCTTTTTGTGCTACGCCAGCTCCCGTGACCGGACTTGCTAGAACACTTGTTTGACACCAGTCCAAATGTCCTGAGATATCAACATTCTAATGCTGTGATTCGTTTGGAGCTCATCAACGGTCTATTTGCATAGCGAATCGCCCAGTGTACACGCATGAACCAAATAAATAACAGTTTATATCGTTGATGACAGTGCGCTTATGAAACAAGTATGTTGTCGACGGGGTGCCGTATATATTTAATATTAGAACGAAACATATTACAAACCAAGCAAGTAAGTTATCTTACGAACCATCATGCATATAATTTTTTTATGATAATAAACATGCCATTACGCTGAGGTATGCCATTTCAATAGACACAACTATTGCGCCAAGGAGACTTATTGAAAGGCTATAACTAGCATATTGCACGAAAATTAATACGGGGAAATTGCAGTTGCATGAGCTAGATAAATTCAATATATTGTTGGGCTTTGATCTTTAGGAAGTGGCGGTACAGGACGTCCGAAAGGAGTTGAACTTTTGTAAAAAGGTTTCGGTAAACGTGCTGGGCGTTGTGGAGAACATGAAGGGCTTCGTCTGTCCTAATTGCAAGAAGGAGTCGGACATATTTCCCTCAACAGGAGCATGCCAGAAGATGTGCGACGATTTTGGAATTCGATTACTTGGTCAGATACCACTGGACCCCCGCCTTGGTAAGATATTTTTGACTCATTCTACTGATTCACTTTATATATTGATTCTTCTAAGACGACACGTTATTCAACCAAGGACATTTTGCCCTATTCCCGCTCGAGTGGTATTTGAAACTTCTGAAGGATAAATTTAATTCAAAGGAAGTATAATACTGGGGTTGCTGAGGTTTTTTCAATTTTTATTTATTTGTACGTGTTTCTACAGTAAATGGCGCACGCCTACAGGAAGACATGCTTCTGTGTAAAAACACATTTATACAGGTATAGGATGTTTACAATAATGTTGAGGAAGAAAAATGTGTAGCATATACACAAATATATATTATCTTCCGTTATTATTTTGCATTTCCCTGTGCCTCTTTTCGGGAGTTTAAAAAAATCAGAGTGACTAATATATTGGAGTTACTTTTATTTCTGGAATGTTAATAATTTGTTTTCTCTTTTGTAATACATGTGGACTCCGGTAGATTAGCCCTTTCGATAATAAATACGGTTTGAGCTGGAGACGGGACGAGACGTAAATCTGCTGCCGTGGCCAATGATGGAAAGTTATCGAATTAAGTAAACGATTCACTGCAGCATATATAACACTAGGATATGCGGCCACGTTGCACGAGTTTGCGATATGCTTTTCTGCGAGAGGAAACGTATTGGACTTGGATAGTTTTATAATTCGGTTACGCAGACGTTATATTATGATCATTTGATTTCATTACAGCGCGTGCTTGCGATGAAGGAAAGTTCTTCACGCGAGAATTTCCGGAGAGTCCAGCAGCGATTGCCTATAAGGACATCGCTCAAAGTGAGTTGGTTAGATAGAATTCTTGTCGCAATTTCTGCACCCAGCTAGTAGCTCTGCGAACTTATTATCTGGGTTTATTCAACTCTGTCTGTCTTTTGATCTGCGGGAAGAACGTGCGAGATTGCCCATGAACGACCACGCATGCTTGACGAGGCGTTTGTGAGCACATTATGATGTCGTTATACTGCCATTGCTGTTATTTCGCATTCGCGGCAAGTGCCATTGCTTCTCTAAGTTATTTGATATATCTGCTTCTATTACCCGCTCGCCGCCTTTACTGTGACTACTACTCGAACCCGAAAGTGACTATGCGATTAGCGTGGACTGTGGATGGACACGCTATTTAACTTATATATATATATACATTTATTGTGTTTAAGGATTTTCCGTAAGGCTATTGCCCGTGTACGGTTTTTTCATGTCATGGCTAATTTTAATTCACTCCGGCATTTACCTTGTCTAAATTGGAAACCATGCAAACCACTTTAAGAGTGGCCGGTTTGGGTCTCGAACCCAGTCCTCCCGAATGCAAGGCAAAGGCTTTGCCACAAAGCCATCTTGCTCGTCCTATATATATATATATATTTGCGAGTATACAATCCCATATTATTATTTTTATTGTCTCTTTATGAACGTGTACACCGGTTATTTAAAAGTGAAAATGTCACATATCCTCCAGGTTCGGGCGTGTCCAGTCTAGCAGAGTTCCGCGCACAGAGGCGGCGTTACCCCGCTGAATGTCCAGCGATAGTCTCTGGTGCAGGTACTCGATAGCTCTAGTGTCCCCTGACGAACGGTTGAGCGCCTTGCCGACACGTTGAATGAGTTTGTGCGTCTTCGGGCCGGGTCCCCCCAGTGTCTCGAATGCCAGCGGGCGAAAATCGTGCGGGTAGGTAATACTGGCATACTTTCTGCACTTATTCGCCTCCGCCAACATAGATGCGTCACCAGCATATTCCGCTCCCGCACTGACCATTGAAGGGGCTAATGAGTCAGTAACGGTTGCATCCCATACCAGCATGCGACCCATCTCAAAGGACGTTAGTGTTAGTCCGTCCGGTCGTTTTCTATCATCCCTGCAGAGGCCAGGAGGCTCGAGAATGCAAGGAAAACCAGCAGACCTCAAGGCTCGGCTAAATGTCCCATTAAGAGCTGCGTGCCGGGCTCGACGACCTGAGCTTAAAGCACAAGAGAGACCATGGTGAGCCTGTGGCCCCACTTGATCGCCGCATCTACATTGGTGCGGGAAAACGAGAGCTGTCCCCAGGCGTAGCCCCGCACTAATCCGAACAGTGTCGTCATCTAGTAGAGTGCCTAAGTGAACAATGGGAAGAGCCTGTAACCAGGCACCGGCACTTTTTGCAGAGACCGCCCGTAGCCTGGCCTTGTCAGTCGTAGTGGGGGCTTGCTCAAGTACATGCACAAATGTCTTCTCCTGCAGTGGGGTCGACCAGCTTTTCTGGGAAAGGGTGTCCGTGGGTATGACACCGCACAGAGACGCCATTCTCTCGACTAGAATTAAAAACATTTTTTAAGGAGGTTGTTTTTAATTCTAGACTATCCTCCGTCCCCTACGGGCTTGGAACTCAACCTGAGGTATTTCTTCAAAGCACCGAGAGCCGGACATGTTAAGATATCTAGGGTTTCCCTAACAGTCCTTGTGGCAGCATGGCCGCTGACCCTCAGCGGTATGGTTAGTCATCTAATCTCAATGAGGATTGCTCAAAGAAAATTCGATCAACAACAGGGATCGAACCGGGGACCGGTAGATGACAACCATGACTAGCGCACTAATCCCCTAGACCACGCCGCCACAATTCTCTCGACTAAGGCTGCCAAAGTGTGATCGTAGACTCTTTTGCCTGTGTCGTCCAGTAACCGTTTGGCTTTTCCCGATGCCTGGGACATAGATGAGACGATGGCAGGCCCAGCCAACGCTACAGCATCAGGCATTCCCAGTCCACCTAAGGATATGGGAAGCAGAGCCTGCATGCCTGCATTGGGTGAAAGGCGTATGTTCAGGAGCACCTCCAGTGTTTTTAAAGTCCACTTGTTGAATTCTCGAAGGTTCTCGGTCAAGTCGAAACAATTGGCCCCTCTAAGCAGGTGCGTTATCCGGGCCGCCGAAAAGCATGATCTTAGTAGGAATATTCCGCGATGAGATCCCAGCGATGGAAGACGGCTGGCGGCAACTTCAAGCTTGTCTCTCCACGCGTCTAAAGCCCTAGGTAATCCCTCTTGGCAGAGGGGAACCCCGAGGAGCTCAATGTCGCTCTTTTGGACGACCTTGCAACCGGGAAGGAGATGGCATAGCTCCGATATATCCGGCAAGATCATATCCTCGGGCCCCGTGACGTAGACCTCGCATTTCGCGGGATTTAGGGATAGACCACTCACCCTCTCGAAGTCCCGGACTCTGCGAATATCACCGATTACTGTAGCTAGGTCACCTCCAAGCACACCGTCGTCCAGGTACCAGGCATTTAGAGGACACTGTAGGGAGTCTATCAAGTATTTTACGCAAAAACAGAACAAAGGCGGACCTAAAGGGTCTCCTTGTTGAAGGCCGGACTGCGAAGATATAGTGGCGTGCGGCAAGACCAAATGCGACGGTTGGGCGTACGCCGCATGTACCTGGTGAAACATTTGCGGAGCGTAGCATTTCACCACGTTTAGCAAGTGGCCTCTTCTGACGCTGTTAAAGGCATTTCTAAAATCTAATTTAACGAGAACGGTTGGGCCACTGCGGGAGTTTATAAAGGCGCGGGAGGTGTGAATTCCGATCTCCGTACCGCCAGTAGTTGCAAAGCCCAGCTGATGAGAACCAATTGTTAATAATATTTCAGCTTTGTTGGCAGCGCACCCAATTTTTGAAGCCAACCTTCCGAGTGTAGACGAGCATGCTATCGGGCGGAGAGAGCCGTCTTTCTTCTTGAGAGCAAATAGTCGTGCCCCAAATATAATAGGTTGAAGGGCTACAGGGGGAGACCCCACCGGAGAATGTCTACAACCTTTGCCAATGCATCTGCTAGTCTGTCAGCGACGGACCCTAAGACCGCGGACAACAGGTCCTGAAGAAGTCGAGGCCTAAGGAAGTCAAGACCAGCTGCAGAGCTCCTGGGGAAGGATCTCACAACCAAACGCACTTTGTCGCTGGAGGTAGTAGATGGCAGTATAATCGGAGGACGAGATGGCAAGCAAAGGTCCGAGGGGGCCTGTGGATGTTTGTCTCGAAGAGACTCAAGGCTTTCGGACTGAGATATAAATATGTCCGTGGAGCCAATAAGCCTGGCGGCGCCAGAGACATCTCCTTCGGAAAGCTTGATTATGGCGCGTCTACAGATCTCGTCCTCAGGGTCCCTTCTGGTATTTGTCCTAGTTTCATGATGTTCGACGTTCTCAATCCTTAAACCCTGCACAAAGTCACGAAGGTTCTTTTTGATAATAACTGTAAGAGACCGTGAGTCGTTTCGAATTCGTGGAAGGCGCAGCACTACCGGTGCGAAAGAAAACAATGAGTGCCAGGCCTCCATGTCGTTGTTTGACGCGACCTTTAATAAAACTTTTGTCAGTTCGTCTGCAACGGATGCTCGGACAGCCTTAGGCAACACGCGGACTAGCCTTGCATGTCGCATGGCATTCTGAATGTGTCCGATAAGTTCCTCCGAGGTGGCTGATACGCCAGTGGTTGGCGTTACTTCTATACCTCTGACGCCGAGGTGTCTGGCGGACATGTGTCTGGAAAGTCCTCTTCTTGTGTATCTGTTGTTGCACACAGGGCAAGCGACCCTGTTAGGGTTCTCTCCAGAATCATCTGAAACGTTTTGTGGCATCGCTAAGTTAATGGTAGAGCTGTAGTCTTCCATTATAGAGAAAAGTTCTTTAGCTTATCGACTACCGGCAGCAAAGCTAATAACGGCTTTAGTGCTTCGGCAATTGTCGTAAGTGTGGCTGCCAGGTCAGGACTTATACCCTGGAGTACTTTTGCTAGGTCGGACAAGGTGGTTCCGATACTGCCTGGTGGCGTCGTCTTCTTAACTTTGTGCTTCCGAACCCTTTGTGTCAAAGGACGCGGTCGGGTAACCGAGCTTACTCTACTATATCTAGTAGGCTTGCGTCGAGGAAGGCGCCGAGGTCTGGGCAAAAGAACGTGTGGAGCGCTCCCGTCCTGGGTCGATGAGATTCCCCGCAAGACTGCAGCGTACGAAGGTCTGTCATCCGTGACGCCCCGTGTAGAGTCTCCCACAGGAACCGGAACCGGGCACTGGGCTTCTTCTGTGATGACTGCTGAGGGATTAACCGTCTGCACCCGCCGAAGAGTCCTAGCTTCCATGATAATCCGGTTATCTCACGAAGGTAGGCTAATCGTGGACAAGAGGGGGAACCAGCCGCGTGAGACCCGTTGCAGTTGACACACCTCGAGGGATTGGCACATTCCGCTGCCAGGTGGTCTGACTTGCCACACTTTTTGCAAGCCCTTCGCAGAGTGCATCTATCAGCAAAATGACCCGCTCTTTGACAGTTAAAGCACAGCTTTGGCTGGTCTGGTTCAAGTATCACCGGATGGATCCCATATTATAAAGACTCCTATATATACACATAAGTTTAATAATATGCATGAAGGTATT